>OV702291.1:202323803-203523803 GCA_916181665.1 Avena sativa
TACAATCTTCCACCATGGGCATGTATGGATCCGTCCAACTTCATGATGGCTTTGTTGATCCCGGGTCCAAAATCTCCAGGAAAGTATTTTGATGTCTTTATGGAGCCCTTGGCAGAAGATTTGCTCAAGCTCTAGGAGGGTGTCAGTACCTATGATGCCCTGAGCCCTGATAAGTTTGATCTCCATGCTGCAGTCATATGGTGTATCCATGATTTCCCGGCGCTGCACACTTTGTCTGGGAGGCTCACGTCTGGTTATCAAGCATGTGTGTGTTGTGACAAGGATCCGTGCTCGGAAAGAATAAGGAACAAGATATGTTGGACCGGGGCCCGCCATTTTCTTCCTCGCAACCATCCTTGGCGAAAAAGCAAGGATTCCAATGGAAAAACTGAAACCCGCGACCAGCCGACGGAGTTCACTAAAGAAGAGCTCGAGCAACAACTTCACAATGTGAAAGATGTGAGACCTGGAAAACATCAAAAGAAAAGGAAGCGTGAGGATGGTCAATGCTGGACCAGAGGGCTATTTTGTGGGACCTCCCTTACTGGGCAGATCTCAAGTTGAGGCACAACCTTGATGTAATGCACATCGAGAAAAACATATGTGATAATCTGCTTGGCACATTTATGAACATCGACGGGAAGTCAAAGGATACAGTTAACTCTAGGCTTGATTTGGAAGACATGGGCATAAGAGAAGATTTGCATTTACAGCCTGTTGAAGGTGGAGAGTCGTTTGAGATGCCACAAGCATGGTATACAATGACTAAAGAAGAAAAGCTTGCATTCTCTGAATTTATAAGAGCGGTGAGATTTCCAGATGGGTATGCCGCTAACCTAGCAAAATGTGTGTCTCCTGATGGATGCAAGCTCCAAGGACTGAAAACTCATGATTGTCACAGCCTCCTCCAAAGGATTTTACCGGCTGGGCTCCGTGGAATTTTGGATAAAGAAATATATGAAGCAGTTGCTGAGCTGGGGAATTTCTCCAGAGAGTTGTGCTCCAAAACACTGGAGCTATCTGTTCTTGAAAGACTCGACAAAGAAATCGTAGTTATCCTTTGCAAGCTTGAAAAGATCTTTCCTCCGACCTTCTTCATGGTGATGGTTTATTTGACTATGCATTTACCCAAAGAGGCAATGCTTAGAGGCCCCGTACAATACGGCTGGATGTACCCTGTCGAAAGAAGGATGCTACCATTTAAGCGTTATGTGCGAAACACCGCTAGGCCTGAAGGGTCGATTGCCGAGGCATATGTTGTTGATGAGTGCCTTACATTTTGCTCGAGGTACTTCGACGATGTGGAAACAAGATTCAATCGGCCGGGCAGAAATAGAGAGCGGGATGATTCGCACATCGGTGATGTCTCGGTTTTAAACCATGGTGTAAACCTTCTTGGAGGGTCGGAGTACTTAGAGGCTGGTGATGACTATGACAAGATGCATTGGTATGTGCTAAGGAGTTGCCCTGAGGTTCTACCATATATCGAGTATGTCATCTCTTGTGCATGCACCCTTATCTTTTTTCTTGAGTTGGAAGGAACCCATGTGCAAGCCCGATGATTTAATTAACTCTATGTTTTTGTTGGCATTGCAGGTTGTGCAAAGAAGAACTTAATAAGAAAGATAGCTGCATCAATGTTGACAGATGGCTCGCGAAGGGATTTGCTAAATGGTTTAAGAATCATGTGAGTTCTTTAGTCTTGAAATCCATTGGCACATGATTTTTTGTGTTTTTGTTATTAACCCTGGTTTATCTGTGCAGATTGGAAAATTGCATGAGGACAATAAGGTCAGTGATGATCTTTTTGCTTTGGCATGCGAGCCGGATAGGCGAGTGAGGCTGTATTCAGCGTGTATTGTTGACGGTGTCCGCTACCACACTGTTGACCGCGAGAAAAATAGAAACATGCAGAACAATGGAATAGTTGCCGAGGGAGACCATGATGGTGAAGACATGGACTTCTATGGTCAGCTCAAAAGCATCATAAGGATCCAATACAACTCCAGCAGAAGCGTCCATCAATCGGTCGTCTTGTTCCGTTGTGATTGGTTTGATCTTGGTGGCACGAAGACAGGGATCCAAGATGACGGACACTTCAAGAGCATTAACACTGGAAGGTGCTGGTATAAGAGTGATCCATTTATTCTAACGACACAAGCAACAAAGATGTTCTATGTGCCAGACACCTATTTGCATGGAAATTGACAAGTTGTGCAAAAGTTTCAGCACAGACATTTGTGGAGTGTGAAAGAAACTAAAATGGAGAAGGATCTCAATGGTGGTGGCGGTGGTCTAACATACCAAGATGATAACACTGATGAAGTTCCAGTGCAACAGAAAGAACCTGGTGTGCATACCAGATTGCGAAGGATCCAGGAACGAGTGTTACTTGATGCTTCATTCGTAGAAAACATTAGGAAAAGAAAGAAGGAGGTCCATGAACGCGAGGATGATGAAAACATGGTGGATGACACAGCCCACCAGTACTGTAGCGATGGTGAAGATAATTTCTAGAGGCATTTCGATGATGATGATTAGTAACAACATGCAAGGTAAATTATATCCTCCATTACCTTTTCTTTTTTATTTCATTGCTAGTGGCTCACTGGAAACTGCTAATCTCTGTTGCAGCAGTGAGGAGGAGCAAGACCAGGGGGCAAGATCATGTCATTTTTATCCTGGCTATAATCTTGACATTTTAGTTCTTTGGAAGATCATGTGCTTATCCCGGCTGTAATCTTGACATTTTAGCATAGTTTCGGAAAAGTAATACTTGAATGGTGTACTGACTGTTATATGATTTCTGATGTTCTTCTGTGACCAACCTGGGCTTCTCTAGATCAGATTGTGTGAGTTTTGAATCTATCAGAGAAAAAAGGAAAAATAGTGAGGGGCCTGGGACTCGAGCACAAGACCTCCTACTACTCTTCTATGTGAATTGCCATTGCGCCATACTAGTAATCTTGTCAGATACAAGAGCCCAAACTTTTTTATACTTATCACAGGAATCACAACTAGATACAAATAATAGCCTAGGATCATTTCATATATCACAGTAGTAGCACATAATCATTTCATAGATCACAGTAGTAGCACAACATCATTTCATATATCACAGTAGTAGCACAAGATCATTTCATATTGATCATAGTAGTAGCATAGGACCGTTTCATAGATATAAGTACTAACATTTCATAGATATAAGTACAGACCATAGTTCACAACTAGTCTGGGCATTCCAAAAGCAACCTGCTAGCTGCAGGACCATAGTTCAACCTGTAGCACAACAACCTGATAGCACCTGACAGCAACATGACCATAGTTCAACCAACAGGACCATATTTACAACCAACACAACCAACTGATTACTTGACCTTCTTAACGAGCAGCTTAAGTCCATCCATAGGACTGCGGCGGAAGCGAAACATGAAGATATCGCCTTGTTGCATCCCGGTCGCCGCCACCACATGGGACCAGTTGGTCGTAAGCTGTGCTCCTTGACACTTCCCTTTACCCATAATCATAGTGACTACTATGGGCTTATGGCCGCTACAGAAGACCCTCAACTTTGCTGGGAAGTCCTTGTACCACTTGATGTAGGCATTGGTGAAGGCCCTTGGGAAATACTACAAATTAATTGAATCAATCAATCAATGGTAGAAACAATTGGGAAATACTTCAGTAATCAAAGAATGATCATCAAGGGACAATTTGTTTACCATTTTAGCACTTGGCTCTTTGGTGTTCGATGGCTGCATGGTGCATACATAAACTTTTAATGTGGGTTTTTTCCTTGCAAGTTGCCTCAGGGACATCACTTGAGTCTTGTTTCTGAGCAACCTTGTTGCCATACACACACCACTTATCAAAACTGGTACATTCCTTTGTCTTGGGACCTACATGCAAGGAAAAGCCACATTTTCAAATCAGCAATGCAAACAGCATGAGTAAAAGATAAAGTAAAGGAACAATGGCAGAAAAGGATTTTTACCTCGACGCATGACAATCTTGTTGGCAGCGGCGGCTGCCGCAGCAGCTTTCTTAGCGCGCCGCTTAGCCTTAGCTTTCTTAGCAGCTTCTTTCTTTGCAGCATCCTCCGTAGCAATGGTAACTTTGTCATCCGAGTTAAGCTCGATGGCCCCAGGATAGTCCATGGTCAACTACCAAGAAAAGCATGACAACAATGTTAACATACAGAATGCACAAAATCAATGAAGCTAAAAGAGAATGCACAAAATTTAGGCTTATCAAGTGAATCAATGTGGCCTCAAAATCATATATGCACTTTAGGCCAGGCATTTGATGAATGTTGCTTGCTTTGCAATGTTGCTTTGCAATGTGGCTTATCTTATATTTATCTGCAGACTACCACCTAAATCCCTGTAACATGCAGACTACTCCCCACAGATAAACAAATAGGTGTATCAAAGAAAACAGATCCGAATCAAAATGTAATGGTGGGTAGGGGCTTGCAGGGAAGGGGAGCGAGAGGGGCTACGGGGGAGGGGCAGGTCGCGGCTCGTCGGATGGGAAGCGCCGACGCTGGCCTAGATTTCGAGCAAGATGGGGAGGGTCAGGGGCTTACGGGGAGGCTTACCGGGAGGGGGACAGGGGCTTGCGGGGAAGGGGAGCGAGAGGGGCTACAGGGAAGGGGCAGGTCAGGGGGCAGGTCGTGCCTCGCCGGACGGGAAGAGCCGATGCTGGCCTAGATTTCTAGCAAGATGGGGAGGGACAGGGGCTTACGGGGAGGCTTAAGCGGGGAGGGGGAGAGGGGCTTGCGGGGAAGGGGAGCGAGAGGGGCTTACAGGACGGTGCTCGCTGGCGGTGCTCGAGGAGCGGGTGGAGGGAGGCAGATCGGTGGAGCTCCAGGAGGGAGGAAGGAAGATCGGCGTCGGCGGTGCTCGAGGAGGGAGGAAGGCGAATGGCTCGAGGAGGGGTAAGGAGTGGGTAGCAGATTAGTAAAAGCATTGGGGAGTAACTGTGTTCCTAAAAAAATGATTTTAGCCATTGAAAATCATTTTAGCCAATGGAAATCATTGAAAACACATTCTAAATAAAATTTTTTATTTTACCATTTTGCATTGAAAACACATTTAGCGAGGCCCATCCTTTTTGTCGCATAAAAAATGCATTTTCCATTTTCCGACTGCCAAAACCGGGGCGTTCTGTGAAGCAACCACCGAGTGATAGTTTCAGAATGGAACCAAACCATTTAAAAAAAAATACTGGAGCACCTTACATGGACAATTTACTAACTGTGGTATCTGAAACCTTTCCGTCCAACCCTCGTGAAAAAGACAAATTCCTGCCGAATCGGCAGGAAGTGGGCCCAGTTTGAACTACAGGTACATGATCTAGTGCTCGTGATTTTTGCAAAAATGATTTTTAGGTTCACAATACGATGTTTCTTCATAGATCCAGTGCAAATTTAGCGAGGCGCATCCCCTAGCTAAGAACCTTCATTCCCGCCGTTTGGACCAAAGTTTGAAACGCGCATAAAAATTTCAAAAACAGTCCGAACAATGTAAAACCTTCGCGTCGCGTCATTTTATGTGACACAGTTCCAAGGAAAAATATCAAACTTGGTGTATTGATTGCATCCCGAAAAAACCTTCTCAGAAATGAGCTATCATGTTCGAGGTTTCATGACTTTTATGCCAAACGGCCAATGTTATGGCTAGAGTCGCGATATAGTTTGTGATAACGTGTCCATATTGTGCACACATGTGTATCATGGGACAACGAACAATGTGGCAGGAGGAAGTTTTCCTTTTCGTCGCATAAAAATGCATTTCCATTTTCCGACTGCCAAAACCGGGGCGTTCTGTGAAGCAACCATCAAGTGATAGTTTCAGAATGGAACAAAACCATTTTAAAAAAAATACTGGAGCACCTTACATTGACAATTTCCTAACTGTGGTATCTGAAGCCTTTCCGTCCAACCCTCGTGAAAAAGACAAATTCCTGCCGAATCGGTAGGAAGTGGGCCCGGTTTGAACTACAGGTACATGATCTAGTGCTCGTGATTTTTTGCAAAAATGATTTTTAGGTTCACAATACGATATTTCTTCATAGATCCAGTGCAAGTTTAGCGAGGCCCATCCCCTAGCTAAGAACCTTCATTCCCGCCGTTTTGACCAAAGTTTGAAACGCGCATAAAAATTTCAAAAACGGTCTGAACAATGTAAAACCTTCGCGTCGCATCATTTTATGTGACACAGTTCCATGGAAAAATATCAAACTTGGTGTATTGATTGCATCCCGAAAAAACCTTCTCAGAAATGAACTATTATGTTCGAGGTTTCATGACTTTTATGCCAAACGGCCAATGTTATGGCTAGAGTCGCGGCATAGTTTGTGATAACATGCCCATATTGTGCACACATGTGTACCATGGGACAACGAACAATGTGGCAGAAGGAAGTTTTCCTTTTCGTCGCATAAAAAATGCATTTTCCATTTTCCGACTGCCAAAACCGGGGTGTTCTGTGAAGCAACCACCAAGTGATAGTTTCAGAATGGAACCAAACCATTTTAAAAAAAATACTGGAGCACCTTACATGGACAATTTGCTAACCGTGGTATCTGAAACCTTTCCGTCCAACCCTCGTGAAAAAGACAAATTCCTGCCGAATCGGTAGGAAGTGGGCCTGGTTTGAACTACAGGTACATGATCTAGTGCTCGTGATTTTTTGCAAAAATGATTTTTAGGTTCACAATACGATGTTTCTGCATAGATCCAGTGCAAGTTTAGCGAGGCCCATCCCCTAGCTAAGAACCTTCATTCCCGCCATTTTGACCAAAGTTTGAAACAAGCATAAAAATTTCAAAAACGGTCCGAACAATGTAAAACCTTCGCGTCGCATCATTTTATGTGACACAGTTCCATGGAAAAATATCAAACTTGGTGTATTGATTGCATCCCAAAAAACCTTCTCAGAAATGAGCTATCATGTTCGAGGTTTCATGACTTTTATGCCAAACAGCCAATGTTATGGCTAGAGTCGCGACATAGTTTGTGATAACGTGCCCATATTGTGCACACATGTGTATCATGGGACAACGAACAATGTGGCAGGAGGAAGTTTTCTTTTCGTCGCATAAAAAATGCATTTTCCATTTTCCGACTGCCAAAACCGAGGCGTTCTATGAAGCAACCACCAAGTGATAGTTTCAGAATGGAACCAAACCATTTAAAAAAAAATACTGGAGCACCTTACATGGACAATTTCCTAACCGTGGTATCTGAAACCTTTCCGTCCAACCCTCGTGAAAAAGACAAATTCCTGCCGAATCGGTAGGAAGTGGGCCCGGTTTGAACTACAGGTACATGATCTAGTGCTCGTGATTTTTTGCAAAAATGATTTTTAGGTTCACAATACAATGTTTCTTCATAGATCCAGTGCAAGTTTTGCAAGGCCCATCCCCTAGCTAAGAACCTTCATTCCCGCCGTTTTGACCAAAGTTTGAAACGCACATAAAAATTTCAAAAACGGTCCGAACAATGTAAAACCTTCGCGTCGCATCATTTTATGTGACACAGTTCCATGGAAAAATATCAAACTTGGTGTATTGATTGCATCCCGAAAAAACCTTCTCAGAAATGAGCTATCATGTTCAAGGTTTCATGACTTTTATGCCAAACGGCCAATGTTATGGCTAGAGTCGCGACATAGTTTGTGATAACATGCCCATATTGTGCACACATGTGTATCATGAGACAACGAACAATATGGCAGGAGGAAGTTTTCCTTTTCGTCGCATAAAAATGCATTTTCTATTTTCCGACTGCCAAAACCGGGGCGTTCTGTGAAGTAACCACCGAGTGACAGTTTCAGAATGGAACCAAACCATTTTAAAAAAAATACTGGAGCACCTTACATGGACAATTTCCTAACCGTGGTATCTGAAACCTTTTCGTCCAACCCTCGTGAAAAAGACAAATTCCTGCCGAATCGGTAGGAAGTGGGCCTAGTTTGAACTACAGGTACATGATCTAGTGCTCGTGATTTTTTGCAAAAATGATTTTTAGGTTCACAATACGATGTTTCTTCATAGATCCAGTGCAATTTCAGCGAGGCCCATCCCCTAGCTAAGAACCTTCATTCCCGCCGTTTTGACCAAAGTTTGAAACCCGCATAAAAATTTCAAAAACGGTCCAAACAATGTAAAACCTTCGCGTCGCGTCATTTTATGTGACACAGTTCCAAGGAAAAATATCAAACTTGGTGTATTGATTGCATCTCGAAAAACCTTCTCAGAAATGAGCTATCATGTTCGAGGTTTCATGACTTTTATGCCAAACGGCCAATGTTATGGCTAGACTCGCGACATAGTTTGTGATAACGTGCCCATATTGTGCATACATGTGTATCATGGGACAACGAACAATGTGGCAGGAGGAAGTTTTCCTTTTCGTCGCATAAAAATGCATTTTCCATTTTCCGACTGCCAAAACCGGGGCGTTCTGTGAAGCAACCACCGAGTGACAGTTTCAGAATGAAACCAAACCATTTTAAAAAAAATACTGGAGCACCTTACATGGACAATTTACTAACCGTGGTATCTAAAACCTTTCCGTCCAACCCTCGTGAAAAAGACAAATTCCTGCCGAATCGGGAGGAAGTGGGCCTGGTTTGAGCTACAGGTACATGATCTAGTGCTCGTGATTTTTTGCAAAAATGATTTTTAGGTTCACAATACGATGTTTCTTCATAGATCCAGTGCAAGTTTAGCGAGGCCCATCCCCTAGCTAAGAACCCTTATTCCCGCCGTTTTGACCAAAGTTTGAAACGCGCATAAAAATTTCAAAAACGGTCCGAACAATGTAAAACCCTTCGCATCGCGTCATTTTATGTGACACAGTTTTAAGGAAAAATATCAAACTTGGTGTATTGATTGCATCCCAAAAAAACCTTCTCAAAAATGAGCTATCATGTTTGAGGTTTCATGATTTTTATGCCAAACGGCCAATGTTATGGCTAGAGTCGCGGCATATTTGTGATAACGTGCCCATATTGTGCACACATGTGTATCATGGGACAACGGACAATGTGGCAGGAGGAAGTTTTCCTTTTCGTCGCATAAAAAATGCATTTTCCATTTTCCAACTGCCAAAACTGGGGCGTTCTGTGAAGCAACCACTGAGTGACAGTTTCAGAATGGAACCAAACCATTTTTAAAAAAATACTGGAGCACCTTACATGGACAATTTCCTAACCGTGGTATCTGAAACCTTTTCGTCCAACCCTCGTGAAAAAGACAAATTCCTGCCGAATCGGTAGGAAGTGGGCCCGGTTTGAACTACAGGTACATGATCTAGTGCTCGTGATTTTTTGCAAAAATGATTTTTAGGTTCACAATACGATGTTTCTTCATAGATTCAGTGCAATTTTAGCGAGGCCCATCCCCTAGCTAAGAACCTTCATTCCCGCCGTTTTGACCAAAGTTTGAAACCTGCATAAAAATTTCAAAAACGGTCGGAACAATGTAAAACCTTCGCGTCGCGTCATTTTATGTGACACAGTTCCAAGGAAAAATATCAAACTTGGTGTATTGATTGCATCTCGTAAAAACCTTCTCAGAAATGAGCTATCATGTTCGAGGTTTCATGACTTTTATGCCAAACGGCCAATGTTATGGCTAGACTCGCGACATAGTTTGTGATAACGTGCCCATATTGTGCACACATGTGTATCATGGGACAACGAACAATGTGGCAGGAGGAAGTTTTCCTTTTCGTCGCATAAAAAATGCATTTTCCATTTTCCGACTGCCAAAACCGGGGCGTTCTGTGAAGCAACCACCGAGTGACAGTTTCAGAATGGAACCAAACCATTTTAAAAAAAATACTGGAGCACCTTACATGGACAATTTACTAACCGTGGTATCTGAAACCTTTCCGTCCAACCCTCGTGAAAAAGACAAATTCCTGCCGAATCGGGAGGAAGTGGGCCCGCTTTGAGCTACAGGTACATGATCTAGTGCTCGTGATTTTTTGCAAAAATGATTTTTAGGTTCACAATACGATGTTTCTTCATACATCCAGTGCAAGTTTAGCGAGGCCCATCCCCTAGCTAAGAACCCTCATTCCCGCCGTTTTGACCAAAGTTTGAAACGCGCATAAAAATTTCAAAAACGGTCCGAACAATGTAAAACCTTCGTGTCGCGTCATTTTATGTGACACAGTTCCAAGGAAAAATATCAAACTTGGTGTATTGATTGCATCCCGAAAAAACCTTCTCAGAAATGAGCTATCATGTTTGAGGTTTCATGATTTTTATGCCAAACGGCCAATGTTATGGCTAGAGTCGCGACATATTTGTGATAACATGCCCATATTGTGCACACATGTGTATCATGGGACAACGGACAATGTGGCAGGAGGAAGTTTTCCTTTTTGTCGCATAAAAAATGCATTTTCCATTTTCCAACTGCCAAAACTGGGGCGTTCTGTGAAGCAACCAGCGAGTGACAGTTTCAGAATGGAACCAAACCATTTAAAAAAAATACTGGAGCACCTTACATGGACAATATCAAAAATGATCCGAACAATGCAAATCTTTCGCGTCGCGTCATTTTATGTGACACAGTTTAGTGCTGCATCATTTTATGTGACATATATTGTACCCGGGGAAAACCTTGTCTTTTTCATGAGAAATGGATATAGTTATATACAATAAATTGCACAATTGTACATAAAAGTGGATAGAAACTTTTTTAAGCAAAATTATATGCAATAAGAAATGCAATAACCTTTTAACCCCATAAATCAAAAAACCCATAACCCAAAACCTAAAATTTCTACCGCCAAAACCAAAAAATTCTCCCGCCCACCCTTCTCCCGCCCACGCTTCTCCCGCCCACTAATTTCGACAGACCCATCCATCCCGGTTGGACAAACCGGCCCACCCATCCCCATCTACCGACCCGTTCCCCATCCCTCCCCACCTACCATCCCATCCACATCTCACACCTCCATTCTCCACCCATCCCCACGACGCGAGCGGCGACAGCCCCGCCCGCCCGCTCCGACTTCGGCCGCGCGCGCTCGCTCCCACGCACGACCGCCACGCCTTCTCACTCCGACGACGGCCCCGCGCGCTCGCTCCCACGACGGCCACGCACGCTCGCTCTGACGACAGGCATGGGCTGGTAGCTGCGACCGATGACGACGACGCTAGCGAAGACGACGGCCACAGAAGACGAAGAGGTCTTCCTCTGAGTTCGACAGCCAGGCGAGTTCCTCCTACTTCCTGCCGTCTAGGGTTAGGCATTAGCTCTCATGGCGTTTCTAGGGTTAGGGTTTGGCTCTCATGGCGTGTCTAGGGTTAGGGTCTGGCTCTCATGGCGTGTCTAGGGTTAGGGTCTGGCTCTCATGGCGTGTCTAGGGTTAGGGTCTGGTTCTCATGGCGTGTCTAGGGTTAGGGGTTAGGGTCTGGCTCTCATGGCGTTTCTAGGGTTAGGGTCTGGCTCTCATGGCGTCTAGTGTTAGGATTTGGCTCTCATGGCGTGTCTAGGGTTCTATGCTTCGATCCAGGGGCATACTGTCTCGTCAGATGCCCCAAGTTTATTAAGAGTTGCTTATTAAACTGGGATCTACAGCTATCTACAGCTATCTACAGCTATCTACACTCTACAGCTATCTGCACTCTAACTTGGGATCCAGAGTTGCTTATCAAGTCTATGCTTCGAACACAAGAATCTACAGCTATCTGCACTATAACTTGGGATAGTAATACATCTGGGTTTTATTAAGAGTTGCTTATACTGATTACTTGATTATATTAATTGGTTGGTTATAAAATTGCTTGGTTACACTAGACAATTGCTTGGTTAGTCAAATATGAAGCAACTCTATTAAACTGCAGAGCTAATAAACTGCAGAGGTGGCCTTGCTTGCTTGATTGCTGCAGTAGTAGCGGTAGTCATAGCTGTGAATGTCTCTGTTAGCTTGTGTGTCCTGTGTTATCCTGTGAATGTCTCTGTTAGCTTGTGCATTGTGCTTGTGTTCTGTGTTGTTGTCAAGTTCCTAAACAGATTCATGTCCCAATGGGATGTGCAAAGGTGATCTTGTGATTTTGTACATTGCCTGAATCTTGACCAGCTGGAGTACATTGCCTGGATTCTTGTCAAGTTCCTAAACAGATTCATGTCCCATTGTCTGTTGCTCAAGGCTACTGTTTAGTGTTGCTATAGTAGTGGTAGCAGTAGGATTACTCTAGCTCATGTCCTAGCTTTTAATAAGAGGAGAAAGTGGTACTGCTATTCAGTGCATTGTGGTAGCAGTAGGATTAACTTAGTTCTTTGCTTACTATTCAGTGCATTGTGGTACTGCTATCTAACCACATGGTTATTGCAGGAATCTATCAAGGGATTTCGCAAGTGGACATCAAGAACCTAACGGCACCAGTCCAACCACCTCGACATCAGCAATGGGAAGGATGACAAAGAAGACATAGCCCGCTGGTATGCAAATTGCTCCTCATGTTTATGCTTGCTGCTATAATTTTTGTGCTAAGCTTGCTGCTATAATCTGCTATGTTTCTTGATGTTTGAGCCTTTTGTTTATGCTTTAGTAATAGTAAAGCATGCTATAATATGCTATGTTTCTTGATGTTTGAGCCTTTTGTTTGCTGCTATAATCTGCTGGTATGCTATGTTTCTTGATGTTTGAGCCTTTTGCTGCTATAATCTGCTATGTTTCTTGATGTTTGAGCCTTTTGTTTCTGTGCTAAGCTTGCTGCTATAATCTGCTATAATTTGAGTTTTGTCTTGTAATTACCTGCTCCGTTGTCCATAGTAACTATACATTAACAGTAACAGTAACTAGCCTTTTGTTTATGCTTTAATAATAGTAACTAGACATTAATAGTAATAGTAACTAGACATTAATTATGGTTAGGATTTGTTCACTAAGTTTATATTTTCAGTATAGAAATCTTTGGTTAATCTACTAGATTTAATGAAACTAAAACCTGGTAAGATACATTAGCTGTTTGAGTTGTCTTGCTCCCTTATGCATTTCAACCATCCATCTAATGCATATTTTCTTATTCATGTATAGAAGCACCCCTCACTGAACTGGAGAAGATTAGGGCTAGGACAATGATGCGGAACAACCGTGTGTTCCAATCTCTTGGCATCTCCAGGATACCCTCAATGATTAGAAACTCAAATGGTGGTAGGGAAGTACTAGCTGAGGACTCCTCCGCATCTTCCATAACACAAGGAGAGAGCTCGGAATACACTCCTAGAGCGGAAGATATTATTGAGGAAGAAGTTGATGATACTGTAGTGGACAAGATTGTAAAGGTGCAAATTCTAACTTGTTTGGAGGGGGGTTTACTTGTTTGCTATCTGCTTTTCCTTGTTTTCCTTCATTCTATGCTTCCATTGTTTTATTTCTAACTTGTGGTCTAATGCTGTTCATGCGAGGTCCCGAAGGTTCCTAGGAGAAGGAAGAAGTGTGCTGCTAAGAGGAAGAGCAAGAGTACAAGTACCTCAAATACAACTACAACAATGGCTCCAAGAAGAGTGTTTGCGTTACCACCAGGAGGATCAGATAAGTTGCGGTGTGTTGATGAACATGCTACTGCTAGAGTCACAAGGCAGAAAGCGAAGGTGGTTGCTGCAGCTCATGAAGAAGGCCTGCTTCACAAAGATGGTGGAAGCTCAATGCAAATGGATGATGGGTCTATGTCCATGGTGTTGGGTCCGCAGCATAGAAAACAAAAATTTTCCTATGAGAGAACTATACGCCAAGATCTATCTACTAGATACAGAGCAACGGGTGGACATACATCCATGGAGAACTTACCCTCGAAGACAACGAGTTTTGTTAACGAGTAGGAACTCGTGGTTGATGTAGTCGTACGCTTGTCGATCTCAAGATCGTGTAGAAGTCCGAGCGCCGCAAATCAGCAGCGCATCCATCCTCGCACACACGTTCAAGCCACCGGACAACCTCCACCTCCTTGCTCCAGCGAATCAGCGGAAGCAGCAACTCCTTCCAGACGCAAGGCCACCGGGAACATGTATCTCGCTAATCCGAGACCATGGGAAAATATCTAGAGGGGGAGAGAGATCCTTCACGAGGAGGTGTGGTTTGTGAGAGGGGAGAGGGGGGCTTTATATAGGAGGAAAGGAGACCCCTCCCCTCCCATAGCCGGCACATGAGGGGGCGGACTCCTCCCCTCCTTCATTCATGTGGTGAACCTCCACTCACATAAACATGGCCTCCACCCAAAATCCCACTCACATGTATTTAATTTCCACCAAATTAAATGCAACTCTCAATTAATAAAACTCTTTTATTTATTTTATTCAGAATTTTGTTAATTACTTTAATTAACAAACATTCACATAAAACCCCTTGCAACATTTCAATATCACATGCAGAACCACTTTCTGCAATTTCACCCGAAACAATTCCGGTTTCTATCGAAACATTTCCTACGCTTTGCAAACCTTTTGTCTGGAACATATGTGCTCCTAAATGGTGTCCGGCAACCCTTAAGTGTGTCACCCTATGGTTCGCGAATAATGCAGACATGATTGAGACTCCTCTCAGATCAATAATCAGAAGCGGGACCTGGAGATCCATACTGACTCCTGCATATTCAACGATGACTTCTATGATCGTGAGAACCTTTAACATCAGCAATTTAATCCCTTTGTCTCATGATATAATACATGTCCGAGATTCGATCATCGGTATCCAAATACCTAGTTTGATCTCGTTACCGACATGCACTCTTTTCTCGTTCCCGTGATATAACATTCTAGTGATCACATCACTTGCTTGCAAGCTATCTTAATGTGATATCACCGAGAGGGCCCAGAGTATATCTATCCGTCATCGGGATTGACAAATTCCACTCTTGATCCATGAGCCTCAACATAACACCTTCATAGCACTGAACCTACCTTTATGGTCACCCTGTTACGGTGTGACGTTTGATGTTATCAAGATACTCTTCCGGTGTTAGCAATTAACATGATCTCATGGTCTAAGGACTAAGACTACTTTGTATGATGTTATAGCAATATAAACATAATGACTTGATCGTAATGCTATACTTCGGATGAATGTTCATCACATCATTTCACAAATGCTGTGACCTTGTTATTAACAACATCCAATGTCCATGATTAGGAAACCTTGATCATCTTGTTAATCAACAAGCTAGTCTATAAGAGAGGCATAACTAGGAACCTTTTTTGTTTATTAAACACACATGTATTGATGTTTCCTATCAATACAATTATAGCATGCAAAATAAATATCTATCATATACAAGGAATACATAATAACAACTTTATCATTGCCTCTCAGGGCATATTTCCTTCACATGGATGAAGTAGTACTGTCCGTTTGGACCTCAGCCCTGTTGCGCCTACGGTGGACAGAAATGATGACTTCAATGAAGAAGCTGAGCAGCCTATGGGTGATGAAGGCAAGTTCATCTTGTACTTTTTTCTTTTACTCGTGCATTTTCTAAATGTAAGTAATTATGTTGTACATGTGTTGTAGTATAAATAGACTCCCAATTATTTGCTAGATAAAAGATTTGATCATATGTATGTGAGTACAAGATCTGGTGCTACTACTTATATGCTGTCCTAAACTGATGTTGTAGTACTTTGCATGTACTGCTGATCTGCTGTAGCTTTGCTTGATAAGCTTTCCTACTTATATGCTGTAGCTTTGCTTTGCTGATCTACTGTAGCTTTGCTTTGCTGTAGCTTTGCTTGATAAGCTTTCCTACTTATAAGCTTTCCTGCTGATCTTCTGATCTGTTGTAGCTTTGCATGTACTGTTTTGCATGTACTGCTGATCTGCTACAGTTTTGCATGTGCTACTACTTATATGCTGTCCTAAACTGATGGTGCTACTACTTATATTACCGATGTACATCTGATCTGCTGTAGCTTTGCTTGATAAGCTTTTACTTGTGCCAATTTTAATTAGTTGTTTCTATTTGTACTGCTGTAGCTTGATAAGCTTTTACATCTGATCTTCTTTGTCTTTGCTTGATAAGCTTCTAGTATAGATATACTAACTGGCTTCTAATTACTGCCTTCTATTTGAGACAACTCACTTGTGGTAGTCAGCCGCAAGAGAAAGGTTCAGGCCTAGAGAAGATGACCAAGGGGATGGGAAGCAAAGTGAGGATTGAAATTGCTGAAGGGATGAAACGCCTCGAGAGGCCTGTGCTGGCTGCAAAGTTTGCATCAGAAGGTGGGATGATTGCTAGAAGCCATACACCGATCCTTCCAGACTTCAAGGAATACAAAAAGGACAAGAATATGGTGAAAGACTATATAGGAAAAGTTGCTGTAAGCTCATGATTCCTTAGCTGAATGTGTTTTTTCTACTATTTTTTGTCATTTGGTTACTTATCTTGTCATTGCCTTGTTTGCTGCCTTTGCAGGCAAATTTTGAGATGGACACTACTGCAAAGGAAGTTAAGGTAGCCTGCACTGATATACTGAAGAATGTTTCAAAGCAAAGACGGCATTTGGTCAAAAAGAAATTTTTCGATCAAGTACCAGCAGCTGAACTCAGCATCAAGTCCCCGGTTTCATACATCTCTGATGACGAATGGCAAGCACTGCTCAAGCTGTGGACAAGCCCAAAACACATGGTATTCTGCATTGCTTAACCTTTGCATTCTGTAATTACCTTGCCTGTGTACTGTAGGCTTTATATGCTGTCAACTACTATTTTTTGAAGTTCAAATGTTGAAGGAATAGAATAGCAGTTATTTAGATCTGTCAAGTAAACTTCTAATATTGGATGAACAAAGCAACAGCTATTGAAATGTAGTCAACAAGTCAGAGTGAAGTACTTCATTTTATTTGATGCTTTATGTGATAGGATACATTATCTGGTCAAATTTTGTCAATTAGTTTATATTCTAGTATGCAGATTGTTGAAAATGTCTTATAAAAATGCTCCCATATGTAGGACACATGCCAAAAGAACAAGACCAATCGAGGACTAGTCAAATTTCAGCAGAAGACCGGTTCACGGTGCTATCTTGCTCATCTGTATGCAGCTGTAAGATACTCTTACAGTTTTATTTAGGCATAATTAAATTGTGTCCTTATAAGCTTGTGTCCTTATTAATGTTGAAAATCATTCCAGAGGGAGGAATGTTAGGGTGAAGAGCTTAATGCCATTGACATGTTTAAGGTCACCCACAACAGCAAGAACGCTGGTTTCTCTGTCGCAGTTCAAGATGCTATAGTGAGTCACTCCTTTCCTGGTTGTCATTAAATCTGAGAATGGTTTCGTGATAACCAGGTCCATTGGTTTGGGTTCTGTGTGTGGGCTTGTTTAGTTCTGCCTAGGTTTCTTTAATGGTCTACTTGATAAGCCTATTAATGTTGGATATGGTCTATTTGTGATAAGCATGTTACTCTTCATTTCTTACTAGAAGGTTGCTCTCCAAGTATGCTGTAGTTGCAGTCTACTTGAAGAAGTTATACTACTGTCCATTTCAAATTTCTTTGCTTCTGCTCCTACTGAACTACCTTATTTTTCTGGGATTGTGCTCCTATTGTTTGTGCTCATGCTAATGTTTCCTAACATCTTTGATCAACTGATTCCAAATTGCAGAGCAAAATGGAAGCTGAGATGGCTAAGCCGGTACCAGAAGGGGAACAACCAAAGTCTGTTGTGGAGGTGGTTGCCCAAGTTCTCACAATGAGGCGCCGTCAAGCACATTCCTGAAGAATGTTGGCCTCCAGACAGGCTCCAAGAACAAGATGAACAGTTCACATGCGGCTGTATCTGCTCATGTCCGTGACCTGCAAGAGAAGTTGCAGAAGTCGGAGCAAAGGAGTGAAGAGATATCTGAAGAATTGGCTATAATCAAAAAGGCGGTGCAGGAGGCAAAAGCTGCACAAGATCAACGGGATAAGGAGTACCAGGTGCTGGTCAAGAGGGCGCAAGAGCATGAGGAGAAGCTTGCTCACATGATGGCTTTATTTGGAGCCAAAATTACTGGGATGTAGCTCTTGGTCAATGGGTATCTTAGTACTGTCTTTTTAGCGATGAGCATCTTGCTGTTATTTGAGTACCTTGCTGTCATTTGAGTATCTTGTTGTTGTTTTGGCTGTGAACCTAATGTTACCTGATGATGGTGACTTTGAACCTGATGCTACATGATGATGGTGAGCTGTGAACCTGATGTTACCCTAGTATTTGAAATGATACCTGATGCTACATGATGTTAACTTAGTGTTTGAAATGCTACCTGATGTATTGAAATGTTGCTTTTGAATTTCAAATCTTGATTTCCTGTCTATTTTGTTTGGGCTGAATGAAATAGTGGCCTTAGTAAACAGGCCACAGCCCAAAGTAATGAAATGGCCATAGCCCAAAGTAATCTGGACTGGCATAAAAGGCCTTGGCCCAGAAGAACATATAAATGAACATTTATTTTTCAGAAAAAGAATACTGAATTATAATCTAATAGACTGAGTAACGCCATGGCCCAAATGTAAGCCCGACAAAAAAAGTCTAGTAGCCCGAAAATAAAAAGCCCTAAAAATACTAAGTTTGGCCCAATAACTCGAAAAAATTACCAAAATAATAATTCATAATGGACCGAATTAATGGGCTGGCCCATATAACAATCAGTATGGACCAGGCTGAATTCACGTTAAGACGTTTTCATTTCGTCACAAAGATCTGCCACGTCGGATCGTCCACGTGGCATGGGTGGTTGCACATGACGATTTTGGAACGTCATAGAGGTTATGACGATCTCAAATCGTCATAGTATCTTATGACGATTTCAACTAAATCGTCGTTATAGTTCATTAGCGACGCCCAGCTTTCGACGATCTCAAAATCGTCACAGAATCGTCATAAACGCACTATTTTGACGATTTTGTGACGAAAATAGAGGGTCATATAATGCCAGATTCCTTGTAGTGGATACAGAGGCCTAGGGTTTCACTTTCACCTCCATTTCGAAAAAAATATGGAAATTTGTCTTGACTTTGTATAATCATAGCTCCATTGAATAGCTGCCCTTTCCTTGACGTGAATATCGGTACACATTACTATACTAGGGACATTGCTTGCTGTGTCTCTGCCCCTGCTGGTGACTAGGGACATTGCACCAAAGACGTCATAGGGCAAGATGAAAATCCTGAGGATGGGATGCGAGAGCGCAAGCCAATGGGCATACGCATCGCCCCAACTCCGAATAGCTCCGATTCTGCACCAGGGAGCCAATCGAGGACTTCACGATCCGGTTGACAGCCTTCGTCAATGGCATGGAGCTGCTTGGACACCCGTTGCTCGAGTAGAAGGAAGTGCTCAAATTCCTGTGCGTGGTGCCACGTAAAGACGGACATATGGAAACAGCCATTGATCAACTCGTGGATCTGAAAGCGATGACCATCAAAGAGTTGTGCAGTCGCCAACCGACCATGTAGGAGGGATACTACCTCGCCAATGCCATCGATGGAGTCAACAAGCCACTCCTCAGACTAGGAGGTTGTGTGTATCTTTTAGATGCAGAGGCCTAGGGTTTCACTTTCACCTCCATTTCGAAAAAAATATGGAAATTTTGTCTTGATTTTGTATAATCATAGCTCCATTGAATAGCTGCCCTTTCCTTGACGTGAATATCGGTACACATTACTGTACTAATTTTGAATACTTTGTTTCGATACTCAAATAATATTGCATTACATTTCGTTGATGATGTCAAAATTTAAGCTGCTCGTACATAATTCTCTCTGCAAAATCTGTAATTTATTTTTCGGTGTTTTGTATGTGCGTGACTCGAACTACTTTTGTTTCTTTCATTTGATGCACATGTCCAAAATGTAGCAGGCATTTATGTAACAATATTATAGCACTCCCATTTTAGTGTTTACTCATAGGGAAGAATCTTTGGAAATATGCAAAACCTTTATGAAACTGTGAAGACGGTTCAAATGGTTGTCCAAGTGGAGGTTGTGCGGTTGCAAAAGGAGCTTGCGGCGTATGTATTTGGATATTTGAGTAAAATTTCATCGTTTGACTTTCTGCATTTGTTTCTAGGACGAGGGTTATTGTGAAGGTGAGCAATGAAGGTATGCTTGTAGCCTGGAACTGAACTCTTGCTAGCTGTATGATTTACTTGTGGTTTGGACTTAATAGTTTGCCTCTGTCAAACAGTTGATATCCTCAGATTACTGTAGAAACATGTTGAAGCAGCCATAAGTAGCATAGCTTATAGTATCCCTGAAAAAGAAGTAGCATAGCTTATCATTTGAGTTACAACTTGCTACTATTAGACTTGCAGTGTGTGGTATCTTTTCAAATTCTTGATAACTATATGAACTAAATTGACCTGGTTGTCATTGTTAGCTTTGCCTTATAGAGTCATCAATTAAACACCTCTGTAATATTGGTTAGTTGTGCAATAACTGTAATTTTAACTCCTGTTTCCTTGCTCATTGGCACATCATAGTTACATAATTAGTGCTAATGTGTTGTTTTAACCAACGAGTGTTACTTTTTGTGCCAGTAGACTGGCACCCGACATTTGTAAACTAATAGTTGTAGAGTGAAATCTGCTTACAAATAGTGAATTTTTTGTCCCGAAGTCCTATTAGCCGTAATTTTGTGATCCTGAGTCCAACATATCGCTGGCCAAATCTTGTTGTTATTAGTATTTTTTTGTAGTAGGGAGAACTAGTGAAGTGACCACACCTGGTCATACTAAATAATGATATTAATTATTCCCTGCGAAATAAGACCAATGTTGATTATGATTTTAGAACAAAGATCTTACATGTCGTTTGCGCAACATCGAAAGAGAAAAGCAACGAAAATCTACATATATTTTAGTATTATACTCGATGTCGAATGGTAAATGAAAGCAAATAAGACCTCCCTAGGCCCTAGCATTCCCCTTTCCATTGAATCTACTTTGCTAAAACGACATTCTGCTCCAGCTAGAGCTCCTTTAATTCTAGCATCACTACTCTAAAATCCATAAGTTATTCTAAATCCAAGTTCCTCCATCCATAGGCTTTAAAAGCCTAAGATTCCCAAGCAAAGGATGCCATTTTCGTCCATTGGAAGGGATGATTCCCTTTTGCCCCTTTTGAGATAGCCGTATGTTTACTTATATTCTGGTGTGATTAATTAGGGTTTATGGCACTGATGTGAGAAAGGAGAAAGTTGGGCTCAGCCTTGTGTGTTGAACTGGACACGTTTCTAGTCTTGATAGGTCAGATGAATATTTACGATATTATAAGTATGGACTCGATGGTGATGGTTCGTGTGGAAAAATAATTGTTAAAAAATAGAGTACGAGTACATGGCCTCCACCATATTGTGTTTAGGGGTTATGAAATTCATTCTTAATTATCTTCTGTTTTTTAAGTCGATTTGTTTTGCTGTTAATGAATATATATCCGTTTATTTCTTATCCTTGTAGTTCTCAGCTAGTAGCAATGCGTTCCAAAACATTGCCACCTATCAGCTCTATATACACAAGGCGTTTGCTCCAGTATAGCACCTTCCTCTAAACTCAGCCAAACTCAAACACAAGTACGGGTGAAATCGATCGATACCGCTTCGTGATTAAGGGAATGATGGTCTTTTTAACAAATAACGAATAGTTAAGTTTATGCGTAGCCCTGTAGAAAACGGAACCATGCTGCTCATTCCGGCCACTTGCCCAATACTTGTCCGGCGCTATGAGAACAAACGCGTGAAATCTGAGGGAGCGGCCCGGACTTATCGAACGTGTGTGGCGCAGCGCAAATAAAACCCTTCGGTTCCAGGTACTGGACATCTCGCAACTACCTATTCAGGCAATCCCCGCCCACGGTCTAGCACCTCACTCCGAGCCTTGTATCTCTCAATGCCAGCAACAACAGATTCGATGGCAGCGAGGGCTGAGAGGGTGCTAGGATTCATGGACGGGTTGACGTCATGCTATAGCAAGGAGCGCTTGAGGTGTTCACCATGTGCGGCACGCTTGGGAGGAGCTACTCCCTCCATCCGCAAATAAGTGTAATATATGTTGCTATATTTATCTTTAAGATAGGTCAAATTTAATAAAACTTTACATAGATAAAAGGTAGAAGTACACTTGTTTGCGGACTGAGGAAGTATCACACAGGTCATGATCAACAGGATGTAAATCCGGTATATGGGCCTGGGCCTACATGGGTGGGTGGAGGGGGCCTAATCAGTACTTAATAATGCAAAATACCATTATGTTCTTTATTAAGTTTGGCGAGGGGTTGAACTTTTCTACTCGGGATATTCTGTTAAACCTAACAGAAGTTGTGCTCTGTTGCATGCACGAAATAAATAAATCAAATCAGAACTAGCAACATTAAAGGTAGATCGACTGAAACTTGAGGAATACACATATACTATTCAGATCAGTACACATCTTGGCACGCCATATGTTCTTCCCAAATAACTCCACTTATTTTGTTAATGGGCTAATGATTTTATTTCTAGATTGCTAGGAGCTAGGATGGCTTCATAGTGTTGGCAGTTTGATAGAAAGCTATCTTTAGAGCATATATTCTAAAAAATATATAAGAATATGTTTAGTATAGTATTTGATCAATCTAAAATTTAGCAATAATCCACGCACACATAAGTATATCGTCACACTCATGTCGCCCTCGTGAGGCAATAGGGAGAAAAACCCTAGTCCCCGCCGCCAGCCCCCACACCCCTCCCTCCTCACTCCCACTCCGTAGCCAGAGGGCGCGACCGGGCATAGCTTGGTCGTCATCGGTGGTGGCAGGGCACTCTCATGTCCTCGTGCATAGGGCCGTTGGCGTGGGACGTCACCCCCAGGCCTAGACGTGTTGCGGTCGTCGAGCACCATAGCGGTGTGGCTCTCCGGCATGTCGCGGTGGCACATCTGGAGCAGCAGCGGCGTAGCGGACAGAAAGATAGTGGATTGTGAATTTGTGATCAGGAGGTGGCTTAGCCTCCAATCGGTAAGGGAGGTGGTTGGCATGCGGTAGCTAGCAGCGCATGTGCGGTGGCATGGATGTTTGGGACCGATCTAGCTCTGTAGGGGCTCGATCGGTGTTGGACACCTCTGATCCATCATGCACGTCTGTCATCGGCTACTGCATCATGGTCTAGTCAGTGTCGGGCTTGGACTTGTGCGGCTGCCGGTGAAAACCGAGGCAGATGATGGCGGCGCCCCTTGGCATCATTCCCTTGTCTAAGGCATCGTTTTTGCAGCTACCGCTTCCTTGCTCGGGATGCTCCAGGGGAAACCCTGGATCTGTGTCTCTCGGATCGGACGTTGGCGACACTTCCAGTGTCATTCTCCCTCTTGCTAGCGTTTTTGGAACACATACTGACGAGAGTGATCTGGAGGTTGAGCGGTGCTGCTTCTAGCGCATCATCAACAACGAGTCTCAGGGTTCAGTAGGGCCTGTGCGTAGGATGCATGATGGTGGACACACGCAGGGTGGAGCCGCAGGGTGGCGTGGTGGTGGCATCTTTTATCTATGCAGCAAACAAAACTTTGAAATTATTGCAGCTTCATATAGAAACAAAACATCTACTCCGTACCTTTTAGTTAATATAAGTGTGTCCATGATACCGGATTTATTAAGCTTGCAATTATAGTACTAGCATCTGAAGCTAAGTACAGAACACCCATGACCACATTAGCCTCCTTGACAATGACAATATCATGTATATACGATATGCCTTTGATTAGTATTACCCAAGTACTCCCTCCGTTTAGAAATAAGATATTTTAGATTTGTAAAGGAAATGTATCTAGACATCTTTTAGTGTCTAGATTCATTTAAACCTATACACTAAAAGATGTCTAGATACATTAGCTTCACTAACCTAAAACATCTTATATTTCTAAACGGAGGGAGTACGTAGTAGCTAGGCTCGAGAAAGGATTTGGTGCCGAAATTTCTCCCCTTGTTCAGTACGACAGTGCCATCTGAAAAGTTGATGTTTCTCTTATGCTGATTAACTGGGCCTGAGCTTTCCCCCGAGCAGCCATAATTAGGAGTTTGTTAGCCCCAATAGATTAACCTAATGCTTCAAGTAGATTCCAGGAGAGTTCTTCTCTGCCCCGTCGATTGATTAATGGCCATGATTTGATCTGATGAGTCAGCTAATGTCAACACTAGTACCAGAGTAAGCATTCTTTTAACATGTGCATGTCACTTCAGGTGGTGTTGCGGATGTGTACATTGATTTTGTGTTTTTCTGCTAGCTTTGATTTAGTCGTGGAGAAAATAAACTAGATGGATGTTGATGACCTAATGGATTGTGTAGGCATGATTGAATTTTGGAGATTACTATGGTCGGCGGCACTTATGCCCTTTGGGAAGATGGTGTGTTAATTATTAGAACATTAACATCTGGTATTTAGTACCAAAAATCTCGACACACGTTAAACCATATCCAAATAGAGATTTCATCAGGAAAATCACATGACCTTTTTTTTTGGAGAAATTTAGTTCAACGCATCATTAGTAAAATCCTTCCCTATACCGAAACCCACATAGAAAATATTTAGATCGACACAAACTTTTTAGTGTATGCGAGTTCTTCATTTTTGGTTACTTGGGTGATGCCTAGTTGCTTGTTTCACCCGGTTGGCTTTATGATTTTTGGGTTGTGGTTTGTTAAAATCAGCGGGGCTGCCATCTTGGACTTTTTTGTTTCTGTTGTTCTATTTTGCTGACGTACTTGGAGCCACTTGTCTGAATTTACCTAATTTTGGAAAGGTGACATATGTTCTTTTAGGGTGGTGAAAACCCCTAAATGCTGTAACTAAGCTGGAAAAAATCCCATAAACCGATAGGTTAGACCTCTTAAAATCTCACAAGCTTGTCTACTTTGAAATAATTTTATCTTTATATTTACTTATATCTGGAAAACGTCTTATCATAAGAAAGCAAATCGCAAAACGTCCATGATCAACTTTGTAGACAACCCTTTCAATCTTTTCTCCTGTCCACCTAGGATTTTGGATTAAGAAACATCACCAATGTTCACAGCAAGTGTATGTGCTCTGGGTGTGAGTTCTATGACATGCTGACATTGTCTTGCCCCATTGGTTCATGCATTTCTTGCGATAGCCTTGGGACAGGGGTGGTGTCAGCATCACTAGCATCCTTAGCGCCCCAGGTCATTTTCTTTTGTCATACTTGAAGTCATTTTCGTGTCTCCAAGCTAGCTCGCTGCTGTTGACAGCTTAGCTAGAGTCTAGAGGAAACAACAAGTTTGGCTAGCGAGGGGTGCAAGGAAACAAAGGTTGAGTGTTAAAAACTATATGTTTAAGGAAGTTTTACCATTTTTAAGGAGTGAATTTTGCTCTTGAAACATCTAAAGGGTGCGCATTGTCAATAAACCATTGATTCAAGTATTTGGAGGAACAAGTCATAGGTTGACATTATTGCTTAGCTCTTATTTAGTTTTAGTTAAACCCCTCAAATAATTATATTAACATACATTACTTTCCAAGTTGACAAGTGTGTATATAAGTACCAAAAGGATTCCAAAACAAACTAAAGATACAATTTTGTTGTGTCACATGTCGTGCTCATTCGAGACAATGACACATTTAGATGGAACTTGAACACATCAGAAAAAAATTCACGCATATGTCCATGTATTAGCATTAATGGATCGATACCTAGTGTCACTAGTAGATATGGGTGTACTGCCTCTGTTTGGGATTATAGGGCTAGAGGGCCAATTCGCTAATACGAAGAAGATCAATTACTCTAACTAATTTATGCATGCACCAATATTTTTTACAAGCATGAGATGCTAGATAAAAATAGGAGACATAATGAGGATGAAACAACATGCATTGCGGGATTGAGAGAAAAGAGAGGTATCT
Organism: Avena sativa; assembly: GCA_916181665.1. NCBI lineage: Eukaryota > Viridiplantae > Streptophyta > Magnoliopsida > Poales > Poaceae > Avena > Avena sativa. The sequence continues at coordinate 202,349,696 of OV702291.1, forward strand.
AATTAAATTAATTAGTCACGTGAATTAACACAATAAAGGAGATAGGTCTTATAATTTCTAACAAATTCAAAAATTTCTTTGGCCTTACAATCCCAAACGGAGGTAGTAATAGACATGGGTGGAAAGATCATTGGCTACAGATTTGGTTTTGTTGGCACATTCATGTCACTGTTGAGCGGATCTCAAAACAGATGGTTAAATATAACGTTGAAAATACAACCGTTTCCTTTAGGACGTACATAAAAATGGATAAACTAGAAAACCCATTTCTGATGTGAAACAATACAAAATAAAAGAGTAAATCACCCAAATGCACACCTATTGGGATTGTAGTAACAAAAAATCCGACTATTAGGACTTTGTTTAAAATTCCATTACTAAGTACCATTGTAACAAATGCCATAAATCTACACAAATCATAGCGGTGATATAAATTATGACATGACAGGACCATGCCATGTCCACATTGATGTCAACGTGGACTAGTTTTAGAATATCTTTTTGTCCCATCTCTAGATCCCCTTTGAATGAGCATGTGTGCCCGCATGTGTGCTTTCGTAATTAATAACAATCTCTATATACTAATGTTTACCTGGAGTTATATTTGTAGGAATTATCCATAGGCATTACTTGAAACATGTCTTGGCTTCAAGGGTGAAGAAGAAGAAAGCAAAGAAGAACACGTGATGAAGTGTATTTAAGAGAAGATCCAAAGAATGGCCATGTGAGAGTTGAGCCTTTTTGAATCATGTCTTGAAGAATAAGATAGTGTGAACATTCATGAATTACTTTAACACATCGTATTAAAGAGTTAATAATATATATGGTTGATCAAGACAAAGTGAGCAAAGACTAGATTCAAGTGGATCAACACACAAATAAGAAATGAAGTGCAATTTCAAGATGAGCCATCTTTAGAAGATCATGTACTTGAATCTTCCATCTTTTGGTGATCACCGATATGTGAAGACAATCCCAAAGAAGAGTCTCTCCCATAGGAGTATGGAGGAGCAATTCGCAAGTCTTCATAAAGGAAGAATGGCCGAGCTCAATCAAGAAAGGTGTTCCAACTCAAGTGGAATACACAAGGCAAATGTATGATCTTGATAGGTTTTCTATTTAATGGTATCATGTTGTTAGTTGGGAGACTATGATATAGGATAGATCACCATAATATCAAGATAGGGTCTCGCATGAGTAACTTGATCGTGTCATTCGTAGAGAGCTCAAAACTTTGCACCATTAGCCTCATATTTATTGGTTGTTTCTTATACTTGTGAGGTTTTAGGGATTTTGATTATCTTCATAACAAGCTCTGGTTCACCAAAAAAAGAATTTCCTATGAACATCCTGTTGCATTTCCGATGTTGGACATTTTTGCTAGTTCTTATCTTAGGGAGATTTCACACCTCTCTCCCCTTTTTATTTAATTCCTTATTGTACTATGATTATTCTCTATATAATCTTGTAGATATTGTTGTTCTCTTTGAAACGATCCTAATATCATCAAAATCGGAATCTGTGTGCTCAAGTTATGGCCTTTTTTGTTTCAGATGTTCTGCCAGTTTTTGGGAGGCTAGAAATTCTGGCCTAGATACAACGAAATTTCTGGTGGGGACAGAAATTCTAGTCTGAACTCCCCAGAATTTCTGGCCTGGTCACCGAATATTCTGGTTTAAAGTTCCTGGTCGTATTTACCCTTTGCTGATGTGGCCCTCTGATGGGGGACGAAAATGGTTCAGAAATAATATTTATTTCTGGTCTAGGAAAAAATTTCCGCCCATTTTACACCTAAACTTCCGACCCTTCATTTGTTCCAACTATCTGATCTTGGGGGACCAATATATGTCCCCCTTCTTCCCCAAGGGATAGTTGGTTCTTCATCTCTCTTCTCCATTGTTTTCTTTGAGAGCATTCCCTATCTCCCTCTCTCTAAAATGATGCATGCATCTTTTTGATGGAAAAGTGACAAGAGATCTAGATCTACTTTTTCACCAATCAGTCTCTCCTCTAAGTGAGGGGAATATATTCGATCTAGATCTGGATTCCTTTGTGGTTTTCTCTTGTGTTCTTCCACTCTTATTCCCATAATAGTTTTTGTAGATTTGTTAGAATTTGGGAGTGGAGGATTGGAGTAGTTGTGTTCTTACCATTGAACTTGTTGCATATGTTTGAGCTCTTTATGGACAATCAGTTGGTGAAAGTGAGAATCTTGTTACTCTTGGGTTCTTGGAACCCTATACGGTTGCTTGGACTTTGGTGCTGTTTCTTGGAGACTCCAATTAAGTTGTAGATATTTCCTCAAGCTTGAGTCCTTGGTGGGAATTACTTGGGAGACTCCAATTGCGTTATGGAGATCTCCCCAAGCTTGTACGAGTTTGGTGATCGCCCTCAAGTGTCCCATAGTGGATCGGGTGCCTGCCTTGGTGGTGTGCATTCGGGAGAATAAGGCGAGCCTTGGTGACGTCGGTGAGTGGTGTTCCTCTACATCTTGAGGTGAGGACTTCTGTGGCGTTTGGTGTGCATCGAGCTATGATACCTTAAGGTGATCCTTTTGTGGCGTTCAAGGAGCATTATGTCACCGCACCTCTCCAACAGATATTAGCTTCCTTGGGAGTGAACTTTGGGATAAAATCATCGTCTCCGTGTGCCCTAGTTATTTCTACCCGAGCTATTTTCTTATGCACTCTACTTTGTGATAACCTCCATGCTTGAAGTTATTTATCCTGATACCATTGTGTTTCTTGTATTTCTTCGCATATGTTGTTGGTGCACTTTGTTGAACCTGCCATTTTTAGGCTTTGTGCTTGGTAAATTTAATGCTAGTTTTATTTCGCATTTATTGAGAAAAAAATAGTTAGTTTAACTCACCTATTCACCCTCCCTCTAGGCGACATCTATGTACTTTCACCCTTTCTTCTTAGGACCACTCTCTCAACTGAGAGGATCGATCTAGTGTTGATGCCATGGATGATATAGATGGGATGGGATGGACAATTATTATAGCTCCAAGTCCTCCTCCATAAGCATGATAATGCAAACGGGAAGGAGCATCTCCATGGCTGCCACCATGGACAGGGCAGGGGGAATGAGGAGCTGCCACCATGGACAAAACTGAGGGGTTGTGGAAGAAGGAGCTATGGCGACTCACATGAGTGGCATGAGAAGGCTTCTTCATGGCCGCATGTACTATTATGTTTGCCATCCCACTAGAAGCACGACGAAAGAGAATCCCATGGTGGTGGCAAGAAGGATGGTGGCGTCATACCATCCCACACACTTCTGTGAAGCCTGAGAGGTACCAATCCTAGTGGCATGCGGGTAGCTAGCGCGCATTGTCATACCAGGCACACAAAATGAAACATCACTGGGGAGTGGCATTATGCATGGCGATCGAGGTGTATGCATGTGATACATGTCATCCCTGACATGTCACACTACGCGGCATACAAAGATACTCTACCAATGTTTTTTGTTTCAAAACTTCAATAGATGTGGTTTTGTTACAACGAGCCTGACATGTGTATTTGTTAAATTTCCTCAATAAAAAACCCCTATGTCATGGGCTTCAATGCATCAATGATGGAGACTAGGTTGATCTCCCCGTATTCCGTGTTGTTGGATCTTCGTCAGATCCTCCATCTTCCACCTTATCATAAAGAACATAAAAGTGCATAAGCAAGTGGTACGTATTCATATTTATTAGATGGAACTCGATTGCCACCATCATCTACAATGTGCATAATTTCAACAACTTTAGTTTCCCCTACACAAGGAGCACTAAGACCTTTACTAAATGGCATTTAGTCATGCCTCGGTACTCGAGGTTTCCATCACCAAGGAACCATCAAGATAATGAAGATACAAGCATGATATCTCTTACCCATCTGGTGCCTAAACATGGGTATAATTTTTGTTGATGATGTGACCCCCTTAGGATCCTACCCCATCTCTATATTATCTGATGACTCCTTAATAGATCGTAAGATCTGGTAGTTTTACTATTTCAAATTCTCAAATATTTTATATAGAGGCATCTTCATCAACATCAAGTCTTCTATTCTCGTATGTTATGATATGTTCTGATCTCCAAACGAATTAGGAGTATATCTTCTAGTTACAATCAAATCCCTCGCTTGGTTTGTCCATCTCTTATCTACTCTGACTACCTACCATGGCACAACTGGGTTTCAAAAAGGGGATGAGGAAACCCGAGGCATACATTCGAAAACACGACAAGTTCACACCCTTACGGCATGCTATATACACCTCTGATAGTTCGTAAGTATTCATTGGTAGTTGTTGTTGGAAGGTGGTCGGATGACATTTGAGTGGATGTTGGGGAGTTTGTCCTAGTTTGGGTAGCAAGGGCGTATTAGGTTTGCTCATATTTGATTCAATAGATGGCATGCTATGTTTTTTTGCTTTACGCTCATGTATTCTTGAAGGTGTAATCACTAATTATGTTGAGCTATACATCTAGTATGTAGAGGTTGGGTCCTCGTAAATTCAAATGTGATCTCGGGATTATGTGCTCCTTCCTAAGTAGGAAAACTGAAAAACTAGCAAAAAAATTGAAGTTTTTGACAATAAATATGAACATGTTCCCTTGCAAGATTTCATTGAGAAATGACATTTGTGATGGTGTGTGAAAAATAAACACAATTCGGTGCTCAAAGGAATGACATGTGTAGCTTTTTAAAGCACTCCGGACCACCACACATGCCATTATTAGACAAATAAATATCTTGTAGTTGACAGAACACCCGTACTGAAGGTTCACGTTCCTAACATTCCTTTCTTAGAAAGCAAATAAAAATTCAAATTTAGCTTATAATTAAGATCTTTTCATTTTTATTATGTATATTTGTATTTTTTTTGAATGATATATATCCATTCCAGGGAGATGAGATGGTGTATCATAGATTTATTCTACGGTGGACGACCCTCATAACGACTACCCATCTGATTTACTTGAAAAGCTAACCCCTAATGGGGAAAATATCATTTTGCGCCCCGAAAGTTGGGTCGTCCAGGCAACGCGGTACCCAAGTTCCCTAAAATCAGCCTGGATGACTACAGTTGGTGTGCCAAATACTCAGAGGGTCTTTTTCGGCACGAATTCAACTTTACGTTTCAATACAAAAAATCAGGCTAACGACCGTCAAGTTGGGCCCCCCTGTCAGTTCTCGTCGTTATGTCGCTCCCGTTGCTTAGGTGTCAATTAGGCTTGCAGCATTGGCGCCTGCATCCATTACGCGTCTTATTCGTCCCCGGAGCGGCAATCTGTGATGCGTCGTAGCCATGGCGCGGAGCTGGGACATGGACGAACCTGCTCGGCCCAGCTCTCCTCCCTGTAGGCTTGCAGCGTTGGCGCCTGCATCCATTACGCGTCTTTCTTCCTTGGAGCGGCAATCTGTGGTCGCGGACATGGCGTAGAGCTGGGACGTGACGAACCTGCTCGGCCCCGCTCTCCTCCCCATCCCGAGTCGGAGCTCGCCCTCACCATGGACGCACCCATGGCACGGTACGCGGACGAGAATTGGTTTCCGGTGAGATCTGTCACCGTATCGACCATGTTCGGTTATGTTTTCCTCCTGATGTAGCCCGTCTTGTGGACGCTACTACATCCACAACGCCAAGTCCCCAAGATCGTCCCCAAGTCAACCAAGAAGATGGACCATGATCAGCCAGCTCCAGAACGAGAGTCTCCGCCGTCATCGCCCCGGAGAGTCCGCCCGAATCCAGCCGGAGTGTCCGGCGCGACTCGGTCGGAGTGTCCGGCCTGCCCCAGCCCCAACCTGGCGTGGACATTCAGAAGGCCAGTTCGGACACTACCCGGACACTACCCGGAGTGTCCGGCTACCCCGGAGTGTCCGGTCACTCCGACCCGGACTGTCCGCCCAAGTGATGGGCCTACGAGCCAACAGCTGGGCCCTTGGCCCATGTACCCCTCTATTTCGCACCAAACCCTAGTTTTATGCCCAAACTACCCCTGAACTTGTGGCTGGCCTATAAATAGAGCCCCCACCCCCTCATGTATCCCTTAGGCATAGATGATAGACTAAAGACAACCCCCTTTGTGGAATCTCTAGTTTTGCCTCATCCCCTTCTACCAAAGGGGATCGACTATCGTCACCACCTCGTTGGAGTTTGCATCGCGCCTCCCTCGTTGTACAAGGCCTTGGCATTGGTGTCCCTTTGCCAAGACGTCAAGACCCTCTCCAAGGTGTTCTTCCCTCTCCGCTTGGGATTGACGGGAGCACGTTGACTGATCTTTCCTTACGAGGATTCTATCGGACCGGTGGCCACCGGTGAGAGCAATCGGCCTTGTATCGTGTGTGTTTTGCGTGTGTTCATCGTGTTCTTCGCGAGGTGTGCGTCCGATTCCGCCACCTTCTCCCTTTCCCCTCGCTTTCCCATCGATTTGACCACGAGATCCGTGAAGATCGGGCCACCCTAGAGGTTTGCCCTCATCACCTCCTCTAGAATCCGAGCTCGCCGTCGTCGTGGTTGCACCCGCACCAATTCTGCCACCTTTGCCGAGATCTCTATGGTAGCTCAAGTTCTATAATGTTGGACCTATAAGCGAATCCGGAGCTGGGCGGCGGCAACCAGTTGTTGAACCTGCAAGGAATTGGTGAAGACTGCGTGCCGCTCCAAGGTCTTCGGCTGATGCCTTCGGCTTCTGCCATCGTCCACAGCCGATGTGAGATCATTTAGTTACTTCAATACAAAATTTCGACCAATTTAACTTGTTGATGTATTCCTTGACAATTATAATTTAATCGAGCACCAGAAATATTTTGTAGTGTGCATGAGCATGATCAGTAATATAATTGAACACTAGAAATTTTAAGGCACTCCATATAAAGGAGTAGATTAATATAGAAGGTTCACCAGAGACACCATGGATATATTGTCTTACATGCCATACACAGGTAATAATTAACTAAAACAAAATAAAAGCAGGGCGACAGTAGGAGGCTGGGACACGGAGATGCCTAGCAGGGCAAGGGCATATCAGCAGGAGGTAGGGACAACCTAGTCGATGGGATATAGGTCAGTCCTGACATACTCCCGGAGGAATTTGCCGTAGGCTGCGTGTCGTGCCAAGGTAATCGGCCTATAGCGTCTGCCTCCGCCTCTGCCAACACCCTCTGCGTGCTGGATCATGCTGTCGAGGTCCACGTTGATTGCTCTGCCACAGAATGGGCAAAACAGTCTCCTCCTACGGTGGAAACGGATTAGCCCACACCATAACCGCCTCAGCATGTAGCGACTCTTGTTGTCCCTGGATACCTTGCTATCGTCCACTTCATCATCATCCTCCTGTTGATTTTTAAAAACATAACTTAGAACTCATACATATGATTGAATTGTATTACAACTCAAGAATTGACAACATGTATATGCAAGACAATATATCCGTGGATATCAAAGATAAAGCATCTCAGCAATAGTTTGATCGGTTCATATATCATTTCATCTCAACACAATGACCAATAATTGCATCAGAGTGTATATAGAATAAAGATTGCGGCCTCATAAGTTTATTCAGGGACGGCGTGAGTGAATCAAGTAACAATTGCACAACCTATATTGTTCTTGTACATCGCCCTAGGTTCACTAACTCGTCCCTGAAAAAATCTGACACCAATATGTCTGCCTCTCTTTTGGGCAAAATTGAATCATTGGCCATAATAAGAAATTGAAATGAAATCGTACAAAACATCGGGATATACATAGTCAGGTACAAAAACAAGCCTAAATATTGTAATTATAAATAAAAAACCAAACAATTAATCTTCAGGTACATGTTAAAAATACTTATGATCAAAACAATTCATATACATATGCATCATACCAATTATTAAAAGAACAGAAACAATTCAAGGATCATATAAGTAGTTCCATATGAGAATAAATCTAGGGCCTCATAATTTGTTTCAGAGATGGAGTTGGCAAACCAAAGTACCAACAACACAACCTATATTGTTTGTGTGCATTGCTGCCTCAGGTTCACCAACCCATCCCTAAAACACGACACCATCATACGTGTCTCCCCTTGAACTCTTTTGGGGAAAATTTCAATCATCGGCCTCGGTGACAAACTAAAATGTAATTCTTATACACTATAAATGCATGGAATAGATAATTCGAATATCATAGTTCTATGAATGTAGAATACAGATTGCAGCCTCATAAGTTTCTTCAGAGATGGAGTAGGTGAACCAAGTAACAATTGCACAACCTGTAATGTTGTTGTACATTGCCCCAGGTTCACTAACTCATTCCTGAAAAAATCTGACACCAATGTGTCTGCCTCTCTTTTGGGACAAATTTGAATCATGGACCACAATAAAAAATTGAAATGTAATCGTACAAAACATTATTCAGGGATATACATAGTCATGTACAAAAACAAGCCTAAATATTGTAATTATAAATAAAAAACCAAACAATTAATCTTCAGGTACATGTTAAAAATACTTATGATCAAAACCATTCATATACATATGCATCATACCAATCATTAAAAGATCAGAAACAATTCAAGGATCATATATGTAGTTCCATATGAGAATAAATCTAGGGTCTCATAATTTGTTTCAGAGATAGAGTTGGAGAACCAAAGTACCAACATCATAACCTATATTGTTTGTGTGCATTGCTGCCTCAGGTTCACCAACCCATCCCTAAAACACGACACCATCATACGTGTCTCCCCTTAAACTCTTTTGGGGCAAATTTCAATCATCGGCCTCGGTGACAAACTAAAATGTAATTCTTATACACTATGAATGCATGGAATAGATAATTCAAATATCATAGTTCTATGAATGTAGACTAAAGATTGCGGCCTCATAAGTTTCTACAGAGATGGCGTAAGCGAACCAAGTAACAATTGCACAGCTTATATTGATCTTGTACATGGTCCCAGGTTCGCTCACTCATCCCTGAAAAAATCTGACACCAATGTGTCGGCCTCTCTTTGGGGCAAATTTGAATCATTGGCCACAATGATGTAATCATACAAACAATATTCAGGGATATACATATGCATCATACAATGCATTCATAGATCAGAAACAATACAAAGATTATATATATAGGTTCCATATGAGAAAAAAATTAGGGCCTCCTTTTTTCAGCGATGGAGTCGGGGAACCAAAATACCAACAGCACAACCTATATTGTTTATGTGCATTGCTGCCTGAGGTTCACTCACCATCCCTAAGAAAACGACACCATCAGATGCCCTCGCACTATTTTGGAGAAAAATTGAATCATTGGGCTCAGTAAGGAATAGAAATGTAATGTTATAGGCCTACTGTGTATCGAAATCAACACTCAACTAGCAAACTCAACTAGATGGCAGATGAGCAGATTGGCGTTTTGTGACTAGATGGCAGATGCATCAATCGACTGATCGAACCATATATACTATCCTACTTTAAGAGCAAAAGAATATGTACACGATTGAGCAAATCCTATGTATGAACAGTGAAAACTGCGGCTGTGATTAGAGAAGCTAGCAATGTAGTACCTCGGACTCCTCATCAGGGACCTCCTCCTCGAACTCGTCATTCTTCGCGATTGCGTCTAAGATTTCTTGTACGGCGATGGGGTCGTTGATGTAGATCACCAGATTGCCTCCGCCTGCCGCCTGCCTCCCATACAGATCTGCCGCTGGCACCACGATGTTGTCGGCCACCTGCTGCTCGGCGGCGACGGCTACTACCTGCCGCTCGGCGGTGACGGCTACCACCTGCTGCTCGGCGGCGATGGCTACTGGCTGGATGGATGATCTTGCACCCTCAACGACGCGGCGACGAGCGGCGTTCGTGCCCGGAGAATACGCCTCCGCCTGCTTGGCGACGACCGAGCCATCTGCTACTGCACCTTCAACTGGCTTCACCTTCGGCTCGTCTCCACATGTACGCTTCATGGCGCACCAAGGGAAGGAGGTAGTGCAAGCGAGGGCGCTTCGACGCGCGCGGTAGGTGTAGATTGGGGTCTTGGGACTAGACAGACTGGGAGAAAATGACACAAGCTCATGGAAGAAGAAGGTCGAGGGGGGTTATAAACACCGGACCGTTCGTAGTCCTTGAGTGGACACGTGTGGTGGGCGGGGGCTACCACAATCTCCACCCTTTTTTAAAACAGCCACGATCTCCACTTTAGAGTTGCATTGAAAACACGCTCATGGCAGACCTCGATTCCACTGCATGCAAGTGGCGCGGAACCAATTTCTAGCAATGTTAGATCTACTCGAGGTGGGCCCTTGACTCATGGAAGTTACTAGTGGTAGGGCCCAGTTGGAAGTGAGATTGAGAGCCCTGCGTAAAAATGGGATATGTCTTATTAAAATCAAGTGGCAATAAATTGCAGCGTCCCATCGACAACCGTGCACTCGATGACCCCGTTGCCCTGTGCATGTGTTGTAGTAGCAATAGTAGGCTTTTCAGACTTGATTAAACTTGACATGACCGCTCGAAGACTTTTTCCATGGACGGCATTGTGTTCCTTCCTGTAGAAGTCTCACTGAGGGAGACTTCTATGCTGTCTCACGTTGTACTGTGAAGGGCACGACGTGTGCAACGATCATCGTTGGATCATACAGAATCAACAGTTGGTGCGCATGATCCGCGTGACAACTGTGATAACCAATTAGGGAGTAGCAGACAGGGTGAACACAGGTTTGGGCTTCTACGAAAGATAGAGAGGTGGGGGCAAAACTTAGTACCACATAAAACCAAGGGTAAAACTGAGTAGTATAAAAATGGAAAGTGTCTTGTACAATGAAATACATCATGGAATACATCAAATTATGCCAAGATAGATCCACTAGAGTTCATTGGATGTGTGTTCTTCTCATAAACCACACATGGATCCACCTGTGTGATTGCATGTCTGCTCTTTTCATTAACCACAGTTAGAGTCATTGCATGTCTATTCTTTTCACAAACCACATATCACCAGTTTCATTGCATGTGTGTTCTTCTCACAAACCACACATGGATCCACCCAGTGTGATTGCATGTCTGTTCTTTTCACAAACCACATAAGGATCCACCAGTGTCATTGCATGTGTGTTCTTCTAAACAAACCACATAAGGATCCACCAGTGTCATTGCATGTTTGTTCTTTTCATGAACGAAACCCAGTGGAATTTCATGTGTGTTCTTCTAAACAAACCACATCAGTCATTGCATGTCTGTTCTTTTCATGAACCACACCTAGTGTCATTCCATGTGTGTTCCTCTAGACAAACCACATAAGGATCCACCAGTGTCATTGCATGTCTGTTCTTTTCATGAACCACATAAGGATCCACCAGTGTCATTGGATGTGTGTTCTTCTCATGAACCACACATGGATCCACCAGTTCATTGCATGTATGTTATTTTCATGAATCACAGCTAGAGTCATTGCATGTCTGTTACTTCCATAAACCACATAAGGATCCACCAGTGTCATACCATGTCTGTTCTTTTCATGAACCACAGCTAGAGTCATTGCATGTCAGTTCTTTTCATGAACCACACATGGATCCACCAGTGTCATTGCATGTCTGTTCTTCTAAACAACCCACATAAGGATCCACCAGTATCATTGCATGTCTGTTCTTTTCATGAACCACACCTAGTGTCATTGTATGTGTGTTCCTCTAGACAAACCACATAAGGATCCACTAGTGTCATTGGATGTGTGTTCTTCTCATGAACCACACATGGATCCACCAGTGTCATTGGATGTGTGTTCTTCTCATGAACCACACATGGATCCACCAGTGTCATTGCATGTCTGTTCTTTTCATGAACCACATAAGGATCCACCAGTGTCATTGGATGTGTTTTCTTCTCATGAACCACACATGGATCGACCAGTGTCATTGCATGTCTGTTCTTTTCATGAACCACACCCAGTGTCATTGCATGTCTGTTCCTCTAAACAAACCACATAAGGATCCACCAGTGTCATTGCATGTCTGTTCTTTTCATGAACCACACCTAGTGTCATTGCATGTCTGTTCCTCTAAACAAACCACATAAGGATCCACCAGTGTCATTGCATGTCTGTTCTTTTCATGAACCACACATGGATCTACTAGTGTCATTTCATGTGTGTCCTTTTCATGAACCACAGCTAGAGTCATTGCATGTGTGTTCTTCTAAACAAACCACACATGGATCCACCTAGTGTGATTGCATGTCTGTTCTTTTCCCAAACCACACATGGATCCACCAGTGTCATTGCATGTGTGTTCTTTTCATGAACCACAGCTAGAGTCATTGCATGTGAGTTCTTCTAAACAAACCACACATGGATCCACCTAGTGTGATTGCATGTCTGTTCTTTTCACAAACCACACATGGATCCACTAGTGTCATTGCATGTGTGTTCTTTTCATGAACCACAGCTAGAGTCATTGCATGTCTGTTCTTTCCACAAACCACACATGGATCCACCTAGTGTGATTGCATGTCTGTTCTTTTCACAAACCACACATGGATCCACTAGTGTTATTGCATGTGTGTTCTTCTCATGAACCACGGCCAGTGTCATTGCATGTCTGTTCTTTTCACAAACCACATAAGGATCCACCAGTGTCATTGCATGTGTGTTCTTCTAAACGAACCACATAACGATCCGCCAGTGTCATTGCATGCCTATTCTTTTCATGAACCACACCCAGTGGCATTGCATGTGTGTTCTTCTAAACAAACCACATAGGTCATTGCATGTCTGTTCTTTTCATGAACCACACCCAGTGTCATTGCATGTGTGTTCCTCTAGATAAACCACGTAAGGATCCACCAGTGTCATTGCATGTCTGTTCTTTTCATGAACCACATAAGGATCCACTAGTGTCATTGGATGTGTGTTCCTCTCATGAACCACAGATGGATCCACCAGTGTCATTGCATGTCTGTTCTTTTCATGAATCACAACTAGAGTCATTGCATGTCTGTTACTTCCATAAACCACATATGGATCCACCAATGTCATTGCATGTCTGTTCTTTTCAAGAACCACAGCTAGAGTCATTGCATGTGTGTTCTTCTCATGAACCACACATGGATCCACCAGTGTCATTGCATGTCTGTGCTTTTCATGAACCACATCCAGTGTCATTGCATGTCTGTTACTTCCATAAACCACATATGGATCCACCAGTGTCATTGCATGTCTGTTCTTTTCATGAATCATAGCTAGAGTCATTGCATGTTTGTTACTTCCATAAGCCACATATGGATCCACCAGTGTCATTGCATGTCTGTTCTTTTCATGAACCATAGCTAGAGTCATTCCATGTCTGTTACTTCCATTAACCACACATGGATCCACCAGTGTCATTGGATGTGTGTTCTTCTCATGAACCACACATCGATCCACCAGTGTCATTGCATGTATGTTCTTTTCATGAATCACATAAGGATCCACCAGTGTCATTGGATGTGTGTTCTTCTCATGAACCACACATGGATCCACCAATGTCATTGCATGTCTATTCTTTTCATGAACCACACCTAGTGTCATTGCATGTCTGTTCCTCTAAACAAACCACATAAGGATACACCAGTGTCATTGCATGTCAGTTCTTTTCATGAACCACACGTGGATCCACCAGTTCCATTGCATGTGTGTTCTTTTCATGAACCACAGCTAGAGTCATTGTATGTGTGTTCTTCTAAACAAACCACACATGGATCCACCTAGTGTGATTTCATGTCTGTTCTTTTCACAAACCACACATGGATCCACCAGTGTCATTGCATGTGTGTTCTTTTCATGAACCACAACTAGAGTCTTTGCATATGTGTTCTTCTAAACAAACCACACATGGATCCACCTAGTGTGATTCCATGTTTGTTCTTTTCACAAACCACACATGGATCCACCAGTGTCATTGCATGTGTATTCTTTTCATGAACCACAGCTAGAGTCATTGCATGTCTATTCTTTCCACAATCGACACAAGGATCCACCTAGTGTGATTGCATGTCTGTTCTTTTCACAAACCACACATGGATCCACCAGTGTCATTGCATGTGTGTTCTTCTCATGAACCACGGCCAGTGTCATTGCATGTCTATTCTTTTCACAAACCACATAAGGATCCACTAGTGTCATTGCATGTGTGTTCTTCTAAACAAACCACATAAGGATCCACCAGTGTCATTGCATGTCTGTTCTTTTCATGAACCACAACCAGTGGCATTGCATGTGTGTTCTTCTAAACAAACCACATAAGTCATTGCATGTCTGTTCTTTTCATGAACCATGATGACCCACAAGTATAGGGGGTGTATCGCAGTATTTTCGACAAGTAAGAGTGTCGAACCCAACGAGGAGCAGAAGGTCATGGCTGGTGGTATGGATCAGGAATTCTCTGCAAATACTTAGCAAACGGATTTTTAGGGGTTTTTGATAAAGCAAGTAAAGAAAGTACGAGTAAATAAAAGTCAGTAGGAATAAATGCAGCAAGTGGCCCAATCCTTTATGCAGCAAAGGACAAGGCGGTTGTATTACTTAAGATGACCAAACGTTCTCGAGGACACATGGGAAGACTGACAAGTGCTTTCGCTTCATATAGTTGATTAATCTTCTTTAGCTTGCTAAGTGTTGTGTGGGTGAACCTGTGCTAATGTACCGACCATCCTAGGACTAATACATACTTGTGATTATACCCCTTGCAAACATCCATAAGTACAAGAAAGTAATTAAGGTAGAAACCTAACCACAACTTTAAACTCTAAGACCCTTACGTCCCTTGTGCAATGGTTTCCTAACGGGGGTTCAGGTTTCTGTCACTCCGGCAACCCCTACGATTAGTAGCCAAATACACAATGCATTCCCCTAGGCCCATATAGGTGAAGTGTCATGTAGTCGATGTTCACATGACACCACTAGAAGAAGTACACCACAACTTAAATATCAAACTATTGAATCTTTCTCAACACAACTCCACTACCAACAACATGACTTCTCCCATGTCCTCTAGAACAAAACGAACTACTCACAAGACATCATATGGATCATGATCAGAGATGGAATAATGATGTATAACAATCTGAACATAAACAATAATTCAATGGTTCACTCAATAGCATCAACTACAAAGAGTAATCAACACCGGGAAAGTTTCCCCTATGAACTAATGTAAGATTCAACGCAATTGTTACAGCAATATGGAGATGGTGATGAGGGTGCTGATGGTGATGATGGTGGTGATGATGATGATGATGATTCCGATGAAGTCCAGCTTGATGGTGGTGTTGATGGCGACGATCTCCCCTCTCCAAGAAGGAATTCCCCCAGCAGAAATCTGTCTGCCGGAGAGATCTTTCTCTCTTGGTGTTTTCCGCCCCGCAGAGGTGGTGGAATCTTTCTGTGGTCGCTCCCCGAGTCTTAGGGTTTCGGGAGGATAATATACGCCAGAGGGGAGTGCCTGGAGTGGGCCAGGGCGGCCACACCACCTGCTGGCGTGGCCCAGGGTTGCCCGCGCCAGGGGGTGGTGTGGGCCCCCTGTGGCCCATCTCCACCCCCCCTTCTGGCTTCCTTCGTCTTCTGAAAAATAGGATTTTCCGTATATTTTCCCGGATTTTCTGATCTTCGTGAATTTTGCCTCCAAACAGAACCTTTTCCATCAGAATCTTGACTCCAGCGGTCCATGCTCCAAAAGTCATCAACCATGCAAAAAATAGATGAAAGAACATAAGTATCACCTCTCAATACGAAATATATCAATGAATAATAGTGAATTATGACATAGAATAGTGATGCAAAATGGACGTATCAACTCCCCCCAAGATTAGACTTTGCTTGTCCCCAAGCGAAACTGAGCTCAATAAACATGGCCTCAGGTTTATGGAGTGAAGAGTCGATAAAAGAATACGGACAAGAAGCATCACATTCATCAAATACATAGACCATAATATAAGACAACTCACTATTATATAACTTCAACTAGCAATAGGTAAAGGAAACACAATAAAGATACATAAAGTGAATCATAATTGGTAATGGCAAACTTAGCTCTTGGTCGAAGAATAGTTGATAATTTGCTGGAGTTCACAAATAACTGGTTTTCAATGATAGCTTTCAAAGTAGTAAACGCAACATAAGAAACATGATTGAATAAATCATCATATGAGTGAATGAAACGCAACAACTCAAAATACTTGCTGAGATATAAGAGAGTAGGTTTACTGACTCAACTAAAAAGTAAAAGAAAGGGAAGCAGGGATTGTAAGTCTTATAAAGAGCTCCCAAAAATTATGATACTTACTAGCTTTCAGCTCTCATTTCCCCTATCATAAGCATCTTTAGGTGATTAAGGTTAAAGTGATCAAATATGAGGATATGCATTGACAAGTTGTAAGTTGAGAATCTCATGTCCCTTGAATACGAGGGCCACTCCTCATGCTACTCAAGTTTAGTCACCGCTATGTTCTTGTCATCGTAAGCATATGTGTATCATAGAGAACCGCCAACGGGGTACCCCTTGCCCGATGATACGGAAGAATCCCCATATCAAAATGACAAGGCAAGCAGACAACAAGCATCTCAGCAATCTTCTTATTTACCATGGGAATATGGTGCTTTTTTCTCTCTTTCCTCTTTTCACAATCTCTTTTTTTTCTTTTTCTCTTTTTTCTCAATATCGGACTCTTTTTTATAAGAAGAATGCTTCATAGATGCTCGTTATGGTTACGCTGCAGGTTTCCACCTTTTCAGCATGGATTAGACCAGCGGCCCAGGCGTTTCTCTAACACACATGCATAACTCCATGGACTTACAAGCTCCCCTTTAATTTCACACCGACAACATCCATAGAAAAAATAACATGATATCAACTAGGTACAAAGTACCAGTGCAATGTTGAAAGCGTTCCCCATGACAGCATGGTTCTACTAATTCACAACTTACAAAGCGCAAGCATATACGCAACATAGGTGAGCACAATGGTTCAAGTTTATTAAATGCAAGAAAGTAAGGTGTGCCATCAAGTTCGTGAGAGCTTTAATCACTAATTTTCACATAACAAGTTTAATTTGGAAGGTAGACAAAACAAGAATTTACTTGGAATAGCAATAATGCTACTAGGTAGGTATGGTGGACACAAATGGCAGAGGTTTTGGTTTTAAGGAGTGGATGCACGAGAAGAATTCCCTCTCAGTACAGGTTTTTGGCTAGCAAAGCTGGGTAGCAAGTACAAGAGTTGAAGGAAACAAACAAACATACAAGTGATAAAGACAAACTTGTAATCTTCCTTGGAAGCAAAAAAGATCTTAACTAGAGAATACTAAACTTATGAGCAAATCAAGAAAGAAAGATGATGAAATTATATTTCTTTAGAGTGCTTTTATCTTTTTCATTTAACTCTCAAAAATAGTGTTGCTACTGACCGAGCCAGGTTTGCCAAAACCAACTAAATTAACTCAATGATCCCAAAGTGATACCAATACTAACAACAAGATCAATCATATAACCACGAATTGTAAACTAATATAAGCTATGCAAAAGAGTGAATGATAGAACTTCTCATTAATAATCCATAACGGCAACTCACACCAAGGGATACATATCTAACGAGAGAGGGGACACTTCCATAATGCAAACCATCCTACATAATAACTCCTCTATTCATGATATGACCCTACTAATAAGGTAAAAAGATAGAAGATAGTGATGTGATACCGCGGCACTCCCCCAAGCTTGGAACAAACCAAGGGGATGCCAAACCTGATGACGAATTACTCCTTCGGTGGTGGTGGTATCCTCTCGATGAGATCTTTGATCAGTTTCCCCAAGTCCTCAATCTCGAAGGTGAGGGTACGAATCAACTCCGAGTTGTGCTCGATGTGGTGCATGATCATGTCAGATTGTGGATCCCAGCTCTTGTGATTCTTTTTCCGTTCTCCTTTCTTGCGGTCTTCTTTTCCTGCATGGTTATGGATAAAGGTATGGAAGGGACTCTTGGTACTTGTAGAAGGTGACCATGGAGCCAAGCAGTGACGAGAAGCTTTCCCCCTAGTCTGCATCCATGCAGTCCTTCTAACCCTAGCAGGTTTTGTCACCACTCCAATGCTTGCAATGGTGGTGCCGGTGTGCTTTGCCTCCTCTTCATCTTCACTCTTGATCTCCTTCTCCTTCCCGGGGTCTTGGAGGTCTTCCTCCATAGGCTCCTTCCCTTTATCCTTGGCAGACACCATTGTGCTTCTAAACCTTCAAAGAGTATGTCCTGGCAGAAACAGATCGAAACAAAAACACGACGAAAACACGATATACGAACCTCGGGGGATCCGGGGGGTTATATATTACAAAGTTCCATATCAAAAGAAAGGTACTGGGAGAAAACGAGGCGGAGACTGAGTCTGGGGTGGCCACACCACCTGGTGGCGCGGCCAGGGCTGGGCTCGCGCCATAGGGTGGTGTGAGCCACCCTGGCTTCGTTTTCGTCCCTTTTTCGCTTCATAGCTTCCCTTATTGACTGAAAACTGCAAAAATATAATTGGATAGTATTTTCGCCAAGTTTTTCTTACCAGAACTGTTACCTATTTGAAAGCGGATTCTGCAGGTCTCTGAATCTGGTCCTTGATAAATTTTTCTGGAGTTATAACTTGAAAGGCATCAACAACTTCATTATAAGAATCCCCAGCAATATAGTGCTTGAGTCGCTGCCCATTCACTACTTGTGTAGTATTATCTTTTAAAGAAGAAATTTTTATTGCTCCTGAACGGTATACTTCTTCAATAATGAAGGGTCCTTCCCATTTTGACAGTAGCTTTCCTGCAAAAAATCTGAGACGAGATCTATACAACAGAACTTTCTCACCAACATGAAATTCTCTCTTAAGTATTCGCTTGTCATGCCATCTTTTAACTTTTTCCTTAAAGAGCCTAGCATTTTCATAGGCTTCACTCCTCCATTCATCTAAAGAACTTAAGTCAAATAATCTTTTCTCACCAGCGAGCTTACAATCTCTATTTAGTTCTTTAACTGCCCAGTAAGCTTTATGTTCTAATTCTAAGGGTAGGTGACAAGCTTTCCCATAAACCATTTTATAAGGAGACATCCCCATAGGATTTTTGTAGGCAGTTCTATAAGCCCATAAAGCATCATTCAACTTTTTAGCCCAGTTTTTTCTAGATCTATTAACAGTCTTTTGCAAGATGGATTTAATTTCTCTATTTGATAACTCTACTTGCTCGCTAGTTTGGGGGTGATAAGCTGAAGCAATTCTATGATTAACATCATATTTAGCAAGGGTCTTTCTAAAACCACCATGAATGAAGTGAGAACCCCCATCAGTCATGAGATACCTAGGCACTCCGAACCTCGGAAAGATAACATCCTTAAGCATTTTTAGAGAAGTTTCCCCGTCAGCACTCTTCGTAGGAATGGCTTCTACCCACTTAGTAACATAATCAATGGCAACAAGAATATGAGTATAACCTTTCGAGGGAGGGAAAGGACCCATAAAGTCAAATCCCCAGCAATCAAAGGGTTCAATAACTAGAGAGTAGTTCATAGGCATTTCATTGCGTCTAGAGATATTACCAACACGTTGACATTCATCACAAGATAAAACAAACTTTCGTGCATCTTTAAAAAGGGTAGGCCAGTAGAAACCTGATTGTAGCACCTTTTGTGCGGTTCTATCTCCTGCATGATGTCCTCCATAAGCACTACCATGACATTTACGCAATATCTCCTTTTGTTCATATTCTGGAACACATCTTCGCATAATACCATCCACTCCTTCTTTGTATAAGTGTGGTTCATCCCAAAAATAATGCCTCAAATCATAGAAGAACTTCCTCCTTTGTTGAGCTATAAAAGTTGGAGGCAAATACTTGGAGACAATAAAGTTAGCATAATCAGCGTACCAAGGGCTCCCTCGCGAGCCTACCCCTACTGCGGCTAACTGCTCATTTGGGAAACTATCATTAACAGGCATAGGGTCAAAAGAGATGTTCTCCAATCGACATAAATTATCAGCTACAGGGTTTTCAACACCTTTTCTATCTACTATATGTAGATCAAACTCTTGTAAAAGCAGCACCCATCTAATAAGCCTAGGCTTAGCGCCCTTCTTCGTCATAAGATATTTAATAGCAGCATTATCAGTATGAATGGTGACTTTGGAGTCTACAATATAGGGTCTAAACTTATCACAAGCAAAAACGATAGCTAGAAATTCTTTTTCAGTAGTAGCATAATTCCTTTGAGAAGCATCTAGAGTCTTACTAGCATAATGAATAACGTTTAACTTTTTATCAATTCGTTGCCCAAGGACAGCACCTACAGCAAAATCACTAGCATCACACATTATTTCAAAGGGTAGACTCCAATCAGGTGGTTGAACAATAGGGGTTGTAGTTAAAGCCTTCTTAAGAGTTTCAAAAGCTTCCTTACAATCATCATCAAAAACAAAGGGTACATCTTTCTGAAGAAGATTAGTAAGGGGTTTTGATATCCTAAAAAAGTCTTTAATAAACCTTCTATAGAAACCAGCATGACCAAGGATACTATGAATACCTTTGATGTCTCTTGGGCATGCCATCTTCTCAATTGCCTCAACCTTAGCTCTATTAACTTCTATGCCTCTTTCAGAAACTTTATGCCCAAGGATAATCCCTTCATTAACCATGAAGTGACATTTCTCCCAATTAAGAACAAGATTAGTTTCTTCATATCTCTGCAAAACTTTATCAAGGTTGTGCAGACAATTATCAAAAGAAGTTCCATAGACAGAAAAGTCATCCATAAACACCTCTACAATTTCCTCACAAAAATCATGAAAGATAGCAGACATGCACCTTTGAAAAGTAGCAGGAGCATTACATAAACCAAAAGGCATATGTCTATAAGCATAAGTTCCGTAAGGGCAAGTAAAAGTAGTTTTTTCTTGATCTTGTTGTTTAACAGCAATTTGAGAGAAACCAGAATAACCATCAAGAAAACAAAAATGGGTCTTTTTAGACAATCTTTCCAACATATGATCAATAAAAGGAAGCGGGTAGTGATCTTTCTTAGTAACTTTATTGACTTTTCTAAAATCAATGCACATCATATAGCCTACTACTATTCTTTGAGGAATAAGCTCATCATTATCTTTAGGAACAACGGTAATACCTCCTTTTTTAGGAACACAATGAACAGGACTAACCCATTCACTATCAGCAATAGGGTAGATAATACCAGCATCAAGGAGTTTCAATACCTCATTCCTTACCACTTCCTTCATCCTAGGATTTAAACATCGTTGGTGCTCTACTACTGGCTTTGCATCTGGTTCTATGTTGATAGAATGCTGACATATAGTAGGTGAAATCGCTTTTAAATCATCCAGAGTATAGCCCATAGCTCCTCGGTGTTTCCTCAAAACCTCCAATAACCCTTCTTCTTCCTTTCCTGAAAGTTTAGCGCTAATAATAACAGGATATATCTTTTTATCATCAATATAAGAATATTTAAGATCATCAGGGAGAGGTTTTAGATCGAAAACCGGATCCTTTTTAGGTGGCAACGTGGTACCCAAGTCTTCTACTGGCAAGTCATGCTTTAGCATCTTGGGTTGATGACGGAGGATCTCGTCAATTTCGTTCCTTTCTTCCATGAAGATCTCACTTTCGTGATCTTCCATAAATTGTTGCAAAGCATTGTTAGGAGCAAGAGAGATACAAGCAAGTTGTTCAACTCTAAAATCCTCATTATGGGTTTCCTCTTCACAAGGTTCTTTAGTAAATTTTGAAAAATTAAACTCATAAGATTCCCCATCAAACTTAGTCAAGATTTTCTCCCTCTTACAATCTATAATAGCTCCACAAGTACTCAAGAAAGGTCTACCAAAAATGATAGGATAAGTTTTACTAGCAGCTGAACCAAGTACTAGAAAATCAGCGAGATACTTAATCTTACCACAAAGAACTTCCACATCTCGTACTATGCCAATTGGAGAGATGGTCTCTCTATTAGAAAGGTGAATAACCACATCAATCTCCTCCAATTCGCAGGGACTGATTTCATGCATAATTTCTCTGTAAAGCTCATAAGGAATAACACTGGAACTTGCACCAATATTAAAACATAAACCATAATAGAAATGATCACCAATTCTAACGGAAAGCACAGGGACACTAGCTTTTTTAGCTCTATTAGGATGTGAAACAATATTAGAAGCATCCTCACAAAAACTATGTGCCCATCTTCTATGCTTTTAGTGACAAGGTCTTTCACAATTGCTACTATAGGTTCAACATTTATTTGTTCATCAGGTTTTACAGTTCTCTTTTCACTTTTAGTAATTACATTACTTATCATAGGATGATCCTTTACCTTTTCTGGGAAGGGAATCTTCTCGATATAGGGCTCAGGTAAGATGTGATCAATAGTGCAACACTCAGTGCTCCCAGTGGGAACACAGTCAACAATATCTTTATAAGGTGCATGGTACTTATTCCATCCCCTTTTTGGAATTTCAATATAAGAAGCAAAAGCTCTAAAGCAATTCATAATAACTTGAAAATCAAGACCATAAGCATTACTAATATTTTGAAAGTCATCAGTTCCCATAAAAGATTCAATGCATTCATAATCATAATTTATACCTGACTTTCTACCTTTGTCATTCTCCCAAGCTCCAGCATTGTCTTGAATACGGTCTAGAAGATCCCATTTAGCTTCTTCTTCCATGCGAGTGAATGATCCAGCACAAGAAGCATCCAATAAATCCTTTTCATGTAGAGGGAGCCTTGCATAAAAGTTATTGATAATAATATTGTTGGGGAGCTCATGAATGGGACATTTGAGCATTAGTAACTTCAATCTCCCCCAAGCTTGAGCTGTACTCTCTCCATAAAGGGGCCAAAAGTTGTATATTTGATTCCGATCTTTATGAATCTCACTAGGAGGATAAAACTTTGAATAAAAGAGAGGCACTATTTCCTCCCATTCCAGAGCTTGACCATTCTTCAGCAGCTTATACCAGTCCTCGGCTCTTCCTTTTAGTGATAATGAGAATAACTTCTTCTTAACTTGATCTGTAGTAATACCTGCAAACTTGAACAACCCGCATAATTCGTGTATAAAGAGCAAATGATCACTGCTGGCTCATGGTTGATGTAGAGCTCGTTGGGAACCCCAAGAGGAAGGAATGATGAGCACAGCAGCAAGTTTTGCCTCAGTTATGAGAGCAAGGTTTAATCGAACCAGTAGGAGCAAGGAAACACCCCAAAGGTGTTACTAGCTGAGCTTTGGTAGGGCGCACTACCGGTGCTAGTAGCAACGTGGAGACCTGCACAACACAACCGCAGAACTTTGTCCCCAACTTGTGATGAGGTTGTCAATCTCACCGTGTTTTGTGGAAAACAAAGGATTAAACGTATTGAATGGAAAGAAGTAAAAGTTTGCAGAAAGTAAACACAAAGCAGTAAAAGATTGTAGATTGTATGTAAAGTAAAGGACTGGGATCCATAGTTCACTAGAGGTGGCTCTCCTTAGATTGATAACAAGATGGGTGAACAAATTACAACGAGGAAATTGACAAACACCGAGAAAGCAATACATGCATATACTAATCATCTTGAATCCTCTAAGACTTGATTGGGCATTACAACATAATACATAGACCGCCATCCAACTGTATCTATGACTAATAATCCACCTTTAGGTTATCATCTGAACCCCCTCCAGTATTAAGTTGCAAGCAACAGATTATTGCTTTATGAACTACATGTAAAGTAAACAATACAATTGTTCTATGAACAAAGGATCGTTGTTTTCTCCCTAGTAGCAACAACACATCTAGTACCTTAGAGATTTCTGTCACTTCCCCAGATTACCAGAGGCATGAACCCACTATCGAGCATAAATACTAACTCTTCGAGTTGCTAGCATCTACTTGGCCAAGATAGCTACTAACAACGGAAAGCATGCAAGATCTCAAATAACAAAGACATGATAGAATCAATAATCAATCTGAAATAGCATCTCAATATCCATCGGATCCCCGCAAACACAACATGTATGAATTACAAATAGATGATCTTGATCATGAACGGAGCTCACAAGATCTAAACATGAAAGCACAAAGGAGGAGAAACCAGCCATCTAGCTACTACATGGATCCGTAGTCCAAGGATGAACTACTCACGCATCACACCGGAGGCTTGCATGGTGATGAAGAAGGCCTCCAGGGTGAATTCTCCTCTCCGGCAGGGTGCCGGGAAGAGCTTCAGATCCTTCCCGATCTAGGGATGGAGATGACGGCGGCTACAGACTCTTTCGTGGACTTTTGATCGGGTACTTAGGATTTTCGTCCCGAGGGCAATATATAGGCGGAAGGAGGGGCCGAGGGGGTGCCGGGAGCCACCACACCACCCCCTGGCGCGGGCCAAGCCTGGCCGCACGGCCAGGTGGTGTGGCCGGCCCCTGGCCCCTCTCCGTCTCGTATTCTGGCACTTGATCCCTTCCAGAAAAATAGGCACTTTGGCTTTTGTCCCGTCCAATTCCGAGAATATTCATTTTCTGACTTTCCTGGAACCAAAAACAGCAGAAAACAGGCAGATGGCACTGTGGCTCTTGTTAATAGGTTAGTCCAAGAAATCATATGAAAAGTACTCCAAAGTTGGAACAAAACACAAGAAAGTGGATAAAACCAAGCATGGAACATCAAAAATTATAGATACATTTGCAATGTATCAATATCCCCAAGCTTAACTCCTTCTCGTCCTCGAGTAGGTAAGTGATAAAAAAGAAATAATTTTTGAGGTGACATGCACCATCAAAGACTTGATCAAAGTATTTGCAAAACATTCAAAGCTGGGATCCTAGTACTTCAATCATAACATGAAAGACAAAGTTCTAGCAATAAGCAAAGAAACTATGATGCAACATGAAAAGGCACAAACAAAAGATTCATGAATAACAATGCTTTGCAAGACGTTTGTTTGTTTCACATAAAGAAAACATAGCATAAAAGTATTCAGCTTGTCCCTCAATAGAGTGGCAAATATAAATACATAGGACACCTTCAAAGTTCATAAGAGTGACTAGATACAATAGTTTCAAACAAGCAATAACAAGTTATGTATCAATCAACTAGTCTTGGGATAATGCACATAGAACTAAGAATGGCCACTATGCTCTCAAAGTAGGTGCATAAAGATAGAAGGTGGAGACTCAATATAATGGTGGAAGAAAGGCCTTTTGTAAAAAGGAAGTAGGGATTCAAGTCTCATAAAGAGCTTCCAAAAATTATGATACTTAAAGCTTTCAGCTATCATTGCCCCTATCATAAGCATCTTGAAGTGATTAAGGTTAAAGTGAACAAACTATGGTGTACATGCTTGACGAAGTATAAGTCAGAAATCTCATGTCCCTTGTATACGAGGGCCGCTCTTCATGCTACTCAAGTTTAGTCACCGGTAAGTTCTTGTCATTGTAAGTACATGTGTATCATTGAGAACCGCCAACGGGGTACCCCTTGCCCGATGATATGGAAGAATCCCCATATCAAAATGACAAGGCAAGCAGACAACGAGCATCTCAGCATTCTTCTTATTTACCATGGGAATATGGTGCTTTTTTCTCTCTTTCCTCTTTTCATAGTATCTCTTTTTTTTCTTTTTCTCTTTTCTCAATATAGGACTCTTTTTTTATAAGAAGAATGCTTCATAGACAGCTCATTATGGTTACGCTGCAGGTTTCCACCATGTCAGCATGGATTAGACCAGCGGCCCAGGCGTTTATCTAACACATATACATAAGTCCATGGACTTACAAGCTCCCCTTTCATTTCACACTGACGACATCCATATACAAAAGAGCATGATATCAACTAGGTACAAGTACCAAGTGCAATGTTGAAAGCGTTCCCCATGAAAGCATGGTTCTGCTAATTCCCAACAAATAAGTGCAAGCATATACAACATAGACGACACAATGGTTCAAGTTTATTAAGGGCAAGTAAAGTAAAGTGTGCCATCAAGTTCGTGAGAGCTTTAATCACTAGTTTTCTCATAACAAGTGGAAGGTAAACAAAAGCATGAATATACTTGGAATAGCATAAGCTAGTAGGTAGGTATGGTGGACTCTTTGGAATAACTTGGTTTAGGGAGTTGGATGCATGAGTGGAACTCATACTTGGTGGTGGAGGCTAGCAAAAGACTGGGAGCGACAAACTAAGAGAGCAATAATGGCAATAATCATGCAGAGCGACAAAACATCATTGATCAAAGCATAAAGTGATACTACAAGTTGAAAACTAAAGGATCATAAACGCTATGGTGACTTGAGATAGTCATAACATGGTGTGAGCATGTGCCAAGTCAACCCAAATAAAGCATCAAAGGAGAATACCACTATACTATGCTTTAATATGCTAAAACAACGCATGATTCATCCAAGGCACATTAAGAAATCTCAATTTTTTATAACAAGTCATGCTACAGCAAAGAATACTAAGCATAAAGCCAAAACAATATCAAGCATGGCATGACAAAGCATAGGCCACAGTCAAAAACAAGCTCTTTTTACCACATAAGCATGAACTTTCCTACTCTTTTTTCCAAACCAAACCAAACTAAATGCAAACCAAAGTGTGAAAGAGGGGGTCCAACCAAATTATTCAGAAAACTAAGCAAACCAAAGCAAACGAAAATCAAAACGAAAACGAAAAAGAAGACGCTCCAAGAAAAACACTACTGTGCATTAAACAATTAAAATAAAGCGTTTGGAAGAAACCTGGGATTTTTATTGATGAAGAAGGAGAATGCCTTGGGTATCCCCAAGCTTTGACGCTTTTACTTCTTGGATATTTGTTGGGGTGACATGCGTGGCATCCCCAAGCTTGAGATTTAGTCCATCCTTCATCTCATTACTCATTCCTTCCATACACCTGAAATTTTTCCTTCATACAAAAGTTCACACAATCTCATTAGCAACATTGGTGCACTTAAGATAAATAAGTCTCAAGGTTCAGTTCTAACACCCAATAAACATCCATTAGAACACTAAATACTGTAGTACTTCCCTCAAAAATCTCAATTCCCCAAAAGAACTCAAGAAGGAACCAACAAGAAGCAAATGCAGAAAATGGCAGAAATCTGTCAAAACAGACTAGCAGGTAAATACGAATTTTTTAGAAGACCTTATGTTGCTCAAATCAAAAAGTGTTGAACTAACGAAAGTTATATAACAACCTGGGGCAGAAGCACAAATAATTACAGATCAATCCGACATACAGAGCTCTCTCAGGAAATTTTACGGTGAAGCACAGAAATCTGTTTCGGAACAACAACTTTCCCAATCATTATTTCACTCTCATTAGAGGTTACTCTTGGCACAAAAAGCAAATAAAAAGGATAAGGAGAGGTTATTACAGAGGTAATAACTTCCAAGACTCATATAAAACTCTTGGGTTATCTCTCAACAAGTACTTTTCTTTAACGCCTTTAAGCTAGGCATAAGAAGCAAAGAAAGAATCAAGTGTTCTCAAATGAAGAAGCATTAAGATCAATACCAGAAATATTTTCAACAAGGCAAGGTATATCATCCAAGTAAGTTCTATAGGATCCTATCTCAATGCTCTTAGGTTCACTATTCTCATCAAAAGGGTTTGCAGGAACAATCCAATCAAGATTCTTTTCTACGGCATCATGTATTGCTACTAGTTTGAAGGGTATTGGTATCTTAGGTTCCTCCCCATTAGGTTCGGTTTTGTTCATCTTTTCTCGTGTACCAACCACATCTACACATGAGCCTAGCATATTGAAATGTTCAAAAACTTTTCTAGCTTCTTTGGCAACATCATAGAACTCCTTAAACAAAGTTTCTAGAATAAAATCCCTCTTTTCAGGGTCTTCAATTTCTTTAAGCTTAAGAAACATTACTTGCATTAAGGGGTTGAGGTTAACAAACGTAGCTTCTAATATGTGAATTAAAGAAGCTGCAACAATGTCATAGTTTGGAGCAAGTTCTACAAGGGATCTATCCTCAGTATCTTTATGCTTACTAACATGATTAAAGAATTCTTCAATGTTATCTTTCCCAATTATAGAACCAATACCAATTGGAAGGTCTTTCAGGGAGAAAGTAGGGATCAACATGGTGAGCTAAGGGAGAGGTGACTACTAAAGGAGACTTAATTTTTTTGTGTTTTTCAAATAAGAAAGCAAACAAGCAAAACTAATTTTTTTGTGTTTTTTGAAGAACAAAACAAGCAAACAAAGCAAAAATAAACTAAGCAAAACAAAAACAACAAAGTAAAGAGATTGGTTATGAGGGACTCCCCTTGTGAAGATGTCCTTGACTCCCCGGCAACGGCGCCAGAAAAATCTTTGCTGGCTCGTGGTTGATGTAGAGCTCGTTGGGAACCCCAAGAGGAAGGTATGATGAGCACAACATCAAGTTTTCCCTTAGTTATGAGACCAAGGTTTAATCGAACCAGTAGGAGCAAGGAAACACCCCAAAGGTGTTACTAGCTGAGCTTTGGCAGGGCGCACTACCGGTGCTAGTAGCAACGTGGAGACCTACATAACACAACTACAGAACTTTGTCCCCAAGTTGCGATGAGGTTGTCCATCTCACCGTGTTTTGCAGAAAACAAAGGATTAAACTGATGGGTTCGTAGCATGGAAAACAAAAAAATTCTACCGCAAGAACGAACAAAACCCAGATCTAATCTAGATAAAAGACAAGATCTAATCTATTAGACATGTGCAACGAGATACATCTGTACTAACCCTTGTAGACCCGAAAGCGTTACGAGATCGGATCTCGTGGTTGATGTAGTCGATCACTTGCCGATCTCAAGATAGAGTAGATGATCCTTCCAGCACCGCGTTCCGGCAGCGCTTCCGTAGTCGGTCACACGTGCGGAGTCGAAGCGGACCTTCCTCTCCCCGTTCCAGCGAGCAGCGGAGGTAGTAGATCTCTCCAGGGAATCCCAGCAGCACGACGGCGTGGTGGTGGTGGTGGAGTAGAGAATTCTGCAGGGCTTCGCCTAAGCCAGAGCAGAGGGAAGGAGGAGGAGAGAGGCGGCTAGGGTTTGAGGATTGAAGGGGCAAGGGGGTTGGCGCCTCCACCCCTCTATTTAAAGGAGGGAGGCGCCATGGGGAGGTGGAGTCCTTGTAGGACTCCCCTCTCCCTTGGCCGGCGGATCAAGGAGGTGGGGGGAGAGTCCTACTCCCCCATGAATCCTTGACTTGCCCCACAAGGATTCCTTGATCCTTTCTTGGTTTTCAAGCAAACTACAAGAAATCTTCTAGAACCTTCCGGAACATTCCGAAACCTTCTAGAATCCCCATACAAATACTCCAGAACATTTCCTAACTTAGAAAATGATCCCCAATATATGAATCTTATTCTCCGGACAATTCGGGATCTCCTCGTGATGTCCCGGATCTAATCCGAGACTCCGAACAACATTCGGTCTCCAACGCACATTCCATATCTACTTAAAACAACTTCGAACCTTAAGTGTGTCACCCTACGGTTCGTGAACATGTAGACATGATGGAGACACATCTCCGATCAATAACCATTAGCGGGATCTGGAGATCCTTAATGGCTCCCACATACTCAACGATGACTTCGTGATCGATAGAACCATTAACATACGAAACCAATTCCCTTTGTCACGCGATACTCTACTTATCCGAGGTTTGATCGTCGGTATCTCCATACCTAGTTCTACCTCGTTACTGATAAGTACTCTTTACTTGTTCCATGATATGTCATCCCTTGTGACCTAGTCACATGCTTGCAAGCTAACTAGATGACATTCCATCGAGAGGGCCCAGAGCATATCTATCCGTCATATGGATGGACAAATCCCAATCTTGGTCCATGCGCTTCAACACATACTTTCAGAATACCCAATGACACCTTTATAACCACCCAGTTATGAAGTGGTGTTTGATGTCATCAAAGTATCCATCCGGTGATGGTGATTAACATAACCTCATGGTCGAAGGATTAGGTTACTATGCATTTGAAAATCTTGTAGCAAAACGAACTTAATGACTTGATCTTATGCTATGCTTACTATGGGTGTGTGTCCATCACATCATTCTCCTAATGATATGATCTTGTTATTAATGACATCCAATGTCCATGATCAGGAAACCATGATCATCCATTAATCAACAAGCTAGTTTAACAAGAGGCTTACTAGGGACTCTTTTATGTTTACAAAACACACAAGTATTAATGTTTCCTGTTAATACAATTATAGCATGGGATGTAAAAATTTATCATAAACTTAAAGATATAATAATAACCACTTTATTATTGCCTCTTGGGCATATCTCCAACAGTCTCCCACTTGCACTAGAGTCAATAATCTAGTTAAAAAATTTGTGCATTCAACACCTATGGATTTCTGGTGTTGTATAGACACTATTGCTAGTTGTAAACATAATCTTCGGATCTGACACTTCCAGGTCCGTGTGTATTTGCATGTCCTTGCGTCTCTACGCATTACTCATTCTCCAGTGAGATGGCATTGTATAAATTTGGTCCTTTGGTGAGACCTTTAGTTCCTTGGGATTAAATCATGTTGATACAATTGTCATACAATGTATCTTCATAGTATTATCCCGCTATGAACCACACCTAGTTTGATAACAAACTACTTGACGCAAATGCCCTCATTTGCTGCTACAATAGTAGTCATATACTTAGCCTTTTGTTGTAGTATCTGTCACAATGTTTTAACTTTGGTACTCAACCAAATCCGTTATGGAACTTCCTTTCCATTACATTGTGCCACCCATAGTTTAAATTGAGATAAACTTAATTTGTGACAAAACTAGTATCAATGTAACAATTTATAATGAACTATTTGTCACCACTATATAAATAATATATTCTTAGTTCTTCCAAAGATCATAGGAATATCCCTACTATTGTCCAATGATCATCTTATGAGTCATTCTGGTATATGCTCATAACATTTAGAGCATAGGACATATCTGGATGTGTACATCTCAAAGAATGATTGATCAAAATATTCTTGTGATTTCACCAAGTGTCAAAATACTTGAATCTCGTGTCAACACACTTGAATCTTGATTCAGTCCTTTCCGTGCGTCAAGAACCTTTCTTGCTGTTTCCATATTGAACTCATTCAACATCTTATCTATGTACATTTGGCAAAACCATATTAGCGCCTCAATCTATCCATATAGACATTTATGCCTAATTCTTGGGTTATGCCTAAGTCTTTCATCGAAATGAAATTCTTAACCTGTGTCAATAAAAGATACATCATTTCTGATCAACAATATGTCTTTCACATAATGTATTAGAAATATGTCTTAGCGCTCCCACTTAATTTCTTGCAAAATGCAAACATCTTCATCGTCTCTGATGAAATTAAACCTTTTAACGGTTTCATCACGGTGAAGATTCCAACTCCGCAATGCTCACTTCAACCATTGAAGTTTTGCATACTCTCTTAGCATCCTTTGAATTAACAAAACCCTTTGGATCATGTCATGGACACATCCTAGGTAACCATTCTATTAGAAGAACTTGTTTTGTTTGTTCAACTACCATATACCAAAATATATGTAGTGGTTGCTACATTAATCCGTCTAGACTAAATATCGCTATGAAAGATCAAATCTTATCATAGTCAATTCCTTGAACATTGTCGTAAACTCTTTCCGACATGTCGACTATTTCATAGATGTGAAACATCCATGTCTATTTCTTTATAGATCCATATACGACTGTAAGGTCTTGCACATTTCCAGAGGGTCTTTCAAATTCAAAGCTTGATTTCTCGTGTATGGAATTATCACGGATTTTATGGCTTCAAGCCACTTAACAAAGTCAGGGCCCATCATTGATTATTTGCATGTAGTCGGTTCATCATTGTCAAACAACAATGATTTAACTCTCAAATCTTGGCATTTGATTACTTACCCGACCTACTTGGTTCAATAGGAACTTAGATCCCCGTGACCACATCCTTTGAGGCACGTGAGCCATGAGCATTGTTGCTGCCTCTGGGACACTTACCGACGCTGCGCAACTCAGCACATATTAGCCAAGGTTCAACAACCTTGTCAAAGTTCTATTGTCCTCCCACTTAACTTTTCACCAAAAATTCCTTCTCAAGAAACTTGACATTCTAAGTGACAAACACTTTTGTCTTCGGTGTTATGGAGGAATACCCAATGGTTATTCAAATAACCTACAAAGACATTCTCATCCGACTTTGGTTGTAAACATTTTACTTATGCCTAGCATACCAAAAATTTAAGAAAGGACAACCTGGGTTTTATCCCAAACCATGACTTATATGGTGTCATTTCAACGGATCATGATGGAGCTCTTTTTAGTGTAAAAGCGGTAGTCACTAAAGTTTTAATCTTTAAAATATAATGGCAGTTTTATAAATGACACCTTTGATCTTACCATGTCAAACAAGGTTTCATTACATATCTCGAACACTCCATACTCCTATGGTGTTTTGGGAAATGCAAATCCATGGAATGATTCCTCAAATCTTATGTGTTTTGCTAAACTTGTAACTCAAACATCTTTCTTTATGATCCAATCATAAACTTTTTTATTTTCTTGTTACAATAATTTTCCACTTCATCTTGAAAGTCTTTGAACATTTTCAAATGTTTCATACTTCTTCCTTATTGAGTAAGTATATACATATACTCACTCAATTCTTCGGAGAAAGCATATGAAGTTGAAATCCATCGCCCACGACTACACATAATGGATTATATACATCAATATGTACAAATTCCAATCAGTTAGTCGTCCGTTCCTCTTTTGGCCTATGAACGGAGTTTTAATTATCTCCAGGAAAGTATCACAAGCGTCATTTGATCAAAATCAAAGACTCCAAAAATCCATCAACATGGAGTTTTTTCATGTATCCCTTTCAATATAATTTAAACGGTGATGTCACTTCGCAAGTGATCTTTCAATCATTTGTCTTGCGACATTTTAGCATTAGTTTTATGGTCGTTATTTCTCCAACCAGACTTGTATATCATCCATCTATTATGGATACTGTAATTATTTGAACAACCTTTTGTCGTCATAATACCTGATCAAAATAACAATTATTGAAACAAATCTTGAAGGAAAGCTTTGATGTTAATGAGCAACACAACAACCCTTTGTTTGTTTTCGATGAACATCATCACATATTCTCTTGCTAGTTACTTAGGCCATTGCAGTTCATGAAATGTGTTGTCCTGTATGACACTTCATACCAACCAATTCGGTATCCAATACCGCAGAACCACATTGTTTAACAACCAAGGAATACAGCCATAACATGTATCTTCTATATACCTAAGTTGGATATCTCCAATCTTTTCTTTTCTGCCAAATATTTTATAGATTCTCTTTCAATAATTCCTTTTCTTTTAAAAGAATCTATCAACATCAATAGTGGTGTCATTCACATGACACATAGTACAAAGTGTGTATAGTCAAATACTAATACCTTTGGACTTGCACTTTGAAGTGGATCACCTTCATCAAATGTTTGGCATTCTTTCAAAATTCCATTCTTTAGTAATCTTTTAGTGTAGTAAACATTTTACTTACATCTTCTATTCATCCTTATCATGACAACTTTCATGATCAAGCTGCTATAGCTTATAAAGGTGAATTGCGAGTATAATGTTTCTTTTCCAAAACCTTTTGGAGGATTAGGACGACTAGCGTCTCCAACCTTCACAAATTCTCATCAAATATGAGGACATATACTCTATCATGTTGTAACCAACACATTGTTTTAGATATCGCAATACCTTTCACATATGATGGTTTCTGAAACATTGCTTTCATCTCTTAGATAAACTTGATATTAAAAACAATCTTTTGAGTATCAAGAATCATGGAGGCAAACATGATACATTAGATACTAACACTGGAATTGTTACTCTTGATTTAATACTGTTTATTAAACTTCACAGAGTAAACGGAGTTTGCTGAAAGTTTGCAACAGGACTTTTAAACTTTAGATTGACACTCAAAACAATACGATACCAGTTCGTAAAGAAAATATCCAGAATTTCTATAGTTCCACTATCTCAACTATAACTAAGCGTAAGGTGGTGAACGGATGCCAATGACTATAACAAACTATGCAAATTCACTTTGATTGTGTTTATGATAAATTGAGTTTGACTAATCCAAATTACAAATGAACTCCCACTCAAAACAACATCCCTCGAGTTGTTTTAGTGATTACACGAACCAAATCCACTACACCAAGTCCGATCATCACGTCAGATGATGTAGCTTTAAAGGCGAACAATCAACATGTTCATCATATCATCCATATGACTCATGCTTTACCTTTCGGTATTCCGTGTTCCAAGACCATGTCTGTACATGCTAGGCTCGTCAATGTTAACCTTAGTATCCGCATGTGCAAATCTGGCTTGCACTCGTCGTATGCACACGTAGAATCTATCACACCCGATCATCACGAGATGCTTCGAAACGACGAGTCTTAGCAACGGTGCCTACTAAGGACGAACACTTTATTACTTGATATTTAGTGAGAGGGATCATCTTATAATGCTACCGTCGCGATCTAAGCAATACAAGATGCATAAAGGATTAACATCACAGGCAATTCATAATTAGTGTGATATGATATGGCCCTTTCTTCTTATGCCTTTGATCTCCATCTCCAAAGCACGGACATGATCTCCATCATCACCAGCATTGCGTCAAGGTCAGTGGCGCCGCTTCATGGTTGTCCATCATCACTAGCAACTATTACAACTACTTGGAATAAAGCTATTACAAGATGAATAGACACGCAGGTCTTAACAGAATTAAAGGCAACCATTAGGCTCCTGCCGGTTGCCATATTACAAAAAGGATCATTGCATACATCAAATATAATCACAATCACATGATGGCCATATCACATCACAAAACCCCTGCAAAAACAAGTTAGACGCCTCTAATTTTCTTTGCATGTTTTACGTGGTTTGGGGCTTTCGAATAAGAACGGATCTTACCTACGAAACGGAACCACAACGTTGATACAAGTGCTATAAAGTGCAAAGTGTAGATTGGATCTATACTATGATGGGAGAGACAGACACCCGCAAAGCCACTTGTGCAATATGAGTTGCACGTCAACTGTGGAGCAAGTCTCATGTGCGATGACATGTAAGGTTAGCCCGAGCCGCTTCATCCCTCCATACCGCAAGATGCAAAGTACACAAAGCAAAAGACGGCACGAGCACCAACGCCCACAAAACCATTGTGTTCTACTCGTGCAACAGATATACGCATAGACACGGCTCTGATACCACTGATGGGTTTGTAGCATGGAAAACAAAAAATTTCTACCGCAAGAACGAACAAAACCCATATCTAATCTAGATAAAAGCCAAGATCTAATCTATTAGACATGTGCAACGAGATAGATCTGTACTAACCCTTGTAGACCCGAAAGCGTTACGAGATCGGATCTCGTGGTTGATGTAGTCGATCACTTGCCGATCTCAAGATCGAGTAGACGATTCTTCCGGCGCCGTTTTCCGGCAGCGCTTCCGCAGTCGGTCACACGTGCGGAGTCGAAGCAGACCTTCCTCTCCCCGTTCCAGCGAGCAGCAGAGGTAGTAGATCTCTCCACGGAATCCCAGCAGCACGACGGCGTGGTGGTGGTGGAGTAGAGAATTCTGCAGGGCTTCGCCTAAGCCAGAGCAGAGGGAAGGAGGAGGAGAGAGGCGGCTAGGGTTTGAGGATTGAAGGGGCAAGGGGGTTGGCGCCTCCACCCCTCTATTTAAAGGAGGGAGGCGCCATGGGGAGGTGGAGTCCTTGTAGGACTCCCCTCTCCCTTGGCCGGCGGATCAAGGAGGTGGGGGGAGAGTCCTACTCCCCCACGAATCCTTGTCTTGCCCCACAAGGATTCCTTGATCCTTTCTTGGTTTTCAAGCAAACTCCAAGAAATCTTCTAGAACCTTCCAGAACATTCCGAAACCTTCTAGAATCCCCATACAAATACTCCGAAACATTTCCTAACTTAGAAAATGATCCCCAATATATGAATCTTATTCTCCGGACAATTCTGGATCTCCTCGTGATGTCCCGGATCCAATCCGAGACTCCGAACAACATTCGGTCTCCAACGCACATTCCATATGTACTTAAAACAACTTCGAACCTTAAGTGTGTCACCCTACGGTTCGTGAACATGTAGACATGATGGAGACACATCTCCGATCAATAACCATTAGTGGGATCTGGAGATCCATAACGGCTCCCACATACTCAACGATGACTTCGTAATCGATAGAACCATTAACATATGAAACCAATTCCCTTTGTCACGCGATACTCTACTTATCCGAGGTTTGATTGTTGGTATCTCCATACCTAGTTCCACCTCGTTACTGATAAGTACTCTTTACTCCTTCCATGATATGTCATCCCTTGTGACCTAGTCACATGCTTGCAAGCTAACTAGATGACATTCCATCGAGAGGGCCCAGAGCATATCTATCCGTCATATGGATGGACAAATCCCAATCTTGGTCCATGCGCTTCAACACATACTTTCAGAATACCCAATGACACCTTTATAACCACCTAGTGATGAAGCGGTGTTTGATGTCATCAAAGTATCCATCCGGTGATGGTGATTAACATAACCTCATGGTCGAAGGATTAGGTTACTATGCATTTGAAAAGCTTGTAGCAAAATGAACTTAATGACTTGATCTTATGCTATGCTTACTATGGGTGTGTGTCCATCACATCATTCTCCTAATGATATGATCTTGTTATTAACGACATCCAATGTCCATGATCAGGAAACCATGATCATCCATTAATCAACAAGCTAGTTTAACAAGAGGCTTACTAGGGACTCTTTTATGTTTACAAAACACACAAGTATTAATGTTTCCTGTTAATACAATTATAGCATGGGATGTAAACATTTATCATAAACTTAAAGATATAATAATAACCACTTTATTATTGCCTCTTGGGCATATCTCCAACATAAACGTTACGAATGGAAAGAAGTAAAAGTTTGCAGAAAGTAAACACAAAGCAGTAAAAGATTGTAGATTGTATGTAAAGTAAAGGACCGGGATCCATAGTTCACTAGAGGTGGCTCTCCTTAGATAGATAACAAGCTCGGTGAACAAATTACAGCGGGGCAATTGACAAACACCGAGAAAGCAATACATGGATATACTAATCATCTTGACTCCTCTGAGACTTTTTGATTGGGCATTACAACATAATACATAGACCGCCATCCAACTACATCTATGACTAATAATCCACCTTCAGGTTATCATCTGAACCCCCTCCAGTATTAAGTTGCAAGCAACAGATTATTGCTTTACGAACTGCGTGTAAAGTAAACAATACAATTGTTCTATGAACAAAGGATCATTGTTTTCTCCCTAGTAGGAACAACACATCTAGTACCTTAGAGATTTCTGTCACTTCCCCAGATTACCAGAGGCATGAACCCACTATCGAGCATAAATACTAACTCTTGGAGTTGCTAGCATCTACTTGGCCAAGATAGCTACTAACAACGGAAAGCATGCAAGATCTCAAATAACAAAGACATGATAGAATCAATAATCAATCTGAAATAGCATCTCAATATCCATCGGATCCCCGCAAACACAACATGTATGAATTACAAATAGATGATCTTGATCATGAACGGAGCTCACAAGATCTAAACATGAAAGCACAAAGGAGGAGAAACCAGCCATCTAGCTACTACATGGATCCGTAGTCCAAGGATGAACTACTCACGCATCACACCGGAGGCTTACATGGTGATGAAGAAGGCCTCCAGGGTGAATTCCCCTCTCCGGTAGGGTGCTGAGAAGAGCTTCAGATCCCTCCTGATCTAGGGATGGAGATGACAGCGGCTATAGACTCTTTCGTGGATTTTTGATCGGGTACTTAGGGTTTTCGTCCCGAGGGCAATATATAGGCGGAAGGAGGGGCCGAGGGGGGTGTCGGGAGCCACCACACCACCCCCTGGCGCGGGCCAGGCCTGGTCGCGCAGCCAGGTGGTGTGGCTGGCCCCTGGCCCCTCTCCGTCTCGTATTCTGGCACTTGATCCCTTCCGAAAAAATAGGCACTTTGGCTTTTGTCCCGTCCAATTCTGAGAATATTCATTTTCTGACTTTCCTGGAACCAAAAACAGCAGAAAACAGGAAGCTGGCACCGTGGCTCTTGTTAATAGGTTAGTCCAAGAAATCATATGAAAAGTACTCCAAAGTTGGAACAAAACACAAGAAAGTGGATAAAACCAAGCATGGAACATCAAAAATTATAGATACATTTGCAATGTATCAATCACCGGGATGGACAGTTCCATCCCCAACATAGTAGTTATCCATAACACGATCAATAATTCTTGTAGGTATTTTAAAAACATCATTCTTAACAAGTGGTGGTTTATCTACTACCTTAGCAGTGGTAGTAGCATTACCAAATAAGAAACTCAGCGAATTATCCATAACAAAAATAAAGCAACTAGCAGAAGTAAACAATACTCACAGTAGAAGTTTCCTTTACCAGTTCCACTCTCCAATAGCGCTTCACTCCCCGGCAACGGCGCCAGAAAATAGTCTTGATGACCCACAAGTATAGGGGTGTATCGCAGTATTTTCGATAAGTAAGAGTGTCGAACCCAACGAGGAGCAGAAGGTGTTGGCTAGTGGTATGGATCAGGAATTCTCTGCAAATACTTAGCAAACGGATTTTTAGGGGTTTTTGATAAAGCAAGTAAACAAAATACGAGTAAATAAAAGACAGTAGGAATAAATGCAGCAAGTGTCCCAATCCTTTATGCAGCAAAGGACAAGCCGGTTGTATTACTTAAGATGACCAAACATTCTCGAGGACACATGGGAAGACTGTCAAGTGCTTTCGCTTCATATAGTTGATTAATCTTATTTAGCTTGCTAAGTGTTGTGTGGGTGAACATGTGCTAATGTACCGACCTTCCTAGGACTAATACATACTTGTGATTATACCCCTTGCAAACATCCGTAAGTACAAGAAAGTAATTAAGGTAGAAACCTAACCACAGCTTTAAACTCTAAGACCCTTACGTCCCTTGTGCAATGGTTTCCTAATGGGGGTTCAGGTTTCTGTCACTCTGGCAACCCCTACGATTAGTAGCCAAATACACAATGCATTCCGCTAGGCCCATATAGGTGAAGTGTCATGTAGTCGACGTTCACATGACACCACTAGAATAAGTACACTACAACTTAAATATCAAACTATTGAATCTTTCTCAACACAACTCCACTACTAACAACATGACTTCTCCCATGTCCTCAAGAACAAAACGAACTACTCACAAGACATCATATGGATCATGATCAGAGATGGAATAATGATGTATAACAATCTGAACATAAACAATAATTCAATGGTTCACTCAATAGCATCAACTACAAAGAGTAATCAACACCAGGAAAGTTTCCCCTATGAACTAGTGCAAGATTCAACGCAATTGTTACAGCAATATGGAGATGGTGATGAGGGTGTTGATGGTGATGATGGTGGTGGTGATGATGATGATGATCCCGATGAAGTCCAGCTTGATGGTGGTGTTGATGGCGACGATATCCCCTCTCCGGGAAGGAATTCCCCCGGCAGAAATCTGTCTACCGGAGAGATCTTTCTCTCTCGGTGTTTTGTGCCCCGCAGAGGCGGCGGAATCTTTCTGTGGTTGCTCCCCGAGTCTTAGGATTTTAGGAGGATAATATACGCTAGAGGGGAGTGCCTGGAGTGGGCCAGGGCGGCCACACCACCTGCTGGCACGGCCTAGGTCTGCCCGCGCCAGGGGGTGGTGTGGGCCCCTGTGGCCCATCTCCAGCCCCCCTTATGGCTTCCTTCGTCTTCTGGAAAAATAGGATTTTCCGTATATTTTCCCGGATTTTCTGATCTTCGCGAATTTTGCCTCCAAACAACACCTTTTCCATCAGAATCCTGACTGCAGCGGTCCATGCTCCAAAAGTCATGAACCATGCAAAAATAGATGAAATAACATAAGTATCACCTCTCAACAAGAAATATATCAATGAATAATAGTGAATTATGACATAGAATAGTGATGCAAAATGGACGTATCAAACCACACCTAGTGTCATTGTATGTGTGTTCCTCTAGACAAACCACATAAGGATCCACCAGTGTGATTGCATGTCTGTTCTTTTCATGAACCACATAAGGATCCATCAGTGTCATTGGATGTGTGTTCTTCTCATGAACCACACATGGATCCACCAGTGTCATTGCATGTCTTTTCTTTTCATGAATCGCAGCTAGAGTAATTGCATGTCTGTTACTTCCATAAACCACATATGGATCCACCAGTGTCATTGCATGTCTATTCTTTTCAAGAACCACAGCTAGAGTCATTGCATGGCTGTTACTTCCATTAACCACACATGGATCCACCAGTGTCATTGCATGTGTGTTCTTCTAATGAACCACATCTAGAGTCACCAGTGTCATTGCATGTCTGTTCTTTTCATGAACCACACCTAGTGTCATTACATGTGTGTTCCTCTAGACAAACCACATAAGGATCCACCAGTGTCATTGGATGTGTGTTCTTCTCATGAACCACACATGGATCCACCAGTGTCATTGGATGTGTGTTCTTCTCATGAACTACACATGGACCCACCAGTGTCATTGCATGTCTGTTCTTTTCATGAATCACATAAGGATCCACCAGTGTCATTGGATGTGTGTTCTTCTCATGAACCACACATGGATCCACCAGTGTCATTGCATGTCTGTTCTTTTCATGAACCACACCCAGTGTCATTGCATGTATGTTCCTCTAAACAAACCACATAAGGATCCACCAGTGTCATTGCATGTTTGTTATTTTCATGAACCACACATGGATCCACCAGTGTCATTGCATGTGTGTTCTTTTCATGAACCACATCTAGAGTCATTGCATGTGTGTTCTTCTAAACAAACCACACATGGATCCACCTAGTGTGATTGCATGTGTGTTCTTTTCACAAACCACACATGGATCTACTAGTGTCATTGCATGTGTGTTCTTTTTATGAACCACGGCTAGAGTCATTGCATGTGTGTTCTTCTAAGCAAACCACACATGGATCCACCTAGTGTGATTGCATGTCTGTTCTTTTCACAAACCACACATGGATCCACCAGTGTCATTACATGTGTGTTCTTTTCATGAACCACAGCTAGAGTCATTACATGTCTATTCTTTCCACAAACCACACATGGATCCACCTAGTGTGATTGCATGTCTGTTCTTTTCACAAACCACACATGGATCCACCAGTGTCATTTCATGTGTGTTCTTCTCATGAACCACAGCCAATGTCATTGCATGTTTGTTCTTTTCACAAACCACATAAGGATCCACCAGTGTCATTACATGTGTGTTCTTCTAAACAAACCACATAAGGATCCACCAGTGTCATTGCATGTCTGTTCTTTTCATGAACCACACCCAGTGGCAATGCATATGTGTTCTTCTAAACAAACCACATAAGTCATTACATGTCTGTTATTTTCATGAACCACACCCAGTGTCATTGCATGTGTGTTCCTCTAGACAAACCACATAAGGATCCACCAGTGTCATTGCATGTCTGTTCTTTTCATTAACCACGTAAGGATCCACCAGTGTCATTGGATGTGTGTTCTTCTCATGAACCACACATGGATCCACCAGTGTCATTGCATGTCTGTTCTTTTCATGAATCACAGCTAGAGTCATTGCATGTTTGTTACTTCCATAAACCACATATGGATCCACCAGTGTCATTGCATGTCTGTTCTTTTCAAGAACGACAGCTAGAGTCATTGCATGTCTTTTACTTCCATTAACCACACATGGATCCACCAGTGTCATTGCATGTGTGTTCTTCTCATGAACCACATCTAGAGTCACCAGTGTCATTGCATGTCCGTTCTTTTCATGAACCACACCTAGTGTCATTGCATGTGTGTTCCTCTAGACAAACCACATAAGGATCCACCAGTGTCATTGGATGTGTGTTCTTCTCATGAACCACACATGGATCCACCAGTGTCATTGGATGTGTGTTCTTCTCATGAACCACACTTGGATCCACCAGTGTCATTGCATGTATGTTCTTCTCATGAACCACACATGGATCCACCAGTGTCATTGCATGTATGTTCTTATCATGAACCACACATGGATCCACCAGTGTCATTGCATCTCTGTTCTTTTCATGAACCACGCCCGGTGTCATTGCATGTATGTTCCTCTAAACAAACCACATAAGGATCCACCAGTGTCATTGGATGTCAGTTCTTTTCATGAACCACACATGGATCCACTAGTATCATTGCATGTGTGTTCTTATCATGAACCACAACTAGAGTCATTGCATGTGTGTTCTTCTAAACAAACCACACATGGATCCACCTAGTGTGATTGCATGTCTGTTCTTTTCACAAACCACACCTAGTGTCATTGCATGTGTGTTCCTATAGACAAACCACATAAGGATCCACCAGTGTCATTGGATGTGTGTTCTTCTCATGAACCACACATGGATCCACCAGTGTCATTGCATGTTTGTTCTTTTCATGAATCACGGCTAGAGTCATTGCATGTCTGTTACTTCCATAAACCACACATGGATCCACATAGTGTGATTGCATGTCTGTTCTTTTGATGAACCACACCTAGTGTCATTGCATGTGTTTTCCTCTACACAAACCACATAAGGATCCACCAGTGTCATTGGATGTGTGTTCTTCTCATGAACCACAGATGGATCCACCAGTGTCATTGCATGTCTGTTCTTTTCATGAATCACAACTAGAGTCATTGCATGTCTGTTACTTCCATAAACCTCACATGGATCCACCAGTGTCATTGCATGTTTGTTCTTTTCATGAACCACACCCAGTGTCATTGCATGTATGTTCCTCTAGACAAACCACATAAGGATCCACTAGTGTCATTGCATGTCTGTTCTTTTCATGAACCACATAAGGATCCACCAGTGTCATTGGATGTGTGTTCTTCTCATGAACCACACATGGATCCAAAAGTGTCATTGCATGTCTATTCTTTTCATGAATCACAGCTAGAGTCATTGCATGTTTGTTACTTCCATAAACCACATATGGATCCACTAGTGTCATTGCATGTCTGTTCTTTTCATGAACCACAACTAGAGTCATTCCATGTCTGTTACTTCCATTGACCACACATGGATCCACCAGTGTCATTGGATGTGTGTTCTTCTCATGAACCACACATCGATCCACTAGTGTCATTGCATGTATGTTCTTTTCATGAATCACATAAGGATCCACCAGT
The DNA here is from genome assembly GCA_916181665.1 of Avena sativa. Classification (NCBI taxonomy): domain Eukaryota; kingdom Viridiplantae; phylum Streptophyta; class Magnoliopsida; order Poales; family Poaceae; genus Avena; species Avena sativa. Next base: position 202,393,090 of record OV702291.1, read on the forward strand.
GTCATCGCATGTCAGTTATTTTCATGAACCACACATGGATCCACCAGTGTCATTGCATGTCTGTTCTTTTCATAAACCACACCCAGTGTCATTGCATGTATGTTCCTCTAAACAAACCACATTAGGATCCACCAGTGTCATTGCATGTCAGTTCTTTTCATGAACCACACATGGATCCACCAGTGTCATTGCATGTGTGTTCTTTTCATGAACCACAGCTAGAGTCATTGCATGTGTGTTCTTCTAAACAAACCACACATGGATCTACCTAGTGTGATTGCATGTCTGTTCTTTTCACAAACCACACATGGATCCACCAGTGTCATTGCATGTGTGTTCTTCTAAACAAACCACACATGGATCCACCTAGTGTGATTGTATGTCTATTCTTTTCACAAACCACACATGGATCCACCAGTTTTATTGCATGTGTGTTCTTTTCATGAACCACAGCTGGAGTCATTGCATGTCTGTTCTTTCCACAAACCACACATGGATCCACCTAGTGTGATTGCATGTATGTTCTTTTCACAAACCACACATGGATCCACCAGTGTCATTACATGTGTGTTCTTCTCATGAAACACGGCCAGTGTCATTGCATGTCTGTTCTTTTCACAAACCACATAAGGATCCACCAGTGTCATTGCATGTGTGTTCTTCTAAACAAACCACATTAGGATCCACCAGTGTCATTGCATGTCTGTTCTTCTAAACAAACCACATAAGGATCCACCAGTGTCATTGCATGGCTGTTCTTTTCATGAACCACACCTAGTAGCATTGCATGTGTGTTCTTCTAAACAAACCACACAAGTGATTGCATGTCTGTTCTTTTCATGAACCACACCCAGTGTCATTGCATGTGTGTTCCTCTAGCCAAACCACATAAGGATCCACCAGTGTCATTGCATGTCTGTTCTTTTCATGAACCACATAAGGATCCACCAGTGTCATTGCATGTGTGTTCTTCTCATGAACCACACACGGATCCACTAGTGTCATTGCATGTTTGTTCTTTTCATGAATCATAGCTAGAGTCATTGCATGTCTGTTACTTCCATAAACCACAACTGGATCCACCAGTGTCATTGCATGTCTGTTCTTTTCATGAACCAAAGCTAGAGTCATTCCATGTCCGTTACTTCCATTAACCACACATGGATCCACCAGTGTCATTGGATGTGTGTTCTTCTAATTAACCACACATGGATCCACCAGTGTTATTGCATGTCTGTTCTTTTCATGAATCACATAAGGATCCACCATTGACATTGCATGTCAGTTCTTTTCATGAACTACACATGGATCCACTAGTGTCATTGCATGTATGTTCTTTTCATGAACCACACCCAGTGTCATTGCATGTATGTTCCTCTAAACAAACCACATAAGGATCCACCAGTGTCATTGCATGTCTGTTCTTTTCATGAACCACACATGGATCCACCGGTGTCATTGCATGTGTGTTCTTTTCATGAACCACAGCTAGAGTCATTGCATGTGTGTTCTTCTAAACAAACCACACATGGATCCACCTAGTGTGATTGCATGTCTGTTCTTTTCACAAACCACACATGGATCCACCAGTGTCATTGCATGTGTGTTCTTTTCATGAACCATAGCTAGAGTCATTGCATGTGTGTTCTTCTAAACAAACCACACATGGATCCACCTAGTGTGATTGCATGTCTGTTCTTTTCACAAACCACACATGGATCCACCAGTGGCATTGCATGTGTGTTCCTTTCATGAACCACAGCTGGAGTCATTGCATGTATGTTATTTCCACAAACCACACATGGATCCACCTAGTGTGATTGCATGTCTGTTCTTTTCACAAACCACACATGGATCCACCAGTGTCATTTCATGTGTGTTCTTCTCATGAAGCACAGCCAGTGTCATTGCATGTCTGTTCTTTTCACAAACCACATAAGGATCCACCAGTGTCATTGCATGTGTGTTCTTCTAAACAAACCACATAAGAATCCACTAGTTTCATTGCATGTTTGTTCTTTTCATGAACCACACCCAGTGGCAATGCATGTGTGTTCTTCTAAACAAACCACATAAGTCATTACATGTCTGTTCTTTTCATGAACCACACCCAGTGTCATTGCATGTGTGTTCCTCTAGACAAACCACATAAGGATCCACCAGTGTCATTGCATGTCTATTCTTTTCATTAACCACATAAGGATCCACCAGTGTCATTGGATGTGTGTTCTTCTCATGAACCACACATGGATCCACTAGTGTCTTTTCATGTCTGTTCTTTTCATGAATCACAGCTAGAGTCATTGCATGTCTGTTACTTCCATAAACCACATATGGATCCACCAGTGTCATTGCATGTCTGTTCTTTTCAAGAACCACAGCTAGAGTCATTGCATTTCTGTTACTTCCATTAACCACACATGGATCCACCAGTGTCATTGCATGTGTGTTCTTCTCATGAACCACATCTAGAGTCACCAGTGTCATTGCATGTCTGTTCTTTTCATGAACCACACCAAGTGTCATTGCATGTGTGTTCCTCTAGAAAAACCACATAATAATCCACCAGTGTCATTGGATGTGTGTTCTTCTCATGAACAACACATGGATCCACCAGTGTCATTGGATGTGTGTTCTTCTCATAAACCACACATGGATCCACCAGTGTCATTGCATGTCTGTTCTTCTCATGAACCACACATGGATCCACCAGTGTCATTGCATGCCTGTTCTTCTCATGAACCACACATGGATCCACTAGTGTCATTGCATGTCTGTTCTTTTCACGAACCACACCCAGTGTCATTGCATGTATGTTCCTCTAAACAAACCACATAAGGATCCACCAGTGTCATTGCATGTCAGTTCTTTTCATGAACCACACATGGATCCACCAGTGTCATTGCATGTGTGATCTTATCATGAACCACAACTAGAGTCATTGCATGTGTGTTCTTCTAAACAAACCACACATGGATCCACCTAGTGTGATTGCATGTCTGTTCTTTTCACAAACCACACCCAATGTCATTGCATGTGTGTTCCTCTAGACAAACCACATAAGGATCCACTAGTGTCATTGGATGTGTGTTCTTCTCATGAGCCACACATGGATCCACCAGTGTCATTGCATGTATGTTCTTTTCATGAGTCACTGCTAGAGTCATTGCATGTCTGTTACTTCCATAAACCACACGTGGATCCACCTAGTGTGATTGCATGTCTGTTCTTTTCATGAACCACACCCAGTGTCATTGCATGTGTGTTTCTCTAGACAAACCTCATAAGGATCCACCAGTGTCATTGGATGTGTGTTCTTCTCATGAACCACACATGGATCCACCAGTGTCATTGCATGTCTGTTCTTTTCATGAATCACAACTAGAGTCATTGCATGTCTGTTACTTCCATAAACCTCACATGGATCCACTAGTGTCATTGCATGTTTGTTCTTTTCATGAACCACACCCACTGTCATTGCATGTGTGTTCCTCTAGAGAAACCACATAAGGATCCACCAATGTCATTGCATGTCTGTTCTTTTCATGAACCACATAAGGATCCACCAGTGTCATTGCATGTGTGTTCTTCTCATGAACCACACATGGATCCACCAGTGTCATTGCATGTCTGTTCTTTTCATGAATCACAGCTAGAGTCATTGCATGTCTGTTACTTCCATAAACCACATATGGATCCACTAGTGTCATTGCATGTCTGTTCTTTTCATGAACCACAACTAGAGTCATTGCATGTTTGTTACTTCCATTGACCACACATGGATCCACCAGTGTCATTGGATGTGTGTTATTCTCATGAACCACACATGGATCCACCAGTGTCATTGCATGTCTGTTCTTTTTCATGAATCACATAAGGATCCACTAGTGTCATTGCATGTCAGTTCTTTTCATGAACCACACATGGCTCCACCAGTGTCATTGCATGTCTGTTCTTTTCATGAACCACACCCAGTGTCATTGCATGTATGTTCCTCTAAACAAACCACATAAGGATCCACCAGTGTCATTGCATGTCAGTTCTTTTCATGAACCACACATGGATCCACTAGTGTCATTGCATGTGTGTTCTTTTCATGAACCACAGCTAGAGTCATTGCATGTGTGTTCTTCTAAACAAACCACACATGGATCCACCTAGTGTGATTGCATGTCTGTTCTTTTCACAAACCACACATGGATCCACCAGTGTCATTGCATGTGTGTTCTTTTCATGAACCACAGCTAGAGTCATTGCATATGTGTTCTTCTAAACAAACCACACATGTATCCACCTAGTGTGATTGCATGTCTGTTCTTTTCAGAAACCACACATGGATCCACCAGTGTCATTGCATGTGTGTTCTTTTCATGCACCACAGCTAGAGTCATTGCATGTGTGTTCTTCTTAACAAACCACACATGGATCCACCTAGTGTGATTGCATGTCTGTTCTTTGCACAAACCACACATGGATCCACCAGTGTCATTGCATGTGTGTTCTTTTCATGAACCACAGCTGGAGTCATTGCATGTTTGTTCTTTCCACAAACCACATGGATCCACCTAGTGTGATTGCATGTCTGTTCTTTTCATGAACCACAGCTAGAGTCATTGCATGTCTGTTCTTTCCACAAACCACACATGGATCCACCAGTGTCATTGCATGTGTGTTCTTTTCATGAACCACACATGGATCCACCAGTGTCATTGCATGTGTGTTCTTCTCATGAACCACGGCCAGTGTCATTGCATGTGTGTTCTTTTCACAAACCACATAAGGATCCACCAGTGTCATTGCATGTGTGTTCTTCTAAACAAACCACATAAGGATCCACCAGTGTCATTACATGTCTGTTCTTTTCATGAATCACATAAGGATCCACCAGTGTCATTGGATGTGTGTTCTTCTCATGAACCACACATGGATCCACCAGTGTCATTGCATGTCTGTTCTTTTCATGAACCACACCCAGTGTCATTGCATGTATGTTCCTCTAAACAAACCACATAAGGATCCACCAGTGTCATTGCATGTCTGTTATTTTCATGAACCACACATGGATCCACCAGTGTCATCGCATGTGTGTTCTTTTCATGAACCATAGCTAGAGTCATTGCATGTGTGTTCTTCTAAACAAACCACACATGGATCCACCTAGTGTGATTGCATGTCTGTTCTTTTCCCAAACCACACATGGATCCACCAGTGTCATTGCATGTGTGTTCTTTTCATGAACCACAGCTAGAGTCATTGCATATGTGTTCTTCTAAACAAACCACACATGTATCCACCTAGTATGATTGCATGTCTGTTCTTTTCAAAAACCACACATGGATCCACTAGTGTCATTGCATGTGTGTTCTTTTCATGCACCACAGCTAGAGTCATTGCATCTGTGTTCTTCTTAACAAACCACACATGGATCCACCTAGTGTGATTGCATGTCTGTTCTTTTCACAAACCACACATGGATCCACCAGTGTCATTGCATGTGTGTTCTTTTCATGAACCACAGCTGGAGTCATTGCATGTCTGTTCTTTCCACAAACCACATGGATCCACCTAGTGTGATTGCATGTCTGTTCTTTTCATGAACCACAGCTAGAGTCATTGCATGTCTGTTCTTTCCACAAACCACACATGGATCCACCAGTGTCATTGCATGTGTTTTCTTTTCATGAACCACACATGGATCCAACAGTGTCATTGCATGTGTGTTCTTCTCATGAACCACGGCCAGTGTCATTGCATGTTTGTTCTTTTCACAAACCACATAAGGATCCACCAGTGTCATTGCATGTGTGTTCTAAACAAACCACATAAGGATCCACCAGTGTCATTGCATGTTTGTTCTTTTCATGAACCACACCCAGTGGCATTGCATGTGTGTTCTTCTAAACAAACCACACAAGTGATTGCATGTCTGTTCTTTACATGAACCACATGCAGTGTCATTGCATGTGTGTTCCTCTAGCCAAACCACATAAGGATCCACCAGTGTCATTGCATGTGTGTTCTTCTCATGAACCACACACGGATCCACTAGTGTCATTGCATGTTTGTTCTTTTCATGAATCATAGCTAGAGTCATTGCATGTCTGTTACTTCCATAAACCACATATGGATCCACCAGTGTCATTGCATGTCTGTTCTTTTCATGAACCACAGCTAGAGTCATTCCATGTCTGTTACTTCCATTAACCACACATGGATCCACCAGTGTCATTGGATGTGTGTTCTTCTCATTAACCACACATGGATCCACCAGTGTCATTGCATGTCTGTTATTTTCATGAATCACATAAGGATCCACCAGTGTCATTGCATGTCAGTTCTTTTCATGAACCACACATGGATCCACTAGTGTTATTGCATGTCTGTTCTTTTCATGAACCACACCCAGTGTCATTGCATGTCTATTCCTCTAAACAAACCACATAAAGATCCACCAGTGTCATTGCATGTCAGTTCTTTTCATGAACCACACATGGATCCACCAGTGTCATTGCATGTGTGTTCTTTTCATGAACCACAGCTAGAGTCATTGCATGTGTGTTCTTCTAAACAAACCACACATGGATCCACCTAATGTGATTGCATGTCTGTTCTTTTCACAAACCACACATGGATTCACCAGTGTCATTGCATGTGTGTTCTTTTCATGAACCACAGATAGAGTCATTGCATATGTGTTCTTCTAAACAAACCACACATGGATCCACCTAGTGTGATCCCATGTCTGTTCTTTTCACAAACCACACATGGATCCACCAGTGTCATTGCATGTGTCTTCTTTTCATGAACCACAGCTGGAGTCATTGCATGTCTATTATTTCCACAAACCACACATGGATCCACCTAGTGTGATTGCATGTCTGTTGTTTTCACAAACCACACATGGATCCACCAGTGTCATTGCATGTGTGTTCTTCTCATGAACCACGGCCAGTGTCATTGCATGTCTGTTCTTTTCACAAACCACATAAGGATCCACCAGTGTCATTGCATTTGTGTTCTTCTAAACAAACCACATAAGGATCCACCATTGTCGTTGCATGTCTGTTCTTCTCATGAACCACACATGGATCCACCAGTGTCATTGCTTGTCTGTTCTTTTCATGATGCTCGAGAATCCTTCTACGAACTTGCGGTAATATCCCACTCATCCGCGAAATGCACGGACTTGGGTTTGAGTGGTTGGGGCATCCCATGCTTCGACATCTCTGATCTTGGTGGGATCAACAGATACTCCTCCGGCAGACACAATATGTCCTAGGAATCCTACTTCTTTCAGCAAGAACTCACATTTGCTGAACTTGGCATATAGCTGATGCTCTCTCAAGGTTTCTAGGATGATTCTCAGATGTTGTACGAATCTTGCTGAACTTGGCATATAGTAAAGGCGGTCTTCGGAATATCCTTTGCACGAATCTTAAGTTGGTGATAACCAGTCCTAAGATCAATCTTTGAGAATACCTGGGCTCCAGTCAACTGATCAAATAGATCCTCTATCTTTGGCAAGGGGTACTTGTTTTTGATGGAGACGTAATTCAGTTTTCTGTAATCGGTGCACAAACAGTTGCCTCCATCTTTCTTGTCGACAAATAACACTAGTGATCTCCATGGCGAAGCGCTTGGTTGAATCAGGCCTCTTGCCAACATAACATCCAACTGCTTCTTCAATTCTACTAACTCTGAGGGGTTCATGCTATTGGGTCTCTGGGTTATGGGTCCGGTTCCGGGGATTAGTTCAATAATGAACTCAATATCCCTATCCGAGGGCATACCTGGCAATTCATCTGGGAATACGTTGGGGTATTCACAGACTACTCTGACTTGGTCAATGGTGGGAAGGCCTAGACTCTTGTTGCACTTGAATTGACGGGGTAAGGTTTCAGATATATGCTCTACTGTGACTCCAGAGCTACTGGTCATGGTGATGGCTTTCTTAGCACAGTCTATCAGTCCTTTATGCCTTGACATCCAGTCCATACCTAGTACTACTTCCAATCCTTTGGTTCCAAGTATTATAAGGTTGGCATAAAAATCTATCCCATGTATTCTGATAGGCACAACTTTGCAAATTTTTCTAGCTTTTGTAGTTGATCCGGGGATTTGAACTATCATGACATGCTTCAAGTTGGTTGGGTGAATCTTAGTAGTGCATGCAAATTCTTCGGTGACAAATGAATGCGATGCTCACGAATCAAACAATACCCTTGCTAAAACTGAGTTGACAGAAAACATACCCCGCACTACATCTGGCGCTTCTTGGGCTTCCTCGGCGTTCATGTGGAAGAGACGACCGTAGCAGTTGTGAGGGTTCCCTGGGGCAAATCTTCTTCCTGGTTGAACACGACGCTGTTGTTGAGTTGGGGCATTCACATTGGCAGTGGCGGCAATCTTCTTGGGACACTCATTGGAATAGTGACCCTTCACTCCACACTCGAAACAAGTGATCTGGGACATGTCTTTTGCTGCGACAGGCACATCATTGCTGCCAGTTCTGGGTGCAGTGTTGTTGTTGCTCTTGGGAGGGGCACGGTTGAAATTGTTGGTGTTGCCAGAGTTGTGGTTGTTTCCTCCGGACTTCACATTGCCTCCGCTACTGTTGGGGTAGCTTGGGCGAGACATTGAGGGTCGATTGTTCCTTGGGGCATATCCTGGTGAGGGGTTGGGACGGTACTTCTGGTGACTGCTGGATCCAGTTTGCTGCATCATACGATGTTTGCGGTTGTCGTTTGCCTTGTCAATCTTTCCTTCCATCTGAATTGCAGAGTCGACTAGCTCTTCGAGATCTTCGAAGCGGATGTTGACGAGGACAGTCTGCATCTCATCATGCAGTCCGTTCAGGAATCTCTCCTTCTTCTTGGCCTCCGTGTTGATATCATCAGGTGTATATCTGGCAAGCGACAGGAATCTATCACGGTACTCTACCATAGTCATTCTTCCTTGCTTCAACTCTCTGAATTCATCCCTCATTCTGGTGACTAAGCCATGCGGCACGTGGGTGCGGCTGAACTTTATTTTGAAGTCTTCCCATGTCATCACTTGACCATGGTTCATTAGACGGATACTGTTACACCATGCTCTTGCATCTCCTGCCAAGTAGTGGGTGGCAAAGAGAACTTTCTCGTTGTCATCAACTCTGGCTACTTCTAGATTGTTCTCCATTGTCTACAACCAGTCATCTGCATCTAATGGGTTCTCTGAAGTGCTAAAGATTGGGGGATTGGTATTCTGGAAGTTCTTCAACTTGGATCCTTGATGATCCTGATTTCCATGGTTCTGATTGTTGAGAGCCATCTGGGCGATCTGTTCCAATGTTGCTAGATTAGCTTGGCGCTCTGCCCTGCTTGCTTCTCTGTCTGCGATGAGATTCTGCAAGATCTGCAACATTGGGTCTTGCGACGAGCTGCTCCCTCCTTGGTTTCCACGAGTCATCTGAAGATTGAGGTAGATAAAGGGGTAAGAGGGAAAGTTCTAAGGTTCATGGTTTTGCTTTCAAAGCTAAAACTTTGAGTTTGACTCAGGTTTTGCAACTAACTTCATTTCATTCATTCAAACAAGCACACGATACAAACACACACACACACCACAACAAGGAAAAGAGATGGTTTTAAGAACCATTCTGCAAGCTACGATACAGTGGGACCGATACATCTCATGCTACGACAGTGCTCTAGCGCATCTACTCATCATCGATGAAGTCGGAGTCCTCATCGTCAGTGTAGAAGTCCACGGCATCCTCCTCTAGAAAGTCATCATCATTACTGAGGTAAGAATCCATGTCTCCCTGGATGTCTTCACCCTCTTCTTCTTCCTCCTTTGCTGCAAGCTGAGCTTCTTGCTCCTTGACAGTCTTCTCGAGGTCGGCCACCTTCTTGCGAAGACGGGCGATGGTGCGATCCTTCTTTTCGCGTTGGAGGCGAAGAGACTAACGGTCCTTGACGAGCAGTGAGAAAGTCTGGGCCTTCTGGTCGGCAATGGCACGGTTGTGGTTGGCAAGCTCCCTAGCATTGTCCAATTCCTTCTGGCGATCGTATAGCAGGAAGTCAAGGTTCTCCACTTGACGCTTCAACTTCGGGTGACCCGGCATCTCCATCGGCATTCCCATGAAGTCACGTCTTGCATAGTGAGCAAAACGGGTTCCTTGGATTTGGTTGACATTGAGGGCACATAGACGTGCGAGAGCTTCATGCATTGCCCTGGCTAATCCATCTAGCCAGTTGTTCTCTCGGACGGAGAACTGGATTCTCCCGGATGTTGGTGCTTCTATGCTTCCTCGAAGATCAGCGGTGACTAGCCACTGTAAATCTCCTCCTGGGGGTCCAGGAAGTTGAGCTCCAAGAAACTCCGGATGTGGGTGTCCTAGTAACTCCGACAGTGAATCTAGGTCCCTCTCAAAGATCAGTTGGCCTCCATTGCCCAACTGGTAGAACTTGCTGAACTGAGTCTCCATCTACAAGAATTTAGGATGAGGAAGTTAGTGAAGTGATCAAGTGTGTCAAATTTTAGGTAGTAATGTAAGAATTGGAGGAACATTAATTTTTGAGAAAGAATGAATTCCCAAGGGTAAGAGAGGAAATAGTTTTTCATAAATACTCACTTTGGTTTTGAAATTAAGTTTTTGTTCGGACGTCCATTCTAACTAGGGTCTCCTATGGTCAGGATGGCTCTGATACCAACTTGTCAACACCCGGATTTTTAATCCCAGATGCCTGTTATGTCATACATCGCAATCCCAGGATTACCATTTTTGTGAGACATAACAGATTGGATATCACAGTACATCATCCATTACAAACCATAAATAAGGTCTTACACAAATAAGGATCTCATGATCCAGTCTTAATACAACAAGCAGCGGAATAAATAATAAGCGTAGCGGTGGGGTCTATCTTCAGGGGCACAGGCAATGCTGACGAAGGCAGATAGTCCTAGTTATCATAGCCGTCCTGCTGGCCATCATCTTGGTAGTATCCTTTATAGTCTGGCCATGAGAATAGCCAGGGACAAAAGCCATGAGTACTCTTTAAGTAGCCAGGGACAAAAGCCACTAACAAGTAGTATAATTCTAATGTAATGTGCTAACTCTAAGTTTAACTATAAAGCTAAGTTTGAAACCTAAGCTGAGTTCTGAAACAAAGAAAGATAAAATAAAGTTCTAGAATCACTTAAGTGTGGAAGCTAGTGTCATAGTCACAACCCTGTTGTGGTCAAGTCAAGATTCATCATTCATTTCATAAGTCATTTTGAAAACATCTGACAACGAAACAGTATGGCCACTCCAACTGTCCATAACCGCGGACGCGGCTATTCGAATAGTTTGACACTCTGCAGAGGTGGTACACTTTCACCACAAGATTCGATACATCTGTCAGGGATAACCCTGAATCATCATACTTAGTATGCAGATAATCAAACATAACCTTTCCTTTACACACCCTAGTATAAGCACCTCTTCTATGAGCATGGCCTCCCAACCATGACCATCTGTCATCTTGGGCACTGCATAGGTGGACAACATTGAGAGGTAGCCTCAGCTCAAACCTCTCCTGCGAGGGAACTAATACTAATGCATATAAACTTCCGGCTAAGCCTTACCCAATTCAGGTATTGTGGTTGTACGGTAAATTTGGAATGGTATCGCATCCGAATCCAACCATCAGTTTTTGTAAAAGGGCTAAGGCTCATGCCTCAACATTTTCATCATCATAAGCCATTTTTGTTTCTCAACACATGTCAAAACATCTCAATAGAATGGCTCATCATTCCAAGGTTTTCACAATTCATTTTCACCAAGTGTTCCCATCTAAAGTGGCTCAAGTTTTAATCTACGCTAAACTACTAAGTTAAGAGTTTTCACTAAGGTGGAAAGATGGGATCAATCTCATGCCATAGAATGACATCTAAAGTTATCTATATAGGTCAAGTTTTATACTCTTTATGCTACCTTCAAAACTAGTAAAGGACTTAGGTAATTTAAAGGAAGTAAAGCTTGGAACTAATACTTGGGGTAAGTAATAGTCAAAGTGGTATAACCAAAGCATGCCTAAAGCATCTTTGCTCAAATCATCTAGCTTAATTCTAGCTTGCTAAGCATTATACTTGCAAGTGTTAGCTTGCATTGTTAATGATGGCTTGCCTTGTGCAGTGCAGTGGTTGAAGTTTTCTTCCTCCTCTTCTCGGTAGAACTCCTCCTCCTCGAAAGCTTGATCGGTACTATCGTCTATAAATACATACAGAGTACACAATCACCAAACAATACTTAACCAGTCCACTTAGCACTCTAAGGCACACATTGGATGATCTATTATCATCACAAGCATCACAAGGTTTTATTAACTAGTTTCATTCTTTTTATTTAAGAAAAGTAATTTCTACTCATTGAAAATAACTAAGATTTAATATTCACCACTTAAAATATGGGATCATGTGGACACATGTCCTCACCACATATTCTAACATGTGGGAATGTGATTTAAGGGTTGGATCACATTTACTTTGGTTTAAGTTTAAAATTTAATGATTTAAAGTGACTAGAAATGCCTATATAGCATTATTTTCGTACTAGTCCAAAGTCACTGCATGTAAACCTTATTATTATTACATATTAAGATAGATATGGTTAAATGTTATTTTTGAGAGTTGGAATCAACTCTAAAGCTATCATGGTTGATTTTATAAAAATGTTTGAATGTGCAAATGCTTCTATCTTGTTATTTTTACTAGGAGAGATCTCTAACTCTAAATGAATTAAATCCAACGGACTTGGATAGATCTTTTTAGAAGCTTTCCAACACAATTGGAATCACTCCATTTGGATTTGTAAATCTCTTTGAAATGATTTTCAAACTAGGGGACAAAACTAAGTTCAAATCCAAATAGAAAAACCTAAATTTGAAGTCATGGGCTAGCGCGGGAACGGAAATGGGCCAGCCCAGTGGTACTCCGTATCACGGAGAATAGCTAATAGGGGGGTCCACATGTCAGCGGCTCTTTAAACACGAAGCGGTACGGGGCAACTTGGACCATGCGATTAAAAGTGAGATCTACGGCTGAGGAGTGTCGCCTCTAGCGAACAGGTCGACGACGGGGCTAACCCTAGCGGCTCGGTGGGGGTGCGATGGGGGCATACCAGGGCTCCAGCTACTGCGGCGAGGCGGGCAAACGAACTGGTGGACGACGGCGAGGTCGCGGCAGATCCTGGGGTGGACGAAATCGACAGCACCTTCTCCTCCTCTGCAGCGGGCTCCTCTGGCTAAATTCCGGCGAACAATGGTCGAGTGGCTCCGGCAAGAGGTAGGGAAGGATCAGTGAGGAGAGGGGAGTGGATTGGTGTGAGGAGTTTGTGCTGGGGAGGGCTCCTTTTATAGGGCGACGAGGGAACCGAGCGGCACGGCGGTGAGCTCGTCGGTGACGTGGATACAAGCGGATAGCGGCATGGGCGGCATAGGCGGACGGTGGACTGCCTCCTGGCGATTCTCTATGGCGTTAATGTGCGGCTAGGGGCGGTGGCGTTTGGTCGGGAGCGTCCCGCGCTCTAGGAGACAGAGGCGGTGCTCGACGCGGCGCACGGCGACTGTGGGTCGCGCGGCGGCGCACGGCCATGTCTGGCGGGGTGTTGGGGTCGAGGTGGAGCGGCGTGCGGGATTTTATGTCCAGTGGCAGTCTGCTGCGTGCTGGCGACGATCGCGCTCTGGCGCGCGCTGAGCACGGCGCGGAGAGAATGGGCGGCGGCGCTGGGGTGTGGTCCAGGGCCTAGGGGTGATCGAGGGGTGGACAGGGGACGGTGGTAGTGTTAGGCGGAGCTAGTGGTGGCGCTGGAATGGCGCGGCGCGGTCTGTGGCGCTTTGTCCATGATCGGCTGGCGGCGACCACAAAGTGGCGGCGCTCCACTTCTGTTGCGGCTTAGAGGTAGGCCGATGACCACTTGGTTGGACTCAGGGGGACAAGGGAGTGCAGAGGGGGTCAAATGGGGGACAAAGGCTTAAGTACAAATAGTAATAGTTAGGCAGTTTATTTTCTACATGCCACCTGTTTGACACAATGGCCGCATGAGAAAAAAATTTGAATTTTTGGTTGAATTTTGGTGGAGTTGCTAGACACATGCTTAAGCCTCTGTGGTTGCTTGGGTTTTAAAAATGGAGCTCATTTGAGTGGTTTTTGAATAAGTGGGATCTTCTCATATGAACTACATTCAATTTTCAAATGTCATTTAAAATTTGTGTTTGAAAGTTTTTGGCAGATCACAAAGTGGGCATTGGTACATCACTATATGTACTAGCAAGGTGTGCAAAGATCCACATTTGTTTCTGTTAAGAATTGAGTCCTAGGAATAGCCAAAGTAGGCATGGTAGTTAAAATGGCACAAATGACCATTTCTTTCTTTTATTCATTTTGATTTGTTTTTCTTTGAGATTTGTTTGGGAATGATCTAGATGATGTTTATTTCACCTAAGAATCATTTTACAAGCAATGGATCACTTAATCAAAGCAATTCAAAACAACTCCTATTTAAATGACACATGAATGCTTTAATAATTTTAATTGGGAAAGTTTTTGTTAACTCTAAATTTTGATGGTTTGGATCTTAATAACCTTGGATTAAAGTTTTGGGATGTTACATCCCCGTACTTCTCTTCCTTCCCCCTGAAGCCACTTCCCCACTTCACTCCCATCCTGCCGTAGCCGCAAGCCGACGGTGCCTCCATCCCAATCCCCTCTCCGGCAGCCACCCCACCTCCCCTCTCGCCATGGGTTCAAGGGGAGACGGTGAGGAAACGCGTCGTGACGACAGGGACGGTGATTTTGATGTGAGTCGTCTCATCTCTATCTCTATCATTTGTGGCTAGTTATCTATTTTTTGAGCTAGATCTAATCTGTTTACTCATGCGCGTATGATGTTTTAGGCCAACCAGACGATGTATGACTCCAACTATCACGGTTTAGCGGATGAAGACATTCCTCTGCTATATAAACATGGATATGTGCGTGCTAAATTTGTAGTGTTCGAATGACGAAACGCGGGCAGGAGGTTTCTACGGTGTCAAGGACATCGTGCAATGATGCAAGGCGGAAGTTGCGGTGTTGTCAAATGGGTAGATCCAGATGTCCCAAATCGATGCAGAAAACGCTGGACAAACTTTGGGAAATGACTGTTGAGTTAAAAGAATCCGTATTCAGCTCACTTCTTGATAGTGTTGAGATGAAGCTATGGGAACCAGTTGACACGACCAAGCATAAGCGAGATCTCAGGTGGGTGCAAGACAAGGTTAGCAAAGTCAAGAAGGAGAGGGATGCGGCGTTGGCCCTGAAGGCTAAAGCAGAGCAAGAACTGACTCAAGCAAGGAATGATCTTCACCAGGCCAAAGTCCTGCAGTTCACAACTACGAGTATTGACAAGTGCATGAGGAAAAATGCAGAGAAACAATTGAAGCTGTGCAAGGAAGATGCTCAAAGGAAGGAGCAGACGATTCGATCCTTGCTCTCGCAGGAAGATGCGCATCGGGCTAAGATTAGGAAGATCAAGGAGATGTGTGATAACTAGTTCTATTTAGCTTAAGCTCCGTGCCTTTTTAAGTTGTAATAGTTGTACTTGTTGACCTAGCGGTCTGAACTATTGGTCCCGGAGTCCAGGGAGGAAAAAATTTGCTCTCCCGTTAGTGTGACTTAACCCCGCATTACTTCTTTTGTCTGACCAATGCCCCTTGGATATTCCGCCCGTCGCTTCGTCGTCCTCGTGTACAAATAGGAGGCGCCACAGCGCGTCGCTTCGTCGTCCATCCCCTCGTCCTCTCCAATCTCCACCGCGTCGTCGCTTCGTCGTCCATCCCCTCGCTCCCTCTCCAATCTCCAACGCACCGCCATAGAGATGCCCTCGCTGAACTTCTACGAGGCGGTGATGTTTGCGCACTTCGACATCCTTGCGCCGTCGGCCGCGACGGTGCCCCACGGATGGCGCATCAGCTATGCGGGGGTGCCGGTGGCTCTGCTCCCTGGTCGAGCCGAGATGGAGAGCGAAATCGCGGTGCACCGCCGCCAGATGCCCATGTGGAAGAGGGCGTTGCCCCGGTACGTGGCGGCCAGCCCGTACTGGCTGGCGTTGTTCAAGAAGGAGCGAAAGGCCAAGATTGGAAACCGCATCGTTGACGGGCACGTGGTGCACCGGGATCTCCGCAACCGAGAAGGGCGGGAGAGGTTCTGGTCCGTCCCTGGACGGACCAAGTACACCGTCATTGTCGCTGCTCACCGCGAAGAGGTGTTCCGTCTCGTGGAAAATGCGGAAATTGTGGAGGTTCCTTCCGACGACGACGAGGAAGCCGACGGCTCGGAGGACAGTGGCAGCGGAAGTGAAATTGTTGACTAGTGTTTGAATTAATATAGGATGTGAAATCGCACCTTTGTTTAAAAGAATTTGTGGTTGAATTAATGAAATGCCTTGATTTAGATCTCTGTCTTGATTAATTTGTGGAAGAATTTGTGATTTAGATCAATTTCTGCCTCGATTTAGATCTCTGTCCCGGATTGGGAACGTGACCGTGGACCAAATACACCTTTTCTACTAGTGTATTCTGACATTGGTGGTTTGTTTAAACGTAATCTACGTGGATTGTGCCGCATGCAAATGGCACAACCATAATTTATAAAGTGGAAGCACGTACACCCGATTACTGGAGATCCGGAAGCTTCGCCAGATGCAGGGGATGCAGGAGCAGAGAGGCGGTGAGATAGACGGGCTCAAGATTAAGCCAGAAAGTGGTACCGATTTCCTCCTTATCTCGGTATTATCGGTGAAAATATTGCTGTTTATGTTGCCACGTCGTTGTGCAGCATCTGAAATAAGTTGTTGCTTCGTGGAGTGTGGCAGCTTAAATAATTTATTTCTGTGCCACTTACATTTCGTTGTATTTGGAGACCTCTTGTCCCTCAGCAATCGTGGAACCGGTGCTGCGTGTTTTCAGATAGCAGTGGCACAATCACAATTTCGGATTCAACTACTGACTCGGGCGTTTGCAAACCCTAAGTCGCGGTACATTTTACTCAGAGAACGTGGGTAGATTGTTTCGCCCAACAACGTGCCACACACAGAGCTCCAGAATTTAACAGAAATACATATATAGGTTCAAGTTTAACACAGTACTATGCATCTTCATTGCCAGCAGCCTTCTTCCGCAGCCTGGGTGCCAAGCCTTCACGTCCACTGGCTTCTTCATTTCCTGCCTTCTTCCTCTTCCTCGGTGCCAATTTTCTTAGCTTCATGTACTCTGCATCGCCGGGACAATGAGCACCAGAATCATGTCCAGCATCATCTTTCCACTCGTTTTTAATTTCTTCGGGCAGCAAAATGACTGACCCGGCAGTCATGTTTCTAACCTTGCGGCGCTTCCTGTCAAAGAAATAAGACTATTGCATAACTTCCCAATATCTACAGAGTAAATAAAATAAAAATTACAATTCAGCACAAACATGCGAACCCCAAGCGACCTTTGCTTACCAGGAGCTAATTGGGTTCGAGCAACCACCCTGTCCAAGAAAGAAGGACGACTTCCAGTTGCAGCAGCTTCCACATCCAGTACATCACATTTCAGCTCAAACATGGCAGCCGAAGCATACCTTTTCATCAACCCAAATTAGCTGACTGTCACACGTTAGAGGAACCATGATGCCACGTTCATCCATGAAGCTGAACTTTGCAGTCTACTTCGGCCATAATTCATCATGATTACGCAGAGCAGCAACCATACCAGATATAGTGCAGATCTGTGCAGGCGCTTCTTCCATCGTGATACAATGGTGTCCATACCACTTGCCCTTAGAGTCGTACCTGTAGAGGACTACCGTAACCAGGTAAGGAGGGTCCGCGGAGATCCCACTTGACAGAAAACTATGGACAAAATATGTTTGTCAGCGTTGGGCTAACAAACAATTTGAGGTTCAGTAGCCAGCTAGCAGTTATAATTAGTGCGAATAGCAAAGAGAAGGGGTAGCTCACCCGCTTGTAGACAGAACTTCTTCTTCCTTGATAGTAGGATCTGTCATCCTTCGAGCTGCTCGGCTCGTCGGTGGCGGAGGCGGGCTAGAGCCTCGCAACAGCGGCTACGGCATGCGCCATTGGAGCTCGGGATCAGCAACTAGGCGCAGCAACTGGGCGCAGCAACTTGGCGCCGGAAGTCAAATGTCCGAAGGAATCGTCTTGCCTAGAGGGTGGATTCTGACGCCGTCGGTGCTAGGGGAAAGGTGGGAATGGATTTGCGAAATTGGTCAACGCATCCAATCCACTTAGCTACTCGATTTGCCTAAGAGGTTGCCGCGTTGGCGCTCGCGTCATGGACAGATGACCGACATGAGGGTCCCGACCGTCTACTTCATGGGGCAGTTTAACGGAATGTTTGAATTTGGAAGGGGTGAGATGAGTTTGCCTCGAAATGGCCCCTCTCAGTAGTTGGCGGCCCAACTTTTTGAAACACGGCAATTTCAGGCAACTTAGGTACCGCCATGTGCTGGCCTGCGAACTTTGGTACCGCAGACGAACAGGCCCCCTAATGGGCTACCCCACATTTGTTGAAGGTGAAGATCAACTGCCCTATTATATTGCTCAGAAACATTGACCCTGCGGACGAACTCTGCAATGGCACGAGGTTGGTGGTTTGAGGATTCCAAAGGAATGTCATCTGTGTAGAAATTGTGTTGGGCCAACATGCTGGAAAGAGGATCTTCTTGCCAAGGATCCCACTTTGACCCTCGGATGATAAAATGTTCCTTTTCTAGTTTAAGAGGAAGCAGTTTCCTATCAGGCTCAGCTTCGCCCTGACAATCAACAAGGCACAGGGGAAGACTATCCCAAATGTTGGTATCTACTTGCCTAAACCGGTTCTCTCATGGACAGTTGTATGTAGCACTATCTAGATCCATCGCTAGAAAGAATGTCAAGATTCTTGTCATCCCGGATGCTGGTAACAAGAACAAGAACACAAATGATAGCAATAAGAAGAGTTCAAATTACAACAAGAACAAGGGCTCTGATTATCATGTTCGTACGTACATGAAGAACATCGTCTATGGAGAGATCCTTACATCATATGTAAGATATTTGGCACTTCCACTTTCAATAACCATACTTTTACCTTTCTTTCAAATATAACTTATTTTGTGCATATCGACTCCACTATTGTGGTAATCATGTGTTAATGAGGAAAACCAAATTAATTATATACATGTGTTAGGTCTCATAGCGCCAAAAATGACTCAATGAGATGACATTGATTATAATGTAGCCACAGATCATGCCAAGTATGTAAATACATGATGTTCTTATGTTTGCTTCTTGAATTAAATACTTAAATCTATACTAATGCGAATTTGTACTAACAAACTATAGTTTTATGTACTAATAGACTATGGTTTTCCTATGAATTTGTAATATCAGGAATCTATACTAACACGAATCTGGTTTCCCTACGAATCTGTAAATACTTGAATACGCACTAACATACTAGCTATATTTCTTTCTTGAACCTGTAGTAACACAAATCACATTTGTCATTTATGTAGGAAATTATCATATGAGTTCTTCTTCTCCAACAAACATAAGATATTACTTATACTTTGGTGTGTGGTTGTTGCCCACAAATGTAGGAGATCGCTGAAATCTTCGATGGGAAGGATTACCTAAATATATAGTTCGACTCAACGGGAACACAAGAAAAAAATGAAACTGTGCTAGGAGGAACTAGACACTTTTTTGATATAGTAGAAGCGGGTCGGCGTGAGAATTCCGAAAATTCGCCCGTGACAAGAATCAAACTCCGGTCACTGGGATGCGCCAACTGCGACTCAACCACTAGGCTACTACCCCGTTCTCAACGGGAACACAAGAATATCAATAAGACTTAAGCAATTGAGACGTCACTCTTAACCACACATGTGTATCAGTATAGTCAAGAAGCAAGTGGTTATTATAGCAGTTGCATCAAAATAGCAAAGAAAAATAGTAAACAGTAGTAGCAGATTTCTAGTTTTCATCAGAAGTAGTAACTTGTAACTTTAAGTGGCTAAAAGCATAGGCATGGGGTGATAGAGGGGTATTGCATGAATAAAATTTGTCGGAGATTGTCCCTGTAGGGTACCTCTCGAAGTAGGATCAAATAGAACATAGGGGCTGAACACGATCTCCACAAAACCCGTGCAATCTTGGCGAGAAAACAACAGAGAGCACGACAGAGCGACACAGAGAGTTTACCCAGGTTCAGGCTACCGTGCGGTGTAAAACCCTACTCCTGCGTGTCTGCATTTCTTGTAGTGCTTGGCGAGGTTTACAGTACAAGGTGTTGATCAGGCACTCAGATCTAGGGTTCCTAGCTAGGAGAAAGCTAGGGTTTCAGAGGTGGAAGAAGATTGCTCTTCTTCTACGGTGATGTCCTACCTCCCTTTATAGGCGCCCCAGTCCTCTCCCCTGATATGGCGGGAAGGTTTCCCACATGGCGACAAAGGAGGGAGCAGGTAGGCTACAGTTGGTTCTATATCAGTGAACAATGTGTTTGGTGCTCCTATCAGTTGTATACCTTAAAATGTTCAGTCTTAGCATATAAATATGAATAACCTAATGTATAATAATATCTTTTTAATTATTTACGTGTATCTTTGTTCATGTGGCAACGCACGGTATTTTACTAGTTTGTATGTAAAATACCATATCCAAAAAATGCCCTTTTTGTCAATTTCCTTTCAGAATAAATTACCACATTTGGAAACTTCCTTCTTCCACATTTAAGTGTTGGCCGAAAGGTGATCCTTTTCGTGAAACTTCACATCTTTTCTTAGATAAACAACGAACCAGTTTTAGACATGCATAAACAACAGACTAAAGCAACTGAAGTAATGAATAAATAACAACTAGGGGAATCCAGATGAGGTACATATAGTTATAAAGATACATAGGGACTAGACTAATATAATGATTAGATGGATAAAATAAGTACATGCACATGAGTGAAATGTTGGGATGACCTGCATAGGGATTGGTTCTAAAACGATTATCAACATACTCCATACCTAAGGAAAAGATCGGTAGTCTCTAAGGGGTGAGAGGTATGCGCAGGCATGGCTTTTCTAATAGACCGATTGCTGCAATAACATACGTCAACAATATGCACAATTAATATAATTTACCCAAAAGTATGCTTTAATGCCAACAGACTTTACTTTTCATAAGTTATTAAATTATACTTAATTAGCATCACTCAAAAACTAAAGTGAAGTGTAGTCTTCATAGACTTTAGAAGAACCCGGTACATTCAATTTGTCGTCAAAGGTAGTCAGTTCCTATATTAGTAAGAACATGCTCCTGTTTTTTTTTCAGAAACACAATACACGATAGACGCTCACATACATGCACCCATATGAACGCACGCACGCACATACTACCCTTATGAGAACATCCTAGGAACTATGCCAGGAGATCTTGAGGTTGATGAAGTCACCATATATGCTTCGCTGGTGACAGGCACGTCACCTAACACTGAAAGAGCAACTCCCGTTAAATGCAGGAATAAACCATAAGGTACTACTATGAGCAAACTCAAAGTAATAGTCCAGAAAGTTCTATGGTTCTTCTAGAACTTACTTTACTGTTGTATTGGAAATAAAAATAATTTTGAGGTTGTTCTTCAAAGGGCGGTAGCTTCCATATTCCTAGACGTTGAATTTCTTCAATATGTAGGTGGAGTTTCCTTAAACTGACTTAAACTTGTTAATCAATTTAGTTCCAATAGAAGCATGTACAAATAATATGTTAGACATTTAAAATATGTAATACTGTTCAAATCAGTGGCGGACCCACCATAGGAGCAAGCAGGGGCAGCCGCCCCGGGTTTCCCAGGGCAGGGCAAGGTAACACACTCTGTATTCTAGCCTGAATGAATCGAGCATAGCAGCGACATTGACGAACTCGAGCTCGAGCGAGTTCGTTGTTTTGCGTTGAAGAGGTATGGAACAGAGGAGGAAGAAACCAATCTGGACCTTGAGTAATGGGCTTAAAGGGGCTGTGAAAGGCCTGTTTATAAAGTTTTTCAGCATCTGAACACCACGCACGCACGTGCTCAAAAAAACCATGCACGCACTCGAATCATTTTACTCGGGAAAAAAGATCCTCACGCAGCCCTCACCATCCCAAATTCCTGATCCCTAGCACCCAATTTGTTGGTGCCATTTTTCGATGTACAGTACCAAAATTAAGAAACGGAGCACTCAATTCTACTATCAAATTTTGAATTTGCATGCCATTCCACGAGCTGAAGTATTTGATCCAACTTATGTAATGTGTACAATACCCCGAAAATTTCGAGATGAAATGGGATGAGCGTATTTATCTCGAGATGCATGTCTTTTGATTGGTCATGATGCTCCATGCACAATTCTTTTATGAAAAAATGGCTATCATTCAAAGAAATATGGTATAAAAAATTGACCTAAAATGTTCGCCCTGGCAAACATCAATTCCTAGGTCTGCCACTAGTTCAAATTATGCACACTTAATAATTGTACCTTCTTTTCTGCCAAAATTGTATCAGCGCTAGTGACTTCGATCATTAGTTGATAGGTTAATTGAATCCCAAGTCTTAAAACCTTGATCTTGATTGTCCATAACTCGTTTCTCGTATACAGTGCACTTCGGAGTGTAGGTTTCATGTCTGTCAAGACAAGTGAAATAGAAGTGCAAACGTTATCATAACAAATTGTACAGGAATCATGATATTTACTACTGTCAGAGAATACGTTACATGTATAGTATTATCTAGGGAGCCACCAGGTTAGATGTGTCTCTCCGCGCTCTGCTACGGTTTTTCCTAGTTTCAATCTTTGTTTTGATACCTTCTTTACACAAACAATTGTGTTTTGTGGTCTATTATTACATTTGTGGAAACACCAAACACAACATATATAGATGTATACACACGCACACACTTCATGTAACCTTTTGTCTATCAAATAATAGAGTTGCATAACTTTAAGATTGACAAGTCAAGAGACATGCAGCTCAACATCGACAAAAACACCATGTCCGCTGAATAACCAGACTTAATAAAACAAACATGATAACCAGTATTAAACTTACAATTTCCCTAGAAAACTGAAGGTACAATCCAATCCCCGATTACCTAGAAAATATAAGTACTAATTAAAAGCACAAGCTACAACTAGCTATATATGCATGTTCCTCATGTATGCACGAGTAAGATTTCCTATAAGATTTATACTACCTCCATCTAAAAATAAGTGACTTGCACTAGATACATGCGAATCTAGACAAAGTCAAGTCACTTATTTCTGGACGGAGTGAGTACTGTTTTAAGTTGAACGCAACTCGCACCACTAAATTGGTATCCTATATACTTTTGCTTTGCAGTTCTCCGGCCTGTGAGTTTAGCTAACTAAATAAACGAGCTAGCCCAAATCTCTTCTCTTTTCCCGCTAACACAGCTAATGGGTTGAACTATCCCGAGATAGACACCTCGGCTAGTTGGGTGAGACTGCTAGAAAAAGGGTCGATTCATGCAGTTACAAAGTCTTCCGATTGGTTGCTTATGCTTCAATCTGCAGGATCGACAAGCGTTCAATTAATTAATCTTGGGGATCGCTAGAAAGCTGTCACAGGTATACGCCCGCACACAGCCACTCAGAGCAACTCTAGCAAACACCATAAAACTGCCCAAGCTGAAAAATAAACGTTAATTTTCGATTTTGAGCCAAAAAAAATGACCCAAAGAGATCTCGTAAAATCGTCCCAGCCTGAAACTTTTTCCGATGCACAGAGAAGCTGCACCCTGCAACCCTCACAGTTTCCAGAGCCGAACCGAGGGGGGCCTATAGACGCATTGGTAGTTTGGTGGGAGGGAAGTTTCAGGACCTGACAGGACACTGCCTCTGTGAAACTCGCCGGAATTTGCCCGGAGCTCGCCGGAAGAGGGCAGAATCTACCGCTGCACGCCGGGATTGGCCGGTGCAGGTCCAATTTGGGACGGGCTCAACCTCTAGTGCCGAGCCGGGACCTCCACCTGCACGGCGCGGCGCTGGAGCGGGGCTCCGCGGGGCGAGCGCTGGAGCGGGGCAAGCGCAGGAGTGGGGCCGCGCAGCAGCGGTAGCCAGTGGGCGCGGGGCGGGGGTGGCAGGGTCTGGCTCGCGGCTGTTGTTTTTGAGAAAGATGATGAAAAGGAGAGAAAAATAAATGAAAAGGGCTACAGGGGAGCCCTATGTTGTAAAAGTAGGCTATTTACGGTGTATAGTCTGTACGGGTCTATTTCAGCCTGCAAAATATGTTTTGCATAGGTTGTAAAACGTATTTTCAGTTCGCGAGTTTACAATGCCCGCTAGAGTTGCTCTCAGCACACTAGCGTGTAGACACACAAGCATCCGCGTGCATGAACAACTGGTAAAACATGCACAACAAAACATCACTTTTGTTGACCTTTGTACATCACCACTGACGGACGGACTATGTCTTTCACAATGAACCGTATCTTAGCATGTATCACATAAAATATAAATATCTAAGAGACAATGTCGCAATGCATTCTATCTTAGGGCTTGTATCTTAATTTAATGTTTTTTCTCTCATGCATGCATAAGATTGGCTTATCAACTCTTTTCTACGCAATTATTAACTCGTTTTATCTTTGATTAAATGCAAATGTTGTATATATTAGGTTGGTCATAGTGGTAGTATCATACTATTAGTATCATGCATATGATACTATCTCCATAGTGCATGGTACCATATGATAGTATCATACTAGTACTATATTTAATGATTTGTAGAATCTCAATACAAAATTGTGTACAAGATTTATTTGCATGGGAATTTTCTAGTTATACGTGTTATGATACGGTATCTACCTATGATACTCTAACCATCTCTTTCTTCATTAATTGTTGTGCCACATTAGATTTTTGCCAACATGGCATGCATGATACTAGCTATGATCAGCCTTAGCTAAGATACAACACCTCTCTCTCTCTTTTTCTTAATTAATATGCCACATCAGCATTGTGTTTAGGATGCAGCGCTAAGAGAACCCCTAGTGTAAAAGGCCTAAGCGATTGTCAGTAATAGAAACTAGGTGACTGTTGTGAGATGATACCACTATAATGATAACTAGGGATATGTGTCGTGCGGGCTGGTCACCGCTGACCTGCCTACCCTATGGGTCCGTCAATGGTATGGGTCAATGGGGAACTCTACCACCGATAAGTCACACCTAAGAGGCGTTGGTCAACGGTACTCGTTCGTTAGGCATCACATTATTCACTACTCATATTCGCTTACCTAACACTAGTAAATGGTAACTTAATGATATAAGTTGCTTGTTGGTAGCCCGACGGAACATTCTTCACACACAAGAAATTTCCTACTACCTATCAAGCACTAGTACGGAACATGCCTTCACATATGGCTGAAATGGTCGGTTACACACGGCTATTTGAACCATCACTATCCATGGGTTGACGATGTGCCTACAACGCACACGGTGCGAAGGGACGAAGATTCGCACATGATTATGTAGCTTGCCCAACGGTTTGCGATAGGGAGAGTCTTCATACATGATTCGTTTTGCTCTGCCGTCAGCGCATTTGAAGATCGCAAACCATGATTTAGACATTATTTCGTTGTTTTTGGTTGGACTCGGGCCTAACTTTTTTAGGTCAGGCTTTATCAGGCCTGGCCGGAGGAATGGCCGGGTTTAGCTTGGCCCACGTACTACGGGCGACTTCTTTTTAGCTTATGATTCTACACAAGCTAGCTTTTGGCAGATTGTGGGGATAAGCTGTGGTGGGGAGAAGCTCACGGAATCTGGTTACTTCTATTCTTTTTGGCTTCTAGACATTTGACTTATTTGATGTGTTGAGTTATGAAATGTCTGTATTACCCCTAGAATCCATATGTTATCTAAATAAGTGAATAATACACTATGTAGCCGCACAGTAGGAATTACTACTCCCTCCAGTCCATATTAAAAGCCTCAATTTTATCTAAATACGGATACATCTACTCTAAATATTTGACTAGATAAATAAAAATTTAGATAAAATTAAGCCGCAAAAATTGGACATATTTAGCTATTAAAGTAACTGTAGTGAATAATAAGCATCGTAGCCATACAGTGGGAGAGACGTTTGTTCCCACGTTACAGAATTAGTGCACCTACTTGCTCGAAGCCACCATGACGTGACGTGTGCGTGTGAACGGAAGGAGAAGCAGCATGCACGTACGTGGCCTCGTGTGTGACACGGTACGTGCGTGGGCGTCAGGGGAGCGCGCGGTGGCAGCTGGCCGAGCAGTGGCATTTTCCTGTAAATACCTGCAGGCACAGGGGTAGCTAGCATTACCGGTTCGTTCTATCATGGAGAATCGCGGGAATCTGGCCAGAAGCAGGTCCCTGGCCGATTCCGGATATGTACGTGGTACTGGATTCGTGGTGGAAAAAAAGGCCCAAAATCTAAACCCTTCTTTTAGGCTTTAGCAAGGGTTTTAGCAATTCTGGACCGTAAATCTGCTCTAGAAGCTGAAAAGAAGGGGACATGAGCAGTGCTCAGACACACTAGTACAACTATCTATGATTAGCAGACACAAGATATTTTATTTAGCTTCAACATCCCCAGATAGAGCTCGGTCCTTGCTCCACCACTGATTAAGACCACACCAAAGATATATAGATAGAACTACTGCTAACTACATGAAAAGATTTTGGCGATGATTTATACAATATTTGATTGCACTAGCTAATCGCCCGTATGCGCCAGATCAATAACTGACAGATGATCCAAACATATGCATTATGATTGATGAACAAAAATATAGGTGGTCCTAACAAGAACTATACTTAATATTGTTCCAATGGATCTCTTAGATCATTGGAAATGGAGAAGATTGGACGAACACCATTATTTTTTTGTAGATGCACCTGATGACCGACACGAGAGCGATGAGTACCTTCCAGGAGAGTCTCACATGTAGTTAAGCTAATGGTCCATGCTTAATGCCACCAGAAAAATGATTAATCTGCTTAGATACGCATCTTTGAAGTTGCTCGATCTACCTGATGCCGTGTCAAAATGTGCTCTACTTTTATGTGACATGATCATGAGCAGGTATATATTGTGTTTTGTTGATTCATGTACTCTACCTAGCGACAGATGATAATATACAAATAGTTGCTAGAGATCCTCGTATATGTGGAAGTTGTGAAACATAGCTCGTCAACATTGCGGTTCTCATAATTGTACTTGATACGATTGTACTATTTCCATCGCCTAATTCGGACCTAGTTAGTTAATTAAAGACAAAACAACATGGCATTCGATAACGCGTGGATCTTTGAGAAGCGAATGCAAACTTTTTTGTTTCTCATTCTAATAACTCCTTTATGTCAGCAAAGACTACGTGGCGTGCCAAAAGAAATACACGTGTCATATAACATACCACGATGCACCTGAATGTGTGAGTAACGTCTGACAATCTTTTCATGAGCTAAGCATAATCTAAACCATATTTCAATCGCAGACATGTCAGGTCATAGACTTAATCAAGTAGTAAGAGAATTCACCTGACCGAGTTGGCAGGCACGTAAGCATCATCTTTCTTTAGTACCTATATACTATAATGCAATTACACAGCAGTTAACCCACTTAGTTTGAATGGATTTTGAGTGTTTTCAGAAGGAGGTGTGCTTCGATGTCCTCCCCTCCTCCTAAACATAGAAAATTGAAAACACAAGAAGAGTTAGGATTAACCAATACCTCTCCGATTCAGAGGGTATGAAGGGGTATCGGGCAATCCTAGCCTTTCTTGTATTTTTAGTTTCCCAAGTTTAGGAGGAGGAGGATACCGGAGCAAAACTCTTTCAGAAGAGGAAAAGAATACATTCTTCCTTGGATGAATGTTCTTGGGTTGACTTGTACATCAGACTGGAATATTCTCGCATCTCGATCACATCACGCAATACAAAAAGAAAGGAATTAATATTGACAAGTTGATGTGTACAAGGCTCTGGCCACTCGCATGGATACTAATTAATCCATTGCATGCTGAGTGAACCAGATGTGCCTTCTAAACTAATCCTCGTTTGGTAGTAGTAGACAACAAATGAGCCAAATTAGCTCCTCTGGAGGCAATAAAATCCAGAATGCATGATTCATGGGCTAACTAGTGTATAGAGTTGATAAACTTACCACAGGATACATCCAGTTAAAGTTAAGGTGTTTTCTCTAGTGAACTTTGAGGATTATCGACCTAATTATTTGCATTTTACCGTAGTTAGGTAGTACGATACTACAAGCAATAAAGGTCCAATCTTTTTGGTTTCTAACGGTAAGTTGTTTTAGACATACAAGTCTGACATGTCACAATCAATATCTTTTAAATATTAGGACACCAGATGCATAGAAATAATATGTGCAAATAATTGATCTTGGAAAATATAATTCCATGATACCGTAATCTTAGTGGTCAACGTTATTTTCAAACATCCTTCTCCAAAACACTTGTTCTTTCTTTTGGATGAGAGAGTACATATATTATCGAGGTAGAACTTTTCTAGGATTGAACAAGAAAACACTCAACTAGTCATTAGCAAGTCACCTTGGTAATTAAATATACCCAAAATTGAATTGATCGGGGGCGCTTCTTTAAGCTATGATTGACCAAGACATGCACAATTTACTAGAGGATCAACGTGTTGAACACGCATAACGACAAGTCCACAAGTGAAGTAGTAGTAGTATTTCTTAACTAAGATCACCAAGGTATATTTTGACATAAATGCCATGGGAAACCGGTACGAAATAACTGACACTGAATCATTAGCTCCGACAAATGTACAAATTTTATACATATAATGGCCACATCACCATTAGCATCCACTGTACGATTAAGAAAAAGTAATGAATATTAACTTTTTTGGCAACAAATACATAGTATGATTACTAGAAAATTGATTGTATTGTCTCCATAAGGCATTCATATAAATAAATGATCTTAGGAGATTACTGATAAATAAAATGAAAATCAGCTAATTACCGTAAGCATGGGATTACAAGAGACAGAAATTAAAACATGACTTCCATCACCGATTACATCGGTGCTCATTCTACTTTGGCAACCTTCCTCACCACAACTTCGTTCATCCGCATACTCTCTCCAACGTCCTTTGTCCTTGTTGTCAATTTTGTTTCCTTCCTTGTTAACGCCCCTTCAATTGCCCGCCGCCTCGCCTCCAATTGCCACCCTAAAGTCAGTCGTCACCATACCCTAACAATCCCAACGTGAATGGAGTGGAGTATTGTGACCAAGTGAGACACCCTTGTTGGTTTGGCTCAACAAGACTGAGCAACCAAGTTTTTTTTGAAAAGGAGGTTGAGACCCCGGCCTCTACATCGAAAAGATGCATACGGACATTATTTGCAAATTGTCAGCAGATAACTGGTAAGAGCATACACCAAAACCTGAAGCCACCACCTACAAACTGACAATGTGAGAAGAAAATACCATTCGGGCCACATGCCCTAAAAACACAAATAGCACCCCACCAGCTACGTACTGGGGCATCACCGAGTCACCCTTATGGCAAAACATGAGCACTCATACAAACCAGCAGACCGAGCAACCAAGTGCATGAGGCCCTTTGCCACATCAGAAGTTCCTTAGAGGAAAACGTGTCTATGTGACATGCTACATCAACATGATAGGTGGGCCAATGATGTCAGTAAAATGCATTGTGTAACTAGTTTTTTATATGCTATATTTGAAGGTACAAAATAAAAAAATCACTAGAAAAGAAAAGGTATTGTATCATCGTCCATAGCACAATGACATTAATCATCACCTGGTTCAATCTATGACAAAGAAGACAAATCAATATTGTAAACAGAATCCCCATTTTACGGTAGCATGGACCAGGCAAAAAGAATATCCAGCTCTAGTTTCCACTACATTTCATTGTTGCCCCGCGGTTATGTTTTGTGCTTCCAAGTCCATGAGCGAGATAGATGATGCCCCAAGCTAGATTACATCCCGAGTAACGTATCCACAAATTCTTTTAGCAGAATATATGATTGGATGCCCTAGAATTTATAGGCATTGGCCTATGTCCGAAGCTACTATCTAATAATTATTGTATGTGCCACTAGTGAGGCTTAGGTTATAAATATGGCAAAAAAAAATCAAATTAAAGTAGAGACTGATTAGGAGGATCCTTTGATTAACGAGTAGTGTCTCAAGGTATATATGTGTCGTTGGAGTTGTATAAGTTCCATTTGTATTATTTTTGGGGCATGTATGTTGCTTTTATGGCTACATCACCCATAGATTTATAGTACATGCCATTGGCACAAAGTTGCAGCTACATAGCTAGTTAATTGGTCATGTAAATAATACCTTGATGACTAAGAGTTTAACTGCACATATCCCAAAGACATCACTAGACAGAGTAGATAAGCATAGAGGTTTGTTTTATTTTGGGGACTAGCTTGCCACCATACTCAACACACTAAGTTAATCCTCCTAATGATCAAATCAAGCTCGCAACAAGCTTATTATTATACAAATTAGGCCCATGATTATTTTAATATCCCCTGTCCCTTTGCATATCACCCGCCTCCTGGCCCCACCAAGCCCCCAGGCTTCTCTCTCCCTGTCAACCTGCGTGTATAAATTCCCAGTTCCTTCCCTCCCAACCGATCACAAGCACTCAGAAAGAGTTTGCTACAAGCTCATATAAACACAGATCAATTAGGCTACATATATTGCTTGACTGCTCATTACTCGAGAAGCTCGAGAGAGATCATATATAGAGCAAAGAGATCGATCAGGTAGAGAGTGATGTGCGAGGGAAATAACAAGAATACGATGGCGATACGCGTTAGGGAGTTCGACATGGAGAGGGACCTGCCAGCGGTCGAGGATCTCGAGCGCCGGTGCCAAGTCGGCCTCTCCGGCGACCAGGCGGAGTCGGAGGAGGCGTCCGCCGTCGTTGATGCCGATGGCGGTGGCGCTAAGAAGCGGAGGAGGAGGAAGAAGGCGAAGAAGCAAGGCATGTCGCTCTACGTGGAGCAGATCGGCGACCCGTTCGCCAGGGTGCGCCACTCGCCGGACCACGTCATCCTGGTAATTAACCTGCTCCCTGTTGTCATTGACACTTGTCCGACACTTCGAGTACACGCCACTCTAATTTGACAGTGATGTCCTGCAACAAATTAAGTTACGAAAACCTCTTGTACTTTGCGAAAGTACACATCACGTTAATTAATTAACCGTGTAATTAATATGCTGTGTAGGTTGCCGAGCATGGACATGGAGAGGAAGGAGGAGAGGTGGTGGGAGTGATCAAGGCGTGCGTCAGGACGGTGAGCCGGGGGAAGAAGAAGCAGTTCGCCAAGGTGGCCTGCCTCCTCGGCCTCAGGGTCTCCCCATCTCACAGGTAAATTCACTCTTGGCACACGTGTAAGCGAGCAAGCACGTGTGGTCAGCTGCATTTCTGCATGAGCTGTGCGTGTGTGTGGTCGCTGACCGTACGGACGGTGCACGTGTACCTGCAGGCGGCTCGGCATCGCGACGGAGCTGGTGCAGCGCGCCGAGGCATGGTGCGAGGCCAGGGGCGCGGCGCACGCGACCATGGCGACCACGGCGTCCAACTCCGCCTCGCTCGCGCTCTTCACCGGCCGCTTCGGGTACGCGCCGTTCCGGCGGCCGGTGTTCCTCGGCCACCCGGTGCACCGGCACCGCGCGCGCGTCCCCAGCGCGCACCGCGTGCTGCAGCTCCCGCCGCAGCTCGCGGCCGCGGCCTACGCCGCCCTGCTGTCTCCGGCCGAGTTCGTCCCCGCCGACCTCCCCGCGCTGCTCGACCACAAGCTCACCCTCGGCACGTACCTCGCCGTCGAGCGCGGCCCCGACCCGGCCCTCCCGCCGTCCTTCGCGCTGCTCAGCGTCTGGGACGCCACACGCTCACTCCGCCTCCGCGTCGGCGGCGCCGCGCCGCTCCTCCGCGCGTCCCTCGCCGCGGCGCGCGCGCTCGACCGGCGCGCGCCCTGGCTGCGCGTCCCGTCCTTACCGGACGTGTTCCGCCCATTCGGCACGTACCTCCTCTACGGCCTCCGCATGTCCGGCCCCGAGGGCCCCGCTCTGCTACGCTCGCTGTGCCGGCACGCGCACAACGTCGCGCGCAACAACCCCGCCTGCGCCGTCGTGGCGGCCGACCTCGGGCCTGACGACCCCGCTGCCGCCGCCGTCCCGCACTGGCCGAGCTTCTCCTGCGACGAGGACGTCTGGTGCGTCAAGAAGCTGGGCTCCACCGCTGACAGTGCTGGCAATGCCGCCGGTAACGACGACGACTACGACGACTGGACGACCTTGCCACCGGCTGAATTCCTGTTCGTCGATCCCCGGGAGTTCTGATGCACACGTCCTTCCACCTACGGTCTCCTCGGTTTTGATTTTGGCGACGACGAAGAATTGTAGATACTCCATTATACTCTCGTAGATTGACATGCGTATGGTGCAGATTCATTCATGTGCGTTGGGTTTTGCAGTAACCAGAATTAGCGTTTGGTTCACAAGACAAGAACCCTGCAGGAGAACAATCGTCTGACTTTCTGTCAAGTTGGTTGTTCATCTGTCGCAACTCAGTATGCACGTATGGTACAAGTGGAATGTTTTGTTTAGGCACATACAAACTCAGTAGATTACTTTTAAAGAGAAAAGTTCATATTACCCTCTCAAAGCAACTTTAGAGCATCTAGTCAGAGCCCTTAAACGGGAGGACCGTAAAACCGATTTCAGTCCACTGAAAACTGAATTCAATGTTCAAAAAACGACGCGGTGCAGAATAGAACCCATAAATATGAATTGAAAATTTGAAATTCAAACCATGCGGGGTAAATTCGACAACGAACTAGCGTTTGATCATGGTTCTTCACGGCATATTACACATAATTTACATGAAAGCAGCGGATCAAAAGCTGCACGATTTACTACTACGGGGCGCCGCCACGTCCTAGACCAAAAATGAGCTCATCGGCATCGTCGGGAGCTGCAGGGCGCGGCAGCGATGTTGCGACCGAGGACCTCACACGTCGGTGAGGTCGGCAAGCTCCTGCTTCACGATGGCGTCGCTGGTGGACGTGCGCTCCTCCTTCCTCTCCCTGGCCTCGCGGAGCCTGACTGACGCGATGGCCCGGCACTCCTCATGCTCGAGCTCGAGCTCCGCCGTGACCGAGAGCTCGGACTCGCGCATCGCGAGCTCGACGGCCATCTCCTCCTCGTCGTTTTCGTGGGCATAATCAGCCGAGCCGACGACACGCGCACGCGAAGGAGACGGCGAGCTAAAGCCGTCGGAGGAGGGAGGGTGGCGTCCCGCGAGGATCCCTTCCCGGGGCCGGCGCACCTGCGAATCGACGCGGCGCGGCAAGCCGCCCTCGCCTCCCGCCACCACACCGGGCCCGCAGGGGATGGCTGCGGGGACTCGTCGCGGTTCACCCATTTGAGGGCGGACCGCTTCTTCGCCCCCTCGGACCGCACGAACTTGGCGTGCGCGTGGTCGGTGAGGACGTGTGGAGGGCGGTTGCCGCCACCCCCGCCTCCGCACCTCCCTCCCCCAAGGCCCCACTGTCCGTTGCGCGAAGACATCGGGCTCGATCTCCTAGAGAGGTGTGCGCGATTGCTCACCAGAGTTGGAGGTGGCAGCGGTGGCGCTAGGGTTGGGTGCGGGGACGAGTGAGAGTTTCGACCCGCATGCGCCCGAGCTGCCCGTATTTGTAACGACTGCATCGCGAGTAGAACAGGCCACTGTAAAATGTTTTACGGGCCAGACATGTTCACGGGCTCGACTAGACCGACACATCTCGACCAGGCCCGTATACTCGCCGGATTTTCACAGTTCTGGCCCGTTTAAGGGCTCGACTACATATGCTCTAATAGATACCGTATACCGTAACCCTTAAAACATGTATTCCCTTCATGCTAAAATGTAGTGCATATAAGAATTTAAAAAAATCCAACGATGTCGAGTTTGAGCAGGTATGTAGGAAAACATACAAACATCTAGAATACCAACTCAATACCATTATAGATATAGATATTTTTCTCAATAAACTTGGTCAA
This sequence comes from Avena sativa, assembly GCA_916181665.1. Classification (NCBI taxonomy): domain Eukaryota; kingdom Viridiplantae; phylum Streptophyta; class Magnoliopsida; order Poales; family Poaceae; genus Avena; species Avena sativa. The sequence continues at coordinate 202,427,246 of OV702291.1, forward strand.
AGTTGATGAAAATCGTATATGCACTATATTATAGTAAGGAGGGCATATAAAGGGAACTGAACTCGCGTTATTCAGTTCGGAAAATCGTCGGACATAACAGAAACTAAACTACAAACTAAAGATTTTAAAAGTTTGCCAAAGTTGAATTCGCAGCAAAATTTAGACGATGAATTGCGCTTTGATCATATGTTTAGACAAAATTTTACATAGTACCGTGAAATCAAAAGACGAACTGCGCATCTGCCACTAACCCTAACCCTAAATTCGGCTCTAGGGAATCTAACTGGACCCAAAGGCGCGGCGGCAATGTGGCCAGTGAGCCCAGTCGCTGTCTAAGGGGAGATCGATTATCTCCTGCTTAACGCGACATGTCATGATCTCCTCCTCCTTCTCGATGATGGCCTGCACCAGCATCACTGTTGGGGGGATAACCCCGGGTAGGATCAAGCCGGGGTATAACGGCAGTATAAGCCGAGGTACGACAAGGTCAAAGCAAGTGTTGGCCGAGTTACCTCAAGGCAAGCCGAGTTACGGCAGACCCGACCCGGGAAGTGTTCATCCAATGTTACATCGGCCAACATAAAGTATATGTCGGCACCCTCATTGTAACTTGTTTGCAGGTACCCTCAGGGCTGAGTTAACTAGGCATCAGCCGGATTACTACTTGGATTACAAGAGAAGGAAGGTATCTCAACGGTCAAAGCTTTTCTCTCTCCACTGTAGTGTGAGCATAGAGGACAGAGAGGAGGATCAGCGAGTACGGGCCGACAAAGGTGACGTTGCCTTTGTCGGGTGACGCCGCGCCGTAGAGGGGCTCAGGGAGGCTTACACCATGAGTCCTGACCGCTTATGGAGGGAAAAATAGGAGCACTGCTTTGCTATTTTAGGGAGAGGCATATTTGAAGAATATGCCTTCCACGTATGCCCTAACTTGTAACCTGGGCTCTCCTATATAAGGAGGGCTAGGATCTCCATAGAGAGGGTCGGCCATTTTTACTAAGGGAAAACCCTAGAGAGAGGAGTGGGCATTAGAGAGGGTCTTCTTCCTCCTCCCCACGAATAGCTCAAGGAGCACTTGTAATTCACCATTGATAGAGAGAATAAAAGCTTCTGTGTGTGGAATCACCACACCATCCCTCCCTAGATACCTCTAGCGCACTTTAGCCCCATCTTTAGCCTATCCATGGCATCTTCCGTGCCACCACCACGACAGTTGGCGCCCGTCGTGGGGCTAGCGGCGGCGCTAGTTGGAGTGAAGATCCGGACGGGAAGCATCATCGCCACCGGGGAACGCATCATCTCCGGGCTTTTTCAGTACGTCAGCGACAATGCTGGCAGCTTCGCCAACCGCCCTCCTCCGCGCAACGGCCTCTTCATCAGCCTTGGCGCTCACAAGGTCTACGTTGGCATGGACGAGTCCTGCGCCCACCCGATGCACGTCGTCGAGGAAGGCGAACCACCTCTCAGCGCGGCTCGCGGCCCACGTATCACTTGCCCCGCTAGCTGCGTTGAGGTCATGATGATGGTGCCAGATGCGGGAAGAAGCAAGGCCCCGGCGGAGAACCCGGAGGCAACCCTGAAGGTACCTAGGATAAGAGGTCCTCCACTAGAGAGGCCAAAGAATGTGTTGCAACAGGAAATAGATAGCTTAGTTACTCCCAGTGGCCCGACGCTTGAAGTTGTTGACTTGGACAACGCTTATCATGCGTTACTCGGCTGGCCAGCTCTGTTTAAGTTTATGGCTAATCATCACATTGGTTACTTGAAAATAAAGATGCCAGGGCCAAACAGGGTGATCACCATAACTGGGAACTTCCGGCATTCCATTGAGTGTGCCTCGGCCGGGTCAAGTCTGGCCGAGTCACTGGTGATAGCACAGGAGAAGAGAAGGATCCAAGAGGTGGAGGCATTGGCTTAGTCCACATAGTTGAATATGCTGGTACTGAGTAAACCGCATGGAAGTGTTTATTTTCATGCAATGAAAGATACCAAGAAGGTGCCCATTGATGATTAGTTCCCAGAGCGGACCATAACTATTGGTGCCGGGTTAAGCGACAAATAGGAAAGCGAGCTCGTCCACTTCCTCCATGAGAATCAGGATATCTTTGCTTGGTCCGCATAGGATCTGCAGGGTGTATCGAGGGAGTTGGTTGAGCACTCTTTACATGTGAGACCCGGAGCTAAGCCGGTGAAGCAACCTCTCCGCCGCTTCGTCGAAGACAGGAGAAAGGTGATTGTTGATGAGATAGATCGGCTCCTTGCAGCCGGGTTTATCATGGAAGTACTTTATCCGGATTGGCTCTCTAATTCAGTGCTTGTGGAGAAGAAGAAGGATGATCCGAATGTAGCAGTGGTGTGGTGTATGTGTATCGATTACACGAACCTGAATAAGGCATGTCCAAAAGATCCATTCCCACTGCCGAGGATAGCTGAATAAGGGGATAGCACTAGTGTTAGCTTCACCACTATCCAATGAGCCGATGTTGCTCTATATAGCAGTGACCAACCAAGTCGTAAGTGTTGTGGTAGTGGTGGAGCATGACGAGGAAGGTAAGTCGATGCAGAAGCCAGTGTATTACCTAAGCAAGGTATTGTCTACTTTGAAGCAGAACTATCCTCATTATCAGAAGATGGCGTATGGTGCGTATATGGCAGCCAAGAAGCTCAAGCATTACTTCGAGGAACAGCCCATAAAAGTGATGTGAAGTGCCCATATCTAAGATAATGAGTAACAAATATGCAAGTGGCCGGATTGCAAAATGGGCAATTGAGCTAACCCCTTATGCACCACAATTTGATAGAAGGGATGCCATAAAGTCTCAAGCAGTGGATGATTTTTTCGTGGATTGGGCCGAGATGTAGTACGAACCACCTTTGGCGGATTCAAATTACTGGAGGATGCTGAAGGAAGGATTAGGGGGCGAGGTAGTACTTACCTCGCCCAAGAAAGATCAACTGTGATATGTGCTTCAGATTCATTTTCGAGCATCGAACAATGTGGCCGAGTATGAAGTGCTCGTGCATGGATCGAAGGTGGCAAAAGAGGTTGGGATACGTCAAATACAGTGCTTCAGCGATTCAGATTTAGTGGTACAGCAAGTATCAGGTAATTGGGATGCCCTAGATGCGAACATGGCCCTTTATAGATTTCATGTCCAAAAGATATGTGGGTACTTCGAGGGATGCGAATTCCATCATGTACATCGGATTGAAAATGAAGCAGCCGACATACTGTCTAAGTTGGGCTCATCTCGGCAGGCCATCCCGTCAGGAGTTGCTTTGGAACATTTGAGAAAGCCATCTATCTCCCCTTCACCAGAATCCAAATCATCTTAATCCGGCGGAGGTTATGTTGGTGGATGCAATGGAGGTGGATGAAGTACTTTTCCTAGTTCGCATTGTACCAGCATGGGCACAACCAATTTTTGAGTTCTTGAAAGATGGAACGTTGCCAAGTGATGATATACTTTCAAGGCAAGTGCAGAGGAGAGCAAATGCATACACCATTATCAACACCGAACTATACAAGAGAAATGTCACAAGTGTCCTGCAGCGATGTGTTGACCCAGAAGAAGGGCTAGACATCCTCTGAGATATACATCAGGGGGAATGTGGGCATCATGCCTCATCCAGGGCCTTAGTGGCAAAAGCTTTTCGTCATGGGTTTTACTGGCCAAGTGCCTTGGAGCAAGACGAGGAACTAGTAAGGAAATGTAATGGTTATCAGAGGTATGCCACCAAGACACACATGCCAATGTCGGAGCTCAAAACTATACCAATCACTTGGCCATTTGCTTTGTGGTACTTAGATATGGTTGGACCATTTAAGCCAGCTAAGGGCAACATGACTCACATCTTAGTCATGGTGGACAAGTTTACCAAGTGGATTGAAGTGAATCCAATAAGAAAATGTGATGGAGCTACGACCGTGACTTTCCTCAAAGATATTATCCTGAGATATGGCTATCCTCACAGTATCATAACTGATAATGGCACCAATTTCACCGAAGGAGCATTTGCCTGGTTCTGCCGAGATAAAAAGATCCGGCTTGATGTTGCATCAGTGGCCCACCCCACATCGAACGGACAAGTGGAAAGATCCAATGGACTAGTACTGTCCAGGATAAAACCTCGGCTCATTGAGCCGCTGTAGAGATCAGCATGGTGCTGGATAGAAGAACTACCAGCGGTATTGTGGAGCTTAAGAACAACTCTGAATCGATCAACATGCTATACTCCATTCTTTCTGGTATATGGGGCAGAAGTTGTATTACCAGCCGACATAGAGCATGACTCGCCTAGGGTCACCCAATACACAGAAGCCAAAGTGCAAGAAGCCCGGCAAAATGATGTCGATATGCTGGAAGAAGTGAGAGAACCGGCCTTGTACATATCCGCCATATATCAGCAAAATCTCTGATGCTACCATAGCCGGAAAGTGAACCCCCGAGTCTTCCGAGAAGGAGATATGGTACGTCGGCGGGTGTAGCGCACTACCGGCATGCATAAGTTATCTCCCCCATGGGAAGGGCCATTCATTGTAAGCAAAGCACTGCACAATGATGCGAATTACCTCATTGATGCACAGCGACAGGAGAAGAACAAGGTGGACAAGTCCAACAAGGAGTCCAAGCGCCCATGGAATGTAGCTCTACTTCATCCATTTTACACTTAGCTAAAAGTGTATGTATCTCGAACTATCATATGTTGGCCTATATGTCAATAATCAATGAAACTTCGGCACCCCGAGCAGAAACTCAAGGATTGCCTTACTAATAATTGTCATTTTCTGTATTTACTTTTATACGTCGGTTGGCTTAAATTACTTACACCTTAGCCGGATTAGTAATGTGTAGGCACCAAAAGCTAACTCTTCGACTTGCTACTGTCCAACAAGAATTGGCTTCATGGAAAGCAAGAGAACAAGTTTGGAATTGCTAAGCACATGAAAAATGACTAAGGAAAGGAACGCAATCGAGCCGACGTTTGTTTTTTGGACTAATCCATGTACTTACTTTATTTCTGTTATGTTGAATTATTTTGAGTTAATCCTAAAGTTTCAAGTATTGTTAAGTCAATTTTTTGAACCTCGACTCATAAGTCAAATGCCAAATCAAGGTAGACACGAGTTGAGTCATCAAATTGGGAGAAAAAGAAAATGAAACTCGGGGACTTTGCCCAAGTTAATCTGACATAAAAAACTTAGCAGTAGCAAATATCAGATTGTTTCATACATCTGCACCCAGCATACCGGGGATTTAACAAACTTCAAAGTTTTTTCCTAAGGAGCCGCAGCAGCCGAACTATCTATAGCTGGAGGGGTAAAGTTGTCCTCGATGCGGGGAGCCTGGGTTTCAGCTTTAGTTTCTGGGTCATCTTCGGCGTCCTTGGCATCTTCGGCCTCTTCGGTGAAATCCGAATCTTCTCCTTCCTCGGCACCATGTGCTTCAACGTCTTGATCATCGACGACTTCAAGGAAGCTCGGCCCATCATTCCATTGATGACAATGGGCATATTGGATGAGGTCGTAGGCATGAGCTTGGTGTTGGGAGATGCAGGGCAAATCATTGGTCCATTTGGATCCAGTGCGCATGCGGCTGAGAACATTCAAGTCAAGATCTTTGTACCAGGATAACACAAAGCCTTAAAGTTGTGTCAGCACCAGCACGTGCAGCGGATTCCCTCCACAGATCAAGTTGAGTCTTGGATTCCATGAACTTTGCAATCAGTGGGGCGGGACCTTTAGGAGTGGGCTTAGTGGGCCAAAGGGCACTAAAGACTCGGACGGCAGCATCCATGAGGTCCGATCCAAAGCTCTTCATAGGTTCCACCCAAGCTACAAGGCTCACCAAGTTATCCTCTGTGTCATAAGGAATTGGCTCGGCAGAAGAATCAACCAGAGTACCCCTCTTCAGCCGGAACTTATCAACGGCAGTGGCAGCAAGGGAGCTGGTCTCTGGGAAATTGCCTGAAAATAAGACAAATGAGATAAGTCAATAGGAACACATGACCTGGAAAAAGAAATGTCGGCACAAGAACAGAAACTCACGAGAGATGTAGCTGTTGATCCGAGCCAACTCTATGAGCCAGGAAGCATTCTTCTTCTTTAACTTGGCCTGATATTGTCCTGCTTGTTCGAGAAAATGAAGCATCATATCAGGCAGAGGCACGCTATCTTGAAGGGACACTGCAACAATTTTTTGACCCGACGGAGCCGAGATATAATTACCTACCAAGTCAAATGAGAAAGGACAAAGGATGAGGAGCCGAAAGACAATTACCTTTCTTATCGGACAGCTTCTTCCTCAGCGTCTTGTTTTCAACTTCTACTTTGGCTACACAATGCAAATCACGAGTTAGTTCGGCAAGCCAAAAGATGAAGAAGTATAAATGGGGAAATATTAAAGAGAGAACTTTACCTTTCTTCTTCGCCTCAGGCATCACCACCTTATGCTTTGCACAAAGCTCTTTGTGGGAGTCCAAGAGCCGCTGAAACTCGATAGTTCGGTGGTTGGTGGTGATCTGAAAAGGAAAGTGTTAACTCATGTATCATAAGGAAGATTCGAAGTTACTCAAGACCCAGGCCAAGTGGAACTTAACCTAGATCTAGGTGAGTGAAGATTCGAAGTTACTCAAGACCCGGGCCAAGTGGAACTTAACCCGGCTCTAGGTGAGTGAAGATTCGAAGTTACTTAAGACCCGGCCCAAGTGGAACTTAACCCGGCTCTAGGTGAGTGAAGATTCGAAGTTACTTAAGACCCGGCCCAAGTGGAACTTAACCTGGCTCTAGCTGAGTGAAGATTCGAAGTTACTTAAGACTCGGCCCAAATGGAACTTAACCTGGCTCTAGGTGAGTGAAGATTTGAAGTTATTCAAGACCAGGGCCAAGTGGAACTTAACTCGTCTCTAGGTGAGTGAATATTTGAAGTTATTCAAGATCCGAGTCAAGTGGAACTTAATCTGGCTCTAGGTGAGTGAAGATTTAAAGCTATTCAAGATCTGAGTCAAGTGGAATTTAACCTGGCTCTAGGTGAGTGGATATTTGAAGTTACTCAAGATCCGACTCAAGTGGAACTTAACCTGGTTCTAGGTGAGTGGATATTTGAAGTTACTCAAGATCCGAGTCAAGCGGAACTTAACCCGGCTCTAGGTGAGTGGATATTTGCAGTTACTCAAGATCCGAGTCAAGTGGAACTTAACCCGTCTCTAGGTGAGTGGATATTTGAAGTTATTCAAGATCTGAGTCAAGCGGAACTTAACCTGGCTCTAGGTGAGTGGATATTCGAAGCTATCTAGATCCGAGCCAAGTGGAACCTAACCTGGCTCTAAATGATTAAAAGCTTGAAGCTACTAAGGAATTTAACACAAGTAAAATACTTCGGATTTGAGCATCTGGTCAAGTAACGCGTTACCCCACTGGAGGCTCGGGAACTGGAGGATATATCTACAACTACTTGCGCATATGTTAGGGCATGGTGGAAGAATTTACCTCCATCATCTTGATGGCAAGGCCAATGGCTTTGGTGACTGTATTCATCTGCACGCCAATCTCGGCAGGATTGAACTTTGACGGATTATCGAAATTGACATTGATGTATGCGGCATTGTTCCAATTGTCCGCATACTTGGTGAGTGAGCCGTAGCTCTCCCTGTTGAGAGTCCGAGCCACGACCAAGCCCTTGGCATGAGCAGCTTTCCGGGCAGATTGAGTTGCGGTCGGGCTGGTGTGCAGAGTGAGCTGTTTGTCGGCAGCAGATCCGGAAGCAGCACTACCTTGCTACATCATGGATGCAAGGGTGCACTGCCCAGACCCATCCGTTGGTCCTTTGGGCATGATCTTGGCATCCTCGGAAGCTTTCTGGCCCTTGGAAGCATCGGCACCTTTCTTGGCCTTGGTGCTTGATTTAGACAGTTGTGGCAAAGATGTAGTATGATCCCCAGGCTTGGTCGGAGGCTTCTACATAGATTAGTCTTTGGCCGAAGATGTTGGTGCGGAAGATGTGGCCTTCGGGCTGATCCGAGTCTGGTCTTCTCGCCGAGCCTGGGCAGACTTGAAGAGAAGAACTTGAAGCTAGAGCTGGAGCTGGTTGAGGTAGGACTTGGGTTGGCGCCAGGGTTACCGGCACCTCGGAAGAAACTTTCTCGGTGCCGACATTTATGGCACCTTCATCATCTTGTTGTTGCTAGGCGGAAGAGTCATTGGTCCGGTCCGGCATAGCCTCATCCTTGACAGTGCCACTTCCGACGTTGCCCTCCTATTGCCGAGGTGGGCTGAGATTCGGCGCAACCGCAGAGCTTTCATGGATGGGGCTCAGGGGGCGGGCGTCAGCATGATGAGGAGAAGGTGGATCACCTCAGATAGGTGAGGTTATGCTTGAGCCGCTCTGAGAAATGTCCTTGGGATCCCTACCGAGTCAGACACAAAATAGATATCAATTTAGAACAGAAAGAGAGAAACAAGAAATACACGTTAAAAGAGAGAAGCAACTTTAAGAACAAGGAAGGAAATAGGAGCTTACTCGGATGCAGTATGTGGTTCCTTTGGCTTTGGCGCTCTCTGAACGGTGGCCTTAGTCCGAGGCTTGCTAGCGGCCTTATTGCCGGATTTCTTCTGTCTCTTCCTAGCCCTGGATGGCTCGGATGAAGGAGCAGAAGTAGCAGCTCGTTTCTTTGTCGGGACAGGTGCTGGCTCACCCACGGCAAGGGGAGGATCGGGGTGGACCTGACTAGCCAGGTTAGCTGGAGGGGGATCAACCGGAAAAGCGTATGAGATAGGCACAGGATCATATACATCCAAGATCTCAATATCAAGGTCTTCATCATCATCCAGCCAATCCCGTAAAATAGAAGCCTTACAAGAAGGTCGGTGATACGTTGCAAACGTATCTATAATTTTTTATGTTCCATGCTTGTTTTATATCTACTTTCTTATGTTTTGTCCACACTTTGGATTATTTTTACACATTTTCTGGAACTAACCTATTAACAAGATGCCATAGTGCCACTTGCATGTTTTCTGTTGTTTTTGGTTTCAGAAAAGCTAGTAAGGAAATATTCTCGAAATTGGACCAGACAAAAGCCCAAGTCAATATTTCACCAAAAGGAATACGCAGTCCAGAGGGGAGACGAAGAGGGGAGCCAGGGCGGCCACACCTGGTGGTGGCGCGGCCAGCCTTAGCCATGCCACCAGGGGGTGTGGCCCCCCTGGTACTCCACCGACCTTGCCCCTTCGCCTATATATTGCCTCCAGGATGAAAACCCTAAGTACCCGATCAAAATTCCATGAAAGAGTCCATAGCCGATGCCATCTCCATCCCTAGATCGGGAGGGATCTGAAGCTCTTCCCGGCACCCTGTCGGAGGGGAGAGATCACCCTAGAGGCCTTCTTCATCACCATGACTTCCTCCGGTGTGATGCATGAGTAGTTCATCCCTGGACTACGGGTCCATGTAGTAGCTAGATGGTTGGTTCTTCTCCTTTGTGCTACCATGTCTAGATCATTGTCTGCTTGCCTTGTCATTTTGATTATGGGATAGCTCCTGTATCATGTGCAAGGGGTACCCCGTTGGCGGTTCTCTATGATACACATGTACTTACTATGATAAGAACTTACCGGTAACAAAACTTGAGTAGCATGAGGAGTGGCCCTCGTATTCAAGGGACATGAGATTGCCAACTTATACTTTGTCAAGCGTATACTCCATAGTTTATTCACTTTAACCTTAATCACTTCAAGATGCTTATGATAGGGGCAATGAGAGCTGAAAGCTAATAAGTACCATAATTTTTAGAAGCTCTTTATGAGACTTGAATCCCTTCTTCCTTCTATGAAGGCCTTTCTTTTACTTTTATGTTAAGTCTCCATCTTCTATCTTTATGCACCTATTGAGAGAGCATAGTGGCCATTCTTAGTTTAATGTGCATTGTCCCAAGACTTGTTAGTTGATTCATAACTTTGATATTGCTTGTTCTTAAAATATTTGTATCTAGTCACCCTAATGAACTTTGAAGGTGTCATATGCATTTATGTTTTGCTACACTATGACGGACAAGCTGAATACCATTCTCATTATGTTTTCTATATGTGAAACAAACAAACGTCTTTCAAAGCATTGTTATTCATAAATATTTTGTTTGTGCATTTTAATGTTACAACATAGTTGTTATGTCTTATTGTTAGAACTATATCGTTCATGCTATGTTAAAGTACTATGATCCCAGCTATCAATGTTTTACAAATACTTTGATCAAGATTATGATGGTGCATGTCACCTCAAAAATTATTCTTTCTTTTTATCACTTACCTACTCGAGGACGAGCAGGAGTTAAGCTTGGGGATGTTGATACGTTGCAAATGTATCTATAATTTTTGATGTTCCATGCTTGTTTTATATCTACTTTCTTATGTTTTGTCCACACTTTGGAGTATTTTTACACATTTTCTGGAACTAACCTATTAACAAGATGCCATGGTGCTAGTTGCTAGTTTTCTGCTGTTCTCGGAATTGGACCGGACAAAAGCCCAAGTCAATATTTCACCAGAAGGAATACGGAGTCCGGAGGGGAGACGAAGAGGGGAGCTAGGGCAGCCGCACCTGCTGGTGGCGCGGCCAGCCCTAGCCGCACCACCAGGGGGTATGGGCCCCCTGGTACTCCATCGACATTGCCCTTTCGCCTATATATTTCCTCCGGGACGAAAACCCTAAGTACCCAATCAAAATTCCACGAAAGAGTCTGTAGTCGTCGCCATCTCCATCTAGATCGGGAGGGATCTGAAGCTCTTCCCGGCACCCTGCCAGAGGGGAGAGATCACCCTGGAGGCCTTCTTCATCACCATGACTGCCTCTAGTGTGATGCATGAGTAGTTCATCCCTAGACTACGGGTCCATGTAGTAGCTAGATGGTTGGTTCTTCTCCTTTGTGCTACCATGTCTAGATCTTGTGAGCTCCGTTCATGATCAAGATCATCTATTTGTAATCATACATGTTATGTTTGCGGAGATCCGATGGATATTGAGATGCTATTTCAGATTGATTATTGATTCTATCATGTCTTTGTTATTTATGATTTTTCGTGCTTTCCGTTGTTAGTAGCTATCTTGGCCGAGTAGATGCTAGCAACTCCAAGAGGGAGTATTTATGCTCGATAGTGGGTTCATGCCTCTAGGAATCTAGGGAAGTGACAGAAATCTCTAAGGTACTAGATGTGATGGTGCTACTAGGGAGAAAACAGCAATCCTTTGTTCATAGAACAATCGTATTGTTTACTTTACACACTTTGCTTAATGCAATTATCTGTTGCTTGTAACTTAATACTGGAGGGGGTTCGGATGATAACCTGAAGGTGGATTATTAGTCATAGATGCAGTTGGATTATGGTCTATGTATAATGTTATAATGCCCAATCAAATCTCATAGGAGTCAAGATAATTAGTATATGCATGTATGCTTTCTCGGTGTTTGTCAATTGCCCCGCTGTAATTTGTTCACCCAACATGTCATCTATCTTAAGGAGAATCACCTCTAGTGAACTATGGACCCCGGTCTATTCTTTTACCATCAATCTACAATCTACTATTTACTATTTTCTGTTTACTTTCTGCAAGCAATTACTATCTTCCACACAATACGTTTAGTCCTTTGTTTTCAGCAAAACCGGTGAGATTGACAACCTCACTGTAAGTTGGGGGCAAAGTTCTGTGGTTGTGTTGTGCAGGATTCCAAGTTGGAAACAACACCTTGAAGGTGTTTCCTTGCTCCTACTGGTTCGATAACCTTGGTTTCATAACTGAGGGAAAACTTGTTGTTGTGCTCATCATACCTTCCTCTTGGGGTTCCCCAACGAGATCGACGTGTTGAGTCTGATCATCAGTCGGCTGGAGTTGGGATCTAGAACAGCCAAGAAGTCATCGGAATCCGGCTGTACCATATCCTAGGTATCACGGTCCTTCCCTCACTTGAGGGATGGGTCAGCGCCATCCTCGACGCCTTGCTGAAGGAACATCTGAAAATAACAAGACAAAAGGATCATATAACTGAAACTGACCGGCATAGACATAACTTGGAAAGAGGCTCGCGTAAGAGATGTACCTTGGGAGGAATATTATCTCATCTGTAGTGCTTAAACCCCCACTCCCAATCTTTAGTAAATTCTAGAGTTATCTTGAAAATAGCCTTAACCCGGCGGAAAATCCGAGCATCAGAGAGCTCGAATGTTGAAGTTCGGTTGGGGTCCGAGATGCCCGCTCATGTGGCAAAGTTTGTGCGTGCGCTGCTGCAGCGGGGAGATTCGACTACGAATGAAAGTGAGCATTATATCCTCGCCAGTCAACCCCAGCAGATTCAGCTCCTTGATGCACTTCTCCACCAAATTAACCAAAGTGTTAGCCTTTAGTCTATTGGGGATCCGGCTCCACCGAGTTCTGTCAGGGACACCGATAGAAAAAGGGGGAAGCCGAATCTTGTCCTCTGAGGTATCGTTCTTCACGTAGAAGAACGACTTGGCCCACCCCTTGCAGGACTCCAAGCCGGCAACTCAGGGAAACTCAGACCCTTTCCGAGGTGAGATGGAAGCCGCCCCGCATTGAGTTAGCAGTTTGTCGGTAGGAGGAACTTCCTTATTTGGGATAACATTGGTCCTAAAGCTGAACTTGAACCAAATGGCTATGGAGGGCCATAGGCCGAGGTATCCCTCAACCCCGGAGGCAAAAGTGGAAAGAGAGGTGATGGTGTTAGCCGAAAGATGGTGGGGTCGAAGATGGAAAACAGTGAGGCATTCATGGAATAAATCGGAGACGGGAAGAGCGAAACCGTGCTGAAAATGGGAGAGAAAGACCACGAACTCAACAGGTTCAGGAACGGGGGCAAGCTCTTTGTTGGGAAGGTGGCAACTTACCCCGGCGGGGAGGTGGCGGGACCGGATCAACCAGTCTATATCATCCTGGCAGACCCAGGAACCGGCCCAAGCGTCACGCTCATGGTGCTCTTCCTGCTCTTCAATGACGGCAACTTCTTCAGCCATCTCCAGATCTTCTTCTTCGCAGAACCAATCTACGGCGGGGGAGCGTGGCCTTATCTAGCGCGGCCCCATGGCAGCTATGAGTGGCGGAGAAGCGGTGGAGCAAGCAATAATGAAGAGCAGCAACAACGGCGCTAGTGCTAAGCAGAGACAACGGTAGCAGCGGCGATGGCGGCACATCGGCAAGGGAGAAGAACAGGCAGAGGGAGCGAGCGAACGGGGGAAATGGCAAAGGGTGCCCCTAGTCCCCAATTTAACCACGTCCCTAGTAGGGGTAGTGGGATCGCTGTGCGCAGAGGGCCGCACAGTGTGGCCGTGTATTTCACCAAGCCAACCAATCAACAGCGAGCCACGGGAAGGGCCACACCGCGCAGCGGATCGCATGACAAGATGTGACATTGAGGTTATTGAAGAAACACCCATGATGTGACGTTGGTGCAGTAATCCCTGACAACATGCACAGTAACTAAAGCAGTAACAGGCGCATGCCCTTAAAATGAGGCAGATTAATGATTACCCTCCACGTCGGACGTGAGGAAGTGTACACGAGAAGGAAGGAATCTAAGTGGGTAGCCCGGATAAGAGAAAATAACCCAGCTGGTGAGGAAATAACTCGGAACGAGCCAAGGGAAATCAAAAGTGACATCAAGTCATTGAAGGAAGTTAGCCGGGGTAAGAGTAACTCGGCGAGAGAAACAAAGAACTTAGTGGGTTGAACCTGTCATGGCCTTATCAGCTGAAGTTGCTAAGATCGCACCAGCTTCCAGGACTAATGTTGGGGGGATAACCCCGGGTAGGGTCAAGCCGAGGTATAATGGCAGCATAAGCTGAGGTACGGCAAGGTCCAAGCAAGTGCTGGCCGGGTTACCTCAAGGCAAGCCGAGTTACGGCAGACCCGGCCCGGGCGGTGTTCATCCAATGTTATCTCGGTCGACATAAAGTATATGTCAGCACCCTCATTGTAACTTGTTTGTAGGTACCCTCAGGGCCGAGTTAACCAGGCATCAGCCGGATTACTACTTGGCTTACAAGAGAAGGAAGGTGTCTCAACGGTCAAAGCTTTTCTCTCTCCAGTGTAGCATGAGCACAGAGGATAGAGAGGAGGACCAGCGAGTACGGGCCAACAAAGATGGCGTTGCCTTTGTCGGGTGACACCGCGCCACAGAGGGGCTCATAGAGGCTTACTCCATGAGTCCCAACCGACTTACGGAGGGAAAAATAGGAGCACCGCTTTGCTATTTTAGGGAGAGGCATATTCTCCGAATATGCCTTCCACGTATGCCCTAACTTGTAACTTGGGCTCCCCTATATAAGGAGGGCCATGATCTCCATAGAGAGGGTCGGCCTATTTTACTAAGGGAAAACCCTAGAGAGAGGAGTGGGCAGTAGAGAGAGTCTTCTTCTTCCTGCCCACGAACAGCTCAAGGAGCACTTGTAGTCCACCATTGATAGAGAGAATAAAAGCTTATGTGTGTGGAATCACCACACCATCCCTCCCTGGATACCTCTAGCGCACTTTGGCCCTATCTTTAGCCTATCCATGGCATTTGTCGTGCCACCACCACGACAATCACGTTGTAGCGCACATCCTCGCAGGCATGCATCTACTCCGTCACGTGAGCTCAATCGGAGCAACACATAAGCGTCACCATCACGTGCGCCACTACTTGCTCGCTAGTGAGGAAGTCTTGTGGACTGCCGTGTTCCCCTCTAACTCGCCGATGGAGGGATCGTACTCCTCCAGGGATATGGACTCATCGTAAGAGTCCGAAGGCGGTGGAGGAGAGGGATCCCGATGAGCGGTGCGATGCGAGCTCCCCGCCTCGGCGTCGTCAACCTCGTACCGGAAGACGGATGGTGGTGGCATGAGGTTGTAGTTCGTATACCACCTCACGTCACACTTCCGAGCGGGGTCGGAGGCAGGGGTGATGCCATGGCCGAGGCCACGTGAGGGCGAGGAGCGTCCCACCTAGTCGCTCCCAACTCTGATTGAGGAGTTCCTCGACCACATCGTGGTGCGGTAGTGTCAGATCTGGAGGTGGGGTGGTAGCTTTTGCTCCCCTGCGGCAGAGACTCGAACTAGATGAGGGGGAAATCGCCATATACTGGCAATGGACGTACATAACGACGTCTTTTTAGGACCAAAAAATGGCCCAAAACCTAAAAGGCACCGGAATTTTACGGTTTTTGCCTTCTTGTGAGATCTGATAGAGCAACTCTAGCAAATCCCCAAGCGGTACCGTAAAACAGGTTTGCGTTCGCAACATTTTGATATAGAAATGTACAAACCAGAAACATAGTCAAATATATATATATATAATAGTGGGCTACTCACCCGGCTAACTGTGCATGCCCGCAAGGCCGTAGGATTAAAAGACGAGAGGACAATCCTGTTAACGGATATGATATAAATCCATTAGAGTACCTAACGGACGTTGTATCGGGAGTATGTTGTTGATTTCAAAAATAAATGACGCGTGTCATCCACACACGTGAGTTCTCCAAAGGTGTGACCCATCCACACACATAAGTCCTCTCCACTAGTGTGGCATTTACCATGATAGCATGCATTTGCAGGTCACGCATGCTAGGACACATAACCAAGAACACGCGTCTTCCTATGAACCAAGAACATACACCTTTCTCCAAACTAAAATAGGGTGCCCTCTGTCTCAGCCGACACAGGTCTATTGAGGCATCAAGAAGATATCAATTCTTTTTGGTGTTTCATCTATGCGATTTTCACCCACATGCATTAATTAGATGCAGTATTGTCGGTCATGGCGGTAGTTTTTTTCGGGCTGGATGCCAGTCATGAGCAATGTGTAGGCGTGGTGTCCGTGAGCTGTTTTTCCGATACCCGTGTTAACTTGACACGTATATGTAGTGTCATGTAGTTTTCGCGGGAACCGAGGATAGAAAGCACGGGAGAAGAACAAGACCACTTGGCCGGACAAGCCATAGCTATATATACGTGGTATCTAGGGCATCTCTGGAAATGACAAAACATGTGACTGTGGTGTCTATGACACATGTTAAAACCACAATGATTTGACGGTGGTGTCTAAGACACAAATGTAAAACTATAACTATGTGACAGTGGATCTAAGACACAAGTGAAAGGACAAACGATATCTCCTATAGCTTGCGCTTAGCAGAATTTGACGGATGGCAAGAGGATGCCGTTAGCAGAATTATGACAGCAACCGACGATGTGGATATTGTGGGTTCATAGGGTGGCAATATCAGACGACTGTATAAGCATGTGCAGCTAGCCTGGTGGATAGAAAATCCGCGTCGGTATATATATATATATAGAATGTTTCAAACATCATAACACACAATAATCAATTAAATTGGAACATTATTCAAATCAAATTACAACAATAGTTCAAATTACAACAATCAAACAAATAATGAATGGTTCGAAGGGAAAATGAATGTTCATCTCACACATACATAAATAATAAAACTCAAATAGATAGATCATTGCCAGCCATGCAGCTTCCAGTGGTGCTCGACGAGATCATTGTTGAGCTGGACATGTGTGGGTGAATCCTCAATCTGCTGATGCGTCTCAAGAAATGCTTGAATACGATCGGGGTTCCTTTGGGGTTTCACTCGGCTATCAATATTGTCATAGAATAATTCCAAGTTCAAGCCTCTCTCATCCTCGATGATCATGTTGTGAAGAATCACATGACATGTCATGATGTTTTGGAGAGTATTCTTATCCCAAAAACAAGCAGTACCATGGACAATTGCAAATCTTGCTTGTAATACACCGAAAGCTCTTTCGATGTCCTTGTGTGATACCTCTTGAGCCGTGGCAAAAATGGATTCTCGTCTTGTTTTTGGTTCTTGAATGGTCTTGGCAAAGGTTGACCATGAAGGATATATGTTGTCGGCAAGATAGTAGCCCATTATGTATTCATGGTTCATGACTTCGTAATTGCATGCCGGAGCATCTCCATTAGCTAGTCTAGTAAATAGAGGTGATCTATGTAACACATTGATATCATTTTGTGATCCTGGCAATCCAAAATAGCAATTCCAAATCTACAAGTCCTCGGATGCCACGGCCTCGAGCACAATGGTAGGATCATGGCTTTTTTTACAATATTGGCCACATCATGCCTTCAGGCAATTCTTCCACCTTCAATGCATACAATCCACACTTCCTAGCATGCCCGGCCAACCTATTCTTGCATTCGTGACCATCAATTTTTTGTATCTTCTTCATTGGGAGCTCGAAGATACACAACCCCAAACAATCAGATGATGACCTTGGCAAACATCCTCACCGATTGAAAGGTTGTATCTTTCCAATGCAAGGATATTCGTTAGTATAATCAGGGATGCCATATGTGATCACCCGCATGGCTGCTGAGATTTTTTGGTAGGCACTAAACCCAAGTAGGCCGACAACATTCCTACGGCGAGTGAAATAGCGACAATTCGTCGTCCAAGCTCGAATAATTTTCACAAACAAACTCCGGTGCATTCGGTACCATCTACGGAAAAGATGTGGCAGATAAGTTGGTACCTGAAACACCCTCGAATCAGCCATATGCAGATTTTAGCGATTCTCGCCAAACCCGCATAGAAAATGATCCAAAGATGCCTACCAGGCACTTGTGTGCGGGTGGAAAACAAAGTAATACCATTATACAATAGTTCATGATGGAACCCACAGAAACGTATGTATATACAACAACGACTCAACGATTCAAGAATACAGATATACAGTACAAAGATCCAAATCACCTTGAAAACAATAGAACATCCAAGTACGGATAAGATGCAAATTGGGCTAAGAGCTCTAAAGAATAACCAATGGCGTCCATAACCCTGCCCAGGCCAAGCCGGAAGGGTAACCCTGCTAATGACATCGAACTTATACCTGTTAAAACAAAAGGGGTGCCAGAGTGGTCAGTACTGAGGCCAGTACACTACGAGTCTAGAATTCAGCGGCTCTCACCTACATAGGTATGGTGGACTAAAGCGGTAGCGAAGCATGCACTAAACAACCTATAGAGACTCAATGCAACTGGCGTCTATCAGGGATAAGAACGACCTATTCGGAACCAACCTGATACTAACACCAAACATACCCATCCTGATATTTCCCCCTCGAGACCAAACGAGGAAGTCAATCCGAGGAAACTCACATAGTTGGCAATTTTATTAATCATTAAATTATAGTTGTAGCACTTACTATTCAGATATAGATGGTATAAGACATTCCAATATCACAAGCAGTTGGCACTTTTAATTAACCATTCTGTTGTACTTGCAATACTTACTAGAGAGGTATAGATAGCATGAGACACCCCAATTCCATCAGTTGTTGGCACTTTTATTTATCCATTCCATTATAGTGGAGTTGATTACTAGTCATGCCAAAGTCTAATTTATAGCACTACTTTAGTTATAGTTGTCTATGGTCGAGACACTGTGCTCCAAGTCGTCCATAACCGCGGACACGGCTTTCAGATAGATTTACCCTACAAGGGTGCACAAATAGCAACACACACACGATCACCCTCGGGAAGAACCAAATAAAAAGCAACGAGGCCTCACGACAATGCATTCACAGGATTCAACAATTATTTTAAGGGCCACCCTGCTAGGCTACCCGCAATGAAGTTGGCCGGCTCCAAGACAGACCCAGGGTTTGCGACAATGGCTGTAAACGATTGGGAACCCGAAAGTGTGACTGGGCTTGTCGATACCACGAAAACATTATGCATTCCTAAACAGTACATGCACTCCACATGCAATCATAAATAAAGCAGTAAAGCATGACATAAGTACAGGATATTAATAATGCCCCAAACTAGTTTATGGCCCCAAGAAATAAGATGTGAATCAAGCTCGGGTGAAGGGGGATCCATAGAGTCTCCCACATGTGGATAGTTCGAATAGTCAAGGAACAGGTATCAAGTACTCGGGCCTACGGGACACAAGTGAGCTGTTAAAAACCAAATATTAGCTATTGTCCACCGGTGCCTCTTCATTATATCTATTTCCATTTTAATTGACAAGTTATTGAAATCCATGATCATCTCCACCATTAAGCATGTGCCAACCTCCCATCAACGGTGGAACATCGACAACGTGAAGCAGCACCTGAGCAAGCAACTACGACTCGCAAGACCGACTGTCCATCAAACAACAGGTAATAGGAGATGTCCAAGGCAATATAGGCTACAGGGGATATACCTGGTACGGAAAACTAAAGCATCGACAACACAAATAGCAATAGATCAACAGGAGGAAGTAAAGACTATGAATGCAAAATAGGTAAAAAGGGGGAGAATGCTCGCCTGGGAAACACTGTCGAAGATAGATATCTGAAGAACTGGGCGAAGCTTGCATCAACTCAACGGCCTAATCCATGAAGAAGAAAAGCACTAAAAGAAACACCGGTTGCACTACTTAATACTACGTCAGAAGATCTGGCATGATGCATGTATGATGTATGACATGGCAAAGATGCGATGCAACTAGGCAATATTAAGCAGAATCGGGGTCTCGACCATATTAATAGATTCATGTTATTTAGATAGCCCACAATTTAAATGTTGTGTTAACCAGGCAAAACATGGCATCAGTTCGCTACACAATTTTAATGGAATCAATATAAGACTAGAATAGCCTATATATAGGCTCCATATTTAATTATGAGGTGAACATAATGGCCCCAAATGATCAAGTATGTATGCAATCGTGAATAATTTAATATGCAACAAGATATATGTCAATATTATAAAAATAAGGGTCTCGGATAGGGGTCACACATCTCGGTGTTCGACGATCTTGGTCTCGAGGGTTCGGTTCGGTTTTTGGGATCAGGGTCTCGGACATCTTATCCGTGTAGAAGACCAAGGCGTTCTGGATCGGTCTTCAGGTCCGTGCCGGTGAACTTGCTGTCCGTGAAGGAGAACTTGAGGATCCCGCATCATTGCCTTCGGTTTCCATGTGGGAATTCTTCTCGTCCGTATTTTGTCGGTGACGAACGTGGAACATCATCCGAGAGTTGACGTAGCGGTTCGGTCTTGCAAATCGAGGGTCTTGTGCAACTTGTCGGGTAGCACTTGGCATTGTCTTGGTTTGGGTAGCAAAGGGATGCACGCATGAGGCGGTGCTGAGAGGCGGGATCGACAGGGCATCGGGAATCATTAACAACGCCACAATATCACACGGATACCACTCCACATCAACACATCAGCCGAGCACCTGAAGAAAACAGCTAGCATACATGGGTACGATACAACCTTGGGTCGTCTTATCTTGAGCCGGATGGAACTGATGCAGAGGAAGGCCGCGTGAACAGGACACATCGGCGGCGTGACAGGATGTACCGGTGGACGAGCGCACGCAGGTGGCGGGGCCGGCGCTGGAGACAGGAAGAGGGTGCATGCGCGTGGTGCCGCACTGGGGCGAGGAAGAGGCCGGGCCAGAGAGGAGGCATGCTGTTGACCGGTGAGGCTATACGAAGTTTAGTCCCACCTCGCTTACGGAAGGAGGCCACACCCAACTTACAAGGGAGAGATTCTTTTCTTCTTTCAGTCCGGTCTTTTGGGATGGAGTGGGCTCTTTTCTTATAGTTAGGCCGTGAGCGCATGAACGTCCAGAACGTAGGCTGAGTGCTGGGCTGGGCCAAGTGGACGCTAACATCTGGTATCAGAGCTAGCGATCGTCATGCCTTTCTGAGGGGCTTCTGAGGGGGATGGGATGTTAGGCTGCTATTGACCGGTGAGGCTACACGAAGTTTAGTCCCACCTCGCTTAAGGAAGGAGGCCACACCCAACTTATAAGGGAGAGATTCCTTCCTCCTTTCAGTCCGGGCTTTTGGGATGGAGTGGGCTCTCTTCTTATAGTTGGGCCGTGAGCGCATGAACATCCAGAACGTAGGCTGAGTGCTGGGATGGACCAAGTGGACGCTAACACTAGGGCGAGAAGGCGATGGTGGTGGCTCGCGGCGGGGCCGGAGGACGGGGCGAGAGCAGACGAGGCGCTGAGGACGGCGGTGGCGAACCTTGGCGGCGTCGAGGTGCGAGCCAGGCTTCGGCGGAGGGCAGCACAGGCCGCGGGGAGGAGGAGTCAGCGACTCGCCGCAGCGACGTGGCTCGGCGCAGCGAGGGAGGCGGGACCTCCTGGCGGCGGGGACTCGCGAGATCGGGACCGGCGGTGCTCCGCGGTTGCAGAGGAGGTGAGGCGAGGGGAAACACGAGGAAGACCGTGGTAGGGTGGGCATGGTCGCACGGGTGAGTGGTGGGCCAGGCTCGCGGCGCGGGATGGTGGACGGTCGTGCGAGGTGGGTCGCGGGGTGGGGTCCACGCGGTGCATGCTGCGCGACGGGCGGCAGATGCGCGCGCTACTGTTGGGTGCGTGTGGCGTGGCCGCGGCAGGGCGTGGCTAGGGTTTAGGTGGGGTGGTAGGTGGCATGGCCGGCTAGGCCTTTGGGCTTCGCTGGCTGAGCTGCCTCCCCCGATTTAAATAAAACATGTTTTTATTTATTTATTTTGTTTTAAATAGTCTTTTGATAAATAGTTTTAGATAAATAAAAGATCCGATCAAACCTAGGGTTTTGATTTAAAATAAAGAGGAGAATATCTAAAAAATAAAATAGGCTTTTGAAAAATAGTTTTAGGCAAACCATGCATGATGTCATGATGATGCTCAAATGCAATGTGGCATGATGATATGAGCATGCTATCATGATGATGCACAAAAGCAAAATACATCAATTTTCTGGTAGTGGTTTTACCGGGGTGCTATAGTACTTCGGCGAAGTAATCTTGCATGAGTTGGGCGTGGCCGAGTGTGCCATTGCGCAGGATGCATAGATGGCCTATCGTCGATCTGTATCTCCTCTTTAGCTTCATATCTTCAAGCTCCTTTATCACAGAATGACAACCATTTGCTCCGTGTCCTCGTCTTCTAGCAACTCTTTGATGTCGGAATCATCGGAGGACGACGAGTCTTTGAAGAAGAACCATTGGGTCTTCTCATCGTTGACCTCATCCTACAAAGGCCCAATCAATACCGCAAAACTGGTGCTAGAACTCGAGGGTTTGTGGATGTGAATCTTACCTTGAGCTCGATTCGGTCGATTCAAGGTGCTCCCGCGAAGGCGGGGGACGGGGCACACGCTGAAGCTCCGGTTGGATGGGATATGGAAGCCTACGTGGACGGCGTGGCGCATGCAGACCTCCACGACGCATCCATGGCGGCCGCTGCCTCTACTCCTTCCACAGTGGAAGAACACCACAGGAAACAACTATTTTTGAGCTACCAACGATGTGGAGACGTGTAGGGCGTTTGGTGGCAGCAGAGGGTGGTCGGAGGTGCTGGCGGGGAGGAAAAGCTTGTGTGGGAGGCGGCGACTGCGGCAGGAGCGGAAAGCAGCACGTGGAAATGGATGGGGAAGGGGAAATTTTCGTGCGTCATATATTTCAGCACGAGTACAGGTTTGACTCGGTTTGGCCGCCGAGCCCGTGTATCTACGGTTGGGGCGTGCCTTTTTTTATGTCTCCCGAAAAAAATCAGGTCGGCCCTGTTTACCATATCTGCTCGGCGCCGTTTTTTCCCACAAAACTATAAAACTGCGGTTATTATACAGTTTTCAGAAATTTACAAGATGTTACTCTTACACTAGAGTTTAGATTACAATCCTAAACTCTAAAGAGCGTCCGGCCCAATACTTGACATGTGTATGGTGCAGATTGATGCATGTGCGCTGATTTTGCAGTAACCATAATTAGCGTTTGGCTCACAAGAAAGAACCCTGGAGAATAATATGGTCACCGTCTGACTTTCTGTCTAAGTTGGTTGTTTATCTGTCTCAACTATGCACATATAGTACAAGTGGGAAGTTTTGTTTAGGCAGATACAAACTCTTTAGATGACTTCTAACAAAAATGTTCATGTTACATCCCTAGCTCCAATAAGAAATGTCTTTCCACCGTGTACGGTATCTAGCATGCGCTTTCGGTGTGTGCCTATTCGTGTAGTTTTCGTGCAGGTTTCTAAAACGCGACAAACATGGTGAAATATTTCTAGCATGAATTGTTAAGCCCAAAATCGCCAGCTGAAACATGCCCTACCGTGCGCGATAGAAATGCCGCATTCTTCAGAACACCCACTTCTACCACTCAAGTAACATTTATATTACAACCTTCCCCAGTTTGTTATTGGTTTGACCTCTGATTTGACAAGTCATGTCCACATCACGTCATTTCCTATATTCTTCCAACTTCTCTGTCTCCTTCATCTCTCATTGCTCACCACCTCCACATGGGGGCGAGATGATGGAATGTGATGACCAGACATAGCAACAATGCACCTCTTTTAGGGCTCGCCAATCAAACTAGGGACATCGAATGCGATGTACGAGGTTTGGTGAGGAAAGAATTGGTGCCGCCATTTTAAGGGGGAGGCTAAGGGGTCATCGTGCGAAGGGAGAAGTAGAGAGGAGAGGGAGAGAGATTGGGAAATATGACATCTGGGTACATGTACATTATTCTTGTGAATTGTGATCCGGCACCACCTTGGACAATTGCAGGGTCAAAACCAACCAAAACTGAGAGAAGTGGTGTTTTAAACAGTATCAAGTGTTGGAGGTGGTATTTTGAACAATCACAGTTTGTGGTTATAATCTGAACAGGGTTAATATAAATTTCTCTCACTTCTAAGTAAGCTGCAAACTTTTCTTAAATGATGACTACTTCCATCTGTCTAAAATGTGACAGTTTGACCGCCAACTTCTATGCAAATGTGTTGCCTCACATAGAAGTAATAATACATTATTCGAACATGTTTCACAAAAAAATTGATATATCAATTAAGATTTACAAAAACTTTTTATTAATAAAGTGCCAAGAGAATCTAATCGTTTTATATCAGGTAGTAATAGTTACAAAAAAGAAAATAGACCTGTAAAGATAATACCATATAGTTTCGTCATAAAAACATATTTTCACAATATAAAATATTATGAACGGATAAATGTGTAGTTTAGTATTTACATGAACCAAAATTATCAGGACAACAACGACCACCATCGATTATGGTGAAATCTCAACCCAAAAAAGGAATAAATAAATAAATAAAGCGGACAGTCATGAACTGTCTAAAATCAAGTGATACTGAATTAAGTGTTACAAATGGAGATCAGCAGCAGCCTATACTAACAATAATTTATGATCAATAAAGAAGTAGCAATCAGCCAATCACTAGCTGTCATGGAGAAGCCATGTAGTGCACATATCATGACCGAGTGAACATAGCAAAAGAAAGGTCATAACTAATGGTTCCCCTGGTTGTTTATTCCATCCAAATCTTCTTTTGTTGCACAAGATCACATACATCAAATCCCCAAAACAGAAGGCTCGTACATAAGTTTGATGGGTCCAGTTCAACTGTTAGTCCACAAAAGAAAGTATCCATTTTGAGACCACATCGTACCTACTCCAGATAGCATAAAAAGCAAATCAAATACTAATCAATATATAGCAGTTGAAATGTTCACTGGACCCGGCAAGGGCACGTTTTCAGACAATAAAACAGAAACAACCGAGTCTAAACACATGAAGAACAAATTAATCCTACAAATGCGGGTCGGTATCATTTCACACTTTTGCTTCAGTGTACCCCCTCCTCCCAAACTAACGAAACTGAAAACACAATGATGGACAAGATTGGCCGATACTCCTTTGATTTGGAGGGCATGAAGGGTATCGGCCAATCCTGGCCATCCTTATGTTTTATCATTTTGTTCTCCAAAATCTGTAAAAGTAGCAAAGCCATGTTTACCGCCATCCACAAAGAGCACAACAAAGAAGTCAAGGAAAATAAGGTAGTATATTTTCGAAGAAACGAGTTAAAGGTTACCAAACAACGACTACAACTGACGCCAAATAACAGTACACCGATTTGGAATATATTCACAAAATAAAAAATGGAGTGCAACCCAGGGTAAACTAAATGACACTTTTACTGGAGCTTCCGCCAATGCCACAACAGACAAAACATATGGAAGTAAGAATAGAGGTGCACATGATTCCATTTCCCAAGTGCAAACAGAACACAATAGATATTTATTCTTCTCTTTCAAATAAAGTGCAATTTTTTATGTCACATCTTTGTGTTTTTTTTACTATTTATTCTTAGCATTTTTCTTGGTCCAAAGAACTTTCATGGATAGGAGGCTACCAATTAAAGGCTAAAGCATATTTATTGTTGGCTATCATATTCATTGAGAATAAATTTATGACTATGTCATGACATCATACCTGAGCCTAATAAAGACTGCGATACAAACAAGAATATGCATAATAAGCCCAACCTGCTTGCATGAGCATGACACAATGCACCTAATTATAATATAAACTGCAATTTGGCCAAGGAAAAACAAACTATCAGTCCAATCAGCTGGTGAGCCACTTGAGCAAACGAAGACAGGTCCTATACAGAAAAAAAAAGGGATGGAAAGGAATACATAACAGCAATCCACTTAAGATGGTCTTGCAGGTGCACGAGGAATGTACCAAAATAAAACTGAAAAGTTGAAACAAAATGGCTAGTATAATAGTACGTATGCTACAAGGAACCAAGAAATATAGTTAGTGAACGGTAATGAGTAGTTCAGGATATTATTTTGCACCAATAGGCATAGGGACTATTCTCTGAAAAAGTAAGGTACTAGAAAAGACTACTGACATGTGCAAGAATGTAGTTCAGACCCTTCTCTCAAACCTAATAGGTAGCAGGATAGGCATCTGTATTTTCTTGGAAAATGATAGGTACTCCCTCCCTTCCAAGAGACTTGATAGGCATCCTCAAAATGGATACGTAGCAGGATAGGCATCAAATTTGAACTAAAACCACGTCAACTATTTTGGAACAGGGTGGGTACAAAATAATAGAAGTTCATACATATTTATTTGATATGTTCATAAATGTTTTGTGCACACTCAGCAATCCTATATTAGTAGTCATTATTCAATCACCTTACTTCCTATCACATCCTCTTCCATCTGGCTTGCTGTGTTCTACACAATGCTGCTGGTGCGAGAGGTAATGAAATACATTAAAATCTGTATATTTTCCACTATGTCAAATGCTCCAGCCAGAGCACAGATTATGGCAATATAATCAGTGGAACCCACTACTGTGATGAATACCTATCAGTTCTGCTTACTTTATAACCACCCAAAAAGTAGTCCTCATCATAGCTATCATGCGTGAATGTATGCCTTTCTTATTTTAAAGTTTTCAAGGCCAATGCTTAAATGTATACGACGTTATGATTTCACAATGCTAACAGCATAGTATATCCCAAGAGATTCTTATCAGTATGGACAAAATACAACAGTCGATATTGGGATCAGATCCTCATCTATACACAAAAGAGATAAACACCTGTAATATAGAATAAGCTACAAATCGTGTCAGCAGTTCAAACCTTATCACGATCTGGAGCAAAGAGAACACTTTTTGTGGCAATAAGCATAACAAAGATAGACATACTGACATAAAGCATTTCATAAGCTAATACCTAACTGCCAACGATGCGTGCCAACTATTTTTATTTTCTATCAGGCATTAAACTTTTACTGAGCAGTCAGCTAGTAATGCTACAAAAGAAGAACACCTGAAATCTAGTGATCATAGTCCAACGCAGCATTAAGCATGTTTAAACCAAGTAGGTTATACATGCTGTGTGCATCTTTTGAGGCATAAGCCCGGGTTTGCAACCTCCTTTTCGGAAAAAAACCAAATAGGGTGGGAAACAAGCAGTACCTGGATAATATTAATACCACATATGAAACTAAGAGTCTATGAAAGAGAGAAAATGAAGAAAAGCATATGGAGTCAGCATCTTCAATGTTGTACTGTTTCTGGTCAAGTGGAGACGGGGAAGCATGTGACTATTAATCAGACGACGAAGCTGTAGATAAATAACTTCCTTACTTGTTTAGTTACCTATGGCAGATAACACAGCACCCGAATCATGCCAAATGCTTGACCTTAAGACAAGTACAATGGTAGGAAGAAAACAATATAAACCAGGTTGCTCTATCCATGAAAATATTTTCCGGTGGGTATGACACTGCATCTAGTGGCACTAGATGGATCACTGAACCACCTTCAGTGTTGTAAACTTTGGCATTTTTATCGTCAGCAAGCTGCTTTCCATCACAAATGAGCCCGTAAGTACAACAGTTTTCTAGGTTTGCATGGGGCATAGCCTCCACATATCTCATATATTTGTATGACCAGCAGTTACGTGCATAAACATATACGATGTTAGACCTATACAAAACCGTATTTAACACTCCCCCTTAATCTGAACTACTACACACAAGATTGTCTAACATGTCATGTGGCTAGTGAACACATCAGCCAGTTAGTCATTTTTAGAGATGAACCTGAAATCTAGAACACCAGAAACAACACGCTCTCGCACAAAATGGAAGTTGGTCTCAATGTGCTTATCCATGCATGGAACACTAGGTTTGCTGTCAGATATGTAACCCCAATATTATCACACCACAGTATGGTCGTAATATTTACCATTTAACTTTTCTTTTTAGAACAGGTCGTAATATTTGTGTTCTGTCCATAAAAATTTGCATGTCTAATTTAACCAACAGACTCGAACATAAACATGTCTAATTTTTTTCATATTTTTTTTACATCCATAAAAATATTTTCCCGCAATGCAGGAGCATATGCTCTTCCAAGCCAAATTGCATTTTCGACTTCTTTACTCAGTTGCAGGGACCATCTATACCCAGCAAGTTCAGCAGATGGTCCAATGTAAAATTCTTACAATCAGGGAAGTATGGTTCAAAGACCGATATTCTTATTTATTTTCCACTTTTGAACCAAAAGACTTCACTCCTCGTAGTTGTTCAAATGTATATTAGTAAAAAGTTATACAGGATTTTCCCATGCCACATTAAATAAAGCCTCTACTATATGTGAAAACCCAAAAGCCTACAGCTTACTTGCTGCATCTGAATTATTTAGTGAATCAGTCAAGACGCCGAAGAAGATACTCGACTTCGACATCCTTCGTTAAAGGCATTACCCACAGATCATATAGCTTGGAAAGCACTTTTGGGTCAACTTTGCATTCACTGTCACACGCGTTGCCACCTTGCTGGTTAACACTGTCCTCCTCCAAAGTGACATTCTGTCCGAATATCCTGGCCTTCTTCTCTACTCTCTTCTTGACCTTTTCCTCAACTGCTTTGAATGTTAGTAAGTTCATCAGAGCATTGCTGTCCTGTATTGAGCAGCAAGACAAAGTAAATTACAAGCTCAATTCGGAGTGGTTCCAATCAGAATACCAATGCACGCTGACATTAACATTGAAAGTACTCCAACTCAGTGGATTGGGAATAAAAGCTTCTATACAAGGATGCATCTTACATAGCACACATGATAGGCTGGTGGCTGTTGTTCAAACTGGAACGGTCAAGGTGCATTCAATATAAATAAGCCACCAAATTAAATAGAAAATGCTATAATTAATTTCAATAATATGGGGAGGCAGAGTAGAAAGTGGTAACTAAAAATTAACCTTAGCATGTATTGGTGGGGTATAATCTTGAGGAGAATCTTTGAACTTCACCTCAGCAACATATTTACCACAATGGATTCTTCTCGAGATAGCCTACAAGCAAATGATCAGTATATTTCATTGATACACACTAACATCAAAGTCATTATCAGTAAATTACAATCATGCACGAAAATATATCATCAATAATTAAACATAATATCAAGAAGTAGCAATTAGATAGAATATCGGAACAAATGCACGTGTTCAAATATACCTGCAAACATGCAAAATCTAATGCAACTGTTTCTGCATAGTTGCCATCATCACCATCCACAGTGAATAACTGGAGCAACTCGTCGAAATACATCTTCCATATTGCATCATTGACACAGACCCGTGAAGCAGAAGGGTGCAAAACCTAAGAACACAACAAGTACTCAGAATCCCAGCTATAGTTTTTCAACAGTCATCTATTCCTGGTATTGTGATATTATAGCAGAGTATTCACCTTTGGGTAGCCTTCGGTAGGAAAGAGAGGTGGCGGAAGATCTTGAGAGAAGAATGGGACATCTTCTGGCTTTTGATAGTGTCCAGCCTATTTTATTACACGCGTAAATTAGATCATGCATACAGGTGCAGAGTCATGATAATGAGATATCACACTATCATAGCTATTATCTTTTTACTCCATAAAAAAGTTCGAATGTTTCTATAGGATGTCCTGGATAGGATACCAACATAAAATAAGTCCTAAATCTTTCCCTTCTCTTAGTTTTTATTTTCCCCATCTCATAAAGTATGAACAAAGCAATTATCAGCCCCGATTGGCTATCTGTTAGTAACTGTGCCAATACAAATTGGTCACATTTCAGGTTCTTTGTGTGTCCTTCAGAGGGTAGTCGTGATGAATTAGTCAAAGCCAACACAAGCAACGACTGAATCTCAGAATATAGCACAAGCATATGATAGCAGATCATTTCCTTTGATTCATCCAATGTTGAGACCCAAGTGGCCGAGTAGACAAGTGCCAGTGTGCCACACTGCCACTAATACCAAATGTACACCCAAAGAAGAAAATCCGCGTGGCTGTTATACAGAGGACTCTGCTCATCAGAATTATAATGACAAAGACAACTGATAGATTACAAAAAAGGCACCTAATTCCATCATATTATCCATGTGTCGCTACCTAAAGTGAACATTCCACAACACCAAATTAGGTAGGAAGAGTACCCGCGGAAATGACACCATATCATGAACTCCACATTCCTAAGGAATCACATCATGGCTGCACAGTCTACATATACAATACGTTCAAAGCGGATGGAGCGGCCAGGTTAAAATCTGAACCAGCTAAAACAGTGCCAGTTCGGCTAAATCTAAATCGACTCGCGCGGCTTCCAAACAACTGAGGTCAATTTATAAACCCTCGATAGGAACCCGAGAAGAAGTGAAAACGGGGCTTGCCTTGGCGTGCAGGACCTCGGCTTCCCGGACAAAGAACTCCGCGAGGGAGCCGCCAACGCCGGCGCCGGCGCCGGCGGACGAGTAGGCCGGCGCGTTGCGCGGGCGCTTGGCGCGCTCGATGAGGGCGAAGACGATGGAGTCCTCCTCACGGATCAGCTGGTCGCGGACCGCTCCCAGGCTCAGCTGCTCGCCGGCGCCCGCGCCCGCTTCCATGGCTTTGCTCGGCACGTCGGGTGTTGGGGAAAGTGAGGGCCGCGCTCACGAAGCTGGTCGCTGACCGAGGTCAACTCGCTGGGCACTGGCATCGCTTCGAGCGACCCAAACACTAATGGGCTGGGTTTCATTTAAGATTTTAACTTTTCTTTTAGTAGAGCTTCGGTGTTTAAGTAGGCCGTAATCTCGCTGCCCAATGCGGGCGCTATCTGGCGCTCCACTCACGCGGTCTCCGCGTTGGGCCGGCCCATTAGCGCGAGTCGGGCGGTTTTTTACTTTTTTTCTCCGGTTTTCTTTCTTAATTTAGGTTTTTCCTGTTTCCTGGTTCTGGTTTTTTTTCATTTTTAGTTTTTTTACTATTTTTATTTTCTATTTCTTTCTCCTTTAATATGAACAATTTTCGAATTTGACAATTTTTACATCTGCACACTTTCAAATTTTGAACTTTTTAGATCGAAACAAATTTTATATTTATATATTTTTTAACATCAGATTTTAGAAATCTAAACATTTATAAAAAAATCAATTTTTAAAGTTGAACTTTTAATATTTAAACTTCTTTAAAATCTGAGCTTTTTTATTACCTGTTACCGGCCGAATTATAGCGGCCCATGAAGAGGCTGGTGAAGGCGGCGCCCCTGGTAATCTGACCCAAAAATGACTTTGGTGAACGGTCTCTATGGAGCCTTTTTTTACTATTTTTTGAAGCTTAAAAAATTCTATGTGTAGCTAACTGTTGGGGGATAGCCCCAGGTAGGGTAACACCGGAGTATAAGGGCCGAGTTAGCCGGAGTACGGCGCGATCAAAGCAAAGTGCTGACCGGGTCACCTTAAGGCAGGCCGAATCACGGTGTGACCCGGCCCATGGGACATTTCCTTGACAATGGTCCGGCCGGCATAAGATTTATATCGGCCATGTCTATCTGTTTTGCAGGTAAATGGGTAAGCCGGATTAGCTATATGCTAGCTGGATTATCTTAGCTTCCAAGAGAAGGAATCCCCGCTAGTCAAAAGGTGGCTTTATTAGCTGAAGCATGTGCAAAGTAAAGTAAAGAAGAGGACCAGCGGGTCAGGGGCAACCAAAGTGTTGGGGGGATACCCCGGGTAGGGTCACGCCGGGGTATAAAGGCCGAGTTAGCCGAGGTACGGCAAGGTCAAAGCGGGTGCTGGCCGAGTCACCTTAAGGCAGGCCGAATCACGGGGTAACCCGGACCAGGGGATGTCCATCTAACTGGGTCTCAGCCGACTTATATCGTAAGTCGGTGAGATGTATCTAACTTGTATGCAGGTACAGGTATGGCCGGATCAACTAGGTACGATCCGGGTTATATCAAGCTTATAAGAGAAGGAAGGTATCTCGCTGGTCAAAGGGTGACCACTGTACGCAGAGCGTGAGCGAAGCGGACAGAGGCCAGGAGCACTGAGGCGTGGCCGACAAAGGTGACGAACCCTGTGTCGGATGACGCGGACGCCGTAGAGGCTCACGTAGCCTCTGTATGGATGACGCTGAGTTAAAATGACCCGGTCGGCTTACTATTTTGGGAGGAGGCATATTCCAAGACGTATGCCCTAATTGGAGACCTAGCCGCCCCTATATAAGGAGGGCTAGGGCCTCTGTAGAAGGGGTTGAGTTCTACTGGGTTAGTCTTTGACTAGTTGATCTTGAGAGGTTCATGTTCTACTAGCAAGTTCCTGAGGGCTAGCTAGTGGTGAGAGTAAGAGAGTTCCTTCTTCCTCCTCTCCCCAATACGGCTCAAGGAGCACTTGTAATATGTGGAAGTGAATCAAATACAAAGATACTGTGTGTGGAATCACCACACTATCCCTCCCTGGATTCCCCTAGTGCATTTAGTCCCCACCTTTAGCCTATCCATGGCATCTGCTGTGACACCACCATGACAGTTGGCGCCCACCGTGGGGCTAGCGGCGCTAGCAGGGGTGAAGATCCGGACGGGAAACCTCATCGGCACCGGCAAACGCATCGTCTCCGGGCTCGTTCAGCGCTTTGGAGCGCTGGACTTTGTCAGCGACAACGCTGGCTGCTTCGGCAAGCGTCCTCTTCCGCGCAACGGCCTATTCATCAAGCTCGGCGCGCACAAGATCTACGTTGCCGTTGATGTGTCGTGCGTTCACCCGCGGCACGTCGTCGAAGGAGGCGAGCCACCCCTTAGCGTGGTTCACGGGGCGCGTATCACTCGCTCCCTAGACCATGCCGAGGTAATGATGACTGCGCCCGGCGCTGGCGCAAGCAAGGATCCGCCGCCAGATCCGGAGGTAACTGATACACTCGACTTTCAACGTAGAGCTCGTTGGGAACCCCAAGAGGAAGGTATGATGAGAACAGCAGTAAGTTTTCCCTCAGTTATGAAACCAAGGTTTAATCGAACCAGTAGGAGCAAGGAAACATCCCAAAGGTGTTACTAGTTGAGCTTTGGCAGGGCGCACTACCGGTGCTAGTAGCAACGTGGATACCTGCACAACACAACCACAGAACTTTGTCCCCAACTTGCGATGAGGTTGTCAATCTCATCGTGTTTTGCGGAAAACAAAGGATTAAACGTATCGAATGGAAGGAAGTAAAAGTTTGCAGAAAGTAAACACAAAGCAGGAACATATTATAGATTGTATGTAAAGACAAAGGACCGGGATCCATAGTTCACTAGAGGTGGATCTCCTTAGATAGATAACATGCTGGGTGAACAAATTACAGCGGGGCAATTGACAAACACCGAAAAAGCAATACATGCATATACTAATCATCTTGACTCCTTTGAGACTTGATTGGGCATTACAACATAATACATAGACCGCCATCCAACTGCATCTATGACTAATAATCCACCTTCAGGTTATCATCCGAACCCCCTCCAGAATTAAGTTGCAAGCAACAAATTATTGCTTTACGAACTGCGTGTAAAGTAAACAATACAATTGTTCTATGAACAAAGGATCGTTGTTTTCTCCCTAGTAGCAACAGCACATCTAGTACCTTAGAGATTTCTGTCACTTCCCTAGATTACCAGAGGCATGAACCCACTATCGAGCATAAATACTAACTCTTGGAGTTGCTAGCATCTACTTGGCCAAGATAGCTACTAACAACGGAAAGCATGCAAGATCTCAAATAACAAAGACATGATAGAATCAATAATCAATCTGAAATAGCATCTCAATATCCATCGGATCCCCGCAAACACAACATGTATGAATTACAAATAGATGATCTTGATCATGAACGGAGCTCACAAGATCTAAACATGAAAGCACAAAGGAGGAGAAACCAGCCATCCAGCTACTACATGGATCCGTAGTCCAAGGATGAACTACTCACGCATCACACCGGAGGCTTGCATGGTGATGAAGAAGGCCTCCAGGGTGAATTCCCCTCTCCGGCAGGGTGCCGGGAAGAGCTTCAGATCCCTCCCGATCTAGGGATAGAGATGACGGCGGCTATAGACTCTTTCGTGGATTTTTGATCGGGTACCTAGGGTTTTTGTCCCGAGGGCAACTTATAGGCAGAAGGAGAGGCCGAGGGGGTGCTGGGGTCGGCCAGACCACCCCCTGGCGCGGGCCAAGCCTGGCCGCGCGGCCAGGTGGTGTGGTCGGCCCCTGGCCCCTCTCCGTCTCGTATTCTGGCACTTGATCCCTTCCAGAAAAATAGGCACTTTGGCTTTTGTCCCGTCCAATTCCGAGAATATTCATTTTCTAACTTTCCTGGAACCAAAAACAGGAGAAAATAGGCAGCTGGCACTGTGGCTCTTGTTAATAGGTTAGTCCAAGAAATCATATGAAAAGTACTCCAAAGTTAGAACAAAACATAAGAAAGTGGATAAAACCAAGCATGGAACATCAAAAATTATAGATACATTTGCAATGTATCAACATCCCCAAGCTTAACTCCTGCTGGTCCTCAAGTAGGTAAGTGATAAAAAAAATTTGAGGTGACATGCACCATCAAAGACTTGATCAAAGTATTTGCAAAACATCAAAGCTGGGATCAAAGTACTTCAATCATAACATGAAAGACAAAGTTCTAGCAATAAGCAAAGAAACTATGATGCAACATGAAAAGGCACAAACAAAAGATTCATGAATAACAATGCTTTGCAAGACGTTTGTTTGTTTCACATAAAGAAAACATAGCATAACAGTGTTCAGCTTGTCCCTCAATAGAGTAGCAAATATAAATGTATAGAACACCTTCAAAGTTCATAAAAGTGACTAGATACAATAGTTTCAAACAAGAAATAACAAGTTATGCATCAATCAACTAGTCTTGGGACAATGCACATAGAACTAAGAATGGCCACTATGCTCTCAAAGTAGGTGCATAAAGTTAGAAGGGTGAGACTCAATATAATGGTGGAAGAAAGACCTTTTGTAAAAGGAAGTAGGGATTCAAGTCTCATAAAGAGCTTCCAAAAATTATGGTACTTATAGCTTTCAGCTCTCATTGCCCCTATCATAAGCATCTTTAAGTGATTAAGGTTAAAGTGACACAACTAAGAGGATATGCTTGACAAGTTATAAACCAAAATCTCATGCCCCTTACTTACGAAAACCGATCCTCATGCTACTCAACTTCAGTCACGAGTAAGCTCTTGTCATTGTAAGTATATGTGTATCATTAAGAACTGCCAACGGGTACCCCTTGCACATGATACGGGAGCTTTCCCATAATCAAAATGACAAGGCAAGCAGACAATGAGCATCTCAGCGATCTTTTTATTTGCTATTTGCATAGGTTTTTATTGAGGATGCTTCATAGAGTGCTCATTATGGTGATGCTACAAGTTTCCACCATGATTAGGCATGGCTTAGGCTAGCGGCCCAGCCGTTTCTCTAACACACACAAACTCCATGATCTTACAAGTTCCACTTTTATTTCACACCGTCGGGATCCGTAAGCAAAAGAACATGATATCAACGGGGTACAAAGTACAAGTGCAATGTTGAAAGCGTTCCCCATGAAACATGGTTCTGCTAATTTCAACTTATAAAGCACAAGCATATACGCAACAAAGAAGGACCCAATGGTTCAAGTTTATTAGAGGCAATAAAGTAAA
Organism: Avena sativa; assembly: GCA_916181665.1. Taxonomy (NCBI): domain Eukaryota; kingdom Viridiplantae; phylum Streptophyta; class Magnoliopsida; order Poales; family Poaceae; genus Avena; species Avena sativa. The sequence goes on from OV702291.1 coordinate 202,462,593, forward strand.
GTGTGCCATCAAGTTCGTGAGAGCTTTAATCACTAGTTTTCTCATAACAAGTGGAAGGTAAACAAAAGCATGAATGTACTTGGAATAGCATAAGCTAGTAGGTAGGTATGGTGGACTCTTTGGAATAACTTGGTTTAGGGAGTTGGATGCATGAGTGGAACTCATACTTTGTTGTGGAGGCTAGCAAAAGACTGGGAGCGACAAACTAAGAGAGCAATAATGGCCATAATCATGCAGAGCGACAAAACATCATTGATCAAAGCATAAAATGATACTACAAGTTGAAAACTAAAGGATCATAAAGGCTATGGTGACTTGAGATAGTCATAACATGGTGTGATCATGTACCAAGTCAACCCAAATAAAGCATCAAAGGAGAATACCACTATACTATGCTTTAATATGCTAAAACAACACATGATTCATCCAAGGCACATTAAGAAATCTCAATTGTTTATAACAAGTCACGCTACAGCAAAGAATACTAAGCATAAAGCCAAAACAATATCAAGCATGGCATGACAAAGCATAGGCCACAGTCAAAAACGAGCTCTTTTTACCACATAAGCATGAGCTTTCCTACTCTTTTCCAAACCAAACCAAACTATTTGCAAACCAATGTATGAAAGAGGGGGTCCAACCAACTTATTCAGAAAACTAAGCAAACCAAGCAAACTAAAAACCAAAACAAAAACGAAAAAGAAGACGCTCCAAGAAAAACACAATTGTGTATGAAACAATAAAAATGAAGCGTTTGGAAGAAACCTGAGATTTTTATTGATGAAGAAGGGGATGCCTTGGGCATCCCCAAGATTTGACGCTTTCACTTCTTGGATATTTCTTGGGGTGACACACGTGGCATCCCCAAGCTTGAGCTTTAGTCTATCCTTCATCTCATTACTCATTCCTTCCATACACCTGAAAATTTTCCTTCATACAAAACTTCACACAATCTCATTAGCAACATTAGTGCACTTAAAATAAATAAGTCTCAAGGTTCAGTTCTGACACCAAATAAACTTCCATTAGAACACTAAATACTGTAGTACTTCCCTCAAAAAGCTCAATTCCCCAAAGGAACTCAAGAAAGAACCAACAAGAAGCAAATGCAGAAAATGGCAGAAATCTGTCAAAACAGACTAGCAGGTAAATACGAATTTTTTCGAAGACCTTCTGTTGCTCAAATCAAAAAGTGTTGAACTAACGAAAGTTATATAACAACCTGGGGCAGAAGCACAAATAATTACAGCTCAATCCGACGCACAGAAATCTGTTTCGGGACAGCAACTTTCCCAATCATTATTTCACTCTCATTAGAGGTTACTCTTGGCACAAAAAGCAAATAAAAAGGATAAGGAGAGGTTATTACAGAGGTAATAACTTCCAAGACTCAACGAAAACTCTTGGGTTATCTCCCAACAAGTACTTTTCTTTAACGCCTTTAAGTTAGGCATAAGAAGCAAAGAAAGAATCAAGTGTTCTCAAATGAAGAAGCATTAAGACCAAATTTTGTTTTCATAGGAGAAGCAAAAGAAATCTTTTATCTCTTTTTAGGGAAGTGTTCTATACCTTTCTTGAGTGGGAGTTGATATTTAATGGTGCCTTCTTTCATATCAATGATGGCACCAACAGTTCTAAGAAAGGGTCTTCCCAAAGTAATAGGACAAGAAGCATTGTATTCAACATCCAAAACATAGAAATCAATGGGACATAGGAATCGTTAACCATAATAAGAACACCATTAAGACTTCCCATGAGTTTCTTTTTAGCATTAGCATCAAGTGGAACATTCAAATAACAATCTTCAAGAGGAGGCAAATCAAGCATATCATAAATCCTTCCAGGCATAATAGAAACACTACTATCAAGATCACACAAAGCTTTGAAATCAAAGTCATTCACTTTCATATTAATGATGGGTTCCCAACCATCTTCTTGTTTTATAGGAATAGAAGCTTTATGTTTCATCTTTTCTTCTTTAATCTTTATGAGAGCATCAGTAATGTGTTTTGTAAAAGCCATGTTCATAGCACTAGCATTAGGAATTTTAGCAAGCTTTTGTAGGAACTTAATAACTTCAGAGATATTGCAACCATCAAGATCAAAATCAACTTTATCATCTAAAGTAGTATAACTATTACTAGCCTCAACACTAGTGGTGGTGATAGTAGAAACACTAATGTTTCTAGCAATTTCATCTTCTCTTTCCCACTTAGCATGTAATTCAGCTAATAGTCTAACATTTTCATCAATTCTTACTTGTATGGCATTAGTAGCTGCAAATGGATTGTCATTAGTTTCAAGTTTAGCAGCCATTTTATTCAAAAAAGATTGAGCTTCAGCCAAATATGCTATATTTCTTTCAGCATTAGAGAGTTTTTCCTCAATAGTTTTATTGAAAGCAGTTTGTTTACTAATAAACTCTTTAAGCATAACTTCAAGTTCAGAGGGAGCACTCTTATTATTGTTGTAAGAATTTCCATAAGCATTACCATTGTTGGGAGGATAAGGTTTATAATTGTTGTTACCAAAATTGTTCCTATAAGCATTATTACCATAAGCATTGTTGCCAAAATTGTTATTTCTTATAAAGTTCACATCAACTTGCTCTTCTTGAGCAACCAAAGAGGCTAAAGGAACATTATTTGGATCAATATGGGCTTTCCCATTAACAAGTATAGACATAATAATATCAATCTTATCACTCAAGGAGGAGGTTTCTTCAACAGAATTTACCTTCTTACCTTGTGGAGCTCTCTCAGTATGCCATTCAGAATAATTAACCATCATATTATCCAATAGTTTTGTTGCAGCACCCAAAGTGATGGTCATAAAGGTACCTCCAGCAGCTGAATCCAATAGGTTCCTTGAAGAATAGTTCAATCCTGCATAAAAAGTTTGGATGATCATCCAAGCAATCAGTCCATGAGTGGGATAATTCTTTACCAAAGATTTCATTCTTTCCCAAGCTTGAGCAACATGCTCATTATCAAGTTGTTTAAACTTCATTATTTCAATTCTCATGGATATAATCTTAGCAGGAGGATAGTATTTTCCAATAAAAGCATCTTTACACTTAGTCCAAGAATCAATATTATTCCTAGTTAAGGAATTCAACCATTCTTTAGCTTTTCCTCTCAAAGAGAAAGGAAACAATTTCAGTTTAATAATATCACCATCTATATCCCTATGCTTTTGCATCTCACAAAGTTCAACAAAGTTGTTTAGATGGGAAGCAACTTCTTCATTACCAATACCAGAAAATTGTTCTCTCAAACAAGATTGAGCAAAGCAGGTTTTATCTCAAAGAAAGTATTTTCAGCCACAGGTGGAGCAATAGGAGTGCTCATAAAATCATTGTTGTTGGTGCTAGTGAAGTCACACAACTTAGTGTTTTCAAGAGTAGTCATTTTTTTGGGTTTTCAAATAAGAAAGCAAACAAGTAAAACTATTTTTTTGTGTTTTTGAAGAACAAAACGAGCAAACAAAGCAAAAAAGAAACTAAGCAAAACAAAAACAACAAAGTAAAGAGATTGGTTATGAGGGACTCCCCTTGTGAAGATGTCCTTGACTCCCCGGCAACGGCGCCAGAAAAGATCTTGATGCACTCGACTTTCAACGTAGAGCTCGTTGGGAACCCCAAGAGGAGGTATGATGAGCACAGTAGTAAGTTTTCCCTCAGTTATGAAACCAAGGTTTAATCGAACCAGTAGGAGAAACACCCCAAAGGTGTTACTAGCTGAGCTTTGGCAGGGCGCACTACCGGTGCTAGTAGCAACGTGGAGACCTGCACAACACAACCACAGAACTTTGTCCCCAACTTGCGATGAGGTTGTCAATCTCACCGTGTTTTGCGGAAAACAAAGGATTAAATGTATCGAATGGAAGGAAGTAAAAGTTTGCAGAAAGTAAACACAAAGCAGGAACAGATTATAGATTGTATGTAAAGACAAAGGAACGGGATCCATAGTTCACTAGAGGTGGCTCTCCTTAGATAGATAACATGCTGCGTGAACGAATTACAGCGGGGCAATTGACAAACACCGAGAAAGCAATACATGCATATACTAATCATCTTGACTCCTTTGAGACTTGATTGGGCATTACAACATAATACATAGACCGCCATCCAACTGCATCTATGACTAATAATTCACCTTCAGGTTATCATCCGAACCCCCTCCAGTATTAAGTTGTAAGCAACAAATTATTGCTTTACGAACTGCGTGTAAAGTAAACAATACAATTGTTCTATGAACAAAGGATCGTTGTTTTCTCCCTAGTAGCAACAACACATCTAGTACCTTAGAGATTTATGTCACTTCCCCAGATTACCAGAGGCATGAACCCACTATCGAGCATAAATACTAACTCTTGGAGTTGCTAGCATCTACTTGGCCAAGATAGCTACTAACAACGGAAAGCATGCAAGATCTCAAATAACAAAGACATGATAGAATCAATAATCAATCTAAAATAGCATCTCAATATCCATCGGATCCCCACAAACACAACATGTATGAATTACAAATAGATGATCTTGATCATGAACGGAGCTCACAAGATCTAAACATGAAAGCACAAAGGAGGAGAAACCAGCCATCTAGCTACTACATGGATCCGTAGTCCAAGGATGAACTACTCACGCATCACACCGGAGGCTTGCATGGTGCTGAAGAAGGCCTCCAGGGTGAATTCCCCTCTTCGGCAGGGTGCCGGAAGAGCTTCAGATCCCTCCCGATCTAGGGATGGAGATGACGGTGGCTACAGACTCTTTTGTGGATTTTTGATCGGGTACCTAGGGTTTTCGGCCCGAGGGCAACTTATAGGCGGAAAGAGAGGCCAAGGGGGTGCTGGGGTCGGCCAGACCACCCCTGGAGCGGGCCAAGCCTGGCCGCGCGGCCAGGTGGTGTGGCCGGTCCCTGGCCCCTCTCTGTCTTGTATTCTGGCACTTGATCCCTTCCGAAAAAATTGGCACTTTGGCTTTTGTCCCGTCCAATTCTGAGAATATTCATTTTCTGGCTTTCCTGGAACCAAAAACAGCAGAAAACAGGCAGCTAGCACTGTGGCTCTTGTTAATAGGTTAGTCCAAGAAATCATATGAAAAGTACTCCAAAGTTGGAACAAAACACAAGAAAGTGGATAAAACCAAGCATGGAACATCAAAAATTATAGATACATTTGCAATGTATCAGTAACGCCTAAGGCACCGAGGAAAAGTAGAGGTCCTCCACTAGAGAGGCCAGAGAATGTGCTGCAGCAAGCGATGGATAGCTTGGCAAACCCAGTAGCAGCAGCGGTAGACCCGGCTCAGGCACATGCCGAGCTAGAGGAGACTAGGCAAAAAATACTAGAGGGTGTAAAAAAGATAGCCGCGTCTCAGCAGTCGTTGAACATGACACTGTGTGAGTACGCAAAGGCAAATAAGGTAGATGCTACAAAAGTAAAGGGGAGAAACCTCATGAGTGAAATGAACAAAGAGGGTGATAGTAGTTTTGAGGAGTCAGAGAACTGTTTATCCGTGGGGTTGCCTAAGTATAGTACCCTGGCAAAAAACCTCAGAGCAGCAAATGCAGCTGCGTCCGAGTTAGAGGGTCTAACGGGTGAAGCCCGTCAGAGACAGCAAGATAGGGTCAATGAGTTGGTTCGGATCGCGAACAGGCAAAATGAGGAATTACTCAGGGCTAACCCGGAGAGGGTTGGGCCCTCCAAGATCGTTCATTCGGCGGTGGGTAACCCGGAGAAATCCGCTGGAGCTGCATCATCTCCTCATGGTGGTCCTAGGAGAGAAGAGGTGGTAACCTCGGCCAGGAGGAACAAACAGATAGTCCCGTATGACCCGGCAAGGGCAGGGAAAGGAAAAGAAGTGCAGAGAAATGAGGATCGAAGAAGTGTAAGCCGAGGTGAAGCTGGCCGAGGTAACCGCGACCAAGGCAACACCGATCAAGGAAATGCTGTAAATGGCAATGCCGAACAGCGCAACTCGGCAGGAGCAGGACAACCGCAGCAGCGGAATATACCAAGGCAAGAGCAAAGTGTCGGCCGAGGTATGCAACAGAGAGGTGCTCCACGAGAGCAAGACAAATATAATGATGGTGATTCGGAAATGGTGAACGCAGGATACCCAAGGCCGGACTATCATGTGATAGGGTCGAGACTGGGGAGCAGGGATTTGATGCCTGACGATGCCAGATTAAAACTGGATTGGCTGTATAGGTCAGAGCAAATTGAATGTCAAGGTCCCCCGGGTCCTGCGTGTTTTGGGCCCCGGATCATGAAGGAACCTCCGGTACCTAATTTCCAGCTACCTAGAGGCACTAAGACATACGACGGCAGCACAAAGCTGGAGGATTGGTTGATTAACTATGTTACAGCTGTAAAGATTGCTACAGGCAACTTGAGATGGGCTATGAGATACGTACCCCAGATGTTGGAGGGACCAGTGAGGGTATGGCTAAACAATTTGCTGCCCGGAAGTATTAACTGTTGGATCGATTTTGAGGAAATGTTTGTCAGCAACTTCTCGAGCACGTATCAGAGGACGAATAGGCCACAGGCCCTAGCAATGTGCAAGCAGAGACCGAATGAAACGGACCGGGAGTTCTTAACCCGGTGGTGTACCGTGCGAAACTCATGTGAGGGTGTGATCGAGTCACAGGCCATAGCGTGGTTTGCGCAAGGATGCAGATATGCAAGCATGTTATGGCAAAGATTGCAAAGGGATATGCCAACTACATTGGCAGAGACAATCCAGATCGCTGATTCGTATGCCTTGAGTGATCCGACTCAACCTAGGCTTGTGTCAAACAAGTCAAATCAGGAGTACTACCAGAGAGATGGAGCCGGATCATCCCGGAGGAATGACTACCGGGGTAAAAGAAGAGATGACAAACCGGATTACCGGTACAGTTCGCAACAAGTTGCTGCTGTGAATCAAGATCTACCCGGAGCAGGGGCAATCAATGTCAGAAAACTGGAGGACAGCAATGGACACCAAGAAATGATGGCAAGAAAACTTGGACGCTAGAGCAGAAGAAACTGTGGCAAGAAAAGAAGGACCGTCCAAGGTACACCTATGAGGCAATGCTAGATCAGCCGTGTAAATTTCACACGCCAAACCCGAGTAACCAGGCGGGTCACACGACTCAGCAATGTGAGTGGATGAGGAAGATAGAACAAAGTGGTTCGAGGAATGCTCAGGCACCTCGGAATGATCAACCTCGGCAGGAGTTACCTCGGCAGCAATTGCTCTCCGGAGCGAACACGCAACAGTTAATGTTGCCTCCCCCTCCGCCGAGGTATGACAACCATGAGAGAAGGGATGCAGTGCATCAAGTGGAAGACCAGCATCAACCGGATCAGAGGTACCCCTAAAACAAGGGAAGGAATGAGTACAGAGAGCATCATCAGAATTACTGTGTGTTTACCACAGAGGAAACAGATAGAAAGAGTTTGCAGCACCGACACATGGAGGTGAATGCGGTAATGCCCGCAGTGATGAGGTATATGCCATGGTCGGATCAGAAAATCATCTGGAGTATCAAAGATCATCCCAAGCTTATGCCAAGCCCCGGTTCATATGCGTTAGTGCTGGACCCAAAATTCATAGGGCCAAATATCAATGTGAGATTCTCCAAGGTGCTGATAGATAATGGCAGTAGCATCAATATCATGTATGCGGATACGATGCGCAAGTTGGGTATCTCGGAGAACATGCTCTAGGCTACCAGAATGACTTTCCATGGCATTGTGCCAGGCATCCCTTGTGAGTCCATAAGCAAGGTCCGGGTTGACGTATTGTTCGGCACGCGAGATAACTGCCGAACTGAGAATTTGGAGTTTGAAGTGGTGAACTTGGAAAGTGCATATCACGCGTTACTCGGTAGGCCAGCACTGAACAAGTTCATGGCAAGTTGTCACATCAGTTATCTGAAGGTGAAGTTGCCTGGGCCAAATGGAGTAATTACCATAGCTGGAGATTTCCAACGTTCCATTGAGTGTGCGTCAGTCGGGTCTAACCTAGCCGAGTCACTCGTGATTGCGCAGGAGAAAAGAAAGATACAGGAAGTGGCAGCATTGGCTCAGTCCGCGCAGCAGTATATACCGGCGCTGAGTAACCCGCATGGTAGTGTCTCGTTCCAGGCGACAAAAAATACCAAGAAAGTGCCTATTGATGATATGTTCCCAGAGCACACCGTAACAATTGGTGTCGGGTTAAATGATAAATAGGAAAGCGAGCTCGTCAACTTCCTCCGTGAGAATCGGGATATTTTTGCTTGGTCCACACAGGACTTGCAAGGTGTTCCGAGGGAGTTGGCCGAGCACTCTTTGAATGTGAGACCCAGAGCAAGGCCGGTGAAGCAACCTCTCCGCCGCTTCGCCGAAGATAGGAGAAAAGTCATTGGAGATGAGATAGCTCGGTTACTAGCAGCTGGATTTATCATGGAAGTTCTTTACCCGGATTGGCTATCTAATCCGGTGCTGGTGGAGAAGAAGAAGGATGATCCGAATGTGGCAGTGGTTTGGCGTATGTGTATCGATTACACGAACCTGAATAAGGCGTGTCCAAAAAATCCATTTCCACTGCCAAGGATAGACCAGGTCATAGATTCTACTGTTGGGTGTGAACTATTGTCATTCATAGATGCGTATTCCGGTTTCCACCAGATACCCATGAATCCGGATGATCAAATAAAGACTGCATTTATTACCCCATATGGGGCTTATTGCTATCGCACCATGCCATTTGGTTTACATAATGCAGGGGCAACGTACCAAAGATGTATGCAGAAATGTTTGCACGACCAAATTGGTCAAAATGTGCAGGTGTATGTGGATGATGTTGTTATCAAGACCAAGGAAAGCAAAACGCTCCTTGATGATATCAGGCAGACATTCACGAACCTAAGGAGGTTCCGGATGAAGCTTAACCTGGAAAAATGTACCTCCGGTGTCCCGGCTGGAAAATTACTCAGATTCCTCATCTCCAGCTGAGGTATTGAAGTTAATCCAACTAAAATCCAGGCCATAGAGCGAATGGAACTGCCGAAGTGCCTTAACGATGTCCAGAAGTTCACTTGTTGCCTGGCATCGTTAAGTCGGTTTGTATGTCAGTTGGGAGAAAAGGCACTGCCTCTCTATCAACTCATGAAAAAGTCAGACAAATTCATTTGGACGCTGCAGGCCAATGAAGCCTTTATCCAATTAAAGAAAATGTTAGCCACTGCACCAGTGTTAGACTCTCCACTACCAAAGGAGCCAATGTTGCTCTACATAGCCGCAACCAACTGAGTTGTAAGTGCAGTAATTGTGGTAGAGCGCGAGGAAGAGGGTAAGTCAGTGCAAAGGCCAGTATATTACCTAAGCGAGGTATTATCCGCATCAAAGCAAAATTATCCGCATTATCAAAAAGTGGCATATGGTGTGTACATGTCGGCTAAGAAGCTAAAACACTATTTTGAGGAGCATCCCATCAAAGTAATATGTGAAGCTCCCATATCCGAGATAATGAGTAACAAGGATGCAAGTGGCAGGATTGTGAAATGGGCAATTGAGCTAGCTCCTTATGTGCCACAATATGACAGAAGAGAAGCAATCAAGTCTCAGGCTGTGGCCGACGTTTTTGTGGACTGGGCCGAGGTGCAATATGAACCACCATTACTAGATCCGAATTACTGGAGAATGCACTTTGACGGGTCAAAGACAAAAACTGGGTTAGGCGCCGGAGTAGTACTTACCTCGCCAAAAAAATGACCAGCTGAAGTATGTGCTGTAGATCCATTTCGCAACATCAAACAATGTCGCCGAATATGAGGCACTTGTGCATGGGCTAAAAGTGGAAAAAGAAATTGGGATACGTCGGATCCAATGCTTTGGCGACTCGGATTTGGTAATACAGCAAGTTTCAGGGCTATGGGACGCTCTTGATCCAAACATGGCATTATACAGATTCCATGTGCAGAAGATATCTGGTTATTTTGAGGGATGCGAATTTCGCCATGTACCCCAGGTGGAAAATGAGGCTGCCGACGTATTGTCGAAGCTCGGATCAACACGACAAGCAATCCCACCGGGTGTAGCATTAGAACACCTCAAAAAACCATCCATCAGGTCGTCCCTAGAAACCGACTCAATTTACGTCCCGGAGGATTCAGAGTCCGGAGCCGTACCCATGGACATTAACGTGGGAGGTGGTACGCGAAACCCGGAAATTGCCTCGGCGAACCCGGGGACTGCTTCGCAAGACCCGGGGACTGCTCAGCATGATCCGGTTGAGGTTATGTCGGTGGATCAGATGGAAATTGTTGAGGATGTGTTCCCAGTGCGAGCTGTACTAGCTTGGGCGTTGCCCATATTTAAATTCCTGAAAGATGGAACCTTACCCGCTGAGGAGGTGTTGTCCAGGCAAACTCAGAGGAGAGCAAAGGCATACACGATCATCAATTCCGAGCTATACAAAAGGAGTGTGACTAATGTCCTCCAGCGATGCGTTGACCCGGAAGAAGGGCTTGACATCCTCCGAGATATACATCAAGGGGAATGTGGGCATCATGCCTCGTCCAGAGCCTTGGTACCAAAGCTTTCCGGCATGGATTCTACTGGCCAAGTGCCTTAGAACAAGCAGATGACTTGGTAAGAAAATGCGATGGTTGTCAGAGGTATGCTACGAAGACACATATGCCAATGTCGGAGCTCAAGACCATACCAATCACCTGGCCATTTGCCGTATGGTGTTTGGACATGGTTGGCCCGTTCAAACCAGCGAGGGGAAATATGACTCACATTTTGGTCATGGTTGATAAATTTACAAAGTGGATTGAAGTAAAGCCAATAAGGAAATGTGATGGAGCTACGGCCGCGACATTCCTCAAAGATATCATCTTGAGATACGGTTATCCTCACAGTATCATAACAGATAATGGCACAAATTTTGCTGAAGGAGCATTTGCGCGATTCTGCCGAGATAAGAAGATCCGGCTGGACGTTGCCTCGGTAGCCCACCCTGCATCGAACGACCAAGTGGAAAGATCCAACGGATTAGTATTATCCGGGATAAAACCCCGGCTCATTGAGCCGCTGCAAAGATCAGCGGGGTGCTGGATAGAAGAACTACTAGCGGTACTGTGGAGTTTAAGAACAACTCCAAATCGATCAACAAGCTATACGCCATTCTTTCTGGTATATGGGGCAGAAGCTGTATTACCAGCCGACATAGAGCATGACTCGCCTAGGGTCACCCAATACACAGAAGCCGAAGTGCAAGAAGCCCGGCAAAATGATGTTGATCTGCTGGAAGAAGCGAGAGAATTGGCATTGTCCAGATCCGCCATATATCAGCAAAATCTCCGACGCTATCATAGCCAGAAAATAAACCCCCGAGTTTTCCAGGAAGGTGATCTGGTACTCCGGTTGGTACAACGTACTGCTGGCATGCACAAGTTATCCCCCCCATGGGAAGGGCCATTCATTGTGAGCAAAGCATTGCACAATGATTCTTATTATCTTATCGATGCAAAACCACAGGAGAAGAACAAGGCGGACAGGTCCGACGAGGAATCTAAGCGCCCATGGAATGTAGCTCTACTTCGTCCTTTCTACACTTAGCAGAGAAGTGTATGTATCCGAGTCTCTCATATGTCGGTGTGTATGCCGGCAATGAGTTTATGAATGAAATGTGGGCACCTCGAGCAGTAACTCGGGGACTGCCTTGAAAATATTTGTTGTCTTCTGTATTTATTATTTATACGTCGGCTGGCGTAAGTTGTTTCTACTTAAGCCGGATTAGTAGTGTGTGAGCACCAAGAACCCAACTCTTCGACTTGCTGCTGTCCAACAAGATTTGGCTTCATGGCAAGCAAGAGAACAAGTTTGGAATTGCGTAGCACATGAAAAACGACTAAGGAAAGGAACTTAATCGAGCCAACGTTTGTTTTTTGGACTAACCTTATGTTTACTTTCGATTTATTATGCTGAATTATTTTGAGCTAATCCTAAAGTTTCCAAGTATTGTTAAGACAATTTTTGAAGCTCGGACTCGTAAGTCATAAAACCGAACCAAGGTAGACACGAGCCGAGCCAAGAAATTGGAAGAATGAGAAAATGAAACTCGGGGATTACGCCCAAGTCAATCCAGCATAAAAACTTAGTAGAATAATATCACTTGTGTGCTTGATACAATTGCACCCGGCATATCGGGGATCTGATGAAATTTAAAGTGTTTATAATCAAGGAGCAGCAGGAGGAGGTAATTCGGTGCCAGCAGGTGCAGCCCCAGCCTCGGCTTCAATATTCATCTGCGTCTTCCTCGACGTCCAAAGCTTTGTCCTCTTCGTCCTCATCAGAATCATCTTCAACATTTTCAGCATTTTCATCGTCGGCGGCATCTAGGAAGCTTGGTCCCTCGTTCCATTGGTAAATGGGGGCATATTGGATGAAGCTATGGGCACAAACCTTGCGCCGAGCTACCCAATCCGGGTCAGTGGACCACCTTGATCCGGTGCGCATGTGCTCAAGGAGTTTGAGGTCAATCTTCTCGTACCACGTAAGCATGTAGTGAAGAACGATCTCAGCTCCGGCGCGTCCAGCCGATTCTCTCTAGAGATCGAGTTGAGTCTCGCACTCCATGAGCTTGGCAAAAAGAACAGCGGTACTCTCCGGAGTATCTTCTTCAGGCGAAAAGACGTTGAAGATCCGGACTACTACGTCCAAGATATCCTTACCGTAGTTCTTCACGATCTCGACTCGGGAGGACAAGTTGACTATCAAGTCCTCGAGATCAAGAGGAATGGTGCCAGGACCAGATGGAGTACCCCTCTGCCTACGGAACTTGGTAACAACATTGGATGCAATGACATCGCTCTCTGGGAACTTGCTTGAAAAAATAAGACAGGTGGAGTAAGTAAAGGAAGTAGACCCGGAAAGATCAACGTCGGTTGAAGAAAAAGAACTTACCAGAAATATGGCTATGAACCCGGGTCAGCTCCTCGGTGCAGTTGTCGCGCCTCTCCCGGAGTTGCACAAGTTCAACATTCGCCGACTCAAGCTTGACGTTGGCCTTCTTAAGCAATTCTTGGTCCTTGGCGATCTGGAGGTTGAGGCGCTCGCGCTCTTCAGTAAAGTCCTGGCCAGCTTTTTGAAGTTCGGATTGGTGCTGCGCTTTCAGCTTCTTCATGTCCGCCTTAAGCTTAGCGATTTCATCATCTTTGGTTCGGAGGAGGGCAAGCTCATCATCTTTATTTTTGAGTTCCGCCTGGTGTTGCCCTGCTTGTTCGAGAAAATGCAGCATCATATCAGGCACGGGCACACTATCTTCAAGAGATGCTGAAATAGTTTGTTGACCTGGCAAAGCCGAGGTATGAATATTTGCCGAGCCAAGGAGAAAAGCAAATAGAGTGCGGAGGAAGGAAGCAAAAAAAATGACTTACCCTTGATCTGCTCCAAGTTTTTCCTCATCAGGATATTCTCAGCCTCTGCTCCAGCTGCGAAATCCAAATGATGGATTAGTTCGGCGAAAAAAGACAAAGAGAGATGAAAAATGCCAAGGAAGAAACTTACCCCTTTTCTCGTGTTCAGCGAGAAGTGTGCTATGTTTTGCACGCAGCATCTTGTGAGTATCCAGGAGATGCTGAAACTCAGCGCTCCGGCGATTGGTAGTCACCTGAAAAGAGTACAAAAGGATAGCTTAGTCTCGTGCATATTTGAAGTGTACAAAACACGGGTCAAGTGGAACTTAACCCGGCTCTAGGTGTGTGCATATTCGAAGTGTACAAAACCCGGGCCAAGTGGAACTTAACCTGGCTCTAGGTGTGTGCATATTCGAAGTGTACAAAATCCGGGCCAAGTGGAACTTAACCCGGCTCTAGGTGTGTGCATATTTGAAGTGTACAAAACCCGGGCCAAGTGGAACTTAACTCGGCTCTAGGTGTGTGCATATTTGAAGTGTACAAAACCTGGACCAAGTGGAACTTAACCCGGCTCTAGGTGTGTGCATATTCAAGTGTACAAAATCCGGGCCAAGTGGAACTTAACCCGGATCTAGGTGTGTGCATATTCGAAGTGTACAAAACCCGGGCCAAGTGGAACTTAACCCGGCTCTAGGTGTGTGCATATTCGAAGTGTACAAAATCCAGGCCAAGTGGAACTTAACCCGGCTCTAGGTGTGTGCATATTCGAAGTGTACAAAATCCGGGCCAAGTGGAACTTAACCCGGCTCTAGGTGTGTGCATATTCGAAGTGTACAAGATCCGGGCCAAGTGGAACTTAACCCGGCTCTAGGTGTGTGCATATTCGAAGTTATTAAGGAGCTACATTAGTTTTCTAAGGAGCATCCGACCGAGTAACAAGTTACTCCCCCGGAGGCTCGGGGACTAATGGCTATATCAATAATATCTACTACATGTTAAGGAAAAGACGAAGTAACGTACCTCCATCATCCGACCCGCAAGATTAATTGCCTTGGCAACAGTATTCATCTGCGCACCAAATTCGGTGGGACCGAACTTCTCCGGGAGATCGTCGTTGTGGACGGACTCCACCTTGTTCCGGTTATTTACAAACTCGATCAAGGTCAGAGGATATCGTTCGCCGCTAAGCATGTGGGTCGCCACTAGACCCTTGGCATGCGCTTCTCTCCTCTCAACCTGAGCAACGACGGGGCTGGTGTGCAAAACGAGTTGCGCATCAGCTGGCTCAGCAGGGGCGTCCTTCGGCGGTGGAGTCTTCTTCGAAAGCATGGACGCGAGTGTGCGCTGTCCAGCCTCGATTGACGCTGCCCTGGTGCCGTCAGGAGCCTTTTTGCCCTTGGGATGTTGCTGAGAAGTTGAAGTTGCTGCAGCGGATTTGCCCTTAGGAGCTGTCTTGTCACTAGCCTTGGTGTTGCTGATATCTTCTCGCCGAGCCTTGGAAGACTTGGACGAGGCGGAGGGGCTTGGTGCTTCTGCTGTTACTTTTGCTGCTGGTGCTGGGGCTGATGATGATGCTGGTTTTTGTTTTGGTGGAGGTGCTGTGGGTAACTCGGATGAAGCTGGTTGTGGCGGAGCCAAAGTGGTGGTTGCTGCTGCCTCGGCAGAGCCAGTTTCCCCCACTCCAAGGTTGCCCTCCTCTTGACGAGGTGGGCTAGAACCCGGAGCAGCCGCTCAACCCTCCAGAATGGGGCTCAACGGGCGTGAATCGTCGCCACGGGGGGGAGAAGGACCATGTCGGAGCGGCGAGGCAATGCCGGATCCACTCTGTGGGACCTCCACCGCGGCCCTGCCGAATCAAGTCATGTATGATGAGAAACTATAACAAAAGAAGAACAAGTGAATAGCAAAGGGAGAAACGACTTACTCATCCGAAGTCAGGGGCTCGTTCGGCTTGCAAGCTCTCCGGGCCACGGCCTTAGTCGTGGCCTTGGTGGCAGCTTTGTCCACGGACTTCTTTCGCCTCTTAGCTGGCTGAGAAGGTCCGAAGGAAGAAGCAGATGCGGCCCCCCTCTTCTTCGGCGCGACCGGGACAGGCTCACCCGTGGCAAGGGGAGGATCTTCATGGATCTGTCCACCGGGGTTAGCTGATGTCGGAAAAGTATAAGAAAGGGGGACAGCGTCAAATGCCTCCATCACCTCAACATTCGAATCATCTTCATCGTTGGGCCAATCCCTAATGGAAGAGAGTTTACCGGTGGGTCGCTTGGTCGCATCCGCCATCGGTAGGAACATCTCCTCATCCGGCTCCTCCACATCCGAGGTGTCTCGATCAGGTGCCCATTTGAGAGAAGGCTCGGTGCCATCCTCAATGGTTTGCTGAAGAAACAACTAAGGGAAAGAAAAGACAAAGGGATTAAACCTACAACAGAAACCGACATATGATACAATTCGAAGAAAGTTTGGGGCACGAGACTTACCACGGGGGGAAGCCTATCTCGGTAGAAGTGTTCGATCCCCCACGTCCACTTAGCCGAGAAGTTCTTCTTAGTGGTGAAGAGGGCCTTGACCTGGCGAAAGATCTCGGTGTTGCTCAACTCAAATGAGGAGGTCCGGTTGGGGTCACGGCCCCAGCTCATGTGGCAAACTTTATGTGTGCGTTTCTGGAGGGGGGGGGGGGAGATCCGGTTATGGACGAATGTAATCATCGCATCCTCGTTGCGCAACCCCAAGTCCTTCAGCTCCTGGAACCTTTTGTTGACTTGGTTCGCCAGGACGGTGGGCTTCTTGGGGACCGCGTCCCATAGATCCGGATTGGGAGGACCCGGAGCGTAAGGGCGCAGCCGGATCAGATCCTCAATTGTGCTGTTCCGGACATAGAAGAAGGTTCGGGCCCAGCCCTTGCAGGAGTCAAGCCCCGTAACCTGGGGAAAGATAGACTGTTTCTAGGGGGAGATGGAAGCTGCGCCGAACTGCGTGAGCTGCTTGTCCTCCGGATTAAGCTGGATGTTCGGAATCACATTCCGGCGAAGGCCAAAGAACCGGATCCAGAGCTCCTTCGTGGGCCACAGTCCGGCGTAGCCCTCAATGGTGGAAGCGAAGGCAGAGAGAGTGGTGGCATTAGCCGGAAGATGATGCGGCTGAAGCTCATACGTGTTGAGCCAGTCGTTGAAGAAATCGCTTGCTGGGAGCCCGAATCCACGTTGGAAGTGGGAGAGGAATACCACATACTCACCCGGATTGGGTGAGGGGGCAAGCTCCGCAGCGGGAAGACGCGCGGTGACACCCTCCGGGATCCGTCGGGTGCGGTATAGCTAGTCAAGATCGTCCTGGCAAACCCAGGACCCAGCCCAGGCGCCGCGGTCGGTGTTCACCGCGTCCTCCTCCATTTCTTGCTCAGCGACGACGAGCTCCTCTTCAGTCATCTCAAGATCACTGTCCTCACTGGCGCTAGCAGCGGTGGGTGACAGTGGCCTGGATAGGCGAGGACCCGTGGCGGAAGAGATGCGGGGAGGTGGTGGCGACGCGGGTGCGCGAGAAAACGGTGCAGCAGCGGCGCAGTTATGCAAGTGCGGTGGCGGCGGCGCTGTCGCTGGGGAGGAAGAGGAAGAAGAAGAGGCAAAGGGGGCGCGAGAGTGGGGAAAATACCCAAGGGGAGCCCCCCACCCCTATTTAACCACGCCCTTAAGGGGTAGTGGGATCGCGTTGTGCGGGCGAGCCACACGGTGTGGCCGTGTATAACCCGGATCAACCAATCAGCAGCGAGCCACATAAAGGGCCACAGGGCGCAAGAAATCCCATGACGTGACGTTATGATGCAGTTAACAAGGAGACAGGCACGATGTGACGTGTGCTACAGTAGTAACTGACAATTACTGCGGCGGTTACTAGCGCAGGCCCTTAAAATGAGGCAAAGGTAATGATTAACCTCCACATGGCGAAGCGTACAAGAGAAGGAAGAATGACCCGGATGAATATGAGGTGACCCGGCCAGCGAGCGAAAACTCGAAATGTGCCAAGGGAAAGTAAACCTATGAAATCGGTACTAAGAGGTAACTCGGAAAGGGAGCCAGAGGCTCGATAAAATTGAACCTGATGTGGCCTTAGCGGCTAAGGCAGCTAAGACCGCACCAGCTTCGGGGACTAATGTCAGGGGGATACCCCCGGGTAGGGTCACACCGGGGTATAAAGGCCGAGTTAGCCGAGGTACGACAAGTTCAAAGCGGGTGCTGGCCGAGTCACCTCAAGGCAGGCTGAATCACGGGGTAACCCAGACCAGGGGATGTCTACCTAACTAGGTCTCAGCCGACTTATATCATAAGTCGGTGAGATGTATCTAACTTGTATGCAGGTACAGGTATGGCCGGATTAACTAGGTACGATCCGGGTTATATCAAGCTTATAAGAGAAGGAAGATATCTCGCTGGTCAAAGGGTGACCACTGTACGCAGAGCGTGAGCAAAGCGGACAGAGGCCAGGACCATTGAGGCGTGGCCGACAAAGGTGACGAAGCCTGTGTCGGATGACGCGGGCACCGCAGAGGCTCACGTAGCCTCTGCATGGATGACGTTGGGTTAAAGTGACCCGGTCGGCTTACTATTTTGGGAGGAGGCATATGCCTCCACGTATGCCCTAATTGGAGACCTAGCCACCCCTATATAAGGAGGGCTAGGGCCTCTGTAAAAGGGGTTAAGTTCTACTGGGTTGGTATTTGACTAGTTGATCTTGAGAGGTTCATGTTCTACTAGCAAGTTCCTGAGGGCTAGCTAGTGGTGAGAGTAAGAGAGTTCCTTCTTCCTCCTCCCCCCAATACGGCTCAAGGAGCACTTGTAATCTGTGGAAGTGAATCAAATACAAAGCTACTGTGTGTGGAATCACCACACTATCCCTCCCTGGATTCCCCTAGTGCATATAGTCCCCACCTTTAGCCTATCCATGGCATATGCCGTGACACCATCACGACACAAGGTGACGCGGGCAAAGCCGGATGACGTAGCCCGTGTCTGGTGACGCCAAAAGGCAAGGATTACGCCATGGGTTAGGTCCAAAACTTGGATGAGCCATTAAAGGGAATAAAGAAGCATCTGCTTTAGGAAAGGAGCATATTCGTAGAATATGCTCCCACATGTGCCCTAGAATTGTAACCCGGGATCCCCTATATAAGGAGCACCGGGGCCTCCATAGAGAGGGACGGTGGATAGATGAATCATTCTCTGTCTAAGGTAGAACTCTAGGGCTAGTGAACAGGGAGTAAGAGACACCGTCTCCTTCTTGTTGAGAGCATTTGGAGCACTTGTAAACACCATTGATAGAGAATATACAAGAACTTCCGTGCGTGGAATCACCACGCTCTCCCTCCCTGGATTCCCCTAGCACTCATTGGCCCCATCTTTAGCCTATTCATGGCATCTGCCGTGCCACCACCACGACAGTTGGCGCCCACCGTGGGGCTAGCGGTGCTAGCAGGGGTGAAAATCCAGACGGGAAACTTCTCAAGCACCGACGAGCGTATCGTTTCAGGCTTGGTTCAGCGCTTTGGAGCACTGGACTACGTCAGCGACAACGCGGGAAGCTTCGGCAGGCACCCTCCACCGCGCAACGACATCTTCCTCAAGCTTGGGGCACACAAGATCTACGTTGGGGTGGATGAGTCCTGTGTCCACCCGCGGCACGTCGTCGAGGGAGGCGAGCCACCTCTCAGCGCAGCTCGTGGAGTGTGTATCGCTCGCCCCACAAGCAACGTTGAGGTCCTGATGACCGCGCCAAATGCGGGACCAAGCAAAGATCCGGCACCAGAACCAGAGGTAACACCCAAACAAACAAGATCTAGGTTTCCTCCGCTAGAAAGGCCAGAAAATGTTCTCTAGCAAGCGATAGATAGCTTGGCAACGCCAATAGCACCTGCGGTAGATCCGGCTCAGGCGCAAGTTGAGTTAGAGGAAACTAGGCGGAAAATGTTAGCTGGAGCAAAGAAAGTGGTAGAGCTGCATCAGTCGCTGAACCACCTTGAGAGAGTATGCAAAGGCAAACCGTATCGATGGAGTGAAAATCCGGGGCAGGAACCTAATCACTGAGATTGACAAGGAGTACGAGTCTAGGTCGGGTCAGAGAGCTACGATAGTAACAGGAGGGTTGGATCAGTACAGTACCCCGGCAAAGAACCTCAGAGCAGGAAATGTGGCCGCGTCCGAGTTAGAAGGTTTAACCAGAGAGGCCCGACAAAGGAAGCAAGAGAGGGTAAATCATTTGTTGAGAGTTGCATGCCAACAAAATGAAGAAATAAACAAGGCTAACCCGGCACCACCAGGGGCCTCACATGTGGTACATTCGGCCAGAAATAACCCGACAAGATCTAGAGGAGCCGCATCGTCTCCGGGTCATAATCCCAGGAGAGAAGAGGTAGTGGATTCCAGGATAAGAGACAAGCAGATGGTTCCTTATGACCCAGTAAGGGCTGGAAAAGGCAAAGCAGTGCATGTTGATGAGGACCAGCACGGTACCAGCCGAGGTGTGGCTGTCCGAGGTAATCGTGACCAAGGCAATGCCGGTCAAAGAAATGCTGCCAACAGCAATGATGGACAGCGCGATCCCGTGGGAGCAGAGCAAAATGTACCTCTGACACAACAACATCGTGTACCTTGGCAAGAAGGAAGTGTAGGACAAGCGGCACAACAACATCATGCACATCCGGATCAGGAAAGATACAATGATGGTTATTCGGCTATGGTCAACGATGGATACCCCAGACCGGATCACCACGTAATTGGATCACGGTTGGGAAGCAGGAACTTGCAGCCAGATGATGCGAGGTTGAAGTTGGATAGGATTTATAGGTCGGAGCAAATCGAGTTACAAGGTCCACCGGGTCCAGCATGTTTCGGGCCCCGGATCATGAATGAGCCACCAGTGCTGAACTTTCAGCTGGCTAGAGGAACCCGGACTTATGATGGTAGTACCAGGCCAGAGGATTGGCTGATTAACTATGCCACAGCGGTCAAGATCACAACAGGAAATTTGAGATGGGCACTGAGATATGTACCACAGATGCTGGAAGGACTAGCGTGAGTTTGGTTGAACAATTTGCCACCTGGAAGCGTTAACTGCTGGTTGGATTTCCAGGAGCTGTTCGTTAGAAATTTCTCAAGCACTTACAAGAGGCCCAATAGACCGCAAACCCTTGCGTTGTGCCGGCAGAGACCGAATGAGCCAGATAGAGATTTTTTGACTCGGTGGTGCAATGTGAGGAACTCGTGCGAAGGAGTGATTGAATCACAAGCTATTGCGTGGTTCGCTCAGGGGTGCAGATATGTAAGTATGTTGTGGCAAAGATTACAACAAGATATGCCAACTACCTTGGCTGAGACAATCCGGATCACAGATTCATATGCCTTGGGAGATCCAACGCAACCCCGGTTGATGTCTAGCGAAGCAAATGAAGAGTATTACGGCCGGGATGGCCCCGAATCATCAAGGAGGAATGATTTCTGAGGAAAGAGAAGGGATGAGCATCCGGATTATTGGTATAACTCGCAACAAGTCCTAGAAGTGGACCAGGATCAACCCAATGCTGGAGCAAGACAACGCCAGAAAACTGGAGGGCAAAACTGGCAGCAGAAGAACGAAGGCAGAAAGCCTTGGACCCTGGAATAGAAAAAGCAATGGCAGGAACGAAAGGAAAGGCCGAGGTATACTTTCGAGTCTATGCTAGATCAACCTTGCAAATTTCATACGCCAAGTCCGAACAGTCCAGCGAATCATATGACCCGGCAGTGTGAATAGATGAGGAAATTAGAACAGTGGAGTTAGGGGAATGCTCAGGCACCTCGAAACGAAGCACCTACAAATGAAACACCCCGGCCACCGTTACTAACAAGGGGAAATGGACAACAACTGATGTTGCCACCACCTCCACCGAGGTACAAGAATCCGGAAAGAAGGGATGCGGTACATCAAGTGGGCAATAACCAATAGCAAGGCCAAGGTTACAACAAGAATGAGGGACGAAAAGAGTACAGGGAACATCATCAAAGCTATTGTGTGTTCACCACGGAAGAGAATGACCGGAAAATCTTGCAGCACCGGCATATGGAGGTAAACGCAGTAATGCCAGCGGTGGTGAGGTATATGCCTTGGGCGGATCAGGAGATTACATGGAGTGTCAAGGATCACCCAAAGATCATGCCAAGCCCAGGAACCTACGCTCTGGTCCTGGATCCGACGTTCATTGGGCCGAATCTCAACGTGAGATTTTCCAAGGTGTTGATTGACAATGGCAGCAGTATCAACATTATGTACAAAGATACCATGCACAAGTTGGGGATAACAGAGAACATGTTGCAAGCAACAAGGACCACCTTTCATGGCATTGTGCTGGGTATTTCGTGTGAACCAATTGTTAAGGTCCGGGTTGACGTGTTATTCGGCACAAGAGACAATTGCCGCACTAAGAACTTGGAATTCGAGGTGGTGAACCTGGAAAGTGCTTATCATGCGTTACTCGGCAGGCCAGCGCTGAGCAAATTCATGGCAACTACCCACGTCAGTTACCTTAAGATGAAGTTGCTCGGACCAAGGGGCGTGATAACTATATTAGGGGACTTCCGGCGTTTGATCGAGTGTGCCTCGGCCGGATCCAATTTAGCCGAGTCACTCGTGAAAGCTCAAGAAAAAAGGAAGATACTAAAGGTGGCGGCATTGGCTCAATCCACGCAACAACATATGCCGGCCCTGACCAACCCGCACGGGAGCGTATCGTTCCAAGCAACTAAGGACACGAAGAAAGTGCCAATTGATGATCAGTTCCCAGAGCGCACCGTTACCATTGGTGCCGGGTTAAGCAGCAAATAGGAAACCGAGCTCGTCAACTTCCTCCGTGAGAATCGGGATATCTTTGCTTGGTCTATGCAAGATCTGCAAGGTGTACCGAGGGAGTTGGCTGAGCACTCATTGAATGTAAGACCCGGGGCTAAGCCGGTAAAGCAGCCTCTCAAATGTTTCGCAGAAGACAGAAGGAAAGTTATTGGAGATGAGATAGCAAGATTACTAGCGGTCGGGTTTATCATGGAGGTACTCTATCCGGATTGGCTCTCTAATCCGGTGCTGGTGGAGAAAAAGAAATATGATCCGAACGTGGCTGTGGTATGGCGCATGTGTATCCATTACATGAACCTAAATAAGGTGTGTCCTAAGGATCCATTCCCACTCCCTAGAATAGATCAGGTCATAGACTCAACGGCCGGATGTGAGCTACTGTCATTCATTGACACGTATTCTGGTTTCCATCAAATACCCCTGAATCCGGATGATCAAATAAAGACTACGTTTATTACCCCGTACGGGGCTTATTGCTATCGCACTATGCCGTTTGGATTACATAATGCAGGAGCAACGTACCAGCGATGCATGCAAAAATGCTTGCATGACCAAATAGGTCGGAATGTGCAAGTTTATGTGGATGATGTGGTAATAAAAACCAAGGAAAGCAATACGCTCCTTGAGGATATCCGGCAGACATTCGCGAACTTGAGAAGGTTCCGAATGAAGCTAAACCCAGAGAAATGCACTTTTGGTGTACTCGCCGGAAAATTACTCGGTTTTTTGGTATCTAGCCGTGGCATTGAAGCTAACCCGACAAAAATCCGGGACATAGAAAGAATGGAACCGCCGAAGTGTCTTAACGATGTCCAGAAGTTCACTAGTTGTCTGGCATCATTAAGTCGGTTCGTATGTCGGTTGGGAGAGAAGGCCTTGCCCCTCTATCAGCTAATGAAAAAGGCAGATAAGTTCACATGGACACCACAGGCGGATCTTGCATTTCGAGAATTGAAAAAGATGTTATCTACCGCGCCAATCCTAGCTGCACCATTACCTAAGGAGCCAATGTTGCTCTACGTAGCCGCGACCAACCAAGTCATAAGTGCAGTGATCGTAGTGGAGAGCGAGGAGGAAGGAAAGTCAGTGCAAAGGCCGGTGTATTATCTGAGCGAAGTATTATCAGCCTCAAAATAGAATTATCCTCATTATCAGAAGATGGCATACGGCGTATATATGTCGGCCAAGAAACTCAAACACTATTTTGAGGAACACCCCATCAAGGTGATATGTGAGGCACCCATTTCAGAGATCATGAGTAACAAGGACACAAGCGCCCGAATAGCAAAGTGGGCTATCGAATTAGCTTCATACGCACCATAGTTCGACAGAAGGGATGCGATCAAGTCACAAGCTGTGGCAGATTTCTTTGTGGACTGGGCTGAAATGCAATACGAGCCACCCCTGCCGGACTCCAATTATTGGCAAATGCACTTTGACGGATCAAAACTGAAAGACGGATTAGGCGCTGGAGTAGTGCTTACCTCACCCAAGAAGGATCAACTGAAGTATGTCCTTCAAATCCACTTCAGTGCCTCGAATAATGTGGCGGAGTACGAAGCATTGGTACATGGTCTCAAAGTGGCAAAGGAAGTGGGGATACGTCGGATACAATGCTTTGGAGATTCAGATCTGGTGGTATAGCAAGTGTCTAGAAATTGGGATGCCTTGGATGCTAACATGGCCCTGTATAGGTTCCATGTTCAGAAAATAAGCGGGTTCTTCGAAGGATGTGAGTTCCATCACGTACCTAGGATCGAAAACGAGGCTGCCGATACACTGTCCAAGCTGGGTTCATCCCGGCAACCCATTCCGCCAAACGTGGCTTTGGAGCACTTGAGAAAACCATCTATCACACCATCACCCGAATCAGATTCGATTTATATCCCATCACTTCCCGAATCAGGAGCTGCACCTATGGAGATAGAATGGGAAGCACCTCCGCAAACCCGGGGACTGCTTCAGCAAACCCGGGGACTGTTTAGCTTGATCCAGCAGGAGTTATGTCGGTGGATGCAATGGAGGTTGATGAGGAACCATTCCTCGTCTGGACTATACCAACTTGGGCAAAGCCAATTTTTGATTTCCTGAAAGAGGGAATCTTGCCAAATGATGAAATGAGTTCAAGGAAAATTCAGAGAAGGGCAAAGGCCTATACCATTATCAACGCCGAATTATACAAAAGAAGTGTGACAGCGGTACTATAAGGATGTGTTGATCCGGAGGAAGGACTTGAGATACTCCGAGATATTCACCTAGGAGAATGTGGCCACCATGCCCCCTCAAGGGCCTTAGTAGCAAAAGCTTTCCGGCATGGGTTTTATTGGCCCAGTGCTTTGGAGCAAGCAGAGGACTTGGTGAGAAAATGCAATGGTTGTCAAAGATACACCATAAAAACTCAGCTACCAATGTCGGAGCTAAAAACTATCCCCATTACATGGCCGTTTGATGTATGGTGCCTAGACATGGTAGGACCATTTAAGCCGGCCAAAGGAGGGATGACCCATATTCTGGTCATGGTTGACAAATTCACGAAATGGATTGAAGTTAAACCGGTTTGGAAATGTGATGGGGCAACAGCAGTAAGATTCCTCAAGGATATAATCCTAAGGTACGACTACCCCCATAGCATCATAACTAATAATGGGACAAATTTCGCTAAAGGAGCGTTTGCGAGATTCTGCCAGGAAAATAAGATCTGGTTAGATGTCGCTTCAGTCGCCCACCCCGCTGTTGGAATTATGCCCTAGAGGCAATAATAAAGATGTTATTATTATAATTCTTGTTCATGATAAAGTTTATATTCCATGCTAGAATTGTATTAAGCGGAAACTTTAATACTTGTGTGGTTTGTGAACAACACCGTGTCCCTAGTACGCCTCTATGGACTAGCTCATTGATCAATGATGGTTAAGGTTTCCTAACCATAGACATGAGTTGTCAATTGATAATGAGATCATATCATTGGAGAATGATATGGTGGATAGACCAAAACTAAGCGAAGCAATTATATCGTGTCATCGTGTTCGTCTTTGCGAAGTTTTTCTTATGTCAAATATTGTATTCCTTAGACCATGAGATAATACAACTCCCTGGTATCGGAAGAAAGCTTTGAGGTCATCAAACGTCATCCTATGAGAGGGTGATCATAAAGGTGTCTCTCAGGTAATTGGAAAGTATCTGTTGGGTTGTATGTATCGAGATGGGATTTGTCCCTCCCAAGTCGGAGAGATATACTTCGGGCCCACTCGGTAATCGATATCAACACCGCTTGCAAGCATGTGGTTAAGGAGTTAATCACAAAGTGATATTGGATTACGGAACGAGTAAAGTACTTGCTGTGAACGAGATTAAACTAGGTATGACGATACCGACGATCGAATCTCGGGCAAGTAAAATATCGCGAGACGAAGGGAATATATATATGGGATTGATTGAATCCTGGCATCGTGGTTCATCCGATATGACCATCGATGAATGTGTGGGAGTCAATATGGGTGCCCAGACCCCGTTGTTGATTATTGATAGAAGATCATGTCTGCATATTCTCGAACCCGCAGGGTCACACACTTAACGTGTCTCGACGCTAGGATAGATTGGATACTTGGTTTATGAATTTTTGTTCGGAGTCTTGGATGGGATCCAGGACATCACGAGAGGTTCCGGAATGGTCCGGAGAATAAGATTCATATAAGGCAGTGCAGTTTTTGGAGTTCGGAATAGTTCCGGGTTAATCGGTATTGTACCGGAAGCTTCTAGAAGCTTCCGGAAGGGGGCCAACGTGGTCCCACCTTCCGGGAGGGGGCATGGGCCTATGAGGGAGTGTCCTGGCCGCATTGGGCCAGGGGCACAAGGCCCCATAGGGCCCAGCCGATCCTAGAGAGTTTAAATCGTTTAAACTAGAGATAAGATAAGATAGGATTTCTAGATAAGGGAGAGTTTAAATTGTTTAAACTAGAGATAGGCTTGGAGGAGAGGCTAGGGCTGGCCGCACCCCCCCTCTATATATAGAGGGCTGGTGCGCCCCCTCTCACACCCCCTTACACCTTCCTCCAAACCCAGTTGCCCTGCTGCCCTTCCTCTCTCCCTCTCGACTGTTTGTAGGCGAAGCCCTGCGGCAGAAATTCTCCACCATATACACCACGCCGTCGTGCTGTAGATCCAATCTATATCTCCACCATACTTGCTGGTCCGAGGAAGGAGGAGACATCGAGGTGCCGCACGTGTGCATCTCACGGAGGCACCGCCACTTGTGGTGCTAGATCGGATCGGATCGCGAGGAGGAGAAGCGAGTACGACTACATCACCCACATTCCGACGAACGTTTCGCTGTGCGAATCTTCAAGGGTATGAAGATCCAATCCAATCTCTCTCGTTGTTTGCATCTCCTAGATTAGATCTTGGCTTTCCTTCTGTTCGCTTCCGTAGAAAAATTTGATTTACTATGCTGCGAAACCCTTCAGTGGTATCAGAGCTAGATCTATGCGTAGATGTGATTCACGAGTAGAACGCAACATGGTTGTTGCGGGCGTTGATGTTTTCTGTTGCAAGCCTCTTGTTTGTGTTCTTCTTATGGCGCGGGATAGTGAGATTGAAGCGGTCCAGGCCAACCTTACGCGACGTCGTTCGCGAGACCGGCTCCGCACTTGACGTGTGGCTTGTACCATACATGCGGCTGGTGGATGTCAGTTTCTCTCACTATAGTTGTCATGGGATTAACACCGGAGTTTGGCAACCATAATATCACCGTTGTGGCTTTCCGTAGGTAAGAATCGTTCTTAGCATCTACTCCCATAAGCCACGTAAAACATGCAACAACAAAGTAGAGGCGTCTAACTTGTTTTTGCAGGGAGTGTTTTCTGTGATATGGTATGGCCCAAGATGTGATGTGTATAATGTATGCGATGATCATGTTTTGTGATGTTTCACGACTTGCATGTCGATGAGTACACAACCGGCAGGAGCCATATGGTTGTCTTTATAATTGTGTATGACCTGCGAGTCAACTTCTTATACGCCATGTAATAGCTTTACTTTATCGCTAAGTAGTTAGCAATAGTTGTAGTTGCTATTCGTGGTGGAGGCAATCATGGTGGAGTGATGGAGATCATGCCGGAACGCACAAGATGGAGATCATTGCACGAAGATTGGCTATACCATGTCACATAAAGTTATATGCATGTGATGTTTATCCTTTTATGTATCTTATTATGCTTAGATCGCGACGGTAGCATTATAAGATGATTCCTCACTTAAAGATCAAGATAAAAACTGTGTTCTCCCCAAGTATGCACCGTTGCGAAAGTTCGTCGTGTCCAAGCATCACGTGATGATCGGGTGCTATAGACTCTACGCTCACATACAACGGGTGCAAGCCAGTTTTGCACACGCCGAAATACTTGGGTCTAGCTTGACGAGCCTAGCATGTACAGACATGGCCTCGGAACACAAGAACCGAAAGGTTAAGCATGAGTCATATGAATGATATGATCGACACTTCGTTGTCCACCATTGAAACCACATCTCTTCTCGTGAAGATCGGATTAGGTGTGGTGAATTTGGATCGTGTTCACTAAACAACTTGAGGGATGTTGAATTTAGTGGGAGTTCATCTAGTAATTTGATTAAAAGTTGAACTAGTTATCATGAACATAGTCTAATTTGTACTTGCAAATATTGTAGATCACATGGCTAAGTCCAACTTCAACTTCAACGTTTTTGCTGAGAAAGAAAAGCTTAAGAACAATGGGTCTAACTTCACCAATTGGTTCCGCAATTTGAGAATCATTCTCTCTGGCGGTCAAAAGGACTATGTCCTTGAGAAAGCGTTAGGTGACGCCCCTGCTGCAACTGCGCCGGCTGATGAGAAAGCTGTCTATCAGTCGCGCAAAGATGATTATGGTGTGATTAAGAGCACCATGTTGTTTGCTATGGAACCGGAACTTCAAAATCGTTTTGAAAACTATCCCGGGCCCTTTGAGATTCTCGAAGAGTTGAAAACCATGTTTCAGACTCAGGCCCGTTCTGAGAGATATGAGATCTCCGAGAAGTTCTTTAACTGCAAGATGGAGGAAGGGAGTTCCGTTAGTGAGCACGCCATTAAGATGTCGGGCTACACTCAACGCCTTGAGCAACTGGACTGCAAGATTCCAGAGGAGCTCAAGATTGACAGGGTTCTGCAATCACTCCCTCCCAGCTACAAAAGTTTTGTAGTGACTCATAATCAGATTGGTTCCACTGATACGATCACCGAGCTCTTCGCAAAGCTGAAGGCTGCGGAGGTGGACATCAAGAAGGATAATCATGTGTTGATGGTCAACAAGCCCTCCTTTAAGAAAGGTAAAGGTGCAAAGAAGCCCTTCAAGAAGGGCGGCGGCAAGCGCAATGCCCCTGCTGAGAAGAAGCTCAGGTCTGGTCCCAAGCCGGAAACTGAGTGCTTCTATTGCAAGGACAAGGGTCACTAGAAGCGCAACTGTCTGAAGTACTTAGCGGACAAGAAGGCTGGCACCATCAAAGGTATATTTGATATACATGTTATTGATGTTTTCCTTACTAGCCCTCGTTGTAGTGCCTGGGTATTTGATACCGGTTCAGTTGCTAATATTTGTAACTCGAAACAGGAGCTGCGGAATAGACGGCGGCTTGCGAGGGATGAGGTGACGATGCGCGTTGGCAACGGATCAAGAGTTGATGTGATGGCCGTCGGCACGCTCTCCTTAGTTTTACCTTCGGGATTAGTTTTAAACCTTAATAAATGTTATTATGTGCCTGCGTTGAGCATGAACATTATTTCTGGATCGTGTTTATTGCAAGACGGTTATTCATTTAAATCGGAGAATAATGGTTGTTATATTTATATGAGTAACATCTTTTATGGTCATGCACCTATTGTGAGTGGTTTATTTCTTCTAAATCTCGAAAGGGATGAAACACACATCCATAACATTGAGGCTAAGAGATGCAAAGTAGATAGTGATAATACTACTTATTTGTGGCACTGTCGTCTAGGTCATATTGGTGTAAAGCGCATGAAGAAACTCCATTCTGATGGACTTTTGGAGTCTCTTGATTTTGAATCATTTGACACATGCGAACCATGCCTCATGGGCAAGATGATCAAAACCCCGTTCTCCGGTATGATGGAGCGAGCAACGGACTTGTTGGAAATCATACATACCGATGTATGCGGACCAATGAGTGTTTCGACGCGCGGTGGATATCGCTATTTTCTCACTTTTACCGATGACTTAAGTAGATATGGGTATATCTATTTAATGAAACATAAATCTGAAACGTTTGAAAAGTTCAAAGAATTTCAGAATGAAGTGGAGAACCATCGTAACAGAAAGATTAAGTTTCTACGATCCGATCGTGGGGGCGAATATTTGAGTTATGATTTTCTCACGCATCTCAAAGCAAGTGTAATCGTTTCACAACTCACGCCACCCGGAACACCACAGCGCAATGGTGTGTCTGAACGCCGGAATCGAACCCTATTAGATATGGTCCGATCGATGATGTCTCTTACTGATTTGCCGTTATCATTTTGGGGTTATGCATTAGAAACCGCTGCATTCACTTTAAATAGGGCTCCATCTAAATCCGTTGAGACGACACCGTATGAACTATGGTTTGGTGCTAAACCTAAGTTGTCGTTTCTTAAAGTTTGGGGATGCGAAGCTTACGTCAAGAAGTTGATGCCGGACAAGCTCGAACCCAAAGCGGAGAAATGCGTCTTCATAGGATACCCTAAGGAAACTATTGGGTATACCTTCTATCACAGAACCGAAGGCAAAGTGTTTGTCGCAAAGAACGGTTCCTTTCTTGAGAAGGAGTTTCTCTCGAAAGAAGTGAGTGGGAGGAAAGTAGAGCTAGACGAGGTTATTGAACCTTCTCTTGAATTGGAGAGTAGCGCAACACCTGAAATTGTTCCAGTGCCGCCTGCACCAACAATAGAGGAAGCTAATGACAAGGATCATGAAGCTTCGGACGATGCTGCTACTGAACGTCGCAGGTCGACAAGGTCGCGTGCCCCTCCTGAGTGGTACGGCAACCCTGTCTTGACTGTCTTGTTAGTAGAAGACAGTGAACCTACGAACTATGAGGAAACGATGATGAGCCCAGACTCTGAGAAATGGCTAGAAGCCATGAAATCCGAATTGGGATCCATGAGCGAAAACCAAGTATGGACTTTGGTGGACCCTCCTAGCGACCGAAAGGCCGTTGAGTGCAAATGGATCTTCAAGAAGAAAATGGACGGGGATGGTAATGTTACCGTCTATAAAGCACGGCTTGTTGCGAAAGGTTTTCGACAAGTTCAAGGTGTTGACTACGATGAGACTTTATCTCCCGTAGCGATGTTTAAGTCCATTCGGATTTTATTAGCAATTGCTGCGTTTCATGATTATCAAATATGGCAAATGGATGTCAAGACTGTTTTCCTCAATGGCAACATTGATGAAGAGTTGTATATGATGCAACCCGAAGGTTTTGTCGATCCTAAGGATGCTGATAAAGTATGCAAACTTCAGCGTTCCATTTATGGACTGAAGCAAGCATCTCGGAGTTGGAACCTTCGTTTTGATCAAGTGATCAAGAGCTTTGGATTTGTTCCAAATTGCTACGAAGCTTGCATCTACAAGAAAGTGAGTGGGAGCTCGGTGACGTTTCTGGTACTATATGTGGATGACATATTGATTATTGGAAATGACATCAACATGCTTAACGATGTGAAGAGTTATTTGAACAAGTGTTTTTCAATGAAAGACCTAGGTGAAGCTGCTTATATATTGGGCATCAAAATCTATAGAGATAGACAAAGACGCCTGATAGCTTTAAGCCAAAGTACATACCTAGACAAAGTTCTGAAAAGGTTCAGAATGGATAAAGCATTGAAAGGTTCAGTGCCTATGTTGTCAGGTAAGATATTGAGCAAGGCTCAGTGTCCAGCTACGGTAAATGATAGGGAAGCTATGAGCAAAGTGCCTTATGCCTCGGCCATAGGTTCCATCATGTATGCCATGCTGTGTACTAGACCGGATGTGTCCAATGCTCTTAGTTTGACGAGCAGATATCAAAGTGATCCAGGAGTGGAACACTGGACAGCCGTGAAGAACATCCTAAGGTACCTAAATAGGACTAAAGAAATGTTCTTAGTCTATGGGGGTGATGAACAGCTCGCCGTAAAAGGTTACGTCGATGCTAGTTTCGACACCGACAAGGATGATTCTAAATCTCAGACAGGATACGTGTATATTTTGAATGGAGGAGCTGTGAGCTGGAGAAGCTGCAAGCAAAGCGTGATCGCGGGATCTACAGTAGAAGCGGAATACATGGCTGCTGCAGAAGCGTCAAGTGAAGGAGTTTGGATCAGAAACTTCATCACTGAGCTTGGCATGGTTCCAAGTGCATTGGACCCACTGGATATATTGTGTGACAACACTGGCGCCATAGCACTCACTAAGGAACCAAGATATCATCCAAAGACCAAGCATATCAACCGCAAGTTTCATATAATCCGAGATTATATAGCAGATGGAGATCTGAAGATCAGCAAAGTACATACAGATCTGAATGTCGCAGATCCATTGACTAAACCTCTTCCACGTGTAAAACATGATCAACACCTCAGTGCCATGGGTGTGAGATTGTTGCCAGATGTAAACTAGATTATTGACTCTAGTGCAAGTGGGAGACTGTTGGAATTATGCCCTAGAGGCAATAATAAAGATGTTATTATTATAATTCTTGTTCATGATAAAGTTTATATTCCATGCTAGAATTGTATTAAGCGGAAACTTTAATACTTGTGTGGTTTGTGAACAACACCGTGTCCCTAGTACGCCTCTATGGACTAGCTCATTGATCAATGATGGTTAAGGTTTCCTAACCATAGACATGAGTTGTCAATTGATAATGAGATCATATCATTGGAGAATGATATGGTGGATAGACCCAAACTAAGCGAAGCAATTAGATCGTGTCATTGTGTTCGTCTTTGCGAAGTTTTTCTTATGTCAAATATTGTATTCCTTAGACCATGAGATAATACAACTCCCTGGTATCGGAAGAAAGCTTTGAGGTCATCAAACGTCATCCTATGAGAGGGTGATCATAAAGGTGTCTCTCAGGTAATCGGAAAGTATCTGTTGGGTTGTATGTATCGAGATGGGATTTGTCCCTCCCAAGTCGGAGAGATATCCTTCGGGCCCACTCGGTAATCGATATCAACACCGCTTGCAAGCATGTGGTTAAGGAGTTAATCACAAAGTGATATTGGATTACGGAACGAGTAAAGTACTTGCTGTGAACGAGATTGAACTAGGTATGACGATACCGACGATCGAATCTCGGGCAAGTAAAATATCGCGAGACGAAGGGAATATATATATGGGATTGATTGAATCCTGGCATCGTGGTTCATCCGATATGACCATCGATGAATGTGTGGGAGTCAATATGGGTGCCCAGACCCCGCTGTTGATTATTGATAGAAGATCATGTCTGCATATTCTCGAACCCGCAGGGTCACACACTTAACGTGTCTCGACGCTAGGATAGATTGGATACTTGGTTTATGAATTTTTGTTCGGAGTCTCGGATGGGATCCGGGACATCACGAGAGGTTCCGGAATGCTCCGGAGAATAAGATTCATATAAGGCAGTGCAGTTTTTGGAGTTCGGAATTGTTCCGGATTAATCGGTATTGTACCGGAAGCTTCTAGAACCTTCCGGAAGGGGGCGAACGTGGTCCCACATTCCGGGAGGGGGCATGGGCCTATGAGGGAGTGTCCTGGCCGCATTGGGCCAGGGGCACAAGGCCCCATAGGGCCCAGCCGATCCTAGATAAGTTTAAACTCGTTTAAACTAGAGATAGGATTTCTAGATAAGGGAGAGTTTAAACTAGAGATAGGATTTCTAGATAAGGGAGAGTTTAAATCGTTTAAACTAGAGATAGGCTTGGAGGATGGGCAAGGGCTGGCCGCACCCCCTCTATATATAGAGGGCTGGTGCGCCCCCTCCCCCCAACCTACACCTTCCTCCAAACCCTAGTTGCCCTGCTGCCCTCCTCTCTCCCTCCCGACTGTTTGTAGGCGAAGCCCTGTGGCAGAAATTCTCCACCATATACACCACGCCGTCGTGTGGTAGATCCAATCTATCTCTCCACCCTACTTGCTGGTCCGAGGAAGGAGGAGAGGTCGAGGTGCTGCACGTGTGCATCCCACGGAGGCACCGCCACTTGTGGTGCTAGATCGGATCGGATCGCGAGGAGGAGAAGCGAGTACGACTACATCACCCACGTTCCGACGAACGTTCCGCTGTGCGAATCTTCAAGGGTATGAAGATCTAATCCAATCTCTCTCGTTGTTTGCATCTCCTAGATTAGATCTTGGCTTTCCCTCTGTTCGCTTCCGTAGAAAATTTTGATTTACTATGCTGCGAAACCCTTCACCCGCATCGAACGGGCAAGTGGAAAGATCCAACAGACTGGTACTGTCCGGGATAAAACCCTGGCTCATACAGCCACTGCAAATATCAGTGGGGTGCTGGATAGAAGAACTACCAGCGGTACTGTGGAGTTTAACAACAACTCCGAATCGATCAACAGGCTATACGCCATTCTTTCTGGTATATGGGGCAGAAGCTGTATTACCAGCCGACATAGAGCATGATTCGCCAAGGGTCACCCAATACACAGAAGCCGAAGTGCGCGAAGCCCGGCAAAATGATGTTGTTCTGCTGGAAGAAGCGAGAGAACTGGCCTTGTCCAGATCCGCCATATATCAGCAAAATCTCTGACGCTACCATAGCCGGAAAGTAAACCCCCGAGTTTTCCGGGAAGGTGATTTGGTGCTAAGGCTAATACAGCGCACTGCTGGCATGCATAAGTTATCCCCTCCATGGGAAGGACCTTTCATTGTGAGCAAAGCTTTGCGCAATGATTCCTACTATCTTATTGATGCGCATCCCCAACAAAAGAACAAGGCAGACAGGTCTGGAGAAGAATCCAAAAGACCATGGAACATAGCACTGCTTCATCCTTTCTACACCTAAGAGGTGAATGTATCCGAACTACTCATATGTCGGTATGTATATCGGCAATGAGCTTATCAATAAAAACTTTACCACTCTGAGCAAAGACTCGGGGACTACTATAACACTTGTCTCTTGTTTCCATATTTTTGTGTCGGCTGGGTCAAGTCGATTATGTCTTAGTTGGATTAGTAATGTCTGAGCACCAAAAACCTAACTCTTCGACTTTGCTGCTGTCCAACAAGAATTGGCTTCATGGCAAGCAAGAGAACAAGTTTGGAATGGCAAAACACACAAAAAACGACTAAGGAAAAGAACTTAAGCGCGCCGACATTGGTTTTTTGGTTAACCCTTAGTTTATTTTCTTCACTAAAGTGCCAAATCATTTTGAGCTAATCTCAAGGTTTCAAGTATTGTTAAGTCAATTTTTTGAACCGCGGACTCGTAAGTCAAAAAACCGAATCAAGGTAGACGCGAGCCGAGTCAAAAATTGGGGGAACAAGAAAATGAAACTCGAGGACTTCGCCCATGATAATCCGGCAATAAAACTTAGTTCGGAACATAAAATTGTAGCACAAACAAACCAAAGTATTTAAATACATCTACACCCGGCATTCTGGGGATCTAATAAATGTGACAAGTGTTTTTCAAGGGGCAGGAGCAACAGAAGAATCATCTATCGAGGAGGGAGGTACTCCGGAGTGTGGGGAAGGAGCGCTAGCTTCGGCTTCGTCCTCCGGGTCAACTTCGTTGTCCTCCGGGTCAACTTCGTTGTCCTCCGGGTCAACTTTGTTGTCCTCCGGGTCTTCAGCCTCGTCGCCTAGCTCAGAGCCCTCGCTCTCGCTCCCTTCCTCTTCAGCTCTAGAAATAATTTCTTCATTAGCAGTATCAAGATAGCTCGGCCCCTCGTTCCAAGCATGGCATAAGGAGTATTGGATGAGCTTATTGGCACAGGCCTGGCGGTGTGCGATCCATTCCGGATCCTCACACCACTTAGACCCGGTGCGCATATGAGTGAGCAGTGCCAAGTCCATTCCTTCATACCATGAGAGCACAAATTTCAGAGCAATGTCCGCCCCAGCCCGTGCGACAGATTCGCGCCACAAATGCAGCTGCGTGTCACATTCCATGAGTTTGGCTATAAAAGTCGAGCCTTTTTTGGGAATGGTTTGACTGGGCCAGAGGCAGCTGAACATCCGTGTTGCCGCTGGGATGATGTCCGCGCCATGATTCTTTACTACCTCAAGGGGAGCGGTGAGACTCGCCAGGAGATCTTCCATGGTATAGGGGATTGGCTCGCCATCAGGGGCAGCAGTAATTCCACGTTGTTCGCGGGACTGGCGTACGGCAGAGGCAGCAAGCATATTGCTCTCTGGAAATTTGCCTAAGGATAAGAAGAGAAACAGTGAGAAAATGGACCAAATCCGAATAGTAACAGATCAAGCAAGGGCGGAAAACTTACACGCAATTTGGAAGAGGAGTCGCTGAAGCTCGGAATCAACATTGGCATTGTGGACCCGGAGTTTTTCGTATTCGGTGGTCATCGACGTAAGCTTGACGTCGGCTTCCTCCAGTAGGCTCTTGTCCTTAGAGATTTGCGTGGTTAAATGCTCTTTCTCCTTGGCAAACTCCTAGTCGGCCTTCTCTAACACGGACTGATGGGAGCTCTTAAGCTTTTGAATTTCGGCATTCAGCCGAGTGATCTCCGAGTCCTGCTGCCTAAGCCGAGCTATTTCCTCATCTTTCTTTTTCAGTTTAGCTTCATAGTTACCTGCTTGTTCGAGGCAGTGGGTCATTAGTTTAGGCATGGTGACACTGTCATCGAGAGCAACTGCAACAGCACAATGATCCGGAGGACCCAAAATATGAGTGTCCACCGGATAAAGAAAGGAAAATACAATGATCATATGAAAGGGATGAGTTTACCTTTGATCTCCGCAAGGTTCTTCCTCATGATTTTATTCTCAGCTTCAACCTCGGCTGCATGATTCAGACAAGATATTCATATAGATCCTGAGAAGTTTGAATGAACAAGGAAGAAAAGGAATGGAAACTAACCCCTCTTCTGGTACTCCACCAGGAGTTTACCATAACGCCCGCGAATATCTTTATAGGAGTCCAGCATGCGCTGGAACTCAGCGGTTCGGCGATTAGTGGTAATCTGAAATAAGCAAGGAAGAGACAAAAGTTCAGAGGCAAAGTAGAAATAATTCGAAGTCTACAAGATCCGGTCCAAGTGGAACTTAACTCGGCTCTAGGTGTGTGGAAATTCGAAGTCTACAAGATCCGGGCCAAGTGGAACTTAACCCGGCTCTAGGTGTATGGATATTCAAAGTCTACAAGATTCAGGCCAAGTGGAACTTAACCCGTCTCTAGGTGTGTGGATATTCAAAGTCTACAAGATCCGGGCCAAGTTGAACTTAACCCGGCTCTAGGTGTGTGGATATTCGAAGTCTACAAGATCTGGGCCAAGTGGACTTAACCCGGCTCTAGGTGTGTGGATATTCAAAGTCTACAAGATCCGAGCCAAGTGGAACTTAAACCGGCTCTAGGTGTGTGGATATTCGAAGTCATTATGAACAAAAGCTAAGCTCTATGAGATGCATCCGACCGAATAACAAATTATTCCCTCGGAGGCTCGGGGACTAGGGGCTATATCTATAGTGATTCAGTAGTGTAAAACATCAGCAGCAGAGAAAAAGGATTATCTCCATCATTCGGTCTGCCAAAGAGATAGCATTGGTAGCGGAGTTCATCTGGGCGCTAAACTCGGCTGGGCCGAACCTCTTCGGCAAATCGTCTTGAGGATCGACGAATTTGGCGTTGTTCCAGTTCTTCACATACTCAAGGAGTTATGGACTGTAACTTTCGCCGCTCGGAGTATAGCTCGCCACAAGGCCCTTCACGTGGGCCTCCCGCCTGGCGGATTGAGCTGCAGTGGGGCTGGTGTGCAAAACCAGTTGTTGGCTGCCCTCTGGTCCGCAGGCAGTAGACCCGGATGAAGTTACTTTGGCTTTGCTGGACGAGGGTGGAGGAATTGGCTGAAAGATGTTGGCCATGGAAGGAGTAGACCCGGAGGGAGCCGATGGAGCTTTTCCCTTTGGAGGCTCTTGTTGTTGCTGCTGCGGGTGCTGTTGCTACTGGTGCTGGTGTTGCTGCTAGTGCTGATGC
Organism: Avena sativa; assembly: GCA_916181665.1. Taxonomy (NCBI): domain Eukaryota; kingdom Viridiplantae; phylum Streptophyta; class Magnoliopsida; order Poales; family Poaceae; genus Avena; species Avena sativa. The sequence continues at coordinate 202,500,068 of OV702291.1, forward strand.
TGCTGTTGCTGCTGGTGCTGCTGCTGGTGCTGGTACTGGTACTGAAGATGTTGGAGGCGGCGCCGATGAAGCGGGCGCCTCAGGATCTGGCACAGAGGCCGAGGAACCGGGGAGATCCAGCATCGCCGTATCCAGATCCGGCCCACTACCCCCCGCGCCGACATTGCCCTCCTCTTGGCGAGGTGGGCTCTAGTCAGGCGCATCCGCGGAGCCCTATTGAATAGGGCTGAGCAGGCGATAATCATCGTTGCGGGAGGGGGGGCTGCTCCGGAGTGGGGAGGTAATGTCGGGGCCGCTCTGAGGGATGTCCCTAGGAGCTCTGAGAAAGAAAAAGCACCAAGTCAAAAAGAAGAATCAGTAAGAAACAAAGGCAAACGAAGCAGAAAATCTAAAGGAGCAGAATCAGAGAACTTACTCATATGCGGTAGGAGGAGACCGAGGCTGGGGCGCCCTCCGAACCGTGCTCTTGATGGCAGGCTTGGCGGAGGGTTTAACCCCGGACTTCTTTTGCCTCTTCTTGGGCGGCGGCGCCTCCGAAGCTGCGGCCGAGGTAGCTGCACACTTCTGGGATGGAGCCTGAGCCGGGCCACCAGTTGCAAGGGGAGGAACCTCGTGGACCTGATCGTCCGGGTTAGCTGAAGATTCAGACATAGCCAGGTGCGCGTAAGGGATGAGAACCGAATCAAGTACCTCAACATCCGAGTCATCATCGTCTAACCAATCCCTTAGAGAAGAGGCCTTACCAGCACTGTGTCTGACGACGTTCGGGGTAGGCAGGAAGGCCTCCGGATCAGGCTCCACCTCGTCCTCCTCGGTGTGGTCCTCCAACCATTTGCTTGCCAGCACCTCGCCATCCTCCAGCGGTTGCTGGAGAAATTTCTGAGAAAATAATTGCCAAGTTACAAAGGAAAACCGACATACGAAGAAGATCCGGAAAACAAAGAAGGGATAATTTACCTTTGGAGGAGGGTTGGCACGGGTGAAGGGCTCGAGTCCCTACTCCCAATCCTCGGAGAACTCCTTATCCACGTTGAATATGGACTTAACCCGGCGGTAAACCGCCGAGTTATCCAGCTCGAAAGAAGAGGTCCGGTGAGGGTCAAGAGGGCCGCTGAGATAGCAGATCTTGTGGGCTCGCTTCTAGAGGGGGGAGACCCGGCTGCGGAGGAAAGTGATCATGATATCCCCCCCCGGAGTTTCTCCTTGAGAAGCTCCTTGATCCGGCACGCCACTTGGTTCGCCAAGGTAGTGGGCTGCTTCGGGATGCTCTCCCAACGCGAGGTGTCAGGAGGGCCAAGCTTGAAGGGGAGCAACCGGGTCAGGTCCTCCTTAGTGGTGTTCCAGACATAAAAGAAGGTCCGGGCCCAGCCCTTGCAGGATTCGAGCCCGGTGACCCGGGGAAACACGGATTCTTGTGCGGAGAGATAGAGGCAGCGCCGCATTGGGTCAGGTGCTTGTCCTCCGGGGCAAGCTCCTTATCCGGAACCACGTTCCTCCGTAGACCAAAGGAATCCAAAGTTCTTTGGTTGGCCAGAGGCCAATGTACCCCTCGATGCTAGAAGCAAAGGAGGACATAGAAGTAATAGCGTTTGCGGGGAGGTGATGTGGTTGCAGCTTGTAAGTGGAAATGAAATCGAAGAAAAAATCAGAAGTGGGGAGGCCGAAGCCGCACTGGAAATGGGAAAGAAACACAACGTATTCCCCTTATCTGGGGGAAGGAGAAATTTCACCGGTGGCGAGGCGGCAGGCGACGCCGGCGGGGATGCGACAAGAGGCGTGGAGCCAAGCCAAGTCCACCTCACGGATGATGGAGCCGGACCAACCGCCGCGCTCGCGGCCCTCCGCTCCTTCTTCTTGTTGCGCCACCACCGCTGCTTCCTCCTCAGACATGGTGGATTCAAGATCTTCCAAGGAGTAATCGGAGTAGAGGTAGCCGGAAGAAGGGAAGCGGGAAATGCAAGGCCCCTTGGTGGAAATTAACGTTGGGAACGGTGGCGACGATGCGAAATGCTATCGGAGCACGGTCGCGGTGGCGCTCGTGAAGCAGAGAACTGGCAGCGGCGGCGGAGTCGCTGTGAAAGAGAGAAAGAGCAGTGGAGCGCGACGCAAATGGGGGAACTTCCCCTGGGAGTGCCCCGCACCCCCTACTTAACCGTGTCGCACGCGCGTCGTGGGATCCTTTGCGGGTGACGTGCCGCACGCAACGAGCGTGTACGCGGCCTGAGCAGCCAATCAGAACAAGGCCATAGGAGGGGCCACGGGAGCAAGCGATCCCATGACATGACATGGTGTTACAGTTAACGAGGTGCTACGGTGATGGGACGTTTACAGCAGTTATGCCTGATGCAGCGACAGTAACCGGTGCGGTAAATGCGCATGGCCCTTAAAATGAGGCAAATGATGATTACCCTCCACGTAGGATGTGGAGAAGCGTACGAGAGAAGGAAAGATAACCCGGATAAGCAAGCGAAAGACCTAGCCAACGAGGAATAACTCGGAAAGTGCAAAAGGGTTGAAAGATGAGAAACTCTGGGTTACGGGGTAACTCGGCCTAAGGAGCGAAAGATCCGGATAAAGGAACATGTTGTGGCCTTAACAACTAAAAGTTGCTAAGACCACACCAGCTTCGGGGACTAATGTTGGGGGGATACCCTCAGGTAGGGTAACACCGGGGTATAAGGGTCGAGTTAGCCGGGGTATGGTGCGGTCAAAGCAAAGTGCTGACCGGGTCACCTCAAGGTAGGCCAAATCATGGTGTGACCCGGCCCATGGAGCATTTCCTTGACAATGGTCCGGCCGACATAAGATTTATGTCGGCCATGTCTATATGTTTTGCAGGTAAATGGGTAAGCTGGATTAGCTATATGCTAGCCGGATTATCTTAGCTTCCAAGAGAAGGAATCCCCCGCTGGTCAAAAGGTGGCTTTATTAGCTGAAGCATGTGCAAAGTAAAGTAAAGCAGAGGACCAGCGGGTCAGGAGCGACCAAGGTGACGCGGGCAAAGCCGGATGACGTAGCCCGTGTCTGGTGACGCCAAAAGGCAAGGATTACGCCATGTGTTACGTCCAAAACCTGGACGAGCCGTTAAAGGGAATAAAAAAGCATCTGCTTTAGGAAAGGAGCATATTCGTAGAATATGCTCCCACCTGTGCCCTAGAATAAGGAGCACCGGGACCTCCATGGAGAGAGACGGTGGATAGATGAATTATTCTCTGTCTAAGGTAAAACTCTAGGGCTAGTGAACAGGGAGTAAGAGACATCGTCTCCTTCTTGTTGAGAGCCTTTAAATCACTTATAAACACCATTGATAGAGAATATACAAGAACTTCCGTGCGTGGAATCACCACGCTCTCCCTCCCTGGATTCCCTTAGCACTCATTGGCCCCATCTTTAGCCTATCCATGACATCTGTCGTGCCACCACCACGACACTAACAATATAAAATACAAGTCCGTAAATTTTTACTGGTAAATACTTTGTATTTCAGGCGCAGAAAAAAGAGAAATATGAATTTTTTAGGAAAATGGAAGCCCATTCAAAATTGCACAATCTGAAAATTTCTCTTTTTTTAAGACCAGAATACGACATTTTTTCACATGAGTTTGTGCGCACGTGGATTATAAATTATTATCTATGACCCGGTATTTTTGGGTTTTGTTGGATCTTTAAATTTTGAAGTTTTCAAAGCAAATATAAAATCCTCCATAAAGCACGAGCTCTAAATTAACGTTCTCACAATCTGATAAGCTATTGCGTACCGTAGACTTGCTCATATTTTTTTTGTGGGAGCGCTACACGCCCCCCTCGGGATAACTCCCCCTGATCTCCCGGGTCCTCTGGCCGCCACGTATCCCCTAAAACAGACCCAAATTTTGTTTTTGCTACAAAACGATCTATTTTTGCTACAAATTATTTCGCTTTTGCTACATGTAGCAAAAAATATTTCGCTCGCGAGACAAAATAAAAAAGACAGATCTCGCCGTACACCTCGCCGGAGACCTCGCCGGACACTTTGTAGCAAAATGTTTGTTCTAATGTACCAAAAAGGATTTCGCCAGGAGATCTAGCCAGAGACGTTGTAGCAAAAACTTTACGCTATTATAGCAGAACTATAAAATAGATGTAGCAATGAAGTTCAACATCTGTAGAAAAAAGATTTCGGCAGAGACGCCGTAGCAAATCTTTGTACTATTTTAGCAAAAAGAGAAACATTTGTAGCAAAAAAAATACCATTGCAGCTGCGCCGCTCGCAGGTAGCACACCAAAAGCTGTATGTAGCAGGTCCGCTCGCCTTAGGTAGCAGTGTCGTATGCCACAGGTAGCAACGGCGGTAGCCGTATGTAGCAAACAACTGTAGCTTGCTACAGAGGTGGGCGGTGCCATGGGAAGTGGTGGAGCAGACGGAGCACGTGCAGCAGGCTCGGGTCCCTGGTGCGGCGGCGGCAAGGACCTAGCCCGGCGACAACTTAACTAGGCTTGGGGCATGGGCGTACCTAGGGGTGGGTCGCGTGGGCCGTGGCCCACCTATAAATTTTGAAGTTCTTTGTTTACCTACTAGTACTATTCAGGTTCGAGAAAGAAAAACGGTCCAGTACTGAACGTGAGTCACGAGCGAGTGACGATAACTAGCGAGGCTAGCTCGTGAAGCCTTGAACCCAACCCCTAACTCTGCGTCTCAGTCCAACAGTCCACCTCTAGCGGTCGCTGGTTCTGCCCACACGCGCCACGCCCCTGCTTCCTCTCGTCGGCATCTCGGCGTCTCGGCCTATTGCTTGTCGCTCGGCTTGGCACCGCGGCCGCGTGTCCAGAACTACAGTACGCCAGCGGCCAACACAGGAACGAGCCGGAGCATCCTGCAGCCAGTCGTAGCCGTTAAATCCCCAACTTACTTTTAGTTCTTGCCCACGAATTTGAGCTGGAGCCAGAACAGCCTTCTCATGAATTGCCCGTCTGTTGTATCTCAATGCATTGCCCGCTTGTTGTGCCCCGATGCCTTGCCCACCCGTTGTGCCTCGATGCAGCCTGCAGCCCTCCTTTTGTATCGGTATTTTTTGAAAATCCTCTCTAATTTTTCGGAATTGCGTCACTTTTTGAGAATCATGAAGTAAATTTCTGAAAATTGTGATATTGCCTCTTTTCCAGAATGATGGAGCAATTTTTTTTATCACACAAGGGCTAGTGCAAATTTTTTTTTGGAGTGTGTCCACCCTCAATTTTTGTCCTGCGTCCGCCACTGGCTTGGGGTAAGGGGAGGGCTCCGCCGGCGGGAGCACCAGGAGGGAGTGGAGAAGCACGGCGGAGGAAGCCACGGACAGTGCGGAGGCCGCAGGCACGCGTCGGTGGGAGCTGCAGCAGGCGGCACGGTCGACAGGATCCGCATGCAGTGGTTTCACGCGGAGGATAAGGTCGTTTGGTGGGACTGCAGGCGGAAGGGCGTGCGAAGAGTCAAGACGCGAACAACCAGGAGCGGAGCGACCCGCGCGTGCGAAGCGAATAGCCAGGAGCGGAGCGGCCCAAGGATGGAATCACGGGATCCCGGAGGAGTAGTATCATTTCCTTTTTTGTCAAAGTTTTTTTACTGGAGAGAGTGTGTTTATAGGTGGAAGTTAGCATCATTTCCCTTTTTGTGGAAGTTTTTTTTCTCGAGGGAGAGTGTTTATAGGTAGAAGTTAGCAAACGGCATCTGGCGTGCAGGCTGGACGAGCATCCGGCGTGCACTGAACTCGTCGCGGTGCAGGTGAGAAAGCGAAAGTTAGCCTCGTTCCTCCGATCCGTCAGTACGTCTCTCACCTACCCTTTTTTTTGTTTCACCTACTCCGTTCGCTCCGGGACAACAGTGCCCGTTCCAGCAACATTCACGTGTTCGTTCGTCCAAGAACTGCTGCCGCTATCCGGACACATGATTCTCGGAGCGGCAGCATCGATCGAGGCGGTGCTCTAGAAAAAGACATCGAACCGAGCCATTGTCCTGTCCTAAAGCGCACAGTGTCAGGGCACTTTACAGCAGGGTCCATCCAATTAGGGTATGCACGTTGGTAGCTGGTGTCTATAATATTATAGACAACTTATACAACAGTCTGTCTATAAGATACTATTTTTAGCCAGTTACATGTGAGTATAAATTACAAACATCACTCATACATCAACAAAATACCATTTGTAAGTTGTCTATAAGATTACTACAGACTGTCTAGAACTTTATAGACAGCTTTACTATCTCTCCTCTCCATATCATCAAAACCGTTGCAGATAGCTGACTCAACACTATTGTACATGCCCTTAGACGACGCACACCGTCTGATTTGGTCTGGATGATTCGGATCGCGGCCCGGTCTATCTGGTCGATGAGCCTAGCGGCGCGATCCAATGTGTTTGTTGGCTGTTATAGTAGACACACAAAAAGTTAAGAATTCAAACTAAATATAAAAGCGCTAAATTGCTGAAAAATTACATAGAATCGTAGATAATTTATATAGGAAATAAAAGAAAAAAGTAGCCCTAGCTACGTCCCTTGGCCTATGACAGCGATGTGGCCATCTACTCCTCGTCGTCGGTGACGAGATCGATGTACGGCGGCAGCGTCCACAGGTTCTAGGGCGGCAGCGCATGCACGGGTGCCGACGGCGAAGGGTTCGTAGCATAGAAAATAAAATATTTTCTACGATGAGAACTATACGCCAAGATCTATCTACTAGATATAAACAACGGGTGGATATACATTCATGGAGAACTTACCCTCGAAGACAATAAAGTTTTGTTAACGAGTAGGAACTCGTGGATGATGTAGTCGTACGCTTGCCGATCTCAAGATCGTGTGGAAGTCCTAGCGCCGCAAACCAGCAACGCATCCGCACTCGCACACATGTTCAGGCCACCGAAGAACATCTGCCTCCTCGCTCCAGCGATGCAGCGAAAGCAGCAACTTCTTCCAGACAAAATGCCACCGGAAACATGTATCTCGCTAATCCGAGACCATGGGAAATAATTCTAGCGGGGAGAGAGATCCTTCACGAAGAGATATGAGGAAGAAGGGTGAGAGGGGTGGCCTTTTATAGGAGGAGGGGGTACCCCTCCCATGGCCGGCGCCCCATGGAGGTGACCCCTTACCTCCCCCATTCATGTGGTGGTAACCCCCTCCACATAAAAGTGTCCCTTAATATTCCTCTTTTAAAGTCTTTACTTTAAATATATTAAATTTCTCCAAATTTAATGCTCTCTCATTTAATAAACTCTTTTATTAAATTTATTCAGAATTTTGTTAATTACTTTAATTAACAAACATTCACATAAAAAACCTGCAACATTTCAATATTACATGCAGAACCAATTTTAGCAATTTCACCCGAAACAGTTTTGGTGTCTATTGAAATAATTCCAGCGCTTTGCAATTCATTCGTCTGAAACACATTTTCTCCAAATGGTATTGGTGTCCCTTAAGTGTGTTACCCTACGGTTCGTGAATAATGCAGACATGATCGAGACCCCTCTCAGATCAATAATCAGAAGCGGGACCTAGAGATCCATACTGACTCCTACACATTCTACGATGACTTCTGTGATTGTGAGAACCTTTAACATTATAACTAAATCCCTTTGTCTCGCGATATATTACATGTTCGAGATTCGATCATCGTATCTCCATACTTAGTTTGATCTCGTTACCGACATGTACTCTTTTCTTGTTCCCGTGATATAACATTCTAGTGATCTTGTCACTTGCTTGCAAGCTAACCAATGTGATATCACTGAGAGGACCCAGAGTATATCTATCCGTCATCGGGATGGACAAATACCACTCTTGATCCATGAGCTTCTACATAACACTTTCGTAGCACTGAACCCACCTTTATAATCACCCTTTCACGGTGTGACGTTTGATGTTGTCAAGATACTCTTCCAGTATTAGTGATTAACATGATCTTATGGTCTAAGGACTAGGATTACTTTGTTAGATGTTATAGCAATATAAACACAATGACTTTGATCATAATGCTATACTTCGGATGAATGTTCATCACATCATTCCACTAATATTGTGACCTTGTTATTAACAACATCCAATGTCCATGATCAGGAAACCTTGATCATCTTGTTAATCAACGAGCTAATTTATAAGAGTGGCATAACTAGGAACTTTCCTTTTGTTTATTAAACACACATGTATTTATATTTCCAAATTAATACAATTATAGCATGCAAAATAAACATCTATCATATACTTGGAATATGTATAATAAAACTTTATTATTGCCTTTTAGGGCACATTCCCTTCAGACGGGTCGATCACCTGCTCGGGCCACGCTGGCCACTCGGGCTGAGGCGGTGGCAGTGGCACCAGATCGGCCAGCTCCATCCTGTGCTGGGCAGCTACCGACGGCACCCACGTCGGCAACGGCAGGGAAGAAGGCGGGAGGGTGTTGGTCACCGCGACCATCCCCGTCAGCTGGACATCGTCGCGGTAGCCATCCCATTTGGTTCTCTCCTCCTCCACGGACGCAACCATGACTTGGTCGAGGATGGGGTCCTCGTCGTAGCCGGCTGCCAGGAGGGCCTGGTACACCGGGGGCAGCTGATGGGCACCCACTTCCTGCTTCACGACGTGGCCACCGCCCTGAGCCTCATCGTAGTCGTCCTGCTCGTCGTCGCCGGAGGAGGAGGAGGAGGAGGAGGAGGAGAAGTCGGGCACGCTCTCGTAGAACTGCCAAGGCTGTAGCTCGCCGCGGAACGCAGGCGAGCACCGCGCCTTGTGCTCCCATGCCAGGAACTTATTTCAGTACTCCTTTCTCTAGTAGGCGCTCTCCCATCGGACGAGGCGCATCTCCTCCTCCAGCGCCTTCCCCTTCTTCAGCGCGGGCGGCACCGTCCCTCTCCATGTTGAGGTGCCAGTCGGTAGGGAGGGAGACATCATGGTGGTCGATGTCGTCCCCCTCTCGTCAGTGCCGCTCGCACTCTGCCACCAGAAAATAGCGGTGACCGCGTTGGCGCTCGTCTACGTGGTGATTGTCCTCACGTGTCGCAAGACCGATGAAGTCCCGTAGCCTTGGCGGCGGTGACACGTCCCGGAAGAAGTGCAACATCGGCGGTGGAGTGGGCGACCGTCGCCCTTGTCGCCTGTGCAACCTAGAGCCGTTGGCCTCGTCGTTGTTCTTCGCCTTTTGTGCCATGAAGGCATCTTCATCGTCCGTGGCGACGGCGGTGGTGACGATAGGGGAGCTTTCTTGGCAATGACAGGGGTAGAGAGTACGACGCTGATAGGTGCAGAGTTGGTTTAAGTAGCCTTGGCCGTCAGTGCGTACGTAGGTTCTTGCGTCTTTGTCATCAACTCCGACATGGGAACTCAGGCGGCATCATGTTAGTTAGCGCCGAATTTGATGGTTGATGCATCAGTCAGTATGATGTGAACACGTCTAAGTCAATGGCATGCGTCTGGATCGCTGCCATACGGACCCAAGACCATCGGTGTGGACATGTCCAACGCATTGTCTATCCAAATTTGGTGGACTGATAAATTGCGCATGCCGCCTCGGTCGGATAGATCGTACCTCCGGTGGGTGCGTGGCCGACTCACGCATCCGGTCGGATCAGTTCGAACCGAGTCGTGCTTCTGGAGATGACCTCACACGCCGATAGGCCTACACGCCCACACCAGAAGATTCTTTTATCTTATCCACACTAAACTCCACGACGAGACATTGAATGAACGACGAAAAGGATGTCGGGAAACACGTTGATCGCCCATCTCCTTTTCCTTTCTTTATTTATGAAATACTCCATGATTCCCGGTAGCACTGTACTCTTTCGTTTCCCCTCCGCGGTCGGGTCTGCAGTCTGCACCGCGCGCGAGCTCAGAAATTCACACGGTGGTCTTGTCTTCGTCTTCGTCGTCAAGGTCTTCCCGTTTCATATGACCGGCCATAGTTCCCGGTAGTCGCAGAGAGTTCTCCGCGACGAGTAGCAGACGCCAGGAACAATACATTTTCAAGTATGTACTACTCCCTCTATTTAAAAATATAAAATATTTTAGTTTTGTGAAATAAATGTATATTTTTAGTGTATAGGTTCACTCTGAACCTTTACGAACCTATACACTAAAAAACGTTTAGGAAAATGTCTTACATTCTAAACGGAGTGAGTATATACTACACAGGATGGAAAGCTATCTGCGACGATTGCATTTGCATGAAGGAGAAAAAATTGTCAAACCCTCTGTAAAAAGCCTGAAATTGCTTGGAGGGAAGAAAGCGCTCGGGTTGGTTCTACTTCTTCCACACGCCCTATGGAACCTAATAAGAGCAACTCTAACAGATTACTTATTTTGCGCCCCTTAGAAACGTGTGTGTAAAACCCGTTTTCAGTTCGCACAAACAGGTACAGAACTTCGACACTGAACTTTTAAATATTTAAATACTACCTCCGTTTCACAATATAATCCTTTTTAGCAAGCTCATTTTTTACATACACCCGCCATGATGAAGGTTTTGAAAAGGTCATCTTTGCTTCCGACTGCTTGTCGCTGGTGCAGCGTCTTCAATCCTCCGTGATGGACAGGTCCTCTATCGGTGTCGTGGTTGACGATATCAACCATCAATGTGGTGGCTTCTCGTCGGTTTCTTTCCGACACGTGAAGCGTGTTCTTAATGAGGCGGTGCATGTCTTAGCTAAGTCCAGTAAGAGTTTAAACTTGAGTTGTGCTTTTTTGTTTTGTTATCGGAGTGCATCTGGCAACATCCGGGAAACTCTATATAATGATGTTGTTTAATCAATACAACCCATGTTCTCTCAAAAAAATCTCACCAAATACGGCAGCAAGAATCCTCACCTGAACGTCCGGGTTGAGGCGGCGATGAGGCGGGCGTCCTCAATGAAAGTCGAGCTCCACAATCTCTAGCTTGATGGCGTGCATCTCCAGCTCCTTTTCCCTGGCTTGCTACTCCACCACCGCCATGATGGCCTCGCGCTGCTCCGCTGCTTCACGCTTTAGCCACTCCTCGGCGACGAGCTCGAAGGTGCGAAGCATGATCTCCATGGAGGATGCCTCTGATGCGTCATCATCGACAAAGTCCGCCTCCACCACCATGTCTTGTCGCGCGTCCTCCTCCTCGGAGGCGGCGGACGGTGGGAGAGGGGGATGGAGGACTTCGAGCGGCGCAATGGGAGCTCCTAGATTACGCGCCGTCACCAGTGAACCTCTGCCATTATAGGGACCGCAGCATCATCTGACCATAGTTGGTCCACTTGCACGCTGCGCGCTTCCGGGTCCCCATCGACGCCACGCGCTTCTTGCACTCCTCCTCGTCGACATTGCGGATGGCGGCGGTGTCACAACCACATGAGGCTACGAGATTATTCGCCCGGCCACCCCGAACCCCGATTGAGAAGTTCCTATGCATGCTCGCTGCGTCAATTTGGTGGATCTGTAGTCGCTAGCGGGTTTTGGCGAAGGAGATGGTGGAGAGGGTGAGGTGCCAGCCGGTTTTTTTCCCATATTTGGCCTCATGAAAGGAACATATAGTGGCTGCGTGGGCCGATTTAATGTGGCCATTATAATTTTTACATGCTAGAGCCAGGATATGAGGTCTGTTCTAGCCAAAAAATGCGTCAAAACTAAAAAATAACCAAAAATTTACAGGCTAGGGATTTTTAAGGGATCTGTTAGAGTTCCTGTAATAGCAACGGCTCCTTCAAAATCTGCAGGAGCAAAGAATCTCACCAACCATTGAGCCCCTTGAAAATAATTTCAAGCCGATGTTCCCCGGAGAGGGATCGTCCGACTTGGTTCCACACAAGACACAACCGTTTTGAAGGGACAAACGTTGCATAGGTGGAGAGCGGTTTTGTGGGCAGGCGAACAAATGTAGCAGATCAGGTCATGTAGAGATAATTTGGGGGTAGTCTCGTTGTTAGGATCCTTCAATCACTAGTACAAACACATTACTTAGAGACGGTGATTGCCCATAAGTCTCAGTCGGTTTCTCGTTCCGGCTGAAGCGCATAGCCTCTAAGAGAACACCACATGAACCGGTTTTTCTTTGTGGCTCTAAGATACACGACCTCGGGTGGTTTCGAAATGTGAACATCTCTAAGAAGTATGACATGGAGACAAATATTAGTCTTGACCATTTGGAAGAACTCCTTACCGTCGGACGACTTCTAGTATGGACTGCCTCCAAGAGTAAGGGACCCGGAGTCGGATTCAAATAAAGACCATCTCCAAACAAGGAAGCCTCGAAGCAGTTATTCATGGCCGCCTCCGGTACTGCTAATTCAAACTCATTCATAGCATACATGACGCATAATCATGATTCAGCAGCTAGAAAATGGATAGACTTAGAGACAGATTATTATATATAGCTCAAGTACTTATTAACAATTATTCTTAGCTAGGGGAAATCCATACAAATTTAGCTATTACTTTATGGCAGTACATACAAAGTGGAGTCTATATATAAAACAACTAGCGTAATTAGTACTCTCTAACAAAACAATATTGCATTTATAATGGGCCACCCGGTGAAAGTTGCTGAACCAGAATATGTACCTCTCCATTATCTTTTTTATCAAAGCAAAAAAGGACAATGCTATGCTGCTTCAAGTTGAAGCGTCTCACAACTTTATCCTATCCAGTCGTCAAGATTGCATTTGACCCAGCTCACATCTTCATCCTAACCATCTTTCGCTTTTTGCTGTTCATTTGCCAAACATGGACATCAATAGGTCCATCAAGGCAATTCTTTAGGTATTTTCTTGTGAACTCAGCCCCAAATGTCTGCTCAAATGCAAAAAATTGAAGAATTAGCATGCTTTTACTAGAAGTAATTAAATATCATAGGCTAGCTTGTTGATCACATGTTCAAGAATATATCATCTTACCAGCTTGCACTTCTCTTTCATGACAGATGAATAGGACAACATGTAGACGTAGTACTTGATTTTTGGTGGAAATTGAGGGAGGCTAAGAGGAAGTCTACATGAACTTCTTTCAGATACATGTCGTTTCCAAAAAGACTCTTCTTATCAAAATCAGTGTCCCCCTTGTGTTGAGGCCTTGATGCGCAACAACACATAAAAATTTCAATACGGTGGAATATTCATGTTTACTGTCTAAACACATACAAAACAAATGACTACAATTTTGATGTTCTTTCATACCTCTAAACTCAATCCTCTTAATGGGATCTTCATCTGATGACTTGAATTCAAAACTACCAAAGCTAATGCGAAAACTGTCATTGCTAGAGAACATTATTGCATCATCACTATAGGTTCCCATCTATTAAATAGATACGTATAGAGAGAATCTTAATACAATCAAGATGCAAGTAGACTATTGAAGTGACAATTAAAATAGATACATACTAATGAAGTGACAATAAATCTCTATTTTTAGAAGGGCGATGAACAATGAGGAATCAATAAAGAATTCTAGATTTTGAGATTTATACAAGGAGAAAAGAGTTGGGGCAAATGGAGGCCGGCTAGGGGAGGCTCTCCCGATGGCTCCATTGGGTCTTTGCAGCTCGGTAACCATGAACCTTAAATTCGAGAAGCAAAATGGCAAAATCCATGCCAAAATTTCTAAATTGAAGCTCTAAATTAGGGTTTTGGGGGTTTGGTTTTCACACATACCTACCTGGATGACGAAGGGGTCCTCGGAGGCAAGGGAGGGCGTCTGCACCACAGGGGACCAGAGGCGGCGGGGAGGAGAGGCAGGGGACCGCAGGCAGCGGTGGACAGTGGTCTAGGCAGGCGGGGAAGAAAAAAATGTGCCACAGATCTAAATTATTATTTTTCAAATATTTTCAGATCTTTACCGCTAGGTACTAGCCTCAGACGGCTGCAAATGAAAAACTTCTCTAAGAACATCCGTTGTCCAAATATTTTATATGTTTCCACCTAGTACTTCCCTAACTAAGACGACTAGGAATTTGAAATGAACTAATATTCGGAACTTTGGAGTTTTTCTATCCTAAAATTTGAGAATTATTCATAATTTAAAGGAGAAGGAAGGTTTCTATACATGCTTGCTAGTGTGAAATTGCGTTCGCTAAGACTAAATGAGGTTCATACATTGAAGAAAATAATTTGCATAGTATAAATCTTGGATCTTACCCAGACAGGCATGACAACTCTTAGTGTTCATGCACTTGCTGTAGAGCAATAAGGTGCAAGTGTTTTGAACTTGACTAATTCAAATGTTTAATCACGAAGTGAGATTATTTGGTTACTTAAGTATGATTTTTTCACCAATATAACCTTTTTTGATGTATTCTTTGAAGGAAGTCTCGTTGAGTCAATATCCGAAGCTCCGGATATATCCAGAACTCCAGATTTTTTAATCCTAAATTTTGAGAATTATTTATAATTTAAAGGCAAAGGAAGGTGTTTAAACATGCTTACTAGAGTGAAATTGAATCCTAAGAGTAAATGAGGTCCATAAAGTGAACAAAATATATGGCGTAGTACAAACCTTGGATCTTCACCTGAAAGGTATGACCGACTCGTAGTGTTCATGCGCTTGCTGTAGAGCAATATGGTGCAAGTGTTTTGAATTTAAGTAATTCAAATGTTTAATGTCGATATGAGATCAGTTGGTTACTTAAATATGATTTTCCAGCAATTCAAACTCTTTTTATGTATTTCTTTAAAATTATAATATAATCGGACACTAGAAAATTTGGTAGTGTGCACGAGCACTAGAAAATTAAAGGAAACTCCATATAAAGGAGTAGGTTAATAAACGAGGTACTTAGTAGTTAAACTACCACAGATCAAGTGCAGATATTTATATATTGTCTTACATGCAACACCAGAGGTAATAATTAACTTAATCAAAATAAGAAGGGGCAGCAGCAGGAGCAGGGGCACGTAGCAGCAGGAGCAGGGGCAACAACAGGAGCATCAGCCTACTCGAGGGGAAATAGGCCAGTCCTGACATATTTCCGGAGAAATTGGCCGTAGGCTGCATGCTTCGTCAGGGTCTTCGGCTGGTGCCTACATCCGATGCCCACCGAGTTCTGGATCATGCTTTCGAGGTCCTAGTCGATGACTCTGCCACAGAATAGCCAAAAAAATCTCCCCTTACGGTGGAAGGGAATTTGCCCACTTCGTAACCACCTCTACATGTAGCGGTTTGTGTAGTCCCTAGAGTACTTGTCAGCACTTGTTGGGGGGATACCCCCGGGTAGGGTCACTCCGGGGTATAATGGCCGAGTTAGCCGAGGTTCGGCAAGGTCAAAGCGGATGCTGGCCGAGTCACCTCAAGGCAGGCCGGATCACGGAGTAACCCGGACCAGGGGGTCGCCTAACGTTTTTTCATCCGACTTATGGAGTAAGTCGGAAATGCTTGTCTAACTTATATGCAGGAACAGGTGTAGCCGGATCTACTATGATCCGGATCCTCGCTTAGCTTCTAGGAGAAGGAAGGAATCTCTCTGGTCAAGAAAGAAGGTCCGGTACGTACAAGATGAGCGAATAAAGCAAGGGCAGGACCACCGGGTCATGGCCGACAAGAGTGACGACGCTCACGTCGGCTGACGCGGGCGCCGCAGAGGCTACGTCGCTAAAGCATGTGTGACGCGGGGGAAAAGCACCCCGGTCGGGTTACTACTTTGGGAGGGGGCATATTCTTAGGAATATGCCTCCACGTATTTCCTAGGTCAGGACCGAACCACCTCTATATTAGGGGGGTTAGGGTTCTGGTAGAGGGGGTTGGCAGAATTCTAGTTAGAGGAGCACTAGTGGGTTTGGTAGTTCCATAGCACTAAGTTGATCTAGAGTTCTTGGGCAAGATAGTAGGCTAGAGTAAGAGAGCACTTTCTTCCTCCTCTCGCCAATACAGCTCAAGGAGCACTTGTAATCTTGGAGATATAGCAATACAAACTTCTGTGTGGAGAATCACTCCACTATCCCTCCCTGGATTCCCCTAGCGTGTATTAGTCCCCACCTTTAGCCTATCCATGGCATCTGCCGTGACACCACCACGACAGTTGGCGCCCACCGTGGGGCTAGCGGCGCTAGCAAGGGTGAAGATCCGGGCGGGAAACTTCATCGGCACCGGCGAACGCATCGTCTCCGGGCTCGTTCAGCGCTTTGGAGCGCTGGATTTCGTCAGCGACAACGCTGGCTGCTTCGGCACGCGCCCGCTTCCGTGCAACGGCCTCTTCGTCAAGCTCGGCGTGCACAAGGTCTATGTTGCTGTGGACGTCTCGTGCGTTCACCCGTGTCGTGTCGTCGATGCGGGGGAACCACCCCTCACTGTGGCTCGCGGGGCGCGTATCGCTCGCTCCCCGGACCATGCGGAGGTGATGATGACTGCGCTAGGTGCAGGTGCGAACAAGGATCCAGCGCCGGACCCGGAGGTAACACCTAAGGCACCGAGGAAAGGTAGAGGACCTCCACTAGAGAGGCCTGAGAACGTACTGAGGGAAGCTATGGATAGTTTGGCTAACCCGGTAGCAGCAGTGGTAGATCCGGCTCAGGCATAGGCCGAGCTAGAGGAAACTCGGCAAAAGATACTGGAGGGCACAAAGAAAATAGCCGCGGCTCAGCAGTCGCTGAACATGATGCTGCGTGAGTACGCAAAGGCAAACAAGGTTGAAGTAGTAAGGGTAAAAGGGAGAAACCTCATAAGTGAGATGAACAAAGAAGGTGATGATGGAGCAGAAGGGTCGGAAAACTATCTGTCTGTGGGGTTGCCGAGGTATAGTACCCCGGCGAAAAACCTTAGAGTAGCAGATGCGGCTGCATCCGAGCTAGAGGGTCTGATGGGTGAGGCCTGTCAAAGACAGCAAGACAGGGTTAACGAGCTGGTTCGGATCGCGAACAGGCAGAATGAGGAGCTGCTGAGAGCTAACCCGGAGAGAGCTGGGGCTTCCAAGATCGTCCATTCGGTGATGGGTAACCCGGAGAAATCCGCTGGAGCCGCATCATCGCCTCATGGTGGTCCAAGGAGAGAAGAGGTAGTAACCTCGGCCAGACGGAACAAACAGATCGTCCCATACGACCCAACGCGTGCGGGAAAAGAAAAAGAGATGCGGAAAAATGATGATCGACGGAGTGTGAGCCGAGGTGAAGCTGACCGAGGTAATCATGACCAAGGCAATGCTGGTCAAGGGAATGCTGCCAACGGCAATGCCGGACAGCGCAACTCCGCAGGAGCAGGACAACCGCAGCAGCGGAATATACCGAGGCAAGAGCAAAGCACCGGCCGAGGTATGCACCAGAAAGGTGTGCAACGAGAGCAAAACCGATACAATGACAGTGATTCGGAGATGGTGAACGTAGGGTACCCCAGACCGGACTATCATGTGATAGGGTCTAGATTGGGGAGCAGGGATTTGATGCCGGATGACGCCAGGTTAAAACTGGATCGCCTGTATAGGTCGGAACAGATCGAATGTCAAGGTCCTCCGGGTCCAGCGTGCTTTGGACCCCGGATCATGAAGGAACCGCCGGTACCGAACTTCCAGTTACCCAGAGGCACGGAGACGTATGACGGCAGTACCAAGCCGGAGGATTGGCTGATAAACTACGCTACGGCGGTGAAAATTGCAACTGGCAACTTGAGATGGGCTGTGCGTTACGTGCCCCAGATGTTAGAAGGCCCGGCCAGAGTATGGCTGAATAATTTGCCACCCGGAAGCATCAACTGCTGGATAGATTTTGAAAAAATGTTTATCAGCAACTTCTCAAGTATGTACCAGAGGCCGAATAGACCGCAGACCCTGGCAATGTGCAAGCAAAGACCCAACGAGACGAATCGTGAATTCTTGACCCGGTGGTGTACCGTGAGAAACTCATGTGAAGGTGTCATAGAGTCACAGGCCATAGCGTGGTTTGCGCAAGGATGCAGATATGGCAGCAAGCTGTGGATGAAGCTGCAAAGAAAAATGCCAGTTACGCTGGCAGAAATGATCCGGATTGCTGATTCGTATGCATTGGGCGATCCGACTCAACCTAGGCTCACGTCAAGTGAGTCAAACGAGGAATACTATCAGAGGGATGGAGCCGGGTCATCCCGGAGGAATGATTACAGAGGAAAGAGGAGAGATGATAGACCCGATCATCGTTACGGTTCGCAACAAGTTGCAGCTGTGAATCAAGATCAACCCGAATCAGGGAGTAACCAACGCCAGAGAACTGGAGGGCAGTGGACTCCAAGAAATGATGGCAAGAAAACATGGACTCCGGAGCAGAAGAAGCAGTGGCAGGAAAAGAAAGACCGTCCGAGGTATACCTATGAGTCGATGCTGGACCAGCCATGTAAGTTTCACATGCCAAATCCGAATAGCCTGGCGGGTCACATGACGAGGCAATGTGAGTGGATGCGAAAGATAGAGCAAGGTGGTTCCGGGGAATGCTCAGGCACCCCGGAATGATCGACCTCGGCAGGAGTTACCCCGGCAGCAACTGCTCTCCGGAGCGAACACGCAGCAGCTAATGTTGCCTCCCCCTCCGCCGAGGTATGACAACAATGAAAGAAGGGATGCAGTGCATCAGGTGGAAAATTAGCAACAACCGGATCAGAGGTACCCCGGAAACGAGGGAAGGAACGAATACAGGGAACATCACCAGAGTTATTGTGTGTTCACGACTGAGGAAACAGATAGAAAAAGCTTGCAGCGCCGACATATGGAGGTCAATGCGGTCATGCCAGCAGTGACGAGGTACATGCCTTGGTCGGACCAGGAAATCACCTGGAACATCAAAGATCATCCTAAACTTATGCCGAGCCCAGGTTCATATGCGCTAGTGCTAGATCCGACGTTCATTGGACCGAACATCAATGTGAGGTTCTCCAAGGTTTTGATTGATAATGGCAGTAGCATTAACATCATGTATGCGGATACGATGTGCAAGTTGGGCATCTCGGAGAACATGCTCCAGGCTACAAGAACAACTTTCCATGGCATTGTACCAGGCATTTCGTGTGAACCCATAGGCAAAGTCCGGGTCGACGTGCTATTCGGCACAAGGGATAACTGCCGAACTGAAAATCTGGAGTTCGAAGTGGTGAACTTGGAAAGTGCGTATCATGCATTACTCGGAAGACCAGCGTTGAACAAATTCATGGCAAGCTGTCACATCAGTTATCTGAAGATGAAGTTGCCCGGGCCAAATGGAGTGATAACCATTGCTGGAGATTTTCGACGTTCCATGGAGTGTGCTTCAGTTGGGTCTAACCTAGCCGAGTCACTAGTAATTGCGCAAGAGAAAAGAAAAAGCCAAGAGGTGGCGGCATTGGCTCAGTCCGCACAGCAATATATGCTGGCATTAAGTAACCCGCATGGCAGCGTTTCATTTCAAGCCGCAAAGGACACCAAGAAGATTCCAGTTGATAACATGTTTCCGGAGCGCACTGTAAAGATTGGTGCCGGGTTAACTGACAAATAGGAAAGCGAGCTCGTCAACTTCCTCCGTGAGAATCGGGATATTTTTGCTTGGTCTACACAGGACTTGCAAGGTGTTCCGAGGGAGTTGGCCGAGCACTCTTTGAACGTAAGACCCGGAGCAAGGCCGGTGAAGCAACCTCTCCGCCGCTTCGCCGAGGATAGGAGAAAAGTCATTGGAGACGAGATAGCTCGGTTACTAGCAGCAGGATTTATCATGGAGGTACTATATCCGGATTGGCTCTCTAATCCGGTGCTGGTAGAAAAGAAGAAGGACGATCCGAATGTGGCAGTGGTTTGGCACATGTGTATCAATTACACGAACCTGAACAAGGCGTGTCCAAAAGATCCATTTCCACTGCCGAGGATAGATCAAGTCATAGACTCAACCGTGGGATGCGAACTGTTGTCATTCATTGATGCATATTCTGGCTTTCACCAGATACCTCTGAACCCGGATGATCAAATAAAAACGACATTTATTACCCCGTACGGGGCTTATTGCTATCGCACTATGCCGTTTGGTTTACGTAATGCAGGTGCAACGTACCAAAGATGCATGCAAAAATGTTTGCACGACCAAATAGGTCAAAACGTACAAGTATACGTGGATGATGTGGTTATCAAGACCAAGGAAAGCGCAACGCTCCTTGACGACATAAGGCAAACATTCGTGAACTTGAGAAGGTTCCGGATGAAGCTTAACCCAGAAAAATGTACCTTCGGTGTCTCGGCTGGAAAGTTACTCGGATTTCTCGTCTCCAGCCGAGGTATCGAGGTTAATCCAACTAAGATCCGAGCCATCGAACGAATGGAGCTGCCGAAATGTCTTAACGATGTCCAGAAGTTCACTGGATGCCTGGCGTCGTTGAGTCGGTTTGTATGTCGGTTAGGAGAAAAGGCACTGCCTCTCTACCAACTCATGAAAAAGTCGGATAAATTCGTTTGGACGCCACAGGCCGATGAAGCTTTTGCCCACTTGAAAAAGATGTTGGCCACTGCGCCAGTGTTAGCCTCTCCACTATCAAAGGAGCCAATGTTGCTCTACGTAGCCGTAACCAACCGAGTTGTAAGTGCAGTAATCGTAGTGGAACGCAATGAAGAGGGTAAGTCGGTGCAGAGGCCAGTGTATTACCTGAGCGAGGTATTGTCTGCCTCAAAACAGAACTACCCGCACTTTCAAAAGGTGGCATACAGTGTCTATATGGCGGCAAAGAAGTTAAAGCAATACTTTGAGGAGCACCCCATCAAAGTAATATGTGAAGCTCCCATATCCGAAATAATGGGTAACAAGGATGCGAGTGGCAGAATCGCAAAATGGGCAATTGAGCTAGCCCCTGCGCCCCAATACGACAGAAGAGAAGCGATCAAATCTCAGGCTGTGGCGGACTTTTTCGTGGATTGGGCCGAGGTACAATACGAACCACCGGCACCATTTCCGAATTACTGGAGGATGCACTTTGACGGGTCGAAAACCAAAACCGGATTAGGCGCCGGGGTTGTGCTTACCTCGCCAAAGAAGGATCAGCTAAAGTACGTATTGCAGATCCATTTCGCGGCATCGAACAATGTCGTTGAGTATGAGGCTCTTGTGCATGGGCTCAAAGTGGCAAAGGAGATTGGCATACGTCGGATAATATGCTTCGGCGACTCGGACCTGGTGGTGCAGCAGGTGTCCGGAGTGTGGGACGCCCCGGATCCAAACATGGCACTATACAAATTTCACGTGCAGAAGATATCTGGTTATTTCGAGGGGTGTGAATTTCACCATGTACCCCGGGCAGAAAACGAGGCTGCCGACATGTTGTCGAAGCTCGGATCGACCAGACAGGCAATTCCACCGGGCGTAGCATTGGAACACCTCAGAAAACCATCTATCAGGCCGTCCCCAGGAACCGACTCGATCTATGTCCCGGAAAATACGGAATCCGGAGCTGAGCCCATGGACATTGACATGGGAGGTGGTACGCGAGACCCGGGGACTGCGTCAGCAAACCAGGGGACTGCCTCGGCAAACCCGGGGACTACCTCGCTAGACCCGGGGACTGCTTAGCGTGATCCGGCTGAAGTTATGCTGGTGGATCAGATGGAAATTGATGAGGAGATATTCCCTCCACGAGCCATACCAACTTGGGCACTGCCTATATTCCAATTCCTGAAAGATGGAACGTTACCCGCTGAGGAGGTGTTAGCCAGGCAAACTCAGAGGAGAGCAAAAGCATACACAATCATCAATTCCGAGTTATACAAACACAGTGTAACTAATGTCCTCCAATGATGCGTTGACCCGGAAGAAGGGCTTGACATCCTCCGAGATATACACCAAGGAGAATGCGGGCATCATGCCTCATCCCGAGCCTCGGTGGCAAAGGCGTTCCGGCATGGATTCTACTGGCCAAGTGCCTTGGAACAAGCAGAAGATCTGGTGAGAAAATGCAATGGTTGTCAGAGGTACGCCACCAAGACACATATGCCTATGTCGGAACTCAAGACCATACCAATTACGTGGCCATTTGCTGTATGGTGCTTGGATATGGTTGGCCCGTTCAAACCTGCGAGAGGAAACATGACACACATTTTGGTCATGGTGGACAAGTTCACAAAATGGATTGAAGTGAAACCTATAAGAAAATGTGATGGAGCTACGGCCGTGACATTTCTCAAAGACATCATCTTGAGATACGGTTATCCACACAGTATTATAACTGATAATGGAACAAATTTTGCGGAGGGAGCATTTGCGCGCTTCTGCCGAGATAAGAAGATCCGACTCGATGTCGCCTCGGTAGCCCACCCCGCATCGAACGGACAAGTGGAAAGGTCCAACGGATTAGTATTATCCGGGATAAAACCCCGGCTCATTGAGCCGCTGCAAAGATTAGCGGGGTTTTGGATAGAAGAACTACCAGCGGTACTGTGGAGCTTAAGAACAACTCCGAATCGATCAACAGGCTATACGCCATTCTTTCTGGTATATTGGGCAGAAGCTGTATTACTAGCCGACATAGAGCATGATTCGCCTAGGGTCACCCAATACACAGAAGCCGAAGTGCAAGAAGCCCGGCAAAATGATGTTGATCTGCTGGAAGAAGCAAGAGAACTGGCACTGTCCAGATCCGCCATACATCAGCAAAATCTTCGACGCTATCATAGCCGGAAAGTGTGCCCCGAGTCTTCCGGGAAGGCGATCTAGTGCTCCGGTTGGTACAACGTACTACTGGCATGCATAAAATATCCCTCCGATGGGAAGGGCAATTCATTGTGAGCAAATCATTGCACAACGATTCTTACTATATTATAGATGCAAAGCCACAGGAAAAGAACAAGGCGGACAGGTCCGGAGAGGAATCCAAGCGACCGTGGAATGTAGCACTACTTCGTCCCTTCTACACTTAGCTAAGAAGTGTATGTATCCGAGTCATCTCATATGTCGGTATGTATGTCGGCGATGAGCTTATCAATGAAATAGCAGCGCCTCGAGCAGTAACTCGGGGACTGCCTTAATAATATTTGTCGTAATTTCTTATGCGGTAGCTGGAATGAGTCGTTTTACTTAACCCGGATTAGTAATTTCTTATGCGGTAGCACATGAAAAACGACTAAGGAAACAAATTTATTCGAGCTAACGTTTGTTTTTTCGGACTAACCCTGTATTTATTTTCAAGTTATTATGCTGAATTATTTTGAGCCAAGCCTCAAAGTTTCTATGTATTGTTAAGACAATTTTTGAAGCTCGGATTCGTAAGTCGTAAAACCGAATCAAGGTAGACACGGACCGAGCCAAAGAATTGAACGAACAAGAAAATGAAACTCGGGGACTACGCCCAAGTTAATCCGGCATAAAAACATAGTAGCAAAATATCACATATCCAGCATACAATTGCACCCGGCATACCGGGGATCTGATAAATTTTCAAGTTTTTTAGAACTAAGGAGCAGCAGGAGGAGTAGGTTCGGCATCGTCGTCGATGTCTTTAATATCTGAAGCATCATCTTCCCCGTCCTCATCCGACCCATCTTCAACATTCTCATTTTGCTCATCCCCAGCGGATTCCAGGAAGCTCGACCCTTCAATCCAGTCATGAATAGGAGAATATTCAACGAGGCTGTAGGCGCAGGCCTGGCGCCGAGCTACCCACTCCAGGTCATCGGTCCATCTGGATCCGGTGCGCCGGCGTGTGAGGAGGCTGAGGTCGATCTTCTCGTACCATGTGAGAATATGATGAAGGATGGTGTCAGCTGCAGCGCGACCAGCAGATTCTCTCTAGAGGTCAAGCTGGGTCTCAACTTCCATTAATTTCTCGACGAGAGTTGTGATGGTCTCCAGGCTACTCTCTCCGGGCCAAAACGTATTGAAGATGCGCACTGCAACGTCGAGGATATCCTTGCCATAATTCTTGATGGTCTCCACGCGAGAGGACAAGATGACCAATAGGTCCTCCATGTCCAAGGGAATGTTCTCACCATCAGGAGCAATGGGAGTACCCCTCTCTCGGCGAAACTTGGCAACAGCAGCGCTGGCAATCGCAGTACCCTCTGGAAAGTGGTCTGGAGACAAGGCAAAGGAAGAAGGTAAAGAAAAGACATATGAGGTAACCCGGAGAATTATGTCGGACAAGGGAAAGGAACTTACGAGAAATATGGCTATGGATCCGGGTCAACTCCTTGATGCAGGCATCACGTCTTTTGCGCAATTGCTCAAGCTCAGCGTTAGCCGACCCAAGCTGAACGTCGGATTCTCTGAGTAGGTCCTGGCCCTTAGAGATCTGGAGAGTAAGGCGCTCACGCTCTTCGGTGAAGTTCTGGCCAACTTTTTGGAGCTCGGTTTTGTGTTGGGCCTTCATCTTCTCCATCTCAGCCTTGAGCTTGGCTATCTCGTCGTCCTTTGTCCGGAGGAGGGCAAGCTCATCATTCTTCTTCTTCTTCAGCTCAGCTTGATGCTGCCCTGCTTGTTCGAGAAAATGCAGCATCATATCAGGCACGGGCACACTATCCTCAAGCGGTGCTGAAATAATATGTTGACCCGGCAGAGCCGAGGAGTGAATGTTTGCCGAGCCAAGGAGAAGAAGAAATGGAAAACACAACAAGGTCGGACAAAAGAGGACATACCCCGGATTTCCTCCAGGTTCTTCTGCATAATTTTGTTCTCAGCCTCCACCCTAGCTGCAAAAACCGAATGAGGAGATTAGTCTGGCGGAAACAGGTAAAGAAAAACGGAGAGGTGCCGAGGGAGAAAATCACCTCTCTTTTCATGTTCTGCACCAAGTGCAACATGTTTTGCGCGCAGGATCTTGTGGGTATCAAGCAGGCGTTGGAATTCGGTGCTCCGGCGATTGGTAGTTACCTGAAAAAAGTACAGAAGTGTAAAATTAGCTTGGTGCATATTCGAAGTGTACAAAATCCGGGCCAAGTGGAACTTAACCCGGCTCTAGGTGTGTGCATATTCGAAGTGTGTAAGAGCCGGGCCAAGTGGAACTTAACCCGACTCTAGGTGTGTGCATATTCGAAGTGTACAAGATCCGGGCCAAGTGGAACTTAACCCGGCTCTAGGTGTGTGCATATTCGAAGTGTACAAAATCCGGGCCAAGTGGAACTTAACCCGGCTCTAGGTGTGTGCATATTCGAAGTGTACAAGATCTGGGCCAAGTGGAACTTAACCCGGCTCTAGGTGTGTGCATATTCGAAGTGTGTAAGATCCGGGCCAAGTGGAACTTAACCCGGCTCTAGGTGTGTGCATATTTTAAGTTTACATGCAGCTATGTTAGTTTTCTAAAGAGCGTCCGGCCGAGTAACAAGCTACTCCAACGGAGGCTCGGGACTAATGGTTATTATCTACAGCATGTAAAGGAGCAACGACATACCTCCATCATTCGCCCCGTGAGGTTAATTGCCTTGGCGGCAGTATTCATCTGGGCAGAAAATTCTGCGGGGCCGAACTTTTCCGGGAGATCGTCGTTGTAGACGAACTCCGCCCTATTCCAGTTCATGACGAACTCGATAAGGCTCGGAGGGTACCGTTCGCCAGTGGGCATGTGGGGTGCCACCAAGCCCTTCGCATGAGCTTCCTTCCTCTCAATTAGGGCAAGAGCAGGGCTGGTGTGCAGAACCATCTGCTGCGCATCGGTTGGCTCGGCAGGAAGATCCTTCGCTGCTGGTGATTTCTTCGGAAGCATCCACGACAGGGTTCGCTGCCCGGCCTCGATGGATGCAGATTTGGTAGTATCCGGGGCCTTCTTGCCTTTAACTTGCTCGGAAGAAGTAACTGCGGTGGACTTCCCTTTATACGCTGCTGGAATAGTTCCTCGCCGAGGCTGAGATGACTCAGACGAGGCGGAAGAACTTGGCACTGGAGCTGCTGTGGGTTTCCTTGGTGCCAGGACAGGTGCTGGCTCGGTAGCTAGAACCGGAGCTGCTGCTGGTGCTGGTGCTGGTGTTGCGGTAGACTCGGTGGCTGCTGGTTGCGGCAATGCCAAAGTGGTGGACGCCTTCGCCTCGGCCGAACCGACCCCTCCCGCTCCGAGGTCGCGTTCCTCTCGATGAGGTACTGCGGAACCCGGAGCAGCCGCAGAGCCCTCCGGAATAGGGCTCAGCGGGCGTGACTCGTCGTCACGAGGAAGAGAAGGGCCGGACCGAAGGGTAGAAGAGATGCTCGATCCGCTCTGAGGGACCTCCACAGGCGGCCTGAAAAAGAGAATAAGGTCAGGTGTGAAATTACCATGATGCAAGGAAAAGTGAGTTGCGTAGTGAAAAATGACTTATGCATCCGAGGTCTCGGCCTCCTTGGGTTTTCGAGCCCTCCGTGCCGGGGCTTTGCCTGCTCGCTTGGAGGCGGTCTTGTCTCTGGCCTTCTTTTGCCTTTTGGTGGGCTGAGAAGGTTCGGAGGAAGAACTTGATGCGTATCCGCGCTTCCTCTTCGACGCCACCGGAACCGGCTTGCCCGTGGCAAGTGGAGGATCCTCGTGGATATGCCCACCGGGGTTAGCTGATGCCGGAAAGGCAAAAGAAAGAGGGACAGCCTCAACGGGTTCAATCACGTTGATATCCGAGTCATCCTCATCATCGGGCCAATCTCTAAGAGAAGAGAATTTACCGCTGGGTAGTTTGGTGGCGTCGGTCATAGGGAGGAACATCTCCTGGTCCGGCTCCTCCTCATCCGGGATTTCTCGGTCCGGCGCCCACTTAAGGATCGGATCCGTACCATCCTCGAGAGTTTGCTGAAGGAACAGCTGAGAAAAAGCATGAAGAATAGAGTCAGAAATATAACAAAAACCGACACATACTTGATCCGAAATAGGGTTGCCCCGCGAAGCTTACCGCGGGAGGGAGCCTATCACGGCAATAATGCTCGATTCCCCACGTCCATTTGGCGGAGAAATCCTTGTGAGTGGTGAAAAGAGCCTTGACCCGGCGGAAGATCTCTGTGTTGCTCAATTCGAAGGAGGAGGTTCGGTTGGGGTCGCGACCGAAGCTCATGTGGCACAACTTGTGGGTGAGCCTCTGGAGGAGAGAGATTCGGTTACGCACGAACGTGATCATAGCATCCTCGTTGCACAATCCGAGCTTCTTCAGCTCCGCGAACCTCTTGTTGACTTGGTTGGCCAGAGTGGTAGGCTTCTTGGGGACCTCCTCCTAGAAATCCGTGTTAGGTAGGCCCGGAGCGTAGGGCAGCAACCAAATCAAATCTTCGGTACCCTCGTTCCGGACGTAGAAGAAGGTCCGGGCCCATCCTTTACAGGAGTCAAGCCCGGTGACTCGGGGAAAGATTGAAAATCTCCGGGGCCAGATGGAGGCAGCTCCGAACTGGGTGAGCTGCTTGTCCTCCGACTCAACGTGGATATTGGGGACGACATTGCGACGGAGGCCGAAGAACCGGATCCATAGCTCCTTCGTGGGCCATAGTCCGGTGTAGCCCTCGATCGTAGAGGAAAAGGCGGAAAGGGAGGTGATTGCGTTTGCTGGGAGATGGTGCGGCTGCAGGTGGTATGTCCGAACCCAATCCCGGAAGAAATCGCTCACCGGGAGACCAAATCCCCGTTGGAAATGGGATAGGAATACAACGAACTCACCCGGATTGGGTGAGGGGGCCAGTTCCGAGGAGGGAGACGAGCGGCGACGTCGGCGGGAATACGCCTGATCCGGTAGAGCCAGTCGATGTCGTCTTGACAGACCCACGAACCGGCCCACGCGCCGCGGTCCGCCGCGCCGGCGTCCTCCTCCATCTCCTGCTCAGCGACAACGAGCTCCTCCTCCGTCATCTCGTATCCGCTGTCCTCGCTAGAGCTAGCGGCGGCGGGGATCTGAGGCCTAGATTGGCGTGGACCCATGGCGAAGAAGCTGCGTAGCGGTGGCTGCGGTGCGGAGGCACGGGGAGGTGCGGCGGCGGCGCTGCTGCTAGAAAGCACCGGCGGCGGCGTGGTCGCAGGGAAGACGAAGGAGAAAACGCAATGGGCGAAGGGGCACAGAGGTGGAAAAACGCCAAGGGACGCGCCCCTCCCCTATTTAACCGCCCCCAGTGATCGATGAGTGGGATCGTGCTGCGCCGGCGAGCCACACGGTGTGGCCGTGTATCACCGGCATCAGCCAATCAGAGAAAAGCCACACAGGGGGCCACAGAGTAGATGTGATTCCATGATGCGACATGCAGTTGCGATAAACGAGGAGACATGCATGACGTAACCCGCGCACAGTGAAACTGACAATTACTGCGGCGGTTACTGTGCAGGCCCTTAAAATAATACAAGGTAATGATTAGCCTCAGCATGGGTTGGCGTATGAGAGAAGGAAACGGGGCCCGGATCAAACCATGATAACCATGGGATCCGAGCCAAAGTGGTGACCCGGCCGGCAAGTGAAAACTTGGAACGTGCAAAGGGAACTTAAATCCATATAATCCGAGATAAGGAGCTAACTCGGAATTAAACGTCCGAGGCTCGAACATAAATGAACCTGATGTGGCCTTAGGGGCCGAGGCAGCTAAGACCGCACCAGCTTCGGGGACTAATGTTGGGGGGATACCCCCGGGTAGGGTCACTCTGGGGTATAAGGGCCGAGTTAGCCGAGGTTCGGCAAGGTCAAAGCGGATGCTGGCTGAGTCACCTCAAGGCAGGCCGGATCACGGAGTAACCCGGACCAGGGGGTCGCCTAACGTTGTCTCATTCGACTTAAGGAGTAAGTCGGAAATGCTTGTCTAACTTATATGCAGGAACAGGTGTAGCCGGATCTACTATGGTCCGGATCCTCGCTTAGCTTCTAGGAGAAGGAAGGAATCTCTCTGGTAAAAAAAGAAGGTCCAGTACGTACAAGATGAGCGAATAAAGCAAGGGCAGGACCACCGGGTCATGGCCGACAAGAGTGACGACGCTCACGTTGGCTGACGCGGGCGCCGCAGAGGCTACGTCGCTAAAGCTTGTGTGACACGGGGGAAAAGCACCCCGGTCGGGTTACCACTTTGGGAGGGGGCATATTCTTAGGAATATGCCTCCACGTATGCCCTAGGCCAGGACCGAACCACTTCTATATTAGGGGGGTTAGGGTTCTGGTAGAGGGGGTTGGCAGAATTCTAGTTGGAGGAGCACTAGTGGGTTTGGTAGTTCCATAGCACTAAGTTGATCTAGAGTTCTTGGGCAAGATAGTAGGCTAGAGTAAGAGAGCACTTTCTTCCTCCTCTCGCCAATACAGCTCAAGGAGCACTTGTAATCTTGGAGATATAGCAATAAAAACTTCTGTGTGGAGAATCACTCCACTATCCCTCCCTGGATTCCCCTAGCGTGTATTAGTCCCCACCTTTAGCCTATCCATGGCATCTGCCGTGACACCACCACGACAGCACTCATGTAATCAGATTCCTCCTATCGATTTTTAAGTACATAATTAGAACTCATACAAATGATTGAATTGTATTACAACTCAAGAATTGACAACATATGTAAGAAAAAATTGATATCAAAGAGAATGTATCTCAGCAATAGTTTGATCAGTGCATATATCATTTCATGTATCCAAACAAAATGAGAAGTAAATAGCATCAGTTGATAATTTATATTATCATAGATATCATCATCATCATTAGTTCATACAATAGAGTTTCCTGGATAGTGTAACACAAGAATGAAACAAATGTTGTCCCAGGTTCACTAACCCATCCTTAAAAAATCTGACACCAATGTGTCTGCGTTGCACTCTTTTTGGCCAAACTTGAATCATTGGCCACCGTAAGAAATTAAATGTAATCCTACTTATTTATCAAACCATGCATCATATATGAATCATTTTTTTCCTGGATATATAGTGGAATAACATAATCACAAGATTTCAAACAAGAGATTCAGATACATGTAATAAATTTAATATATGATCATAATTGGTTGTGTACTAGTAGAAACAATTCAAAGATCATAGTTCCATATATATATATCAATATAAAAAAATCTAGGGCCTCATAAGTTTTTTAGAGATGGAGTAAGTGAACCAAAGTACCAAGCACAACTTATTGTTGTTGTACATTGCCTGAGGTTCTGACATGGGTATGACCTATCGGGTCCCTGTTATTAACTACCCTAGGCATACAAAGGCCTACGACCCATGAAAAGTAAGAGAAGTCCAGGAAGCATCCGACGGACAAAAGCGTGTCTTAGCGATCAAGAAAGAAGTACAAACTGACGTAATACTAGTGTTGTAATTATAACTTGTAACCTATCTGTATACAGTTGACCCATCCTATTGTATAAAGGTTGGGAGGAGCCAACGAAGAGGTACTGAAGCTTTGAGCAATTTGTAACCGTACTCTCCACAATAATCAGACGACTTCGACTCCCTTGTGTGTCTGATTAGCCGATGAAATCCCCAGCGTTATCTTTTGCACGAAACCCTAAGTCCATAACCATGGGCATTGCCGAGGTTAACCCTCGTCAATTGGCGCCGTCTGTGGGAAACTGAGCGCTAGAGTCATGGATTCGGCGACCCCCTCTTCACTAGGTGACAACCACGATCTCATCGATCCATGCCCACCCACCCTGTCCTGGCTTCCACCGACTTCGAAGGAGAGATTGATCTCATGATCGGGTGCTTCAACTTCTGGGTGGGGGAACCCAAAAATCTCTGCCTTTCGGCCCTGATATACTCAGGTCTGTCGGTCACAACAGCAGCACCCACGGCGACACCTGCATCCTCTGTTGGCTCATCTGGAAAAGCCACACCTCAGCCAATGAACATCGAAGAAAGTCATTGAATCTCTACAGATCTAGGGGGTTCTGGCCAATCTGGACGACGTCCTCTCCTTCAGGTAGACTCGCAGCTAACACTGCCATGCGGCTCAAGCCCGGCAGACGTCGAACCCGATGAAACTAAGGAAAGCATCGATTTCAAGATCAGAAAGGCCGAATCCTACCTAGAGTAGAATTTGTGGGATTTCACTAGTTTCCAAGACAGTGTCTCTTATAGATCTGATAGCAATAGTAGCAACCTGTACATGACACATCATCAAGTGTGCATGATCATTAGAGACGAAACCTCAACACCTCGAGACTCCAACAGTAACCCGTTCCTTCATCCCAATGAAATTCTATCAGATGACGATGCAGGACACCGCAGGAACGGGGGGACCCCTAATAATCGCATTATACAAGGAAGGGAAGGAGCACGTGACGGTGAGATACTAACACTTCGTCTTCCACCGGAAACATGGTATAAGGCAAGAGACGATGTTTCATGTGCGGCATCAATGACAAGAGATGCTACACACAAAGAACTGATGGCCTATCAGTACCTCCTACACCACAAAAGAAATGATCTGCTCAGGTTGCAGAGGCAGCTCGACGAAAGGAAGAGGATAGCCGACGAATCCAATCTTCATCGGGCACAGCTAAGCTCCACCCGTGCATCCGACAACATAATTGGAGGGGCACCACCGAGGAGAGGAACTTCACGGATGCAGCACATTCCAGAGGCATAAAGACGCGAGCTGGCTCGAGATCTGGACTTGTCATTGTTAGTACATTCAGCGGGAAACATAAAAGCAAAAACAGCGCAAGCCGCCATTGTCACGGCCCAAACCTACCTACTCACAACTCAGCCTGTCGTGGTATTGCCGACGAGTACGCCATGGAGGGTTCCTCACAGAGCGTGTTTATAGAGGTGGGGGAAGGCGGAGAGTTGTCGGGTACGAGGTAACACAGCTTACCCAGGTTCAAGTCCCACAACAGTGTCGGAACTCTACTCCTTCTATAAATCACTATAATGGCAATACGTCGAGTTATAGAGATCGGTTCGCTGTGCGAGGGTGTTATGAATCGTGTCCTAAAGGCTCCCATAGGTCCGGCTTATAAAGGCACCAAAACCTAGGGTTACAGGGAAAGGACCTTGCCGGACAAGTTACAGTCCTACACTAATACTAACTAGTCTTCGTGTCTTGTACTCCAAGGCTCTGAGTATGTCGGTGACTACTATGTAGCCTTCCTATATCCGGCATGGGCCTCCCTTCTAGATCTGTCTAACTGGGCCGCCCAGCAGTCCATAGGCCATGCTACCAACCGTGGGCAACCTAAGTTAGCCGGATTAGAGACATGCAATGGTGATACCCATTTGGCATATCCCCAACAGTAGCCCCGGAGGACTTTAAGATCTTGCGCCGTATTTCCCATTAGTCTTTGAATGCTCCGTCTAGGTTATGCCACAATTTGTCAAGCAATATCTCGAAGGTCCCCCAAAGAACCCTGCAATCCTCTCCGTCTTTGTAATGTAGCCGGAGATTCCTCAAGTCCTTTCTTCCAAAGTCGGATATATTCTGCTTTCCATAGAATCTTCGAATGTGACTCTTTCACTACAACAGTCAGAAGGATGACATAGGCTACAACCTACGCTACCTCGAAACTCACATATAGCATTGAATTAATCATTAGCTATTTTCGCGCACGCAAAATCCTAAATGTTAAGCAGTAGATCGGGGATGTGACGAAATTTTCGCGCACGTTCATCCACATGTTGGAAACGCTGTATTTGTTAGATTTCTTTGCACGAATCTTGACGCTGGTGTCTATAAATATTCACTATGGTTTCGGCATTTACTCTTACCTGCATTCTTCCCTGCGTCTTCTTCTTCCTCCGTCGCGCTACCTTTGGAGCTTTCCAATGGAAAACCCTAGCCATATTGCTTTCTCCCCCAAATCTCCATCCATCCACGCAATGGCCTCCAGCAGCAATACTATCTCAATGGCGGCGGTCCCCGAGTCTATGGTCGAGGCTTCGGGGGTGTTTCCGTCTCGCCGGGAGTGGTGGTCCCGGTCTCTACCATGCTAGAATCCACCGGTGGTGACCAGAAACGGGCGGCGCCTGATGCTATAGAAGAAGATGCCGATTCCCACAAGGGAGTGTGGAGGGACTCTGACCTCTCCGTTGAACAGCTCCAAGGACTCATTGTAGAGGGTTATCTTCTGAAAACGGAGGGCCTGGCCTGGAGGCTGGTGCCGGCCAGCGAGGTGGTCCCTTCTCCCCAAGCCGGAGAGAAGGTCTACCTCAAGTCTCAGCTGGTGCGTGGCGTAAGCCTGCCAGTCTCCGATTTTGTCCTCGAGATCATTTAGCACTTCCGGGTACTTCCCGACAACCTGTCTCCCAACAGCATCCTCGTACTCAGCAATTTCATAGCTTTGTGTGAAGGATACATAGGAAACAAGCCTAGGTTAGATCTGTTTATTTTATTTTTCACTATCAAGAGAGAGTCTGTAGAATCCAAGGATGAGCTACGAATTTGCGGAACAATTAGTGACAAGGGTTTAACTCATCAATGCCCATTGTTATGGACTTGGGTTTTGGAGAAGGAGGGAGCGCTAGAGGCATCTATCGGCTAGCAAACAAGCACACAGGGGACAAAGGATTTACCCAGGTTCAGGCCTCGTAGAGGTCCCTACTCCTACTTGTCTGCTCGTGGAATTATCGAAGGAGTCGAAAGTTACAATGGTGCGCAGATGCAATCTGGCGAGGGTTGTGGAAACTAGGGTTGCGTGTGTCCTCCTCGCTGCCCCTCCTAGCCTTTATATAGATAGGCTAGGTCTCGGGTAGCAGGTCGAGTCGGTTACAAGTTAGGGTTTTCCCCTTCAAACTTTCTATCTTTAGCTTCTTCTTGTTCTTCAAGCAATCGAGAGTCCGTAGGTCACTCGAGTCCTTTCATCCGGGCCTTGGCGACACCGTGGGCCTGTACGTATTTGGACCGTATATACCAAGCTCGAGTACCTGTAGGGTATACCCATGTCAGTAGCCCCCGAGTGTCTAGTGGAATCATAGATTGGACTGGGGACTTTTTGAAGTCTTCGAGTGCTTGGTTGAGTACATTTCGACTGCTTTTATTTGTGTCATAGGGATTGTTGATATACGTGCCTGATATAACCGAAGTACCGGTATCAGTTAACCACCTTAGGGTGGAACAACACAATCTACTCGAACTCGAGTCCCCGGACTCGAATCCGGAAAAGTGCTGGCGTAATTCGACTCAGGCCGCGGAGGTCTTACAGGAGTCGAATTCCAGTTATACGGGTGTGAGCACTCAACGTGTCCGTCAAGGCATGTTCATCGTGCCTGTAGGCACGAATATATTTTTGGTAGTGCGCAGCTAGATGCGTTGCCAGGCCTTATTCAGGTCTTACCTTCACGCTGTAATCGCGGCATCCGAATTTTATCATCGCGGAGACGATTCGGACGACCCAGGAGACGTAGTCTCTTTGTAGGGAAAAATTATGAGGCGGTGTCGCCATGAGCTGCGAGTGCGGACGTTATCCAGACACAGTTTTCTATGCAAATAATCATAGGGTGCGTGACCAGCGCTCCCTATGGGAGTAGCCCCCGAGTGCCTGGTTGAGTCGAGACTCAGGCAGGGACTAAAAAACGTTTGCGACTGCCGTCGTCTTTTGGTTGCTTGTTTCAGTCAAAATTTTCCAGCGCTCCCTATGGGAGTAACCCATGTCCATAGTCAAATTGTATTTCAAATGGTTTGGATTTGCTTTTGATTGTCCTTGTTCCTGCAAAAAGAAAAGAAAATCGTAGGGTGCACGGCCAGCGCTCCATATGGGAGTAGCCCCCGAGTGCTTGGTGGAGTTGAAGACTCCAACAAGGACTAAAGTAGTCGAATTTTTCCACTGCGTAGCTTTGATGACGTCAGTACTAACGCTTGTATGACCTCAGTTGCCCACGTGAGCGAGTTTGACGGGACGTGACGAGCGGTGGGTCCCACTTCCTGACTTTGATTTGACTGGGCGTGCGTAATCTTTATTTTAACTGCGCCTCCTCGATTTCCACGCGTAATGGGAGTAGTGGAGGGACGGTTCGTGTTTCCCCTTCTCCACATGTCCAACACGATGTGCGCGACGCGTCCAGTAGGGTTTTTCTGAGACGTTGGATTGCATCTTCTAGGGGTTAAGTAGCGATGCTACGGCGATAATTTTCCATCTGCGCTCTTTCTTCCTTGCTGCCATCGCCATTGCTACTGCTCTTCTGCTTTTTCTTGTGCTCGTTTCCTCCACAACACTGGACCACCTCCATTCGTTTCTGAGCTACTTTCTGCGCTCGCACCGCCGTCGTTCAATGGGGAAGAAGAAAGGAGGCGCTGTTGCTGATTCTGCGGCCATCATCGCCGCGGCGAAAAAGAAGGGTGGCTCCGCTGCTGCGGGCACCAACGCCATCGCCGGCAGGAAGAAGAAGGTCGCGGGCACCCGCGTGACAAATGGTGCATGGCGCCCTTCCATCATCAAGGCGTCAGATCTCCGTCTTCTTCGCCAAGATAGAGTTATCTCCGCAGCAGTCGCCGATGCGCGCGTCCCCATCGGTGAGACCATTCCTGCTCCTCCCGCTGGTTTTCGAGTGATGTTTCTTGCATTCGTCATTCGTGGCCTTTCCTTGCCTCTCCACCCCTTTCTTAGGGGTCTTCTTTGTTTCTACGGGCTCCAGCTCCATCAGCTGTCCCCGAATTCGATCCTCCACATCACCTGCTTCATCACTCTTTGCGAGTGCTGGCTCGGAATCGAGCCACACTTTGGTCTTTTCAAGCGCATATTTAAATTGAAGCGTCAGTCCGCATCTGGCTCTTTAGTTTATGACGTAGGTGGTTACGGAACCCACGTCGACCCATCCGCCACCTACTTCGACATCAAGCTCACCAAGTCCGTCCAGGGATGGAGGGACAAATGGTTCTATGTCCGCGATCAGAAGTCCAAAGATGAGCACTTTGGACTCACACCCTTCGATCCCACGACTCCCTGCAAGAAGATGCGTTCCTGGAAGAACGTAGTTATGCCTGGCGAACTCGCGGAGACAGACATGCTGTATCAACGCATCTGCGACCTCGAGAGTCACATATGCGAAGAAGAGGGAGGCTGTGCCCTTATCCGAACCTGGCTGCACCGTCGCGTCTAACCCCTTGAAGCCAGAGTTCATCCCATGTTTCAATGGACTGGCGCTGATGATGCCACTCGCGTGTCTGCCGATGGCATGTCCGCGAGTGAGGTGGATAAGAGGGTTCGACTGGTCACGAAGTACACTAGCAAGGATGTGCTTCCGAGTGAGCCAGTTGTTCCTCCTTTTGATGCTTCGAATCCTCCCCCTGAGGTACAGTTGTGCTACGTAGTAGCTTATTTTCTCGATTGCTTTTCTGTTGCTTACTTGTTCTTTTTGCTGATCTTCGCTGTCTGTATGCAGGATTGGGCGGTGTCGCCTTGTATGCCCCCTCTCCCTGAGGGGATTATTCCTCGTGAAGCTTTGGAAGAGGACGAGTCTGAATCGACTGTCCCTTCTGATATGGAAGAGGAAGCCCCCGAGTCCGAGAGCCCGGATACTCGCAAGCGTTCGCGCAACGAGGATTCCAATGCATCGTCTCCTTCGACTCCAGAAGGCACGGCTGTTGGCACGGAGTCGCCAATTCCCGCCGTTCCTGTGAGAGCTGTGGCACCATCTTCTCGCAAGAAGATGCGATTGCCTAAGGAGTCTTCGTCGGAGTCGGTGGAGGCCATGTTTGATTTTGACAAGTTTGACTGGTAAGTTTTTGGGTTCATTTGTTCTTCTCTATTTTCTTCTTGTTGGCTTTGCCCTGGAGTTTGCCCTTTCTCAATGTGGATTTTTTCTTGTAGTCAAGAGGCGTCGTCATCTTCTAGAGACGTCGAGTTTTTGAAGGAATCAGGAGTCGTGACTTCAAGGGCCAAGGAAGAGGTCAAGCGCGCTCCTTCCTCTCCAGTGGCGGCCCACTCTGGGCACAATTCTTCGAGATCTCCTCACGTAGGGGAGCATCGAATGGTTGCTCGGATGACGGTACAACAAACCTCTTCGGAGTCATTGGAGGATCATGTAAGTATAACTTTCCTTCTTTTTAGTGTGGTAGTCGACGTTATCCATTACCTTCACTGATTCCTTGTTTGTGCGGCAGCTCCTTGTAAAGGAAGCCGCGCAAGTGGCAGAGAAGGTGATGGCGATGGGTCGCCAGCATGCAATGCTGGAGACGCGTCACCGTGTGGTCAAAAGTGAGTGTTCTACACTTATTCTTTTTTATCTTCTCCTTTTTTGGTATAGTCGACTGATAGTCAACTTTTGATTGCCGTGTAGCTGAACATAATGCTTTTCTGCGCAACATCGCCACCTTGGAGAAAACGCTTGCCGCGGCTGTGAAGGGTCGCGACGAGGCACAAAAGCATGAAGAGGATCTGCGTGCCTCCTTTGCGGTCAGGGAGAAGTTGTTCGAAGAACAACTGTTCTCAGTCGCCAAGGTTCTCTCAGGTACCTTTTACTTGTGGATATTGTTGTCCTTCTCTACCCTTAGTGTTTTTTTGCTGGTAGCGCTGAAGTTTTTTGATCCATGCATGGGTTCATGTGCAGATGCTGGCGATCTGAGCTTTGACCCGCAGGCCCTTCGTCGCGACGATGCTCTGGCAGGCGCGGTGTCTACAGTCGAGGACCGTAGCGCCGCTGTCCAAGATACACTTTCCAAGGCCAAGGTCACCTTCAGTAGCCTCCGGGAAGAGTTGATGCCGAAGGCTGAGCTGATCGATAACATGGACGAGCTGGTCGAGTCATTCGCCGGTGGTGTGCCTTCCGCCTACAAGAACTCCCTCCGCGCGGCTGGCGCGTCCATGACACTCGCGATGGTGCAGGCCCACGGAGCTGATATCGATCCTTCCGCGGTGTCGAAGGCGATGCCTGTTGGCGCGGATGGTTAGCAGGTAGTCTTTGCTCATTTTGCGACTGCCTGTGCTAAATATGGCCATCACTTGATAAATACTGTTGTGAAGTACTCGGAGGAGCTCCAACGTGCTAAGAAGGCGGCGAAAGCCTCGGCCTCAGGGCCGGCGAAAAGTCAGTGGCGTCTGACACTGCCACGGACTTGATGAAGCCCCCGAAGCCGTCGAAGTCGAAGAAGCCAGCTGCTCCGTAGTTATCTTTTGTAATAGTTGATTGATTGTTCTTTTGGTTTAAGAACATGCCTGCTGGCGAGTGTGTCTGTGAATACTTATGCCGATCCTGAATGCATCTGTTCCCTTTGCCTTTGTGTTAATTTGGTCGCCTTATTTGCCTCTGTCTTGACTTGTGGTAGGGTACATGAAGTGATCCCGTGGGGAGAACCCAGGACTCGCCATCTCTTGATGATACAGTGGCACCACCGCGCTCCAGGGTAGAGGAGCTATCCTTGCTTTCGCGACTTCGTGACCGCGTGAAGCAGCTAGAGCGCGAGTTGCCTATGATCCGCGGTAGCGCAGACGTGTGGAAGTCGAAGGCAGGAAAAGCCGCCGCCTGCGAGCAATATCTGCTTGGCGAGGTGATCCAGCTGGGCGACCAGTTTAAGTGTTAGTTTGCTTATTCTCATCTTTTCCTTTGTAGTTACTCGCAGCGGTACGTTGTACTCATGCTATTGATGATGCTTCGTGTAGTTGTTAGCACGCGCCATCCACAGGAGGAGAAGGATAGAATTGCCATTTGCCTTCATGATCTCACCCAGGAGCAACTTCAAGAGAGTGGATACTTCTGGGTAGATCATGATCGTGCGACTGCGTTGGCGACCCTGCAGGATCGCGCATCGCGAGTGCCGCTCTTCCTGAAGAAGTCGCAGTCGTGCTTGAAGAACATTTATCGGGCGATGTTCCTGCTGGACGACACTCCATCAAGCCTGCTGGCTCTTCTTGCCAAATTTCAAGACCTGTCCGCGGTTTGCGAGTGCGTGAGGCAG
This sequence comes from Avena sativa, assembly GCA_916181665.1. NCBI lineage: Eukaryota > Viridiplantae > Streptophyta > Magnoliopsida > Poales > Poaceae > Avena > Avena sativa. The sequence continues at coordinate 202,538,645 of OV702291.1, forward strand.
TAGTTGGTGGCTGGTGCCAAGGCTGCCCTCTCAATGGTGCGATTGCACAGGCCTGGCGTGGATGTTGCCGCCATTGCCTCTGGGCCGCCAGCGCCACCAGCAGGATCTGCCTGGAATATGGTACCACACTATCAGGCGGTGGACCGCCCAGGAGAGGAGATCATCGACTTCTTTGAGGAACAAACCAACGTTCTTCTGTTGCAAGAGTAGCCAAATTTGCATCATGCACATAAGTGTACTTGTGTTGTAAAGTTCGTATAGATGTTGTAGATAATTTATTATCGAATGTGTATAAAGAGTTTTGTGAGCGTGAGGTGCGTTGCACTATGCGAGTCCTTTTCGTTAGCCTGTCCATCTTTTATCTCGGCCCCTTGTCAACCTGTCAGGTGCGTTGCATCTGGGTTGAGTTTGTGTTAAGGGGTTCGATTGATGTGCCAGCTACTCAGGATATCGCGTTTTTGGTTCGAAGAACAGATGTATGTAGGGTGGCGCAGCCCCCGAGCATAAAAATTGACAAAGTGTAGGAGAACACGGAGTTTTGGGGCACTTAGCTTTTATTTATTCGAAGAACAGTGCGAGGTACAATGTGCGGCTAAGTAGCCTTGGCTGAGTAGCCTTATTTGCGATGTAAAAGTAAAAAATGACTAGGGGTAGAAGCGTCGTAGTTGTGCGACGTTCCAAGGGTTGGAGTATGCGACTCCTGTCTCTAAATCTTGAAGGCGATAGGCGCCACCTGGGATTACTTCTGTAATCACGTACGGTCCTTCCCAGGGGGACTCGAGCTTGAGATGCCCCTGCTGCTTCACTCGTAGGACCAGGTCACCTTCGACGAAGGATCTGGGGCGAAGCCTTCTACTGTGATAGTTGCGCAGGTTCTGCTGGTAGATCGTGGATCTTTCTGCGGCGATTTCTCTTGCTTCGTCAAGGAGGTCGACGGAGTCTTCGAGTGCAAGAGTTGACTCTTGTTCGCTGTAAGCGACCACGCGCGGCGCCTTGTACTGTACTTCGGCGGGTAGTACGACTTCTGCTCCATGCACCATAAAGAATGGCGTGTAGCCCGTGACGCTGTTTGGAGTTGTACGTAGGCTCCAGAGTACGGATTGCAGCTCATCTAGCCAGCAACCCGCGGCTTGTTCGAGTGGTCGGAGGAGTCACTTCTTGATGCCGCTGCAGACGAGCCCGTTTGCTTTTTCCACCTGACCTTTGGTTTGTGGATGCGCTACTGAGGCGTAGCTGATGTTGATCCCCAGGTTCTCGCAGAATTTTTGAAACTCCGTGGATGTGAAATTCGTTCCGTTGTCGGTGATGATGCTGTGCGTCACGCCGAAGCGGTAGACGATGGACTCGAAGAACTTGACTGCGCTATGCCCTGATTGGTTAGTCACCGGCATGGCCTCGATCCACTTGGTGAATTTGTCGACTGCAACCAAGAGGTAGACGTAACCTCCGCGCGAGGACCTTGGAAGCTTGCCAACCATGTCGAGCCCCCACTGTGCGAAGGGCCAGGCCAATGGAATAGGCCGTAGCTCTGCGCCTGGTGCGTGTGGCTTGTCCGCGAATCGCTGGGAAGCATTGCATTTTTGGACTATGTCCTTGGCGTCACGCATGGCCGTGGGCCAGTAAAATCCAGCTCGTAGAGCTTTGGCAACGAGGGCGCGACTGCCGGCGTGGTGCCCGCAGGTCCCTTCATGGATGTAGAGGAGAACTGCTCTTCCATTGGCCATGGAGACGCATCGTTGTAGCACTCCTGTGATGCTGCGTTTATATAGTTCGCCGTTGATAACGGCGAATGCCTTGGAGCGCCGCGCGATGTGCCGTGCATCTGTCGGGTCGTCCGGTAGTCTCTTGCTGAGGAGGTACATAATGTATGGCTGTGTCCAAGATTGCTCGATCATCATGACGCTCATTAGTCCCTCGAGTCCTATGTCTAGCTCCAAGTCACCGAGTGCCCTTGGCTCATTGGGTGGCATAGCCCCGGAGTCCGTTGCTGCGCTTGTTTTCTTCTCTGCGGCCTTTGGCTTGATGGAGCATTCGCATATGCGCTCGAGAAATACCCCAGGTGGTATGGGGGCACAGGTAGAGCCTATGTTGGCGAGTGCGTCCACCTCCTCGTTGCTTTCGCGACCTACGTGTCGCAACTCGCAACCATCGAAGTCTCCTTCGAGTGTATCGTAGAGGTCGCTGTACGCGATCATGTTGTTGTTCAGTGCGTTGCACTCGTGCATTGTTTGGTTGACAAACAACTTGGAGTCGCCATATATGATGAGCCTCTTGGCGCCGCAAGCTTTTGCCATCCTCATCCCGTGCAACATGGCCTCGTATTCAGCCTCGTTGTTTGAGGCTGTGAACTGCATTCGCAGGATATACTTCAGCTTGTCCCCTTGAGGTGATGTCAGTATGACACCTGCGCCTGCTCCATCTTTCCGCTTGGACCCATCGAAGTGCATTGTCCAGAGGTAGGACATATCTGGCTTGTCTAGGAGCTGGTTCTCCATCCAGTGCACGAGAAAGTCAGGGAGCACTTGCGACTTGATTGCGTCGCGTTTTTCGTATGTGATGTCTCGTGGAGACAACTCTATTCCCCAAAGCGCGGCTCGCCCCGTGGCGTCGGGGTTATTGAGGATATATCCCAATGGGGCATCGTTGACTACCACGATTGGGTGTTCCTGGAAGTAGTGGCGCAGTCGCCGGGCGGTCATAAAGACGCCGTATGCCAGCTTCTGGTAGTGCGGGTACTGCTGTTTTGTTGGCGTGAGGACCTCGCTGAGGTAGTATACCGGGCGTTGTATGCCGTGGACCTTGTTTTCCTCAGCTCGCTCGACGACGAGCACTGTGCTGACCACCTGGTTGGTGGCGGAGATGTACAACAATCGTGGTTCCCTTTCTCGTGGAGTCACCAATACTGGCGAAGTGGATAGCAGGCGCTTGAGATCTTCGAATGCTTCTTGCGCTTCATTGGTCCACTCGAATTTTTCAGCTTTGTGGAGGAGCTGGTAGAAGGGCAGTGCCTTTTCACCCATCCGACTGATAAATCGACTGAGGGCCACGATTCGTCTGGCCAGTTGCTGGACGCCTCTTATGTTCTTCGGCTTCTCCATGGCTAGTATGGCTTTTATCTTCTTCGGGTTTGCCTCGATTCCCCTCGCGGAGATGAGATATCCGAGTAGCTGCCCAGATGGTACGCCGAAGGCGCATTTGTCCGGATTGAGATTGATCCGGTAGCGATCGAGCTTGGCGAAGGTTTCGCGCAAATTGTCGATTAGAGAGGCTTCCTCCTTGGTCTTGATTACTATGTCATCGACATGGACTTGGATGTTGCGACCCAGTTGTTCCTTGAGGCAAGCCTGCATGCACCGCTGGTAGGTGGCTCCCGCGTTTTTTAGCCCGAAGGGCATTGTGTTGTAGCAGAACACACCAAAGCGCATTGTAAACGCTGTTTTCTCCTGGTCTTCCTCCTTCATTCGAATTTGATTATAGCCTGAGTAGGCGTCGAGGAAGCAGAGTCTCTCGCATCCAGCGATGGAGTCGATGATCTGGTTGATCCGTGGCAGCGGGAAGTGATCTTTTGGGCAGTGCTTGTTTAAAGAAGTGAAGCCCACGCACATCCGTAGGATATCCGTGTCCTTTTTGGTACCAACACCGTATTGGCGAGCCAAGTGCTTTCCTTGATCTCTCGTATGAACTTGGCCTCGAGGAGTCTGTTGATCTCCATTCCGACTGCCTGTGCTCGTGGCTCAGACAGTCGCCTGATTGTTTGCTTGACTGGCCTTGCGTCGGGGTTAACTTTGAGTGCGTGCTCGGCGAATTCCCTGGGAACTCCTGGCATGTCCGCAGGACACCAGGCAAAAATTTCCCAGTGCTCACGGAGCAATTCGACGAGCGCGAGTTCCTATGCGGGACTCAAGTTGTTGGCGATGAGGGTCGTCTTGGCGGGATCCGATGGATGGACCTGCACCTTCTTTGTGTGCACAGATGAGTCAAAGGAGAGGTCAGGTGAGCTTGGCCTACTCAGGGGAGGCAGACTGTTGTCTGTCGTCTCTTTCAGTCTTGCGAGTTCCTCCTGCATGCCGAAGGACTAGGAGATTCTGTTGAATTCCCTATCGCAACTGTCAGATCACTCAAAGCTCCCGTTGATCGTTATGACGCCGTTGGGACCTGGCATTTTCATCTGCAGGTAGGCGTAGTGGGGTACTGCCATGAACCTAGCGAATGCGACGCGCCCAAGGATGCAATGATATTGTGAGGGCCAGTCGACGACCTCAAAATCGGTGCGCTCGTGCCGGAAGTTCTCCGGCGTGCCGAAGATGACGTCGAGGTTGATTTTGCCTAGGGGTATACTCCTTTCCCTAGGACGATGCCGTGGAACATTGTGTCCGATGCCTCCAGGCAGGTTAGAGGGATCCTCATTGCTCGCAAGGTACTCGCGAATATGAGGTTGATGCCGCTTCCGCCATCCATGAAGACGCGACTCATGTCGAAACCTCCAATTTGCGCCTCGAGTACAAGGGGGCAATGACCTGGGCGAGGTATCTGAGGCGGGTGGTCGCGTTTGTCGAAGGTGATGCATGACTCGCTACCACTGAGCTACTCAGTGGTGGATGGTGGCAAGTGCATGGCCAAGTTGACTTGGCGAGTGATGGCCTTCTGCACCATGTTGGAGGGGCGCCCCTTTTGGATCATCATGGTACCCATGGCCCGTGGGTACGATTCACCCCCGTGGTGCTGGTCCGGTGCGGCTCCGCTCGGGGGTGGCCCAAGTGGTGGTGGTGGTGCACCATGTGCCACGGTGCCTGGAGCGGCTCTGTAGCCTCTTTCGACCGCATTGCAGTTCATCCGAACCAATCCCTCGTGTAGCTTGAGGAACTCGCGACAGTCCTTGAGGAGGTGGCTGGACTTTCTCTTGCCATCATGCTTGTCGATGTAGAAGTGTACCGTGCATGGCCCGGACAATTTTTCCTTGATGGAGGTCGCGGGTGCTTCATTGCGAGTGCGGCGTTGCCATACTTGCGTGGTTTTCCTGGAGTCGTGGTATCCGCCGCTGCGGTATCCGCTATTGCGGTTATCGTCGCGTCTATTGGCATAGCCGACCACGACCATGTTGACATCGTCGCGGTCATCGTAGATGCGCATGCGGCGCTTGCCTCAGCGGTCGCGTCTGCGTTTGAGTTCTGCCTCCTCGTCGGAGTGAGCGCGATTTTTTACTGAATCTTCTCCATCGGCCCACCGATTCGCGATCTCCATCAGGTGGTCGATGGTCTGGGGCTTTGAGCGGCCCAGCTCCTCCCTGAGCTCTAGGCGGCGGACACCACCGTTGAATGCATCAATCGCGTGGTCTTCTAAGATGTTTTCCGCAGAATTCTTGATGATGGACCACCTTTGGATGTAGGAGCGCAGCGATTCGCCAGATCTTTGCTGGCAGCATCTCAGCTCTTTGATTGATGCGGGTCGTTTGTACGTGCCCTTAAAGTTGCGCACGAAGCTGTAAACCAGCTCATCCCAACTGCGAATGGATCCGAGTGGGAGGTTATTGAGCCATGCCCGGGCGGCGCCCTGCAGCTGTAGCTGCAAGCATTGCATGGGAGTACTTCGAATGCCTCCGTGGAGCCTGACAGAGGAGATGTGGTCCTCCAGCCAGATCTTGGGGTCCTGCAGACCGTCAAATTTTGGGTTCTCCGATGGGAGTTTAAACCCTTTAGGCATTCGCTTCTGCCTAATGGATCTGCTGAAGCATCGGGCGCCGCAGAGCTCCCCAACTTCTTCTTCCGTGTCAGTCGACCGAGCACGTCGTGCCCTTGATTTGTCGATCTTGCGCTGCGTGAGGTCGTCGCGTGCATCATAGTCGCGGTCGTGTCGCCGTGAGCGGCGGCATCGAGACAGGTCGTGGCTGTCATCCTTGGATGAGGGCGAGGAGTGGCGCTTTGCTAGCGCTTTGCCCTTTTTTGGGTCTGGTACTGGCTCCTTGTCGAGGGCGACCTCGATTAACCCCAAACCCGTGATCGTAGCTTGGTGCATGGCAGTTCGAGGATCTCCAGCTGGCGGCTGGTTATTGAGGAGGTACATGGTGGCTGCCGTCACCGCAGCCTGCGGCGTCCTAGGAACCACGTTGCCTCTCGTGTCGACTGTCATAGAGCCAAAGTCGAGGACTTTCGTGGCCTCTATGCGTTCTTGTTCGTTGAGGTGAGCCATCCGCGACTGCCTCTTCTTGGCGAGGTGTTCGTTGCCTCTTGAGGAGGATCCTCCGTAGGAGGAGAGTCCAGCCCGACGAAGGCTCGATTCGTCCGCTGCCTTTTTATGCGCCTCAAGTTGCGCGATTGTTTGCAGTTGGCGCTTGAATTCTTCCTTCAGGAGCCAGTGATAGCCCATCAGCAGTTCCTGCGGGGACCCAAAGGGTAGAGGTGTGCCCCGTAGGGCTTCACGGCAGCAATCCCACTCTTGCTCGTTGAGCTTGATTACGACGCGTTCGCCGGTTTGCTCATTGATTATGCTGGGAGGTTCGACTACTCCTCCATTGTTGACGGGAGCACGATTGCCTCCATTACCGCCGTTGCCACCGTTGCCGGCGTTGGGTGGATCGGTGCCGTTACCGGTGTTACCACCATTGTCGCGATTGGCGGAGGTGTCGCCTGCATTGATGACGGTGCACATGAAGTGATTGGGGAAGCTGTTGCTTCCACAACTTTCAGATCCAGAACCGTAGGTTCCATCTTCAGTGGCCAGATCGCTCAGATCGGAATCGCGACTGCTGTCGCTGATCATATTCTCGACTGCCACCGGGGCGTTGAGCTTGCTGAGGGTGCCGAGCGATGGAGGGAACCATGATGCCGGGGCAATCGCCGGTGCTGTCGGCTGATCAGGCATGCGAAGCGTGCCCATCTGACCAACTTGGAAGCGGAAGCTCCCAATCGCCAGGCTGATTCCGTTGCCCACAAACTCGAAGGCCGGGCGGGTGGCCGGTGTGTGGACAGTGAAGTCGAAGGCGCCGAAGAGCTGGCGAATCTCCGCTGTTGCGGAGTTGTAGATTGCAGTTGATGGGGCCGAAGAAGCCGCAACATCAACACTCCCAATTCCCACAGATGGCGCCAATTGACGAGGGTTTAACTCATCAATGCCCATTGTTATGGACTTGGGTTTTGGAGAAGGAGGGAGCGCTGGAGACATCTACCGGCTAGCAAACAAGCACACATGGGACAAAAGGATTTACCCAGGTTCAGGCCTCGTAGAGGTCCCTACTCCTGCTTGTCTGCTCGTGGAATTATCGAAGGATTCGAAAGTTATAATGGTGCGCAGATGCCATCTGGCGAGGGTTATGGAAACTAGGGTTGCGTGTGTCCTCCTCACTGCCCCCTCCTAGCCTTTATATAGATAGGCTAGGTCTCGGGTAGCAGGTCGAGTCGGTTACAAGTTAGGGTTTTCCCCTTCAAACTTTCTATCTTTAGCTTCTTCTTGTTCTTCAAGCAATCGAGAGTCCGTAGGTCACTCGAGTCCTTTCATCCGGGCCTTGGCGACACCGTGGGCCTGTACGTATTTGGACCGTATATACCAAGCTCGAGTACCTATAGGGTATACCCATGTCAATTAGTTTTAAGATTTGTCCTTACCGGTGATTCTCCAACATCGTCGGCCATGAGTCCTGCAAGAACTCGTAGCGAACATACTTCTATGGCCCAGATATCCCTCTGGCAGGCCACCAAGATTCATACCCCAACTTTGTCGACGGGGCCGCCGCTGAGGCCAGCACCCGGAGATCCCAAGGCCCCCTCCCGTCTGACGATGAAGCCTCCCGCGTCGTAAGGCGGTTCAAGTGGTTGGTAGATGGAGGGCTGATTAGCTTGTACCTAGCCATGTGCTGGTTCACAAGGCGAATCCAACCTCTGCAGCACCACGCTGAGCTGATGCATAAGTATTCAAAGAGAAGGAAAGATCCTATGCAAATCTTGCAGGATAACTTCTCCAATGACTCCATCAAGCTCCGGCTTAAGGACATCGTCAAGGTGAAAGACAAGAGTCGTGGCTTCAAGATCACTTCGACATGTTCAAGGGCGGCAAGTGCCCAGAGGTAACTGTGTTTCCTTTGTTGCTCGTTATATACTTATACTCTAAGGTCTTCTGTCTTGAACGCCTTACTCATTTAACCGACTATTGGATGTATCAGCTGGCGACCTTGGCGGTGGATCAAATGACCTCCCAAGTCTATGACCCAAAGATGAAAGACATCCACATTGTGTCTGATGATGACGCACTCAAGGATCAGCCAGCTCCGGTAGCACGAAAGCGAAAGAGCTCCACCTCTGACGCTGCTGTCGAGGGCAAGAAGAAGAAATTAGAGAGTGGAGTCTCCAAGAAGTCCATTGCCGCCTTAGAGGCGGAGAAGAAGAAATCCACCAGCATCCCTTTAGCTAAGGCATCTGCCATAATGTAAGTATATTCATTCTCCATCTTTAATTTACATTGCACCTATTCAATTCTTGTACTTATACTGTGTATGTTTTAGGAAGAAGTCATGTGTTGCCTTGAAGAGGACCTCCAAAGATGTCGGAGGTTCCAAAAATATTTGCGATATGTTCTCCAAGTCGTCTCCCGCTGCTGCTCCCCCGACCCTTGCCGCCAAGCCTATAACAGGCCCCACTAGGCCTTCTGTTGGGTTCGCAACATAGAAAACAAAATTTTTCCTACGATGGGAACTATACGCTAAGATCTATCTACTAGATACAAGCAACGAGTGGATATACATCCATGGAGAACTTGCCCTTGAAGACAACAAAGCCTTGTTAACGAGTTGGAACTCGTGGATGATGTAGTCAAACGCTTGCCGATCTCAAGATCGTGTGAAAGTCCTAGCACCACAAATCAGCAGCGCATCCGTCCTTGCACACACATTCAGGCCACCGAACAAGATCCACCTCCTCGCTCCAGCGAATCAGCGGAAGCAGCAACTCCTTCCAGACGAAAAGCCACCAGGAACATGTATCTCGCTAATCCGAGACCATGGGGAATATATGTAGAGGGGGAGAGATCCTTCACGAGGAGGTGTGCTTTGTGAGGAGGAGAGGGGGGACTTTTATAGGGAGAGGGGGGGGGGGCAGCCCGTTCCCATGGCCGATGCCATGGGGAGGTGCCCCATCTCTTCCCTCATTCATGTGGTGAAGCTCCACTCACATAAATCTAGCCTCCACTCAAAATTCCACTCACATGCATTAAATTTCCACCAAATTTAATGAAACTCTCATTTAATAAAACTATTTTATTTATTTTATTCAGAATTTTGTTAATTACTTTAATTAACAAACATTCACATAAAACCCCTTGCAACATTCCAATATCACATGCTGAACCAGTTTCTACAATTTCACCCAAAACATTTCCGGTTTCCATCGAAATGATTCCAGCGCTTTACAATTCTTTCATCTGAAACATATATGCTCCAAATTGTGTTTGGCAACCCTTAAGTGTGTCACCCTACGGTTCGTGAATAATGCCGACATGATTGAGACTCCTCTCAGATCAATAATCAGAAGCGGGACCTGGAGATCCATTCTAACTCCTGCACATTCAACGATGACTTCTGTGATCGTGAGAACCTTTAACGCTAGTAACTTAATCCCTTTGTCTCACGATATATTGCATGTCTGAGATTCGATCATCGGTATCCAAATACTTAGTTTGATCTCGTTACCGACATGCACTCTTTTCTTGTTCCCGTGATATAACATTCTAGTGATCACATCACTTGCTTGCAAGCTATTCTCAATGTGATATCACCGAGAGGGCCCAGAGTATATCTATCCGTCATCGGGATGGACAAATCCCACTCTTGATCCATGAGCCTCTACATAAAACCTTCGTAGCACCGAACCCATCTTTATAGTCACCCTTTTACGGTGTGACGCTTGATGTTATCAAGATACTCCTCTGGTGTTAGTGATTAACATGATCTCATGGTCTATGGACTTAGGATTACTTCGTATGATGTAATAGCAATATAAACTCAATGACTTTGATCGTAATGCTATACTTCGGATGAATGTTCATCACATCATTTCCCCAATGTTGTGACCTCATTATTAACGACATCCAATGTCCATGATCAGGAAACTTTGATCATCTTGTTAATCAACGAGCTAGTTTAAAGAGAGGCATAACTAGGAACTTTCCATTTGTTTATTAAACACACATGTATTAATGTTTTCGTATTAATACAATTATAGCATGTAAAATAAACAGCTATCATATACTTGGAATATACATAATAACAACTTTATTATTGCCTCTCATGGCATATTCCCTTCAGTCTCCCACTTGCACTAGAGACAATAATCTAGTTACATAGTGATAAATCTAACACCCATGGAGTTCTAGTGTTGATCATGTTTTGCCCCTAGGGAGAACTTTAGTCAACAGGTCAGCAACATTGAGATCCGTGTGTACTTTACAAATCTTTATATCTCCATTGTTAACATGCTCTCGGATGGAGTGAAAACGGCACTTAATATGCTTGGAATTCTTGTGAGACCTTGGTTCCTTGGCATTGGCTATGGCTCCATTGTTATCACAATAGATAACCACACCTAGTTCGGTTATGAAACCCTTCATCCAAACCGCTTCCTGCGCCGCTTCTGCAGCAGCAACATATTCCGCCTCCATCGTTGAACCAGCCACCACAGGTTGTTTGGAACTCCTCCAACTAATTACTGCTCCGTTCAAGAGAAATACGTATCCGGATTGAGACTTAGAGTCATCCGGATCGGTGTCAAAGCTAGCGTTGACATAACACTTGGCGACCAACTCTTCTTCACCTCCGTATACAAGAAACATATCTTTAGTTCTTCTGAAGTACTTAAGGATATTCTTGATCGCTATCCAGTGTTCTGTACCTGGATCAGATTGGTACCTACTAGTTAAACTAATAGCATGTGCCACATCCGGTCTTGTACATAGCATGGCATACATTATAGAGCCTATAGCTAAAGCATAGGGGATTTTATCCATTATCTCTCTTTCTTCCGCCGTAGCCAGACTTTGAGTCTTACTCAATGTCTTGCCTTGCAACATTGGTAAGAACCCCTTCTTACTTCCGTCCATTTTAAACTTCTTAAAAATCTTATCAAGGTATTTACTTTGTGATAGCCCTATCAGGCACCTTGATCTATCTCTATAGATCTTTATGCCTAATATGTATGACGCTTGACCTAGGTCCTTCATCGAAAATTTATTGTTTAGATAACTTTTAACACTGTTTAAAAGATCTATATCATTTCCAATCAGTAATATGTCGTCCACATCTAATATTATAAATGCCACATTGCTCCCACTCACTTTCTTGTAAATACAAGCCTCTCCATAAGTTTGGATAAATCCAAACTCTTTGATCACCTCATCAAAGCAGAGATTCCAACTCCGTGATGCTTGCTTCAGTCCATATATGGATCACTGAAGCTTGCACACCTTGTTAGCATCCTTAGGATTAACAAAACCCTTTGGTTGTATCATATACAATTCTTCTTCAATGTTTCCATTGAGGAATGCAGTTTTGACATCCATCTGCCATATCTCATAATCGAAATAAGCAACAATTGTTAACATAATCCTAACTGACTTTAGCATCGCTACGAGAGAGAATGTCTCATCGAAACCCCTTTGCGTCAAGTCGAGCTTTATAGACGGTTACATTACCATCAGCATCGGTTTTCTTTTTGAAAATCCATTTATTCTCAACGGCCTTTTGGTCGTGAGGTAACTCCACCAAGGTCCAAACCTGATTTTCGTACATGGGTTCCATCTCGGATTTCATGTCTTCTAGCCATTTGTTGGAATTCGGGCTCATCATTGATTCTTCATACGTCGCCGAGTCATCTATTTCATTGACCATGAAATTCATAACAGGATTGCCGTACAGTTTAGGAGCTGCACGTGTCCTGCTCGACCTACGAGGTTCGGTAGTGTCCTCTTTCGGAGTTTCATGATCATTATCATTAGTTCCCTCTTCATTCAGTGAAGTTAACTCCAGAACAATTTCCGGCGCTGTGCTACTCGCTTTTGCATGAAGAGAAGGTTCAATGACCTCTTCGAGTTCTACCTTCCGACTACACACGCCTTTCTCGAGAAACTATTTCTCTAGAAAGGATCCATTCTTGGCAATGAAAACCTTGCCTTTGGATCTGTGATAGAAGGAATACCCAATAGTTTCCTTAGGGTATCCTATGAAGACGCATTTTTCTGCTTTGGGTTCGAGTTTATCCGGTTGAAGTTTCTTCACAAAAACATCACAACCCCAACTTTAAGAAATGACAGCTTAGGTTTGTTTCCAAACCATAATTCATACGGTGTCTTTTCAACGGATTTAGATGGTGCCCGATTTAGAGTGAATGCAGCAGTTTCTAGTGCATAACCCCAAAATGATAGTGGCAACTCTGTCAGTGATGACCCACAAGTATAGAGGGTGTATCGCAGTATTTTCGATAAGTAAGAGTGTCGAACCCAACGAGGAGCAAAAGGTGCTGGCGAGTGGCTAGGAGCAGGAATTCTCTGTAAATACTTAGCAAACAGATTTTTAGGGGTTTTTGATAATGCAGGTAAATAAAGTACGAGTAAATAAAAGACAATAAGAATAAATGCAGCAAGTGGCCCAATCCTTTCTTTGGCAAAGGACAAGCCGGTTGTATTACTTAAGATGACCAAACGTTCTCGAGGACACATGGGAATATCTTCAAGTGCTTTCGCTTCATATAGTTGATTAATCTTCTTTAGTTTGCTAAGTGTTGTGTGGGTGAACCTGTGCTAATGTACCGACCTTCCTAGGACTAATACATACTTGTGATTATACCCCTTGCAAGGATCCGCAAGTACAAGAAAGTAATTAAGGTAGAAACCTAACGAAAGCTTTAAACTCTAAAACCCTGACATCCCTTGTGCAAAGGTTTCCTAACGGGGGTTCAGGTTTCTGTCACTCCGGCAACCCCTACGATTAGTAGCCAAATACACAATGCATTCCCCTAGGCCCATATAGGTGAAGTGTCATGTAGTCGATGTTCACATAAAACCACTAGAAGAAGTACACCACAACTTAAATATCAAACTATTGAATCTTTCTCAACACAATTCCACTACTAACAACATGACTTCTCCCATGTCCTCAAGAACAAAACGAACTACTCACAAGACATCATATGGATCATGATCAGAGATGATATAATGATATGTAACAATCTAAACATAAACGATAATTCAATGGTTTACTCAATAGCATCAACTACAAGGAGTAATCAACACCGGGAAAGTTTCCCCTAAGAACTATGCAAGATTCAACCCAATTGTTACAGCGGTATGAAGTGGTGATGATGGTGCTGGTGGAGATGATTGTGGTGATGATGATGATCCTGATGAAGTCCAGCTTGATGGTGGTGTTGATGGCGACGATCTCCCCTCTCCGGGAAGGAATTCCCCGGCAGAATTCTGTCTGCCGGAGAGATCTTTCTCTCTTGGTGTTTTCTGCCCCGCAGAGGCGGCGGAATCTTTCTATGGTCGCTCCCCGAGTCTTAGGGTTTTGGGAGGATAATATACGCCAGAGGGGAGAGGCTAGAGTGGACCAGGGTGGCCACACCACCTGGTGGCACGGCCTGGGGTGGCCCGCGCCAGGGGATGGTGTGGGCCCCCTGTGGCCCATCTCGACTTCCCCTTCTGGCATTTTTCGTCTTCTGGAAAAATAGGATTTTCCATGTATTTTCTGATCTTCGCAAATTTGGCCTGCAAACAGCACCTTTTCCATCAGAATCCTGACTGCAGCGGTCCATGCTCCAAAAGTCATCAACCATGCAAAAACAGATGAAATAACATAAGTATCACCTCTTAATATGAAATATATCAATGAATAATAGTAAATTATGATATAGAATAGTGATCAAAATGGACGTATCAACTCCCCCCAAGCTTAGACTTCGCTTGTCCCCAAGCGAAAACTGAGCTCAATAAACATGACCTCAGGTTTATGGAGTGAAGAGTCGATAAAATAATACGGACAAGAAGCATCACATTCATCAATACATAAGTCATAATGGAAGACAACTCACTATTATATAACTTAACTTGCAATAAGTAAAGGAAACACAATAAAGATGCATAAAGTAAATCATAATTGGAAATGGCAAACTTAGCTCTTGGTCGAAGAATAGTTGACAATTTGCTGGAGTTCACAAATAACTGATTTTCAGTGATAGCTTTCAAAGTAATAGACACCAAGATAAGAGCAATGTGCAAAACAAGGAACATAAGGGACATGATTGAATAAGTCATCATACGAATAAATGAAACACAACAACTCAAAATACTTGCTGAGATAGAAGGGAATAGGTTTACTGACTCAACTAAAAAGTAAAAGAAAGGCCCTTTGCAGAGGGAAGCAGGGATTTCAAGTTTCATAAAGAGCTTCCAAAAATTATGGTACTTACTAGCTGTCAGCTCTCATTGCCCCTATCATAGGAATCTTTAGGTGATTAAGGTTAAAGTGACACAACTAAGAGGATATGCTTGACAAGTTATAAGTTGAAATCTCATGCCCCTTACTTACGAGTACCGAACCTCATGCTACTCAACTTCGGTCACAAGTAAGCTCTTGTCATTGTAAATACATATGTATCATAAATAACCGACAACGGGGTAACCCTTGCACATGATACATGAGCTATCCCATAATCAAAATGACAAGGCAAGCAGACAATGAGCATCTCAGCGATCTTTTTATTTGCTATTTGCATAGGTTTTTATTGAGGATGCTTCATAGAGTGCTCATTATGGTTATGCTGCAAGTTTCCACCATGATTGGGCAAGGCTTAGGCTAGCGACCCAAGCGTTTATCTAACACACATACAAACTCCATGATCTTACAAGTTCCCCTTTTATTTCACACCGCCGGGATCCATAAGCAAAAGAATCATGATATCAACGGAATATAAGTGCAATGTTGAAAGCATTCCCCATGATACATGGTTCTGCTAACTTCAACTTATAAAGCGCAAGCATATACACAACAAAGATGGACACAATGGTTCAAGTTTATTAAATGCGAGAAAGTAAAGTGTGCCATCAAGTTCGTGAGAGCTTTAATCACTAATTTTCTTATAACAAGTTTAATTTGGAAGGTAGATAAAAACAAGAATTTACTTGGAATAGAAATAGTGCTAGTAGGTAGGTATGGTGGACACAAATGGCATAGGTTTTGGTTTAAGGATTGGATGCACGAGAAGCATTCCCTCTTAGTACAGGTTTTTGGCTAGCAAGGCTGGGTAGCAAGCTTAAGAATTGAAGGAAACAAACAAACATACAAGTGATAAAAACAAACATGCAATCTTCCTTGGAAGCACAAAAGATCTTAACTAGAGAATACTAAGCTTATGAGCCAATCAAGGAAGAAAGATGATGACATTATATTTCTTTAGAGTACTTTTATCTTTTTCATTCAATTCTCAAAATAGTGTTGCTACTGACCGAGCCCGGTTTGCCAAAACCAACTAAATTAATTCCATGATCCCAAAGTGATACCAATACTAATGACAAGATCAATCATATAACCATGAATTGAGAACTAAAATAAGATATGCAAAAGAGTAAATGATAGAACTTCTCATTAATATTCCATAACGACAACTCACACCAAGGGATAAATAGATATCTAACGAGAGAGGGGACACTTCCACAATGCAAACCATCCTACATGATAACTTCTCTATTCATGATATGACTCTACTAAAAAGGTAAAGAGATAGAAGATAGTGATGTGATACCGCGACACTCCCCCAAGCTTGGAACAAACCAAGGGGATGCCAAAACCTGATGACGAATTACTCCTTCGGTGATGGTGGTATTCTCCCGTCATCGTCCGACTTCCAAGTTAAGGGCTCCCCATCAACAAAGGACATCGTGGTCTCTAGCATCCTGAAACTTGCAGCAACACTTATGCATTTAAACCTAACCTCGTACTCACAGTTTTGATTTCGAACGTCGTAGAGTTGTGCTTGCAGTTGGTTGGTTGTTTGGTGGAGTGAGATAATTTCATCCTTGAGCTCAGCAGTCTCCTTTTGGTGCTCGGCGATGAGTTCGGAACAAATCTTATGGATGATATCCACTTCGCGTTCCACCATCTTCTTGTACCTAAAGACTTCTTGCTCCAGTGCTTCCATCCTGTCCTCCAGACTTCCTTCACCTTTAGGGCCTTGAACCTCTTTTATCCGTGCCTCCCATCTTCAAGCAACGACTCCTTGGGATGAATCTTCAACTCTCGCATGTATGGGTTGATGATGTCCGCTGAGGAATCTTCCTTAGCTGATCCAGAGGAAGACATTGTGGCTCCAAGTTTGGGACTCTACCTATCAGAAATAGATCAAAACAAAAACACGAAGAGAACACGATATACGAACCTCGGGGGATCCGGGGGATTATATATTATGATGTTTTACAACAAAAGGAAGGTACTGGGAGAAAACAGGTCAGAGACGGAGTCCGGGGCAGCCACACCACCTGCTGGCGCGGCCAGGGGGGCCCGCGCCAGGGCGTGGTGTGAGCCACTCTGGCTCCGTTTCCGTCCCTCTTCCATTTCGTAGCTTTCCCTGTTGGATAAAAACTCCAAAAATACAACTGGATATAATTTTCGTGGAACTTTTCTTACCAGATATGTTACCTATTCGACAACGGACTCTGCAGGTCTCTGAATTTGGTCTTTGATAAATTTTTCTGGAGTTACCACTTGAATAACATAAATATCTTCATCTTCATACTCATATTGCTCGAGTCATGAAACCTTTCACTTTCTTATTACACCATTTTCTCCAATAACCTGGAAATTTCTTTCACACAAAACTTTACACAATTCTCATTAGCAACATTAGTAAAAGCGAGGTAATAAACCTTTTAAGTCCAATTTCAACTGAAATCCATCAAAACATAAGCTACTGTAGAAACTCCTTTCGAAAACCCAAAAAGAATTCAAAAAGGAAATCGATTTAAAGAAGCAAATGCAAGAGTGGCAAAAAATCTGTCAAAACAGACCAGCAGGTAAAGATCAATTTTTTTGAAAATCTTATGTTGCTCAAATCAAAAAGTGCAAAACTAACGAAAATTAAATAACAACCTGGGGCAGAAGCACAAACAATTATAGCTCAATCCAACATACATATATCTCTCACGAATTTTTACGTTGAAGCACAAAAATCTGTTTCAGGACAGCAACTTCCCCAAATCTTAATTCTCTCTCATTAGAGGTTGATCTTGACACAAAAACCAAACAAAAAGGATAAGGAGAGGTTATTACCGAAGTAATAACTTCCAAGACTCAAACAAACAAAAACAAACTGAAAGCACAACTAAATTGGGTTGTCTCCCAAAAAGCTCTTTCTTTATAGCCATTAAGATGGGCATGATAATTTCAACGATGCTCACATAAGAATATGAATTGAAGTGAAAGAGAGCATTAAGAAGCAAAAATACACATGTTTAAGTCTAACCCACTTCCTATGCAAGGGAATTTTGTAAACAAACAAGTTGTTCAAACCAGAGGCTACTAGCATAGGAAGGCAAAAGAAGTGCAACATAAAAACTTTCAGCATAAAACGAGGAAACTTGATATTATTGATATGCATAAGAACAGTCTTCCCTCTTTCATAATAACTTTTAGTATCATGCATAAACTTAATAATATAACTATCACAAGAACTATTGTAGCAATGATCACTTATCCTAACAGAAAACACAGGGACACTAGCTCTCATAACACTACTTTGTGAAACAATATTAGGGATATCCTTACAAAGGATAGTGTGTCCCCCTTCTACACATTTAGTGAAAAAGTCTTTCACATTTTCTATTATAGGTTCATCATCCATTTGTTTATCAGGTTCAAAAGATTTATTTGTACTTTCATTAACCATACTAGCTATCATAGAATGTTCCTTTATCTTAACTGGGAAAGGCATTTTCTCAATGTAAGGTTCAGGTAGAGCATGATTAGCAGTATAAACTTCAGTATTTCTTGCAGGAACACACTTAACAACATCTTTATATGGTTCATGATACTTATTCCACTTCTTTTTAGGAACTTCAATATAGGAAGCAAAAGCCTTAAAATAAGTTGCAATAGCTTGAGAGTCAAGACCATAAGCATTTTTAATATTTTGAAAGTAATCAGTTCCCATAAAAGATTCAATGCATTCATAATCATAATTTATACCTGACTTTCTTCCTTTGTCATTCTCCCATGCTTTAACATTGTCTTGAATACGGTCCAGAAGATACCATTTAGCTTCTTCTTCCATGCGAGTGAATGATCCAGCACAAGAGGAATCAAATAAATCCTTATCATGTAGAGGGAGCCTTGCATAAAAGTTACTGATAATAATATTGTTGGGGATCTCATGAATGGGACATTTGAGCATTAGTAACTTTAATCTCCCCTAAGCTTGAGCTGTACTCTCTCCATCAAGAGGCCAAAAGTTGTATATTTGATTCCGATCTTTATGAATTTCACTAGGAGGATAAAATTTTGAATAAAAGAGAGGCACTATTTCCTCCCATTCAAGAGCTTGACCATTCTTCAACAGCTTATACCAGTCCCCAGTTCTTCCTTTTAGTGATAATAAGAATAACTTCTTCTTGACCTGATCTATAGTAATACCTGCACACTTGAATAACCCGCATAATTCGTGTATAAAGAGCAAATGATCACCGGGATGGATAGTTCCATCTCCAACATAATAGTTATGCATAACACGATCAATAATTCTTGTAGGTATTTTAAAAGTATCATTCTCAGCAGGTGGTGGTTCATCTACTACCTTAGCAGTGGTAGTAGCATTACGAAATAAGAAACTCAGTGAATTATCCATATTGAAAATAAAGCAACTAACAGAAGTAAACAATACTCACAGTAGAAGTTTCCTTTACCAGTTCCACTCTCCAATAATGCTTCACTCCCTGGCAACGGCGCCAGAAAATAGTCGTGATGACCCACAAGTATAGGGGGTGTATCACAGTATTTTCGATAAGTAAGAGTGTCGAACTCAACGAGGAGCAAAAGGTGCTGACGAGTGGCTAGGAGCAGGAATTTTCTGTAAATACTTAGCAAACGGATTTTTAGGGTTTTTTGATAATGCAGGTAAATAAAGTATGAGTAAATAAAAGTAATAAGAATAAATGCAGCAAGTGGTCCAATCCTTTCTTTAGCAAAGGACAAGCCGGTTGTATTACTTAAGATGACCGAACGTTCTCGAGGACACATGGGAATATCGTCAAGTGCTTTCGCTTCATATAGTTGATTAATCCTCTTTAGTTTGCTAAGTGTTGTGTGGGTGAACCTGTGCTAATGTACCGACCTTCCTAGGAGTAATACATACTTGTGATTATACCCCTTGCAAGCATCCACAAGTATAAGAAAGTAATTAAGGTAGAAACCTAACCATAGCTTTAAACTCTAAGACCTTGACATCCCTTGTGCAAAGGTTTCCTAACAGGGGTTCAGGTTTCTGTCACTCAGGTAACCCCTACGATTAGTAGCCAAATACACAATGAATTCCCCTAGGCCCATATAGGTGAAGTGTCATGTAGTCGACATTCACATGACACCACTAGAAGAAGTACACCACAACTTAAATATCAAACTATTGAATCTTCCTCAACACAATTCCACTACTAACAACATGACTTCTCCCATGTCCTCAGGAACAAAACGAACTACTCACAAGACATCATATGGATCATGATCAGAGATGATATAATGATATGTAACAATCTGAACATAAACGATAATTCAACGGTTCACTCAATAGCATCAACTACAACGAGTAATCAACACCAGGAAAGTTTCCCCTAAGAACTATGCAAGATTCAACCCAATTGTTACAGCGGTATGAAGTGGTGATGATGGTGCTCGTGGAGATGATGGTGGTGATGATGATGATTATCCCGATGAAGTCCAGCGTGATGGTGATGTTGATGGCGATGATCTCCCCTCTTCGGGAAGGAATTCCCCTGGCAGAATTCTGTCTGCCGGAGAGATCTTTCTCTCTCGGTGTTTTTCGCCTCGTAGAGGCGGCGGAATCTTTCTGTGGTTGCTCCTCGAGTCTTAGGGTTTCGGGAGGATAATATACGCCAGAGGGGAGAGGTTGGAGTGGACCAGGGCAGCCACACCACCTGGTGGCGCGACCTGGGGTGGCCCGCGCTAGGGGGTGGTGTGGGCCCCCTGTGGCCCATCTCCACTTCCCCTTCTGGCATTCTTTGTCTTCTAGAAAAATAGGATTTACCATGTATTTTCCTGGATTTTCTGATCTTTGCGAATTTGGCCTCCAAATAGTACCTTTTCCATTAGAATCCTGACTGTAGTGGTCCATGCTCCAAAAGTCACCAACCATGCAAAAACAGATGAAATAACATAAGTATCACCTCTTAATATGAAATATATCAATGAGTAACAATAAATTATGATATAGAATAGTGATGCAAAATGGACGTATCAGTCAGAGACATCATAGATCGAACCATATCTAATAAAGTACGATTACGACATTCCGACACACCATTACATTGTGGTGTTCTGGCAGGTGTGAGTTGTGAAACTATTCCACACTCTTTCATATGTGTGCTAAACTTGTAAATTAGATACTCACCTCCACGGTCAGACCGTAGAAATTTGATCTTTCTATTACGATGATTTTCCACTTCATTCTAAAATTCTTTAAACTTTTCAAGGGTTTCAGATTTGTGTTTCATCAAATAGATATACCCGTATCTACTCAAATCAGCTGTGAAAGTAACAAAATAACGATAACCACCATGCGTCGACACACTCATTGGACCGCATACATCAGTATGTATGATTTCCAATAAATTTGTCGCCCGTTCCATTGAACTGGAAAACGGCGTTCTAGTCATCTTGCCCATAAGGCATGGCTCACATGTATCAAATGATTCAAAGTCAAGTGATTCCATAAGTCCATCAGAATGGAGTTTCTTCATGCCTTTAACACCAATATGACCTAAATGGCAGTGCCACATATATGCAGATATATCGTCATCAAGTTTATTTTAGTATCAACATTATGAATATGTGTAACACTATTATCAAGATCTAATAGAAATAAACCATTCATCATAGGTGCATGACCATAAAAGATATCATTCATATAAATTGAACAACCATTGTTTTTGGATTTAAACGAATAACCACAACGCATTAAACAAGATCTGGATATAATGTTCATGCTTAGTGAAGGCACCAGATAACAATTATTTAAGTTTATAACTAACCCCGATGGTAGGTGGAGATGCAGTGTTCCGACGGCGATCACATCGACCCTTGATCCATTGCCGACATGCATCTTGACCTCACCCCTTGCTAGTGGTCGCTTGTTCCGCAGGCCCTGATTATAGTTACATATATTAGCAACCGATCCAGTATCAAATACCCAGGTGCTACTGCGAGTACTAGTCAAGTACACATCAATAACATGTATATCATATATACCTTTGTTTGTACTTGGAGCAGTTGCGCTTCCAATGGCCAGTCCCCTTGCAATAGTAGCACTCGGTATCAGACTTAGGGCCAGCTCGGGATTTCTTGTCAGGTGCGACAACAGACCTGCCACCCTTCTTTCCTTTTGCTTACCCTTCCTATCTTTCTTGAAACCGGTCGTCTTATTGATCATCAACACTTGATGTTCTTTCTTGATCTCCACCTCTGCAGTCTTAAGCATTGACAGAAGCTCGGGGAGAGACTTCTTCATGCCCTGCATATTGTAGTTCATCACGAAGCTCTTGTAGCTAGGTGGGAGAGATTGGAGAACACGATGTATGCCTAAGTCAATGGGAATCGTTATTCCCAAGGACACAAGCCTATCGGCGTACCCAGACATTTTGAGTACGTGCTCGCTAACGGAGCTGTTATCTTCCATTATGCAGCTAAAGAAGTTTTTAGAAGCATTATAACTCTCTACGGCAGCATGGGTATCAAAAATCATTTTCAATTCGTCCATGGTATCAAAGGCATTGCCGTTTTCAAAACGCTTTCGAAGTTCTGGCTCTAGCCCATACAGTATGCCGCAATGAACTAATTTGTGGTCCTCCTGACGAGTCAGATAAACGTTCTTTTCCTTGTCAGGGGAATCAGGAGCTGGTGGGGGGCCTAGCGGCGCTTCTAGCACATACAGCTTGTGTACAACATGGAGGAGAATCCTCAAGTTCATGGCCCAGTCAGTAAAGTTTCTACCATTCGTTGCAAGTTTCTCTTTCTCCATGAACACGTTGAAATTAAAAGCAGGTGGTGCCATCTACAACAGAATTTGTAAAGTTTAGACTAAGTTTATGATAGATCGAGTTCAACTAATCCTAATTACAAATGAACTCCCACTCAAAAACAACATCCCTCGTGTCTTTTTGGTGATTACATGAACCAAATCTACTACACCAAGTCCGATCATCACGTGAGTCGGTGTAGTTTCAAAGGCGAGCATTAATATGGGTATCATATCAATTATATGACTCATGCTTAACCTTTCGGTGCGTGTTCCGAGGCCATGTCTATACATGCTAGGCTCACCAAGTAAGAACCTTTGTACTCACGTGTGTAAAACTATCTTACACCTGAAATATGATCGTGGATTCAAGTACACCCGATCATCACATGATGTCTGGAAGCGGCAAAACATAAACGGTGCGTACTTAAGGAACAACACATCTTTTATCTTGATATCTAAATGAGGGATCATCTTATAATGCTACTAAAAGCGCCAAACTAGCAATATAAGATGCGGACATCATATGTGTAAAGTGGGATGATATGGTCCATGCATTTGATCACCATCATATGCATCGTGGTATGATCTCTATCATTCCTTTGTGTGTAAGGCCAAGGTCTATGAAACTTACACGTTAAGTGTGTTGTAAGGGTATCTACCATACATCAACTTACAACATTACCATATCATGACACTAGCCTAGCAACAATCTAAACTAGACGCCTCTAATTTATCCATTGCAAGTTTTACGTGGCTTAGGGCTTTCGGAGATAGAACCGGTCTTAGATACAAACATGGAACCACAACGATGATAACTAAGTTATTAGCAACTCGTTGTAAATCAGATATTGACTATAGTAGGAGAGACATACACCCGCCAGCCACTTATGCAAAACTAGTTGCATGTCAGTCGTGGAACCGGTCTCATGTGCGATGACATGTAAAGTTGGTCCAGGCCGCTTCATCCCACTATGCCACCAATATCCAAAATACATGAAAGAAGCAATAACATGATCATCATCGCCGACATATAAACATATGTGTACTACCCGTGTAAAGCACCTACGCATAGATGAGGCTCTGATACCACTGTTGGGTTCGCAGCATAGAAAACAAAAAATTCCTACGACGGGAACTATACGCCAAGATCTATCTACTAGATACAAGCAACAGGTGGATATACATCCATGGAGAACTTACCCTCAAAGACAACAAAGCTTTGTTAACGAGTTGGAACTCGTGGATGATGTAGTCGAACGCTTGCCGATCTCAAGATCGTGTGGAAGTCCTAGCGCCTCAAATCAGCAGTGCATCTGTCCTCGCACACACGTTCAGGCCGCCGAACAACCTCCACTTCCTTGCTCCAGCGAATCAGCGGAAGCAGCAACTCCTTCCAGATGAAAAGCCACTGGGAACATGTATCTCGCTAATCCGAGACCATGGGGAATATATCTAGAGGGGGAGAGAGATCGTTCACGAGGAGGTGTGCTTTGTAAGGAGGAGAGGGGGGCCTTTTATAGGGAGAGGGGGGGGGGGGGGTAGCCCCTTCCTATGGCCGGCACCATGGGGAGGTGCCCCCACCTCTTCCCTCATTCATGTGGTGAAGCTCCACTCACATAAATCTAGCCTCCACTCAAAATTCCACTCACATGCATTAAATTTCCACCAAATTTAATGAAACTCTCATTTAATAAAACTATTTTATTTATTTTATTCAGAATTTTGTTAATTACTTTAATTAACAAACATTCACATAAAACCCCTTGCAACATTCCAATATCACATGCTGAACCAGTTTCTACAATTTCACCCAAAACATTTCCGGTTTCCATCGAAATGATTCCAGCGCTTTACAATTCTTTCATCTGAAACATATATGCTCCAAATTGTGTTTGGCAACCCTTAAGTGTGTCACCCTACGGTTCATGAATAATGCCGACATGATTGAGACTCCTCTCAAATCAATAATCAGAAGCGGGACCTGGAGATCCATTCTGACTCCTGCACATTCAACGATGACTTCTGTGATCGTGAGAACCTTTAACGCTAGTAACTTAATCCCTTTGTCTCACGATATATTGCATGTCTGAGATTCGATCATCGGTATCCAAATACTTAGTTTGATCTCGTTACCGACATGCACTCTTTTCTTGTTCCCGTGATATAACATTCTAGTGATCACATCACTTGCTTGCAAGCTATTCTCAATGTGATATCACCGAGAGGGCCCAGAGTATATTTATCTGTCATCGGGATGGAAAAATCCCATTCTTGATCCATGAGCCTCTACATAACACCTTAGTAGCACTGAACCCATCTTTATAGTCACCCTTTTACGGTGTGATGTTTGATGTTAATAAGATACTCCTCTGGTGTTAGTGATTAACATGATCTCATGGTCTAAGGACTTAGGATTACTTCGTATGATGTTATAGAAATATAAACTCAATGACTTTTATCGTAATGCTATACTTCGGATGAATGTTCATCACATCATTTCCCCAATGTTGTGACCTTGTTATTAATGACATCCAATGTCCATGATCAGGAAACTTTGATCATCTTGTTAATCAACGAGCTAGTTTAAAGAGAGGCATAACTAGGAACTTTCCATTTGTTTATTAAACACACATGTATTAATGTTTCCGTATTAGTACAATTATAGCATGTAAACTAAACATCTATCATATACTTGGAATATACATAATAACAACTTTATTATTGCCTCTCAGGGCATATTCCCTTCACCTTCGTCCCCCCGTCATTCCTGAGACCTTCGTCATGGAGACAGATGTCAACCGGACGACAGATGTCTCAAGCTTTGCTGGGATGGACATTGCTCCTAGTGGATAGGCAACACAAGAAAATACCTCCTCCAAAATGGCTGAAGCTCCGGCTAAGGATGCCATCGAGAAAGGGAAACATGCGATGGAGGGAGCGGAGGCGGAGGCATCCATAGCAACGGACGAGGTGGGAGCCTCTAAGCCATCAACTACCATCATAACACAGCAGGCGGCCAATGCTTGATCCATGCCTCCGGCTTCAACAACTCCTCTGCCTTTAACTCCTCCGACTCTGTGCCTAGATGATCTCATTAAACAAGCATATGCTATTTATAACAATGCCCAGACCTTCCACAATGCATACACTTTTGGCCAACAATCTAAAGGTTGTTGCCATTGTAAGTCTCTGAACTTGACTTATTTTACTTTGTAATATATACCACTGTAGACCCTGAGCTCTTAGGCAGAAAACCAATAGTTTTTGGCCTGAGTGCTCCAAAGAACTAAGTGTAGAACTTGTCAGTGTAGCCGCCAAGTTTCTGGTTAGAACTAATAATTCTGACTAGATACTCTAAGAGAGAGAACACCTTTCAATTAAAATCTGGTACTATAGCCCCCGAGTGTTTAGTTGAAACCGAATAGTTCCGACTAGATGCTCTAGAGAAACTAAGCACTTTATCTTCTTTGCAGAATGAAAATAGCCGGAGAAAGACCGCCAATGAGAAATATGCCAAGCTGCAAAAAGATCTAGATCTTGAAAAGGGTAAAACAACCTTCTTGAAGGAATAGATCAAAAATAGCAAGCGTCTATTTTCTTCTAACAACTCCTTTTTCTCATGGATTCATTTCGTCCAAAATCTCATAATGTTTTCCATGTTCCATCTTACAGAGGACATTGCCAAAGCCAAGAGCATCATCGAGCAATCCAAGCATATCTAGGAGCTCGATGATGAAAATAAAATCTTGAAGAAAGACCTGGCTGATGCTGTCAAGGGCCATGAAGAGGCAATGAAGGCGATGCAAGAATCTGCTGATGCCGAGATGCAACGCCTGAAGAATGAATTTGAACAGCTCAAGGTACAGAACCAAGCTGCCAAATAATAGAATGATAGTAACCTTGAGATGTACAAGAAACTTCAGAAGGAGCATGACATCTTGGTCGAGACCTATAAGCAAGCTGAGACCAGCATCTTCGGTAACTTTCCTCCGACTTTGTCAATTCTGTAAGGTGGACACTTGTATTGTTATACTCATGATCCTTATTTCTAACGAAAACGCAGCCCCCATTGGTTTAACCAACATGGGTGAAGGTGCTCTGGATCCAAAAGAATGCATGATTCTTGCCGGCAACTTCATCAACACTGCTGATGGCTCCGATTTTTGCCATCTTCCACTTCATTTAAATATTAATCTTGGTCAAGCAATTTCCAAAGAAACTCTCAGTCCTTGCCACTAATGAATAATAATTGCAAAGATATGCAAATCCTCTCATTGAATTATGTTTTGTAGGAAATCACAGTTTTTAATGCGAAATAAGGAGTCATAATGAAGGTTTTTGACGAAGTCCACACGACCAAGTAATTAGAGAGGCGTTCCAGCGTGTCAGCAAAATCAACGACCACTGGTACTGGTAGGGCCCGCCCATATCGCCTGCCCATACCAGGTGGAAGTGGCTTCGTCTCGTAAAACCCTACAACTTACGTGAAGACGCCTACATATTTTGGGGCTCCAGTCGCCGACCAGAGAGCCGCCATTCTCAGATTACATCACAACACCACCAAAGGATATCCACACCATTGTTCATAACTTCCACCATCCATCCATCCACTAGCCATAGCCGTTGCTTTGTACTTTAGATCTCCTTGTGATTTGGCGACCATTGTAAGAATATTTGATTTCAATCTAAGTATTTGTATGATGTTTTCTATCTCCGATCTATTTGTTATGAGTGAGTAGTCCTCACGAGCTGCAGGTTGGGGAGAAACCTCGCAGCGATTATGTGCATCTAGATCATGGGAGTATTGTATTTTGTTTGCAATTGCAATTTGTATCTTTTGTTTCTTTGTATCTTGTCTCGATATGTGGACTTGTAGGTACCCAAGATCCCATAGATTGATAAAGGCTTGAGGTGAGATACTTGGCTAGCGGCAAGCTCATAGGAACCTCAGTGACAGAAAGGGTAGTATGGTCTTCGCTTAGCGCCCCCATTCGGGATCAACAACGACATCACCACTTAAAGCTTTGATCTGTGTTTTACACTTAATAATCGTTTGTAACCCGTGGCTTCGGTGTGCACTCGGTTGGATTAAAAGTCTATTGCTATGCCCCTGCATCACGAGGGCTCTAGAATATTAGGATGTGTTGCTCAAAGAGATTATCTCCGTTCAAACATTATACATGAATATGCTTATTATTATCTTTTATCCCATTTGATGTGCAGCTGCAGGTGGATATTCAACCCTAGCCTATCTCCATCCATTGATTCAAACCCATTATAAAGTAAACTAGATTGGTCCGGTCAACTAAGGTAAAACGAACAAACAAAGTCTTGTAGACGTGTCCTTTTTATTTCCTTTTAGCATTGCTTTCCGAGGTTCGATTAAACCTAGGTCTTCTAGGGAAGAAGCTATTATACTACATCCGTGAATCTGGATCGAAAGTATCAACCCTTTTTTGGCACTGTTGCCAGGGAAGCAATTTCGCTATCCTGGTGAGGTCACTAGAGACCTTGTTTTTAGTTTTATTATTAGTTGTAGTTTAATTCCTGTTATTAGTTTACTTTCTTGTTATCTATTTGAAAACCCAAAAAAATAGTACTTGTTATTCGTTTTCATTACTTAAAAATTACCAAAAAGTTAAGAGCAATGGCTCAAAATATATTAGGGGAGTATGCTACTCCCACTGATGATTTTATCTGTGCACCCATCACTCAGCCCACAGTTGATGCGGAAACATAAGAGATAAAGCCTAACCTTTTAAGTTTGGTTCAACAAAACCAATTTGGGGGCTCATCCGTTGAAGATTCAGGTTTGCACGTAAATACTTTTATTGAAATTTGCGACATGATGCGTATTAAGGATGTAGATCCAAATGTTGTTAAATTAAGATTGTTTCCGTTCTCTCTTAGAGGAAAGGCTAAGGATTGGTTGCTAGCTCTACAAAAGGGCACTATTAAATCTTGGGAGGAATGTACTAATCTGTTTATGACTGAATTTTTCCCCCAGCTAAGACTATGCAGCTAAGATCCAACATTACAAGCTTTAGACAAGAAGACCGTGAGCCACTAGCGCTTGCGTGGAAAGGATGAAAGAAGCCGTAATGAACTATCCTAGTCATGGGATGGAGAGTGGCTTATATTACATTTGTTTTATAATGGTCTTAACCCAATGTCTAAGTCTATGCTAGATACTGCAGCAGGAGGAACGATGATGGGAAAGCAAGTGAGTGTTGCAAAGAAGTTACTTGATGATATGCAAAACAACCATGTCCAATGGCACGTGGAAAGAACCTCGAAGAGAGTAAGTTCAATTACCAAGGTAAATAATGAAGAGCTTACATCTAAGGTGGATGAGTTGCTTAGCTTAGTAAAGGGTAAAGAAGATACCCAAGTTAATGCTATCACTAATGATGTTAATGATGTCAATTTTATAGCTCGCACTCCTTTTAATCCCACATGGAAAAATAATTATGCTTCCAATATTCAAAAATATCATGCTAATCCTGCAAGAGCTCCTTATAATAATTATGATAATACTAATGGAGCAAATCATGGCAATCTCCCATTTGAGCAAACTGTTAGAACATTTATACAAGCTCAAACTAAGCAAAATAATATGCTTATTAAGATCACGGAGAACCATGAAAGTAGTATAGGAAAATTATCTAACCAAGCCGTTGCAATTAGAAATGATGTGCTTGCTCTACAGGAAAGGACAAAGACCGTGGAGGCTCAGTTGGGTAAAGTAGCTGAGAGCCAATCTCTCATACTAGTAAAGTTTGCTGGAAAACCCGAGCCAAATCCGGTAGAAGACCACAAGATGATGAGGTGGTAACCAATGAAGAAAAATCTGAAGAGTTGGATTATAGCAATGCGCCAACACCAAAATATACCGTGGAAGATGTATTGAAGATGATCACCGTTAATAATCCAGGTATAGAACAAGGTAATGATTCTATGTACCAACAATTTATACAACAAGTGGCATCTAAAGTTCGTGATTTAGAGATGAAGTATAAAAGACTAGCTGATAAGCTTCCAGCTAAGCTAGATGATATATTTGAGCCCAGTGTTAAAATTAAGTTGGGATTCAATGAGATATCCGCACTTTGTGATCTTGGTGCAAGCGTATCAACAATTTCCAAAAGATTATTTGATAAATTAAACTTGGGGCCATTTGTTACAACTGAATTGAGACTCCATCTAGCTGATTCAACTTATAAACAAGCTGTTGGGATCAAAAAAAATATAGTTGTTGAAATTAAAGGTAGTCCCGCTCTTAGTGATCTTATTATTGTGGACATTTCTAAAGATCCCATAGCACCTATAATTCTAGGCAGGCCATTCCTAAGAATTATTAATGATTTGATTAATTTGCATGAAGGGAATGTGAGAATAGGGATACCATCTAGAGATCCTTTTGTAGTCCACTTCCCTAGGAAAAAGAAGGCCAAGCCTATTGATGATGATGGTGTAATTACTTTGAAATCCAACTACTTTGGAGTGGGTGTTCCAGTTCACAAACCTAACTGATTGCCATCAACGTCAAGCTAATTGACCTTAACTAGAAGCACTTCATGGGAGGCAACCCATGTGAAATCAAATTTTCTTTATCTATTAGTTTTTATTGTGTTTGTTTTGTTTTTGTTTTAATAAAGAGTGTTCAAGAAGACCTATGGAGAGAGGAGAAGAAATAAGGTAATCCTCTATATTTTATTTTACTTAGTATTTTTACTGTTATTTTGTCCTTTGATAAGATGTGTGATGACCCACAAGTATAGGAGGTGTATCGCAATATTTTCGAGGGAAGTGAAACCCAATTTATTGATTCGACACAAGGGGAGCCAAAGAATATTTATAAGCCTTAACAACTGAGTTGTCAATTCAGCTGCACCTGGAAACAATCTTGCTCACAGCAGTTTATCAGTAGCAACAGTTTTGTAGTAGGAATAGTAAAGCAGCAGCAGTAGTAAAGCAAAGACAGTAGTAACAAAAGTAGTAAACATTGGGATTCTAGTGCGGTAGGCATAGGGATGGATGGACGGGCGTTGCATGGACAAGACAATTCACATAGCAATCAGAACATAGGGCAATTGCAGATAAATAAGAAAAAGCATCCAAGTACTAGACAATCCTAGGCATTTGTTCCATATATAGTCATACGTGCTTGCAATGAGAACTTGCACAACATCTTTTGTCCTGCCAGCCCGTTTGCAGCGGGGCCTCTAGGGAACTACTGGCAATTAAGGTGCTCCTTTTAATAGAGCACCGGAGCAAAGCATTAACACTCCGTGAACACATGTGATCCTCACATCAAAGGCTTTCCCTTCCGGTTATCCCGATTTCTGTCACTTCGGGGCCATAGGTTCCGGACAACAACGTGTGTATACAACTTGCAGATAAGACCAAGAACAATACTATCATAATGAATCAATAACATGTTCAGATCTGAAATCATGGCACTCGGGCCCTAGTGACAAGCATTAAGCACAACAAGTCGCAACAAAGTCATAAAGCACTAATAAAAGATACTAGGCACCATGCCCTAACAATCTGATGCCATTACATGAACAATCTCATCCAATCGCTACCATCCTCATAGCCTACAGCGGGGGATTACTCACTCATAGATGGGAGAAACATGGATGGTCGATGGAGAAGCGATGGTGATGATGATGGCGATGATCTCCTCCAATTCCCCGTCCCGGAAGGGTGCCAGAACGGAGTTTCTGGTGCTGTTTCGTGCAATCTGGTGGTGGCGGCGGAGCGGAACTCCTTCTGGAAAAACGTTGAACCCCCCGAAGTTTTTAGGTCAGAAGGCTCCTTATAGGCGAAGAGAGAGGCCGAGGGGGGTGCCTGGGGGCCCCACACCACCCCCTGGCGCGGCCTGGCCTGGCCCGCGCCACCAAGTGGTGTGGCCACCTCTGGCTCTTCTCCGTCTCGTATTCTGGCTCTGGGAGTCTTCGGGTGAAATAGGATTTTTGGCATATTTTCCGGGATTTTTCCTGATAGTTGATTTTCTGCACAAAAAGTAGACACCACGGCAATTCTGCTGAAAACAGCGTCAATTCGCATTAGTTGCATCCAAATCACACAAGTATAGAGGAGAAACAATAGCAAAAGTGTTCGGGAAAGTAGATACGTTTTGGACGTATCAATGTGCAAAGGCACACGGGGCTACTAATCAAAAAATTTTAGTTTTGCAACTCACAGTGGTCGTAATGACCACTGGTACGGCCAGAGTGGACCATACCGTGCGCCCGTACCACATCAAGCCAAAGGGAGATAAAATTTCTTATTTTCGCCACGGGCATCAGTACCGATAACGACCACTGGTATGGCCGGACGAGCCCGTACCGCGCACTCGTACCGTACCCTCGAGCAAACATTAGATTTCAAGCAAAGAGTCAGTACCGATAACGACCAGCCGTATGGGCGCATGCGACTGTACCACGCGACCGTACCGAGTGCACCGCCTGGGAGCAGCTGTCACCCCCAAGGTAAGTCACCCAGTACAAGCGGGCTCCGGCTATACCGCCCGCCCGTACCACGTACGCAGCCGCCATATTCAGCTTGAGGAGGTAACCTAAAAATCCCCCAAATCAATCTTTCTCTTTCTACTTCCTCCAAACTCCAAACTACCTCCATTTGATCTTCAAATTTACTTAATCTTCCTTCGATTCTTCGCACTCATTCGATCTAAGGTATGATTCTCCTCCGACCCTCAACTTATTTGTGCAAAAGCTTCACTCAATCTTTCATCATTGTCAATCTAGACTTAGTTCTTGTTCTTGATTCAATCTTGATATTAAGTGTGCTTAGCATCATTTT
The DNA here is from genome assembly GCA_916181665.1 of Avena sativa. Classification (NCBI taxonomy): domain Eukaryota; kingdom Viridiplantae; phylum Streptophyta; class Magnoliopsida; order Poales; family Poaceae; genus Avena; species Avena sativa. Next base: position 202,570,744 of record OV702291.1, read on the forward strand.
TAGAGGAGTTTCTTTTGTAGTTAGTGTAGAGAATAACTTATGCTATGTTTCTATTGGACCAAAATTTTATAGGCAATTTTATTTACTTTGTCTTATTTTTATTTATTAGATGAACACGAGGAGTCATACACATGAGATGGTCGTGGAATCCTCCGCACCACCCGTTGATACGTTGACCCCCCGAGTCACTTAGTATTGAGTTCACCGAGGAGTTCCAGCTGAACCATTTCTATCGTCTCAAGCTCTGAGAAATCAAGTCCACCAAGTGGGCATGTCCTTATATCCTGAACCAAATTGGCATTCGTGCCGATTTTGATTTACTTTGCAACAATGTTGGTTTGTATGATTTTGTCTTTCAGGATGTTGCCACGTATCGCCACTTGACACTTGAGTTCTTCAGCACCTTGACGCACACGGTGGATCCTTACGGTTATACCGAGGAACAAAGGCCTGGAGTTGATCGCATCAAATTCCGCCTTATGAACTATGAGTACACTTTGACACTCAACCAATGGGCTCAATGCTTTGGGTTTGCCAACAACACCACCGATGTATGCATAACTACTTTTGTTTTAGATCCTTCCCCTTTACAATACTTTAATTTGATGAAAATTCGTGGAAACATACCTAAGGGGAACCGAACTGATCATCCTGCTATTAAATATTTGTTCTATGTTATTGTTAACACTCTACATGCACATGGTGAGTTTACTAGAGTTAATGAGGAGGATATGTTGATCCTCACAAAAGCTTCTATTGTTAATTGTAACTTAATGCAGAATTTGGGCGCTCTTCTCGTGTTTTACCTTAAGCATCAAGCTCTTTAATCTTGAGGACCCATATGCGGAGGAGGAGTTGTAACTGTTCTTGCACACGCACTTCACATCAACCTAGGTAACATCCAACCGTTGACAGGAAGTCACCGTCTCGGTCTTTCTACTCTAAGAGCATGTGGTATGATTTCTAAAAATCATGGTAGATATTTCTTTGATATACCCAGAGAGTATCACTTGATCCTAGATCCTTTGCCTAACAGTTTATTCTCTATCGAGGATGGACGTTTGCGTTTTGATGCGCAGGTTGAAGCTACTTTACCCCAACAAGAAATACATGTGGGAAGAGGAGAATATGAAGAAGTAGAACAAGGAGGACCTAAACAATATGAGCAGCCACCAAACTACTACACCACCTATGAAGATATCTACGCACTCGAAAGAAATATTCAAAATATGAACAATCTCTCCATCAAACTTTGAGATGCTACTGCAAGCCTCACCACCCAGTTCCATGATTGGAGCAGCCAATGGAACGTGGGAGATTATCCACCGCCACCACAATGAGCAAAAAAGGGCTTGCAAAAGCCTGATCTTGGGGATGTGTTCCCCTGGCAAATTTATTTTTGTAATAACAAGGTTGTATTCCAGCTCCTTGGGAGCTTTGAAACACTCGTGTTGGGTCGCTCCAACACTTTGCTTTTTTCCTTTGCTTTTGTTTTAATTTGTTTTTGTTTTTTGTTTATTTTTCTTTTTCTTAAATCCTTGCTTGGTCGCAAGTTCTTTTCTATACTTTAATCCCTATCCTCAAAAATACAAAAATATTTTTCCGTTCTTCCATTTTTCGTGAATGTGGATTCGCACTTTGCCTCTTTTTCGTCGGATTGATGACAAGTACGCCATGAGGGGGTCCTCGAGGCGTGCGGAAGAGAGGGGTGTGAGACGTACGGTGTTCCGGGACGGTGAGCACACAAGTTTACCCAGGTTCGAATCCGCCGGCTTTGGACGGATCCTACTCCTGCTAGCAATCCAGTAATACGGCAGAGCCGGAATATGGGTTACAAAGTTTCGCCTGTGCGAGTTGAGGGTCTAAAGTATTGAGGTGTGCCCTAAAGGCTCTCCCTAGGACGGCTTATATAGATATCCGGCCTAGGGTTTACAGGAGAGATCTATCCGGCTACGTCTAAGAGTCGGTTACATAGTACATCTTGAACTACAAGTAACAATATGGGCCTAAGTCGGTAAGTCTTGTCGGCCTTCCCGTAGCTGGATTGGACTCCGTCTTTCTCCCTGACTGGGCCTCCCGTGAAGCAAATCTCTAACCCGAAGTGGGCCACCCTGGTCAGTGAGGAACTGTGAGGATACCCGGAAAGTATATCTCCAACAGCAGCCCCGGAGGCCTCCAAGATCCAAAGTCAGATTTATCATCGTCTAGCTTGATCTTTGGCTTGCAGAATCTTGAAGGGTTTCTGAAACTTCACAACAAAAGATACGATCCGGATCTTTAAAATAAGTCGGACCTATCAGTAGGTTACTCGGATTTTCCAGCTTGTTTTTAAACTAAGCCGGAACTTGGTCTCTAACGCCACCTGACACAAGCATGGTCAAGTCACATCATCTGACAAGCGTTCCGTCAGCACGACCGTTGGTGGGTCCACGGTCCACGGAACCGAGGCGTCGTTTCAATGCGTGTGTGGAGATCGAGGCGACGCAATCATCGTGCGGGTCCTTTCCAGTTCTTTCCATGACACGTGGCGGTTGCACTGTAGCGTTTGCACGAATCTTGGCGCAGGTAGGTGGATATAAGGGGTTTGGATTTCTTCTTCTCCTTTCCACCAGTCCTTTGCCGTTTCCTTCCTTCCCAATCCTCCTGCGTGCACAGAGCCTCCTCGTTCTTCCCCCACAGAAACTCCCAGCGCTGCCCCTTTAAGGTAACTTTTCTCATCGGAGAAAAATGGCTTCATCATCTTCTTCCTCTGGTTGGCAGCAGCGGCGGCAGCGAAGGCGGAAGCTGCAGCGGAGAAGGAGAGCTTCCAGGGAATTTGGATCCCCTGCGCCCTTAATGGGGAGGGCCTCAAGAACGTGGAGAAGGAGGGGATTCTCGTCACCGACGACTGGCGGAGCGGCTCCGGTGAAACCGTCCCCAACCCACACGAGGGCGAGCGAGTCCACTTCGGCACTCATCTGGACCGAGGTCTGTCTTTTCCTCCCTCGGAGTTCTTCTCCGAGGTGATAGATCACTATGGAGTTCAACTCCACAATCTTCCTCCCAATTCTCTTCTATAAATGAGCGCATATGCTGCGCTTTGCGAGGGCTTTCTCGGCATTAGGCCGAGTTTGTTTCTCTTCCGGTTTTACTTTCATGTCCGGAGGAATTCCATCACTGCCGATGTTCCTTACATCACCGGCACCATTAGTTTTTCTCTTAGACGAGACCGGGCATATCCCAAAATTTCTGCCACTGACTCGGTCAAACAATGGCCAGCCACTTTTTTCTACCATAGGGATATTCTGGCTCCCGGCAAAGCTACTGCTTTGCCAGCTTTTGTTGACGGAGCCGCCACGGCCCAGCCTTCCTAGGACGAGGCTGCTCTGGCTCTCACAGATGATCTGATCCTCGCTAAGAGGCGGATCGAATATCTGATCAAGCACAATAGTCTAAAGGGATCCGACTTGGTCCAGTGCTGGGTCTCACGTCGGATCCAGCCACTTTAGTACCACGGGGATAGACTGATGCACTCCATCACGTCTTCTCCAACCGACTCCCTCTGTGTCAGCCCCAAGGCCTACACCACTCAAGGCTACATAAGCCAAATCAAGTGGCTGATCAAGGAGCGGATCGAAAGGTGGATTCCGGAGGTTTCTCTGGACATGCATACGGCGGAAAACCCTGTGGTGCCGGTAAGCTTTCATCATCACATCTTTTATGTGTTTCTATCTTCGAGTTATATTGCAATACTGATATGTTTTCTTGTTTTCAGCTTGCTAACATCCCCGAGTCAGAACTTGCTCCGCTCGAAGGATACCCTCCGGAGTTCTCTCAGGAGGTGGAAGTAGTTCCACTGCCGGATCTTGCGCTCAAGAAGCACAAAGCTCTGATAGTAGCGGTTGGCACAAAGGAGGTTCCTGTCATGAAGAGGTATCCTTTCAATCACAACTTTTCCGTCTTTGTACTGTACCGAAACTTCTTTCCGAGATGTAACGTTTCCCACTTTGTTACCTTCTCAGAGCAAAATCGATCATCAAGGGCAAGGGGAAAGGGATTTCTTCGAAGCCCTTATGCCAGACGAAGCTTACCATAGCTTCGCCTGCCGTGGCTCCTCCGACTCCGGCCCCTCAACCTTCTGCAACTCCGGTTATCTCGTCGGATGCTGCAGAAGATCCGGCTCTTCAAACGGAGCCTGTGATCCTTGGGTCGCAAACTAACGTCACTGTGGGTGCGTCAGGTCAAGATAAGGGTGAACCCTCTTCGGGTAATGATCCCTCGGCTGAAGTCTTCGCTGAAAACCTCCTCAGCAATCCGGGTCTTGCCAAGTTTGGCCTGACCCGGAAATCTGCAGAGGAGATCCAGTGGCTGGCCAGGCAAGTCCTAGACAAAAGCCATTTATCCCCCAAGGAGGAAGCGCAAGAAGCAGAGGACGTCAAGTTCTCTGACCTTCTCACTCAAGTCCGCCTTCGTGACAAGAGGATTAGGACTGGCGAGCTTCCAACAGCCCCAGTGATCCCTCTTACTCTTGCCGAGAAGGTGGCCGCTGAAGTGAATGCGGGTTTAGATAAACTCACCCGCAAGCAATATGTAAGTCGGAATTCCTACTCTTGTTTTTTCCATTATGTTATATCATATCCTCTAGCCCCCAATCATGAAGTAGGATATAGAATCCGAGTTTATGCTTCATTAGTATGCCAAAGAACGAATTAGTGTAGCCCCCAAGGCTCGTGCTGATATTTAGCAAAAAATATTAGCCCGAGTCTTAAGTAGATTTCTGACTTTGGGTATTCTGACTTACAGAAAGTATGTTCCTATAACCAGGAATTATTGACCAATGTCTGTGATAAGCGAAGAGAGATTAAAGCTCTCCGACTTAAAAAGGCTGAGCTCAAAGTAGCCAAGGATGAAGCCGAAGGTAAACATTCCGAGATTCAAACCTTGTCTTTGCTTTTTTTTTCAATGTCGATTTTTTCTGAACTTGTTGTTCTTTTTTGACTTACAGCGCTGGTGAAACAATCCATCGCTATGATTGAAGAGGCCGAGAACCTCAAGACCCTGGTGGTGGAGAACAAGGGACTTCGCCAAGAGCTGGATAAGCTCAAGGCAGATCATGAAAAGAGCATAGCTCAAGTCCTTGAATCCTCCTCCATGGCCACTGATGAGCGTGATCGCAAGATTGCTGCTCAGGATAAAATAATCTCGGACCTCAAGAATGAGCTTGGCAGAGAGAAGGACATATCCCAGGCGCTCCGGGCTGAACTCCAGAGTCTCCAGGAGGAGAAGACCAAGATTGACGACGTCATTTTTGGTACATTCCACCTCTTTAACTTATCTTTTCTTCGACTTTTATCAATGTCGGTTTTTCTTGACTTGTTTTGTGTATAGGTCCTCTGAAGTTGACGGACTGTTCCTTGTCCAAGCCCCGCACTCACCGGCTTACCCAAGTCGGTGATCTTCTTCATGACTACCGTCAGTCCCTTGAGGACATTGGCGAGTCTCTCAGGATTCCGGACATGCCAAGCATGTCGGATTTTGAGGTGCGGGATAGGGCCAAGGAGATGCCACAGCTTGTTCAGGACTGGAACATGTCCTACACGCGGACTGCTGCGCAGAACGCTCTCTCCATGGTCATGAGCCACCATGGAAACATGGAAATATGGCAAGTGACTAAAGGGTACTGCAAGGTAGACGAAGACGGCCAGGAGCAGGACCTTCAAGCCATCATGCACTCCTGCGCCGGATATGGGTGCAACGTAGCTGATCTGACCAGCTACGAGATCCCCTTCTTCACCCGCGTGGATCCTCCGCCTCCTCCTGCAGAAGAAGCCGAAGAAGTTTCCGACGATGAACGCACCAACTCGGATGCGGACATCTCGGAACGATATCAAGGCGGAGTGACCAGCGAGCCGGCAGATCCTTCATCTTCTCCTGCATCATAGACCAGAAATTTATGAATTATTCTAGAAAAACTGATGTGATTGTAAATATTAAGTACTATTTATCTTTGCAAGTGCTAAGCTTTTGATCTATTCAGCACTTTTGACTTTTGAAATTTTTGCGTGCCTGAAATGTTTACACAAGCACTTATATTTTTTCGTCTCTACTTATTGTTTATCTGGCTTTCCGCCTCATCCCTTTCGTGAGCCGGCTAAACCTTCAGCCAGAAACTTTGCCGAGCAACAGATCCCAATTGCTAAACCAGTTTAAACTCGAAAACAAATCCGACTTCCAGTACCAACAATTCACTACTCGGAAAATGCCCGCATCCGGCAATCAGATAAATAACCAAAGTAAAGACTAGAAATTTTAGAGTTATACCCGAAGGTAGCAGTTTTAGAATCGGAAATCTAGACCAGAACAAACATGAGCATAAAGTACTTTCAAGCATTCTGGCATTTTTGACTATGACATGATCATTCGGAAATAAGATGGTTTAAGAACTTCTTAGAAAAAACTTGAGGCAACCAAAACTTTTATTTCTCACAGAACATGTACATATGTATGATTACAAAGAAGGATAAACTAAGAAGAAAAGGGACGTAGCTGAGCAATATTCCACGGTCTGTCTAACTCATCCGGATTTGTACTGCCTCCAGCTCTCTTTCTCTTCTTAGTAGCAGGTGTTTCTTTGACTAGCCTCATGTCAGTTAAGTAGTACGATCCATTGTGCAATACTCGACTAACTAAAAAAGGGCCCTTCCCATACTGGGGAAAGTTTGTGCTTTCTTTGTTGGACAAGCCAGAGAACCAAATCACCTTTATTGAAAGATCTATTTCGGACTCTCTGGCTATGATACTTGCGTAACTTCTGCTGATAGGCTGTAGATCTCATTTCAGCAATGACACGAACTTCTTCGACTAAGTCGAGATCATTTTGTCAAGAAATCTCGGCATCCTCTTCGATATACGCGGCCACTCTAGGAGAAGTATGAATTAAATCACTAGGAAGAACTGCCTCTGCACCATAGACCAAGAAGAAAGGTGTGTATCCTGTTGACCTGTTTAGAGTTGTTCGTAAACTCCAAATTATAGAAGGTAATTCCTCTGCCCAAGCCCCCGCAGCACGTCGCAGTGGTGCTTCGAGTCTTGGTTTCAGGCCTTGTAGAATTAAACCATTTGCTCTTTCGACTTGTCCGTTAGCCTGTGGATGTGCGACTGACGCAATGTCAAGCCGAATATTTTGCTCATCGTAGAATTCGGCCAGTTCTCCCATAGAAAAATTACTCCCGTTGTCCGTGATAATGCTATGCGGATAACCATACCGGATTATAACATCCTCGACAAATCTTTTGGTTGTTGCTCCATCACAACTAGTGACAGGTTTAGCCTCGATCCATTTGGTGAATTTATCCACCATCACTAAGAGGTGAGTAAATCCACTTGGATCTCGTTTAAAAGGTCCTACCATATCAAGCCCCCAGACCGCAAAAGGCCATGTTATAGGTATTGTTCGTAGCTGATCAGCCGGAACATGAGCTTGCTTGGCGTACTTTTGGCAGCCTTTGCATGTCTTGACTAATCGTTCGGCATCTGCCTGAGCTGTAAGCCAGAAAAATCCATGTCGAAAAGCTTTTGCCACTAAAGATTTGGCTGCAGCGTGGTGACCACACTCGCCTTCGTGGATTTCCCTTAAGATTTCCACTCCTTATTCTGGAGATACACGGCGCTGAAACCCCCCAGAAACACTCTGTTTATGGAGCTCACCCTTAACAATAGTATAGGCTTTCGCTCGTCGGATAATCTGCCGGCTCAGCACCTCGTCTTCGGGTAATTTGCCATCTACCAAATAATCGAGGTAGGGTTGAGTCCAACTGGGAATTACAGCCAGAACTGCTATTAAAGGTGAGTCGGATTTGGTCGGATATTCCTCATCTACTCCCTTTATTGAGGGAACTTTGAGGTGCTCTAAAAATGCGCCATCCGGGACCTCTTTCCGTGCAGAGCCTATTCGAGATAGTGCATCTGCTTCCTCATTTTCTGCTCGAGGGATGTGTTGAACTTCAAACCCTTCGAACGATTTAGATAGATCATCCACGACAACTTTATATGCTGCCATGTGCTTATTTGCATTACAAATATCCGAGACTTGCTGAGCAACAAGATCCGAATCTCCGTAACACATCAAACGTCGGATGCCAATATCCTTGGCAATCCGGATTGCATGCAGCAGTGCTTCATACTCGGCAATACTGTTTGTCGCTGTGAAGTGGATCTGCAACACGTATAATAGTTTATCTCCTTGGGGTGATTTGAGCACCACGCCAGCCCCCGAGCCCCCTCGAGCCTTAGACCCATTGAAAAAGAGGGTCCAGTATTCCGACTCAGGGAGGACCATGTTCTCCTTCGTCTCTGTCCAATCAGCGACAAAGTCGGCAAGGATCTGGGATTTGATTGCTGTCCGAGGTTTATACTCAATATCGAAAGCTGAGAGCTCTATGCCCCATTTGGCGACACATCCCGTGGCGTCGCTATTGTTGATTATGTCTCTCATGGGAGCTTTGCTCACCATGGTAATTGGATGCTCCTGAAAATAGTGTTGTAACTTACGAGATGCTAGGAAAACACCGTAAGCCAACTTTTGATAGTGCGGATATCGCTGTTTTGATTCTGTCAATACCTCGCTGACAAAGTAAGTCGAACACTGCACCAGGTGTTCCTGATTTTCCTCTGGTCTCTCCACCACCATGACGATACTAACGACCTTATTTGTCGCAGCAATATAAAGCAACATCGGTTCCTGAGGTTCCAGCGCTGCAAGGATAGGAGCAGATGCGAGTACTTTCTTCAGGTCTTGCAGTGCAGCTTCAGCTTCGTCGGTCCAGACAAAATCTTTGGTCTTCTTCAGGAGTTTGTATAATGGTGCGGCTCTTTCACCAAGCCGGCTTACAAATCGACCAACCGCAGCAATGCAACCAGTTAATCTTTGTACGTCCTTCAGGCGAGTTGGCCTGGAAATATTGAGTATAGCCTTGATTTTGTCACGGTTCACCTCTATGCCTCTTTGAGACACGATGAAACCTAACAATTTTCCGGCTGGTATTCCAAAGAAGCATTTCTTCGGGTTAAGCATGATGTTGTATTTTCGTAGATTGGCGAACGTTTCCTCCAAGTCGGAAATGAGTGTTTCCTTCTTTTTGGACATCACCGCGATATCATCCACATATGCATGTACATTGCGTCCGAGTTGGTCGTGGAGGCAACGCTGCATCGTGCGCTGGTACGTAGCTCCTGCATTCTTCAGCCCAAAGGGCATCGTAACAAAACAGAAGGTTCTGAAGGGGGTTATGAATGAAGTTTTGATTTTGTCAGATTCCTTCATCCGGATTTGGTGATAACCGGAATATGCGTCGAGAAAACAGAGGAGTTCCGAGCCTACCGTAGAATCGATAACTTGATCAATTTTAGGCAGAGCGAACGGATCTTTTGAACAAGCCTTGTTCAAGGCAGTATAATCAACACACATCCTTAAATCAGTGGTGTCCTTTTTAGGGACCATTACAGGATTGGCTGACCACTCAGTGTGGATGACCTCTTCTATGAATCCGGCTAACTTGAGCCGTGCTAGTTCCTTAGCTATGGCCTTACGCTTTTCGTTGCCAAACCATCGTAAGGACTGTTTGACGGGTTTAGCGTTCAGGTTTACATTTAGAGAGTGCTCGGCAAGTTCCCTAGGTACTCCGGTCATGTCAAATGGCTGCCATGCGAAGATATCTTGATTTGCTTGGAGGAACTTGACGAGCGTGCTTTCCTATGCGCTATCTAGGCCTACTCCTATCTGGGTCACCTTGGAGGGGTCATCATCCTTCAACGACGCTTTCTTTGTCTCTTCTGATGCCTTGAAATCCGGATTTGGCTTGGTAACCTCCTTCTTCGTTGCGGGCATCTCAGACGGATCTATGCTCTTCTTGATCTCCTGGTACTCCTGGGCATGCAGCACGGCTTCGGCAAAGGCGGCATTTCCATCCTCGCACTCTCACGCTTTCTTCGGGTCTCCCTTGATGGTGATCATGCTGTTGGGACCTAGAATTTTCATCATATTGTAAATGTAACACGGACGAGCCATAAAATCCCAGTAAGCCGGACGTCCGGATATAGCGTGGTATGCGCTCTTGAACGGGACCACTTCGAAGGAAAGTGCCTCCGTCCAATAGTTCTTTGGAGTTCCAAAGGTAACATCCAAAGTGATCTCTCCTAGGGAATTAGCTTGTCTTCCTGGGACAACTCCGTGAAAAATCACAGAGCTATGGTTCAGCTGGGTCTCCGAGATCTTCATCCAGCATAGCGTTTCGACATAGAGAATATTGATGCTGCTACCACCGTCCATGAGGGTCTTAGAGAAACCATAACCATCAATAAGTGGGTTGATGATTAAGGTGTATTTTCCTCGCCTATGTAACTTAGGCGGATGATCATCGCGGTCAAACGTGATCGCCACTTCCGACCAGTCCAAATACTGGGGGACAGCTGGAACTGTTGCATTGAGCTCGTGTAGAACTGCTTTCTTGACCTTTGCTGGTTGAGATTCGAGGAGGGTGACATAAGTGTCCTTCTTGGTGGGAAAAGTATTCTTCCCTTCCGACTTGGGATTTGAAGCATCAGCTTCCTCCATGTCGGAATCTTCCTTGGTCTCCTTGTCTTTTTCGGGATTTTTCTTTCCCTTCTTCCGCTTAGCTTTGTAGCCCACGGTGTCATCTCTTTTGACGTCGTCATTGAAACGACATTCAACGTTGGTGTGGGACGAGCCCCCATTGGCGCCTAGGTGATGCACACATGGGTTATTGGCAATGTCGGCCCAAGAGTAGGTTTTGCCTGGTTGTTGTTCTCCTCTAACTTGGACCCTTGATGTCCCACTGCCAAGCCCGCGGCCTCCGCCATGTCCTCCTCGTCCTCCAGACCCGGAAACAGTAGTAACTACCGCTGTTTCCGCGTTTGGTTTTTCTTTCGAGGTATTTTTGCGCTTCTGAGCTTGTTGCTTTGGTTGTTTTGCTAACTGAGGCACAGCTAGGGCATTGAGTCGTCCTTCTCCATCGTCGTCAGCATCTGCATACTTGCTCGCTATTTCTATCATCTCTCCCAAATCGGTAACCTTGTCACACTTCAAGCGATGGCGTAGTAAACCAATAGGGAGACCTGCGATGAAAGCTTCAATCGCAGTTTGATCATTTACTCCTTCGCAGGAGTTCTTGGTGTCGATCCATCGTCCGAGGTAATCCCGGCAAGTTTCTCCGGCTTTCTGGGTGCAACGTTGTAGGTCTCCAACCGTACAGGGCCTCCGATATGTGCCTTCGAAATTCCGAAAGAACGCACTTTGCAAATCATACCAATTATGGATGGTGTTCGCCGGAAGTTCATTGAGCCATGATCGTGCCGTCTTCCGCACATAAGCGGGAGATATCGGGTTGCGACCAGGCTGTTTCCACCTTTGGCAATGCAGCAAGCTTGGAAGAAATCCTATAACCAGGTGTCTGGCCGAGTAATGCCGTCGTAGGCTTGGATATGTCTTGAGATAGCAAATCCTTCCAGGAATTTTGTAGCTCTGATGCGTGGACCGAAGCACTTTCGGCCCACGTACACGTCATCGTTTTCATAGCACCGAGCCTCTATGTTGGAGTTGATCCTGTGCCTTGCGTCATTCGGGGATAGAGATCGTCCCGCATGCCGGTTGTGGCTGTGGTGCCATGGAGCCAGACTTAGGCTTCGGCCACCACCTCCTTCGCCATGTCATCCTCCTTGCCCTCCATGGGAGCCGTTGTGATGACTATGTGGTGGAGAGGGTGGAGCAGCTTGACTACGACGAGCCCCCTGCCGGCTTGTACCGGCATGGTTTCCGTCGTTTCTTCGTCCGTCGTTCCCACCATGGTGAGGCTCAGCCGAACGGTTCTCATGTCTAGGAGGTGGCATTCTCTGACGGCCCTCCTCCCGATGTTTCTCTTTATATTCTCCCCTTCGATCTTTAGATTCTCGTCGGGGAGGGTTCGTCAGATTCAGGGCAGCGATGGCGTCTTTCTCGGCCGCTAGGGCGACGTTGCTCCAGTTACGCGAAGTTTTGTGATGCTGTCCTGAAGATCCGGTTCTTGAATAGTTGTCTTCCCTGCGTTCGGGGTCATGATACTGCGCCCGGACGTAATTGGATCTTACGCCAGCCCATGCTGGATATGTGCGACATTGGTCAGAATCTGAGACCAGTTTTTGACTTAGGGCGACCTTTTGTTGCTCCAGTCCCTTGTTGAGTAGCTTGATACCCAAACGGATCTCCTCTGGTCCTAGATTAGCCGATAGAATTTCTCGGGCCGCCACGGTATTTTGTACTGGTGTTGGGTATACCCAATCTCTATTGCTATCTTTCTGTGGCTTCCCCATCTCATCTCCAAAAAGGACGGCACGGACACGTGGGAATTGGTTGTCATCTATGTGACGCTTTCGTGTCTTCTGATGTAGACGAGACATGTACTCCTTGTTCGACATGCGCTTCTTCTCCACCTCGATGTTTTTGGCTTCATCGAGGAGTTGTTGACGACGCGCTTCTAGGGCTTGCGCCCTTTCATCTAGCTCATCTGCAGTAAGTTCTGCAGCTGTAGGGATATGTGTGGTTAATGCGGCATCGATGAGTTTACGCGCACCTTCAGTGATCACGTGTCCATCCACCGATGCTTCTTTTTTCAGCTCGTCTGGGATAAGTGCTCCATCCGAGTCTTCTTCGTATTCCTCGGCAATCACCTCCTCTGTCAGAGGGTCTTTTTCGAGGTCTTGTTTTTCTTGTTCTTCTTCTTTGCCTTCTTGGCAGCGCCAGTAGCAAAGACGGCTTTGGGTCCATTTCCCGGAGTCAAGCTCTGATCGGTACTTTCGGACATTTGGACTTCGGGATTATCTCCGACGTCCATGTCATCCGGTGCTTTGGGAAAGTGTTCCCCGGATCCTTCATCCATGGTTTCTCCATCTTCTGCAACTTTGGAGTTATACTCCTCTTCATATTCCGTGGAGAACTTTCGGAAATCTGCTGACGTCATCGACTCATCCGAGGATGCGGGTATGTCGGCTTTTGTTCCAATTGCCTCCAGCACCGAGTCGGTGTTTTCTCCAGCATCGGCAGAGCTGGATCCGGATCCCATGTATCCGACGAAGTGCGACGCGTGCTTCCTGAGGTACCTGTGGCTTTCGCGATCAGCCATATCGAAAATTTTGATGGTCTCGAGGATTACATCTGCGCTTTCGCCTTGCAGTATCATACGTCATAGTGTGTACCTTAGAAAAGGCATGTCTGTTCTGGCATCATTAGATCCAGAATCAGTGTCGTTGATATGCTCCTCCTGGATTTCGACTTCCACGGGTGGGTCGATCTGGGATTCGGCACCTCCAGGGAGATCCACTCCAGATTCGACGTTGACTGCTAGGTCTTATTCAGGTTCAGGTTTCTCCACTATCTCCACAACTAGTGCGGGCTGCGTGGGATTAGGGTTTTCTGAGATCTAGAATTCTGCCGCCTCCGCGGACAAAGGGGACCTAGAAAATTCTTCTACCTCTACCATCACCGCTGGGGTGGGTTGGGCAGGTTCAACGAAACCGATGTAAACATCGATCTCACCAAAAGACATGATTGTATAGGCAGTCACGGCCTCCTTTTCCGGAATCCAAGTCTCGTCGAGAACGATGAGAGGGACGTCGCTGGCGTAGAGGATGCGACCAACGGCGATAGTCTCGCCGATTCTGATTCTTGCAGATTCCGCTCGAAATGCAGATCTTGCCCCACAGTGGGCGCCAACTGTCGTCGGATTGATGACAAGTACGCCATGAGGGGGTCCTCGAGGCATGCGGAAGAGAGGGGTGTGAGACGTATGGTGTTCCTGGACGGGAGCACACAAGTTTACCCAGGTTTGAATCCGCCGGCTTTGGACGGATCCTACTCTTGCTAGCAATCCAGTAATACGGCAGAGATGGAATATGGGTTACAAGGTTTCGCCTGTGCGAGTTGAGGGTCTAAAGTATTGAGGTGTGCCCTAAAGGCTCTCCCTAGGACGGCTTATATAGATATCCGGCCTAGGGTTTACATGAGAGATCTATCAGGCTACGTCTAAGAGTCGGTTACATAGTACATCTTGAACTACAAGTAACAATATGGGCCTAAGTCGGTAAGTCTTCTGGGCCTTCCCGTAGCCGGATTGGACTCCGTCTTTCTCCCTGACTAGGCCGCCCGTGAAGCAAAGATTTAACCCGAAGTGGGCCACCCTGGTCAGTGAGGAACTGTGAGGATACCCGGAAAGTATATCCCCAACACTCTTTGCTTTAATATCATTGTGAGAGTAATCGTGTTTGGGTTTTGAAGGAACACATCCCTATAAGGAAGAGTATCATGAAGTCACTTATGAGAGGTATGTCCTATGTCTCCCACTTATGAAGTTTGAGTTGATTATCTTAGTTGGTTGATTTGCTAAGATGCCATGCTAGTGGGAAGTAATTTAATATGGTTGGAGTAAGGCTTTTTATTAGTATGATGATTAGTTGTTGAAGATCTTGCTCTAGTTCTTTTAGTTAACAGAGTCCTGCCTTGGAAATAATATTGCCAAATTAGTACAATAAGAAAAGTCTGAAATTTACAACTTCTTTGATGAATGATTGTCTTGAGAGTATACCCTTGATTATACTTAACCCCATAGATATTTTGATAGTCTTGACGACACTCATGAAAGGAATTATTTGAAGGAAATAAAGTCTAGTGGTAATTGTGATGCATGTCAAAGCTAACCTTGTGGATCAAACCACAGTACTAGCTCAAAACAATGTGAGATAACTTTGTTCTATGTCTCTAATGCACACCTTTAGGATGCAACAACTCCGCTAGCTTTTGAAGGATCTATGGTATAACCCCGGATTTCGGATATGAGTTGATGACATGAGTGGAGTATGTGTCAATATGGGCAAAAGTATTGTTACTCTCAAAGGTTATGCAAACACTTGCAAAAGAAACATTCAGCGATCCTTCAAAAAATGAGAGAAAGAAAAAGATATCTATGAGGATCCACATAACAAGTCCTTGGAATGGTCTCATTAGTACTTTACGATTTTTTCTTGAAAGACAATGATTGGATTAGAATTATTTTTGACAGACTTGATTTATTGATGTGGGTGTAAATAAGACACTTCATTGTTATACTACTTGGGACATGAAACTCTCTTACTCAATTATGCTATCTAAACATCCTAGTGTTCCTTGGCAAGCTGAGAGTTAATTAGAAGAATTGGATTGATTGCAACAGTTCTAGTTACTTATACTTATATTAAACTTTACTTTGATTGTCTTGACTTAACGAAGCTTGTATAGTATTCTTATCATCCCTCTAACTTTGATAAGCCTCGCAAATGAATGAAGTGTTGAGCACATGCGACTACCAACTGTAAGTGAATTCTTATTATTGTTGTTTCAAGTTTAAATGCTGAATTCCTTATAGTTCTTTTGGTTCTTCTTGCTGGAGGGCGATCAAAGTTTGAGCTTTGGGGAAGTTGATGGCTCCGATTTTTGCCATCTTCCACTGTGTTTAAACATTAATTTTGGTCAAGCAATTGAAGGGATTATGCCTGAGAGGCAATAATAAAGTTGTGATTATATGTATTCCAAGTATATGATAGATGTTTATTTTTCATGCTATAATTGTATTAATTTTGAAACGTTAATACATGTGTGTTTAATAAACAAATAGAAAGTTCCTAGTTATCCCCCCCGAGCGGAACTCCTTCTGGAAAAACGTCGAACCCCCCGAAGTTTTTAGGTCAGAAGGCTCCTTATAGGCGAAGAGAGAGGCCGAGGGGGTGCCTGGGGGTCCCACACCACCCCCTGGCGCGGCCTGGCCTGGCCTGCGCCACCAGGTGGTGTGGCCACCCCTGGCTCTTCTCCTTCTCGTATTCTGGCTCCTGGAGTCTTCGGGTGAAATAGGATTTTTGGCATATTTTCCGGGATTTTTCCTGATAGCTGATTTTCTGTACAAAAAGTAGATACCAAGGCAATTCTGCTGAAAATAGCGTCAGTTCGCATTAGTTGCATCCAAATCACACAAGTATAGAGGAGAAACAATATCAAAAGTGTTCGGGAAAGTAGATACGTTTTGGACATATCAACTCCCCCAAGCTTAGCTTATTGCTTGTCCTCAAGCAATTCAGTTGAAAACTGAGTGCGATAAAAGAACTTTCACGAACACATTTGCTTCAAATGATGTAAATATTCTCAGCAATGTGATTAACTGCTTGGACAATTCATAATAAGGAGTATGCAACTGAGTCTACTTAATATTCATTGCAAGCTATGAAGATATTCCAACTCAAGAATAATAAGTAGCACGAAGCACGAACATAAGCAACATTACAATGCTCATAAAAAGGTATGATAGAGTGGTATCTCGCTTGCCTTTAATTATGAATGCCAAGGCACCTCTGAAGTTCAAGTGATGACTAGAAGTAAAGATATCAAAGATACAAGCATCAAAGTCATAACACAAATGACCAAGTAATGGAACAAACACAAAGAATGACAACTATGCTCTCAAGAAGGTGCTCAAAGAATGTGTGGAGACTCAACAAGTAGAAGAAAAAGGTTTTGAATAATTTTGAAAGGCTTCCAAATGCTGAAAGTATGGTACTCGTTAGCTTTGAGCTCTCATTGCCCCTATCATAAGCATCTTTAACGTGGTTAAGATGAAAGTGAGGTCCAATCTGAGTTATATGCTTGACAGACGCTCCTCATGCTACTCAACTTTAGTTACCGCTAAGTTCTTGTCATCGTAAGTATGTGCGTATCATTGAGAACCGCCAACTGGGTACCCCTTGCCCGATGATACGGAAGAATCCCCATATCAAAATGACAAGGCAAGCAGACAATGAGTATCTCATCAATCTTCTTATTACCATGGGAAAATGGTGCTTTTTTCTCTCTTTCCTCTTTTCATAAATCTTTTTTTTCTTTTTCTCAATAGCTATGTCTCTCTTTTTTTATAAGAAGAATGCTTCATAGATATCATTATGGTTACGCTGCAGGTTTCCACCATGTCAGCATGGATTAGACCAGCGGCCCAGGCGTTTCTCTAACACACATACATAACTCCATGGACTTACAAGCTCCCCTTTTATTTCACACCGACGACATCCGCAAACAAAACAGCAAGGTATCAACTGGGTATATATTTACAAGTGTTGAAAGCGTTCCCCGTGACAGCATGGTTCTGCTAATCCCCATCCTATAATTTGCAAGCATATAACTTTCATGGAGAGTTCACAATGGTTCAGGTTTATTAAGTGCAGGAAATAAAGTGTGCCATCAAGTTCGTGAGAGCTTTACTAACTAATTTTCCCATAACAAGCAAACATTTATTTGGAAGAAAACAAGGCATATTAAATATGCACGGAAGTAGCAAATGATGCTAATAGGTAGGTATGGTGGACACTTTGGAAATATTTGGTTTAGGAAGTTGGAAACTTGAGTAAAACACTCAGTGGAAGTGAATGCTAGCAATAGTAAGGGAGCGACAAACAACAAAGCAATAGCTGTCATTATCATGCTTGCAACAAAACAAGACTACTCATGGCATGAAAGTGATTCAAGATCCTCAAGGCAAAATAATTCATCAAGGCTTAACTGATTATTACAGTCATGTGCATGCATGAGCATGTGCCAAGTCAATTCAAATGAAACATTCCGAGGAGGATACCACGGTGTCATACCAATTTATGAATAGAGCAATGCAAGCAAACATTCATAAGACATGCTACAAACTATTAGCGAGCTGGAGCTAATCATAAGAAAGCAAGAACTACTAAGCATCCAAAGAAAACATGCACTCTACATGAACGGACTAAGCATGCCCACAGTGATGAGTATATGTACAAAAATGAAAACAAATAGAGTTCATTACCAGCCTCTTACCACGCCTCAAGTTGTCATTGATCCTCATTATTGCTCTTCACTTGTGTGGCTTGAATAATAATATGAAACCAATATTCCACTGAGAACTACCGAACCCTGTAGCAAACTCGCAAAAACCAAAGAAGAACGACAAATATTTTTGGTGTTTTCGATTTTTAAATAAGAACCAAAAGAGAAAAACGAGCAAAGAAAAATCTTTTTGGATTTTTTTAATAGTTCAAACAAAGCAAAAAGGGAAAAACAAACCAAGGCAAAAAGAAGAAGCAAACCAAAGAGAAACAACAAAAATATTCTTGGTCTTTTTGTGTTTTTAGAAAGCAAAAGCAAAGAAGAACGAAAACTAAAAAGAGAACGAAAACATGAATATACAAAGTACCGACGCAACATGATATGGAGATGAGTGCGGTGTCGGCGTACCTCCCCCCAAGCTTAGGCTTTTGGCCTAAGTGGGTATCAATCCCAAGCTAGCCAAGATGAAGTGTCACTGTGGTACGACAAGGAGGTACCCTCGTCCTGGTGCGAGCTCGAGTACGTCCCTCCGTAATGTCCGGAGTAATCATAGGAGGGTGCATCCTCCTGGTGCTGCTCGTGGAAACCCAGCAAGCGCAGCTGCTCGTCCACCTCCTCCTTGGAGCGCGACCACGGTCTCCTGTCAACACTAAACAAAGCAGGCTGTGGCAAAAGGATCTCCCTTTCATCCCCGTCAGTGAAAAGCATCCTATATACTAGATTGTTCAAATCAGAGGTAGCAGTGACAAAGTGATGAGTTTTCATGGCAACAAGGTCAAGCTTCTGTGGTGCTAGCATAGCATCATAGGGATCCACCGAAAGACCTAATGCATTGACTACACGCGAGGCAATGATGCCCCCATAGATAGGCCCCCTAGCAGCTAGGCGGCAAGAAATAAGCGAACCAAGATTGTACCGAGTATCATTGTTGAGCGCAACAGCAAGGAAAGCTAAATGATAGTTGGAGATATTGCTAGTGTTCTCCCTACCCAATACACTAGTGGCAAGATAGTATGCAAAGTATCTAAGAGCAGGGAGTTGGATATTTCTTATCTTTCCACGCTGCGCTACGCGGTCATCATCATTGGTCACCCCTCGGTAAAGCTCCAACAAATCAGCGGGTCACCCTTGAATTTTCTTCATGGTCCCTGTCATACGCACACCTACAATACTGCAAAATCTCTCCAAAGGCATGGTGATGGGCAGATCATAGATTTTAAAAGAGACAGTAGACTGATAGGGTGTGTTAGTAAACGCGAAGCTCTCAACAAAAGTTTTGGTGAGCATAGCGTATTGCTCACTATCATCTTCCATATATGAGGTCAAACCAACCCTCTCAATCAGTAGCAAGAAATCATCAAGAATACCTCTAGCTTGTAAGAAGGTAAAACAAGGAAAAGAGGATGGGTGAGCATCCCCATCATCCCTTTCACTACAATACGAGTTGCAATGAGATCTTAATTGTATGATGTCCTAGCTTGAGAGGCTGTTCTTGAGGGCCTCGACCTCCTAGGTGCATCACTCTCAAATATCTCTCCAAAAGTATGGTTGTTCATGCTTGGTATTCTGAAATTTAAACACCTATTAAACAAGTGATTGCAAAGTAAATATAATGAAGGATTATACTCATAGGGACTTGCAAGAGGCCTAAACATGCATCAAAACTATATCTCTAAGCATCAAACAAGCTTACAAGCTCTCATAACCAGTCACCTACAGCAGCAAAATACTTAACATATAATCCACTAAACACAAATCTACTTGGACAAGGGGAGGAGTCACATACCAGGGAACAAATGCTCCAAGTTTTAGCAAGAAAGATGGGCTAAGCAAGGAGATCGAAAAAATCGAGAGCAAGCACAGCAAGAACGCGATTTTGAGCTATGAACTGGAGCTTACTCGGGAGAGAGAAGAAAGTGGCAGGTGAGAGAGGTAGTGGGGGGCCAGGGGTGGCCCACACCAGGGCATGGCACCACCCAGGGCTGGCCGCGCCACCACATGGTGTGCCTGCCTGGTGGGCCCCCCTGGTACCTACCAGGTACTCCTCTGCCCCTTTTTTCACGTAATAATTTAATATGAATTTTCTGGAATTTTTCGAGACACTTTATTTTTGGGCTTTTTTCAGAAATAGAAGAATGATTTTTCTGATAGACATATTTTTTTCTTTTGGAAACATGATGCAAGGACAAAACAAGGCTAGAACTACAGAAGTTCTAGCATGCAAGCAACTAACAACACAAAGAAAACTAAACGAAAGCAAAAACTAAAATGCAAAGGATAGAAATAAACTGAGATAATCATAATGAAAACATTGTTTTGTTCAATGGAATCCTTTTGTTAGCAAGGTTGATTAAGTATTGCTACCAAAACAATTTCATATGAGACAAAACTTTGTATTCCACTAATGATTATGTTACCTTAACCTTGATAGCAATGGTCCCTATCATAATAGTTTCAAAATTTTCTCTTAGTATGGGACAATATATTTCTCCAACTTGAATGCCTTCAACATGTTCAATTGAATTCAAACCATAAGTCCTTTCAATATTTTTGGGGAAATAGACAGTATGTTCCTTATCATTAACATTGAAGGTCACCTTTCCTTGATTACAATTAATAACAGCTCCTACAGTATTAAGAAAAGGTCTTCCAAGAATAATAGACATATTATCATCTTTAGGCATTTCAAGCACAACAAAATCAGTTAATATCAAGCAATTGTGAGCCACCTGAACAGGTACATCCTCACATATACCCACAGGAATAGTGGTAGATTTATCAGCCATTTGCAAATATATATCAGTTGGTATCAATTTTTCAAGCTAAAGCCTCTTATAGAGAGAGAAAGTCATAACACTAACTCCAACTCCCAAATCACACAAAGCAGTTCTAACATAACTGTTCTTAATAGAGCAAGGAATAGTTGGAATCCCTGGGTCTCCAAGTTTCTTAGGAACCTTACCATGGACGGAATAATTAGCAAGCAAAGTAGAAATTTCTTCATTGGGGATCTTCCTTTTATTCGAGATAATGTCCTTCATATACCTTGAGTAAGGAGGAAATTTAATAGCATCAGTCAAAGGAATTTGCAAGAATAAAGGCTTCATCCACTCACAAAACTTATTATAGTGTTCATCTTCCTTTGACTTGTGTTTCTTATCGGGGAAAGGCATAGGTTTTTGGACCCAAGGTTCTCTTTCACTACCATGTTTCTTAGCAATAAAATCTTCTTTGGTGTATTTAGTATTCTTAGTGTGGTTTTCAGGTTCTTCTTCAACTTTTTCTTCATTAGGAACTTCATTTTCTTCATTACCACTTTCAGTTTCAGCATCAGAGATAGATATACTATTAGGATCTATAGTAGGTTCAGAGGGTTCTACAACAGTTTTCTGTTTCTTTTTTCCTTTTCTTACGAGTAGAACCACTATTTTCAGCTTGTTGAGAATCCTGCTCAATTCTTTTGGGATGCCCCTCAGGATATAGAGGATCCTGGGTAGCAGCTCCACTTCTAGTTCTAATTTCATAAGCATGTTTTTCTTTAGCAGCATTAACTAGCAAGTCTTTTTGCACTTTAACGAGTTGATCTATTTGAGTTTGAACCATTTGAAAGTGTTTAACAATCATTTTAACATCATTAGAGGTTCTTTCCACAATATCTTTCAACTCTACAATAGCTCTAGTGTTTTCCATTAGATGATTTTGCACCCTTTTATTAAAGTTATCTTGCTTAACAATAAAGATATCAAATTCTTCTAAGCATTGATCAGGAGGTTTAAAGTAAGGGATATCACCTTCATCAAAGTGTTGGAGAGAGTGTACCTCAATAGTGGATGAGTAGGGAATAGGCTTACATAATTCTTCTATAGGAGGTAAATTCTTGACATCTGCAGCTTTAATTCCCTTCTCCTTAAGACATTTCTTAGCTTCCTTCATCACTTCATCATTTAATTCAATAACTCCCCTCTTCTTTGATGTTGGAATAGGCACAGGAATAGATGGTTCAAGTACAATTACTTCAGGTATAGCTTGTTTAGGAGGAGTCCAATCTTCATAATTCTTGCTTATTTTAGCCATTAATTCCTCAGCTTCCTTAGGAGTCCTGTTCCTGAAAACACAATCAGCACAACTATCTAGGTATGTCCTAGATTCCTCGGTTAGTCCATTATAAAATATATCAAGAAGCTCATTCTTAGGTAATGGACTTCCAGCCTGTGCATGAATCAAAGCACAAAACCTTGCCCAAGATTCGGGCAATACCTCTTTTTCTCCCTGTTTAAAATCAAAAAGTTCCTGCAAAATAGCATGTCTAGCACTAGGAGGAAAATATTTCTGCAGGAAAGTACTAATCAAGCACTCAGGGCTATCAATAGATCCAGGAGGTAAATTACTAAACCAAGTTTTAGCTTCTCCTTTTAGTGAAAAAGGAAAAATCTTAGCAACAAAGTAAGTACGCATCTTAATATCATCAGAAAACAAGCCACTCATGGTAGAAAGTTCATTCATATGTGCTACCGCACTTTCATTCTTAGTCTCACAAAAAGGTTCTTTCTCGACAATAGCTATGTAGGATAGATCGAGAGAGAAATCATAATCTTCATCTATAATGTTTATGGGAGAAGCAGCAAACTTAGCATCAGGAGACAATTTGGGTCTAATAGTACGCCTCTTAAGGAGACTCTTAGCAGCGCTCCTATCATGGGTGTTCTTACATTCTTTAATAAACCCATCAGTCATCTCAACATAATCTTCTTCAATATCATAACTCTCACTAGACTCAGGTGAGCTAACAGGTGTGGTAGTGTCTTCATTAGGAGTTTCGGTATTTCCAGCTATAGTTCTAGCAATCGTAGCATCTAGGAAAGGACCTAATGAACCACTCTTATCAAGCACAGTAGAAGCAGCATCATAAGCATCAGAAGTTTCAGATTCAGCAGTATAACAGTGAATGTAGCATGTGTGTGTGGTGGTGTAACGAGCTTACTTATAACAGATGGTGAATCAAGAGCAGCAGAGGTGTTCAGAACCGTACCTCTTCTTGTAGTGGATGGTAAAATAGGAAACTTGCCATCACGAGACTTACCCATGATGGATGGATAGCAGCGAACAATAGAGAATCCAACTGAACTTGATAAATAAAGCTATGCTCCCCGGCAACGGCGCCAGAAAATAGTCTTGATGACCCACAAGTATAGGGGGTGTATCGCAGTATTTTCGAGGGAAGTGAAACCCAATTTATTGATTCGACACAAGGGGAGCCAAAGAATATTTATAAGCCTTAACAACTGAGTTGTCAATTCAGCTGCACCTGGAAACAATCTTGCTCACAGCAGTTTATCAGTAGCAAGAGTTTTGTAGTAGGAATAGTAAAGCAGCAGCAGTAGTAAAGCAAAGACAGTAGTAACAAAAGCAGTAAACAGTGGGATTCGAGTGCGGTAGGCATAGGGATGGATGGACGGGCGTTGCATGGACAAAACAATTCACATAGCTATCAGAACATAGGGCAATTGCAGATAAATAAGATAACGCATCCAAGTACTAGAGAATCCTAGGCATGTGTTCCATATATAGTCATACGTGCTCGCAATGAGAACTTGCACAACATCTTTTGTCCTGCCAGCCCATTTGCAGCGGGGCCTCTAGGGAACTACTGGCAATTAAGGTGCTCCTTTTAATAGAGCACCGGAGCAAAGCATTAACACTCCGTGAACACATGTGATCCTTACATCAAAGCCTTTCCCTTCAGGTTATCCCGATTTCTGTCATTTCGGGGCCATAGGTTCCGGACAACAACGTTTGTATACAACTTGCAGATAAGACCAAGAAAAATACTATCATAATGAATCAATAACATGTTTAGATCTAAAATCATGGCACTCGGGCCCTAGTGACAAGCATTAAGCACAACAAGTCGCAACAAAGTCATAAAGCACTAATAAAAGATACTAGGCACCATGCCCTAACAATCTGATGCCATTACATGAACAATCTCATCCAATCGCTACCATCCCCATAGCCTACAGCGGGGGATTACTCACTCATAGATGGGGGAAACATGGATGGTCGATGGAGAAGCGATGGTGATGATGATGGCGATGATCTCCTCCAATTCCCCGTCCCGGCAGGGTGCTAGAACGGAGTTTCCGGTGTTGTTTCGTGGAATCTGGTGATGGCGGCGGAGTGGAACTCCTTCTGGAAAAAAGTTGACCCCCCCGAAGTTTTTAGGTCAGAAGGCTCCTTATAGGCGAACATAGAGGCCGAGGGGGGGTGCCTGGGGGGCCCACACCACCCCCTGGCACGGCCTGGCCTGGCCCGCGCCACCAGTTGGTGTGGCCACCCCTGGCTCTTCTCCATCTCGTATTCTGGCTCCTGGAGTCTTCGGGTGAAATATGATTTTTGGCATATTTTCCGGGATTTTTCCTGATAGTTGATTTTCTGCACGAAAAGTAGACACCAAGGCAATTCTGCTAAAAACAGCGTCAGTTCGCATTAGTTGCATCCAAATCACACAAGTATAGAGGAGAAACAATAGCAAAAGTGTTCGGGAAAGTAGATACGTTTTGTACATATCAATGTGCAAAGGCACACGGGGCTACTAATAAAAAAAATTGAGTTTTACAACTCAAAGTGTTCGTAATGACCACTGGTACGGCTAGAGTGGACCATACCGTGCGCCCGTACCACATCAAGCCAAAGGGAGATAAAATTTCTTATTTTTGCCACGGGCATCAGTACCGATAACGACCACTGGTATGGCCGGACATGCCCGTACTGTGCACTCGTACCATACCCTCGAGCAAACATTAGATTTCAAGCAAAGAGTCAGTACCGATAACGACCAGCCGTATGGGCGCACACGACCGTACCGAGTGCACCGCCTGGGAGCAGCCATCACCCCCAAGGTAAGTCACCCAGTACAAGCGGGCTCCGGCTATACCGCCCGCCCGTACCATGTACGTGGCTGCCATATTCGGCTTGAGGAGGTAACCTAAAAATCCCCCAAATCAATCTTTCTCTTTCTACTTCCTCCAAACTCCAAACTACCTTCATTGGATCTTCAAATTTACTTAATCTTCCTTCGATTCTTCGCACTCATTCGATCTAAGGTATGATTCTCCTCCGACCCTCAACTTATTTGTGCAAAAGCTTCACTCAATATATCATCATTGTCAATCTAGACTTAGGTCTTGTTCTTGATTCAATCTTGATATTAAGTGTGCTTAGCATCATTTTTAGACGAGTTTCTTTTGTAGTTAGTGTAGAGAATAACTTATGCTATGTTTCTATTAGACCAAAATTTTATTGGCAATTTTATTTACTTTGTCTTATTTTTATTTATTAGATGAACACGAGGAGTCGTACACATGAGATGGTCGTGGAGTCCTCTGCACCACCCGTTGATACGTTGACCCCCCGAGTCACTTGGTATTGAGTTCACCGAGGAGTTCCAGCTAGACCATTTCAATCGTCTCAAGCTCTGAGAAATCAAGTCCACCAAGTGGGCATGTCCTTATATCCTGAACCAAATTGGTATTCGTGCCGATTTTGATTTACTTTGCAACAATGTTGGTTTGTATGATTTTGTCTTTCAGGATGTTGCCACGTATCGCCACTTGACACTTGAGTTCTTCAGCACCTTGACGCACACGGTGGATCCTTACGGTTATACCGAGGAACAAAGGCCTGGAGTTGATCGCATCAAATTCCGCCTTATGAACTATGAGTACACTTTGACACTCAGCCAATGGGCTCAATGCTTTGGGTTTGCCAACAACACCACTGATGTATGCACAACTACTTTTGTTTTAGATCCTTCCCCTTTACAATACTTTAATTTGATGAGAATTCGTGGAAACATACCTAAGGGGAACCGAATTGATCATCCTGCTATTAAATATTTGTTCTATGTTATTGTTAACACTCTACAGGCACATGGTGAGTTTACTAGAGTTAATGAGGAGGATATGTTGATCCTCACAAAAGCTTCTATTGTTAATTGTAACTTAATGCAGAATTTGGGCGCTCTTCTCGTGTTTTACCTTAAGCATCAAGCTCTTTAATCTTGAGGACCCATATGCGGAGGAGGAGTTGTAACTGTTCTTGCACACACACTTCACATCAACCTAGGTAAGATCCAACCGTTGACAGGAAGTCACCGTCTCGGTCTTTCTACTCTAAGAGCATGTGGTATGATTTCTAAAAATCATGGTAGATATTTCTTTGATATACCCAGAGAGTATCACTTGATCCTAGATCCTTTGCCTAACAGTTTATTCTCTATCGAGGATGGACGTTTGCATTTTGATGCGCAGGTTGAAGCTACTTTACCCCAACAAGAAATACATGTGGGAAGAGGAGAATATGAAGAAGTAGAACAAGGAGGACCTGAACAATATGAGCAGCCACCAAACTACTACACCACCTATGAAGATATCTACGCACTTGAAGGAAATATTCAAAATATGAAAATCTCTCCATCAAACTTTGAGATGCTACTGCAAGCCTCACCACCCAGTTCCATGATTGGAGCAGCCAATGGAACGTGGGAGATTATCCACCGCCACCACAATGAGCAAAAAAGGGCTTGCAAAAGCCTGATCTTGGGGATGTGTTCCCCTGGCAAATTTATTTTTGTAATAACAAGGTTGTATTCTAGCTCCTTGTGAGCTTTGAAACACTCGTGTTGGGTCACTCCAAAACTTTGCTTTTTTCCTTTGCTTTTGTTTTAATTTGTTTTTGTTTTTCGTTTATTTTTCTTTTTCTTAAATCCTTGCTTGGTCGCAATTTCTTTTCTATACTTTAATCCCTATCCTCAAAAATACAAAAATATTTTTCCGTTTTTCCTTTTTTCATGAATGTGGATTCGCAGTTTGCCTCTTTGCTTTAATATCATTGTGAGAGTAATCGTGTTTGGGTTTTGAAGGAACACATCCCTATAAGGAAGAGTATCATGAAGTCACTTATGAGAGGTATGTCCTATGTCTCCCACTTATGAAGTTTGAGTTGATTATCTTAGTTGGTTTTTTGCTAAGATGCCATGCTAGTGGGAAGTAATTTAATATGGTTGGAGTAAGGCTTTTTATAAGTATGATGATTAGTTGTTGAAGATCTTGCTCTAGTTCTTTTAGTTAACCGAGTCTTGCCTTGGAAATAATATTGCCAAATTAGTTCAATAAGAAAAAGTCTGAAATTTACAACTTCTTTGATGAATGATTGTCTTGAGAGTATACCCTTGATGATACTTAACCCCATAGATATTTTGATAGTCTTGACGACACTCATGAAAGGAATTATTTGAGTGAAATAAAGTCTAGTGGTAATTGTGATGCATGTCAAAGCTAACCTTGTGGATCAAACCACAGTACTAGCTCAAAACAATGTGAGATAGCTTTGTTCTATGTCTCTAATGCACACCTTTAGGATGCAACAACTCCGCTAGCTTTTGAAGGATCTATGGTATAACCCTGGATTTCGGCTATGAGTTGATGACATGAGTGGAGTATCTGTCAATATGGGCAAAAGTATTGTTACTGTCAAAGGTTATGCAAACACTTGCAAAAGAAACATTCAGCGATCCTTCAAAAAATGAGATAAAGAAAAAGATATCTATGAGGATCCACATAACAAGTCCTTGGAATGGTCTCATTAGTACTTTACGAATTTTTCTTGAAAGACAATGATTGGATTAGAATTATTTTTGATAGACTTGATTTATTGATGTGGGTGTAAATAAGACACTTCATTGTTATACTACTTGGGACATGAAACTCTCTTACTCAATTATGCTATCTAAACATCCTAGTGTTCCTTGGCAAGCTGAGAGTTAATTAGAAGAATTGGATTGATTGCAACAGTTCTAGTTACTTATACTTATATGAAACTTTACTTTGATTGTCTTGACTTAACGAAGCTTGTATAGTATTCTTATCATCCCTCTAACTTTGATAAGCCTCGCAAATGAATGAAGTGTTGAGCACATGCGACTACCAACTGTAAGTGAATTCTTATTCTTGTTGTTTCAAGTTTAAATGCTGAATTCCTTATAGTTCTTTTGGTTCTTCTTTCTAGAGGGCAATCAAAGTTTGAGCTTTGGGGAAGTTGATGGCTCCGATTTTTGCCATCTTCCACTGTGTTTAAACATTAATTTTGGTTAAGCAATTGAAGGGATTATGCCCGAGAGGCAATAATAAAGTTGTGATTATATGTATTCCAAGTATATGATAGATGTTTATTTTTCATGCTATAATTGTATTAATTTTGAAACGTTAATACATGTGTGTTTAATAAACAAATAGAAAGTTCCTAGTTATGCCTCTCTTATAAACTAGCTCGTTGATTAACAAGATGATCATGGTTTCCTGATCATGGACATTGGATGTTGTTAATAACAAGGTCACAACATTAGTGGAATGATGTGATGAACATTCATCCGAAGTATAGCATTACGATCAAAGTCATTTTCATTATATTGTTGTTACATGATACGAAGTAATCCTAGTCCGTAGACCATGAGATCATGTCAATCACTAACACTAGAAGAGTATCTTGATAACATCAAACGTCACACCATGAAAGGGTGACTATAAAGGTGGGTTTAGTGCTACGAATGTGTTATGTAGAGGCTCATGGATCAAGAGTGGGATTTGTCCATCCTGATGACACATAGATATACTCTGGGCGCTCTTGGTGATATCACATTAAGATAACTTGCAAGCAAGTGATGTGATCACTAGAATGTTATATCACGGGAACAAGAAAAGAGTGCATGTCGGCAACAAGATCAAACTAGGTATAGATATATTGATGATCAAATCTCGGACATGTAATATATCAAAAGACAAAGGGATTTAGTTACTAGCGTTAAAGGTTCTCACAATCACAGAAGTCATCGTTGAATGTGTGGGAGTTAGTATGGATCTCCAGGTCCCGCTTCTGATGATTGATCTGAGAGGGGTCTCGATCATGTCTGCATTATTCGCGAACCGTAGGGTGACACACTTAAGGGGTACCAACACCATTTGCAGCAAATATGTTCTAGATGAAAGAATTGCAAAGCACTAGAATTATTTCAATGGACACAAGAATTGTTCAGGGTGAAATTGGTGAAATTGGTTCTGCATGTGATATTGAAATGTTGCAGGGGGTTTTATGTGAATGTTTCTTAATAAAAGTAATTAAAAAATTCTGAATAAAATAAGTGAAAGATTTTTATTAAATGAGAGTTGCATTAAATTTGGTGGAAATTTAATGCATGTGAGTGGGATTTTGAGTGGAGGCCAAATTGATGTGAGCGGAGCTTCACCACATGAATGTGGAAGAGGTGGGGGCACCTCCTCTTGGCCGCCGGCCATGTGAGGGGCGGTCCCCCTCTCCCATATAAAAGGCCCCCTCTCCTCCCTCTCAAAGTACACCTCCTCGTGAAGGATCTCTCTCCCCCTCTAGAATTATTTCCCCATGGTCTCAGATTAGCCAGATACATGTTCCCGGTGGCATTTCGTCTGGAAGGAGTTGCTGCTTCCGCTGCATCACTGGAGTGAGGATGTGGAGGTTGTTCGGTGGCCTAAACGTGTGTGCAATCACGGATGTGCTGCTGAGTTGCGGCGCTGGACTTCTTCTCGATCCTGAGATCGGCAAGCATTTGACTAAATCATCCATGAGTTCAACCTTGTTACACTTTGTCGGTCTACAAGGGTATGTTCTCTATGGATGTATATCCACCCGTTGCTTTGTATCTAGTAGATAGATCTTGGTGCTTAGTAGTTCCCATCGTAGGATTTTTTTGTTTTCTATGCTGCGAACCCAAAGTGGTATTAGAGCCTGATCTATGTGTAGATGCTTTGCACGGGTAATACACATATGAGTATGTGGGCGATGATGATCATGTTATTTCTTCTTATATGTATTTTGGATATTGGTGGCATAGTGGGATGAAGTGGCCCGGACTAACTTTACATGTCCTCGCACATGAGACCTGTTCCACGATTGACATGCAACTAGTTTTGCATAAGTGGCTAGCGGATGTCTGTCTCTCCTACTATAGTGAATATCTGATTTACAATGAGTTGCTAATAATTTGGTTATCATCGTTGTGGTTCCATGTTCGTAGGTAAGACTGGTTCTATCTTCGAAAGCCCTAAGCCACGTAAAACTTGCAATGGATAAATTAGAAGCGTCTAGGTTAGATTGTTGCTGGGCTAGTGTCATGATATGATAATGTTGTAAGTTGATGTATAGTTGATACTCTTACAACACACCTAACGTGTAAGTTCCATAGACCTTGGCCTTACACACAAAGGAATGATAAAGATCATACCACGATGCACATGATAGTGATCAAGTGAAAGAACCATATCATTTCACTTTATGCATATGATGTTTGCATCTTATATTGCTTGTTTAGCATTTTAGTAGCATTATAAGGTGATCCCTATTTTAGATATCAAGATAAAAATGTGTTCTTCCTTAAGTATGAACCGTTCTATGGATCGTGTTTCGAGACATGACGTGATGATCGGGTGTACTCGACTCTATGCTTTCATACAATGGGTGTAAGATAGTTTTACACACGCGAGTACTAAGGTTCTTACTTGGCGAGCCTAGCATGTAAAAACATGGCCTCAGAACATGGACCGAAAGGTTATGCATGAGTCATATAGTTGATATGATGCCCATATTGATGCTCGCCTTTGAGACTACACCAACACACGTGATGATCAGACTTGGTGTAGTGGATTTGGTTCATGTAATCACCAAAAATACACGAGGGATGTTGTTTTTGAGTGGGAGTTCATTCATAATTTGGATTAGTTGAACACGATCTATCATAAACTTAGTCTAAACTTTACGAATTCTGTTGTAGATGGCACCACCTGCTTTTAATTTCAATGTGTTCATGGAGAAAGAGAAACTTGCGGCAAATGGTAGCAACTTTTCCAACTGGGCCATGAATTTGAGGATTCTCCTCATTGCTGCACAAAAGCAATATGTACTAGAAGCGCCACTAGGGCCCCACCAGCTCCTGATGCCCGTGACGAGGAAAAGAATGTCTATTTGACTCGTCAGGAGGACCACAACTTAGTTCATTGCGGCATACTATATGGGCTAGAGCTAGAACTTCAAAAGCGTTTCGAAAATGCCAATGCTTTTGATGCCATGGGTTTATTGAAAATGATTTTCGATACCCATGCTTCCGTAGAGGGTTACAATGCTTCTGAAAAGTTCTTTAGCTGCATGATGGAAGAGAACAACTCCGTTAGTGAGCATGTACTCAAAATTTATGGGTATGCTGATAAGCTTGTGTCCTTGGGAATAACGATACCCATTGACTTAGGCATACATCATGTTCTCCAATCTCTGCCACCTATCTACAAGATCGTCGTGATGAACTATAACATCCAGGGCATGAAGAAGTCTCCCCCGAGCTTCTGTCAATGCTTAAAACTGCAGAAGTGGAGATCAGGAAAGAGCATCAAGTGTTGATGATCAATAAGACCATAGGTTTCAAGAAAGACAAGAAGGGTAAACAAAAGGGAAAGAAGGGCGGCAAATCTATTGCCGCGCCTGAAAAGAAATCTCGAGCTGGACGTAAGTCTGATATCGAGTGCTACTATTGCAAGGGGACTGTCCATTGGAAGCGCAACTGCCCCAAGTATTTGGCGGACAAGAAGGCCAGCAAGGAAAACAAAGGTATATGTGATATACATGTTATTGATGTGTACTTGACTAGCACTCGCAGTAGCACTTGGGTATTTGATACTGGATCGGTTGCTAATATATGTAACTCGATTCAAAGGCTGCGGAACAAGCGATAGCTATCAAGGGATGAGGTCACGATGCGTGTGATGTGATCACCGTCGGAATGATGCCTCTCTATATGCCGTCGGGATTAGTGATAAATCTAAATAATTCTTATTTGGTGCCTGCACTGAGCATGAACATTGTATCCAGATCGTGTTTGATGCTAAGTGGTTATCCATTTAAGTCTAAAAACAATGGTTGTTTGATTTATATGAATGATATATTTTATGGTCATGCACCTGTGATGAATAGTTTATTTTTGTTGGATCTCGATAATAGTATTACACATATTCATAATGTTGATGCTAAAAGGATTAAACTTTATGATGATATATCTGCATATATGTGGCACTGCCGTCTAGGTCATATTGGCGTTAAACGCTTGAAGAAACTCCATTCTTATGGACTTTTGGAATCACTTGATTTCGAATCATTTGATACATGTGAGCCATGCCTTATGGGCAAGATGACTAGAACACCGTTTTCTGGTTCAATGGAACGGGCGGCAAATTTGTTGGAAATCATACATACTGATGTATGTGGTCCAATGAGTGTGTCGGCTCGTGGTGGATATCATTATTTTGTTACTTTCACAGATGATTTGAGTAGATACGGGTATATCTATTTGATGAAACACAAGTCTAAAACCTTTGAAAAGTTCAAGGAATTTCAGAATGAAGTGGAAAATCATCATAATAGAAAGATCAAATTTTTGCAGTCCAATCGTGGAGGAGAGTATCTTAGTTACGAATTTAGCGCACATATGAAAGATTGTGGAATACTTTCGCAACTCACGCATGCCGGAACACCACAACGTAATGGTGTGTTGGAATGTTGTAATCGTACTTTATTGGATATGGTTCGATCTATGATGTCTCTAACTGACTTGCCACTGTCATTTTGGGGTTATGCACTAGAAACCGCTGCATTCACTTTAAATCGGGCACCATCTAAATCCATTGAAATGACACCGTATGGATTGTGGTTTGGAAACAGACCTAAGCTGTCATTTCTTAAAGTTTGGGGATGCGATGTTTATGTGAATAAAATTCAGCCTGATAAACTCGAACCCAAAGCAGAAAAATGCGTCTTCATAGGATACCCTAAAGAAACAATTGGGTATCCTTCTATCACAGATCTGAGGGCAAGGTTTTTATTGGGAAGAATCGATCCTTTCTAGAGAAAGAGTTTCTCGTGAAAGGTGTGAGTAGTCGGAATGTAGAACTCGAAGATATTATTGAACCTTCTCTTCATGAAAGGGCGAGTGGCACAGCGTCGGAAATTGTGCCGGAGTTGACTTCACCGAATGAAGAGGGAACTAATGATAATGATCATGAAACTCCAAAAGAGGACGCTACCAAACCTAGCAGGTCAAGCAAGACACGTGCAGCTCCTGAACTGTATGGAAATCCTATTATGAATTTCATGGTTGATGAAATAGATTACCCTGCGATGTATGAAGAAGCGATGATGAGCTTATATTCCAACAAATGGCTAGAAGCTATGAAATCCGAGATGGAATCCATCTACGAAAACCAGGTTTGGACCTTGGTGGACTTACCTCACGACCAAAAGGCCGTTGAGAATAAATGGATTTTCAAAAGAAAAATTGATGTTGATGGTAATGTGACCATCTATAAAGCTCGACTTGTCGCAAAGGGGTTTTGAAAAATTCAAGGAGTTGACTATGATGAGACATTCTCTCCCGTAACGATGCTAAAGTCGGTTAGGATTATGTTAGCAATTGCTGCATATTTCGATTATGAGATATGGCAGATGGATGTCAAGACTGCGTTCCTCAATGGTAATGTTGAAGAAGAGTTGTATATGATATAACCTAATGGTTTTGTCGATCCTAAAGATGCTGACGAGGTATGCAAGCTTCAGCGATCCATCTATGGACTGAAGTAAGCATCCCGGAGTTGGAATCTCCGCTTTGATGAGGTGATCAAATAGTTTAGATTTGTCCGAACTTATGGAGAGGCTTGTATTGACAAGAAAGTGAGTGGGAGCAATGTTGCATTGTAATATTATATGTGGATGACATATTATTGATTGGAAATAATATAGATCTTTTAAACCGTGTTAAAAGTTATCTAAACAGCAAATTTTCGATGAAGGACCTTGGTGAAGCATCATATATATTAGGCATTAAGATCTATAGAGATAGATCAAGGCACATAATAGCGCTATCACAGAGTACATACCTTGATAAGATTTTAAAGAGGTTTAAAATGGACGAAAGTAAGAAGGAGTTCTTACCTATGTTGCAAGGCAAGACCTTGAGTAAGACTCAAAGTCCGGCTACAGCGAAAGAAAGAGAGATAATGGATAAGATCCCCTATGCTTCCGCCATAGGCTCTATAATGTAAGCCATGCTATGTACAAGACCAGATGTGGCACATGCTATTAGTTTGACTAGTAGGTACCAATCTCATCGAGGTTTGGAACACTGGATAGTGGTCAAGAATATCCTTAAGTACTTAAGAAGAATTAAGGAAATGTTTCTTGTATACGAAGGTGAAGAAGAGCTGGCCGCTAAAATTGTTATGTTGACGCTAGCTTTGACACCAATCCAGATGACTCTAAGTCTCAATCTGGATACAGATTTCTCATGCACGGAGCAACAGTTAGTTGGAGGAGCTCCAAACAACCTGTGGCGACAAGATCGACAACAGAGGTGGAATATATTGCTGCTTCAGAAGCAGCGCATGAAGCGGTTTGGATGAAGGAGTTCATAACCAAACTAGGTGTGGTTCCTAGTGCGTTGGACCCAATGGTGATATATTGTGACAACAATGGAGCCATATCCAACGCCAAGGAACCAAGGTCTCACAATAATTCCAAGCATATTAAGTGCCGGTTTCACTCCATCCGCAAGCATGTCAAGGATGGAGATATAAAGATTTGTAAAATACACACGGATCTCAATGTAGTAGATCCGTTGACTAAAGTTCTCCCTAGGGCAAAACATGATCAACACCAGAACTCCATGGGTGTTAGATCTATCACTATGTAACTAGATTATTGTCTCTAGTGCAAGTGGGAGACAGAAGGGAATATGCCCGAGAGGCAATAATAAAGTTGTTATTATGCGTATTCCAAGTATATGATAGAGGTTTATTTTGCATGATATAATTGTATTAATTTGGAAACATTAATACATGTGTGTTTAATAAACAAATAGAAAGTTCCTAGTTATGCCTCTCTTATAAACTAACTCATTGATTAACAAGAAGATCAAGGTTTCCTGATCATGGACATTGGATGTTGTTAATAACGAGGTCACAACATTAGTGGAATGATGTGATGAACATTCATCTGAAGTATCGCATTACGATCAAAGTCATTATGTTTATATTGTTGATGTGCTTGTCGTTCGATGTAGAGCTCGTTGGGAACCCCAAGAGGAAGGTATGATGAGCACAATAGTAAGTTTTCCCTCAGTTATGAAACCAAGGTTTAATCAAACCAGTAGGAGCAAGGAAACACCCCAAAGGTGTTACTAGCTGAGCTTTGGCAGGGCGCACTACTAGTGCTAGTAGCAACATGGAGACCTGCACAACACAACCACAGAACTTTGTCCCCAACTTGTGATGAGGTTGTCAATCTCACCGTGTTTTGTGAAAAACAAAGGACTGAACGTATCGAATGGGAAGAAGTAAAAGTTTGCAGAAAGTAAACACAAAGAAGTAAACAGTTGTAGATTGTATGTAAAGAAAAAGGACTGGGATCCATAGTTCACTAGAGGTGGCTCTCCTTAGATAGATAACATGCTGGGTGAACAAATTACAGCGGGGCAATTGACAAACACCGAGAAAGCAATACATGCATATACTAATCATCTTGACTTCTTTGAGACTTGATCGGGCATTACAACATAATACATAGACCGCCATCCAACTGCATCTATGACTAATAATCCACCTTCAGGTTATCATCCGAACGCCCTCCAGTATTAAGTTGCAAGCAACAGATTATTGCTTTACGAACTGCGTGTAAAGTAAACAATATGATTGTTCTATGAACAAAGGATTGTTGTTTTCTCCCTAGTAGCAACAACACATCTAGTACCTTAGAGATTTCTGTCACTTCCCCAGATTACCAGAGGCATGAACCCATTATCGAGCATAAATACTAACTCTTGGAGTTGCTAGCATCTACCTGGGCAAGATAGCTACTAACAACGGAAAGCATGTAAGATCACAAATAACAAATACATGATAGAATCAATAATCAATCTGAAATAGCATCTCAATATCCCTCGGATCCCCGCACACACAACATGTAAAAATTACAAATAGATGATCTTGATCATGAACAGAGCTCACAAGATCTAAACATGAAAGCACAAAGGAGGAGAACCAGCCATCTAGCTACTACATGGATCCGTACTCCAAGGATGAACTACTCACGCATCACACCGGAGGCTTGCATGGTGATGAAGAAGGCCTCCAGGGTGAATTCCCATCTCCGGCAGGGTGCCGGGAAGAGCTTCAGATCCCTCCCGATCTAGGGATGGAGATGACGGTGGCTACAGACTCTTTCGTGGATTTTTGATCGGGTACTTAGGGTTTTCGTCCCGAGGGCAATATATAGGCGGAAGGGGAGACCGAGGGGGTGCCAGGGGCCACCACACCACCCCCTAGCGCGGGCCAAGCCTGGCCGCGCGACCAGGTGGTGTGGCCGGCCTCTGGCCCCTCTCCGTCTTGTATTCTGGCACTTGATCACTTCCGGAAAAATAGGCACTTTGGCTTTTGTCCCGTCCAATTCCGAGAATATTCATTTTCTGACTTTCCTGGAACCAAAAATAGCAGAAAATAGGCAGCTGGCACTGTGGCTCTTGTTAATAGGTTAGTCCAAGAAATCATATGAAAAGTACTCCAAAGTTGGAACAAAACACAAGAAAGTGGATAAAACCAAGCATGGAACATCAAAAATTATAGATACATTTGCAATGTATCAATTGCTATAACATCATACGAAGTAATCCTAGTCCTTAGACCATAAGATCATGTCAATCACCAACACTGGAAGAGTATCTTGATAACATCAAACGTCACACCATGAAAGGGTGACTATAAAGGTGGGTTTAGTGCTACAAAGGTGTTATGTAGAGGCTCATGGATCAAGAGTAGGATTTGTCCATCCCGATGATAGATATATATACTCTGGGCCCTCTCGGTGATATAACATTAAGATAACTTGCAAGCAAGTGATGTGATCACTAGAATTATATATCATGGGAACGAGAAAAGAGTGCATGTCAGCAATGAGATTAAACTAGGTATAGAGATACCGATGATTGAATCTCGTACATGTAATATATCGCGAGATAAATGGATTTAGTTTCTAGTGTTAAAGGTTCTCACGATCACAAAAGTCATCGTTGAATGTGTGGGAGTCAGTATGGATCTCCAGGTCCCGCTTCTGATTATTGATTTGAGAGGGGTCTGGATCATGTCTGCATTATTCACGAACTGTAGGGTGACACACTTAAGGGATACCAACACCATTTGTAGCAAATATGTTCTAGGCGAAAGAATTGCAAAGCGCTGGAATTATTTCAATGGACACCTGATACATTGCAAATGTATCTATAATTTTTGATGTTCCATGCTTGGTTTTATCCACTTTCTTGTGTTTTGTCCACACTTTGGAGTACTTTTCATATGATTTCTTAACCTATTAACAAGAGCCATAGTGCCAGCTACCTGTTTTCTGCTATTTTTGGTTCTAGGAAAGTCAGAAAATGAATAATCTCATAATTGGACGGGACAAAAGCCAAAGTGCCTATTTTTCCGGAAGTCATCAGATGCCAGAATACGATACAGAGAGGGGCCAGGGGCCACCACACCACCTGGCCGCACGGCCCAGCCTGGCCCGCGCCAGGGGGTGGTGTGGCCACTCCTGGCACCCCCTCGGCCTCCCCTTCCGACTATAAGATGCCCTCGGGACGTAAACCCTAAGTACCCGATCAAAAATCCACGAAAGAGTCTGTAGCCGCCGTCATCTCCATCCCTAGATCGGGAGGGATCTGAAGCTCTTCCCGGCACCCTGCCGGAGAGGGGAATTCACCCTGGAGGCCTTCTTCATCACCATGCAAGCCTCCGGTGTGATGCGTGAGTAGTTCATCCTTGGACTACGGATCCATGTAGTAGCTAGATGGCTGGTTCTCCTCCTTTGTGCTTTCATGTCTAGATCTTGTGAGCTCCGTTCATGATCAAGATCATCTATTTGTAATTCTGCATGTTGTGTTTGCGGGGATCCGATGGATATTGAGATGCTATTTTAGATTGATTATTGATTCTACCATGTCTTTGTTATTTGTGATCTTGCATGCTTTCTGTTGTTAGTAGCTATCTTGGCCAAGTAGATGCTAGCATCTCCAAGAGTTAGTATTTATGCTCGATAGTGGGTTCATGCCTCTGGTAATCTGGGGAAGTGACAGAAATCTCTAAGGTACTATACGTGCTGTTGCTACTAGGGAGAAAACAACAATCTTTTGTTCATAGAACAATCCTATTATTTACTTTACACGCAGTTCGTAAAGTAGTAATCTGTTGCTTGCAACTTAATTTTGGAGGGGGGTCGGATGATAACCTGAAGGTGGATTATTAGTCATAGATGCAGTTGGATGGCGGTCTATGTATAATGTTGTAATTCCCAATCGAATCTCAAAGGAGTCAAGATGATTAGTATATGCATGTATTGCTTTCTCGATGTTTGTCAATTGCCCCGCTGTAATTTGTTCACCCAGCATGTTATCTATCTAAGGAGAGCCACCTCTAGTGAACTATGGATCCCGGTCCTTTTCTTTTACATACAATCTACAAACTGTTTACTGCTTTGTGTTTACTTTCTGCAAACTTTTACTTCTTTCCATTCGATACGTTTAATCCTTTGTTTTCAGCAAAACACGGTGAGATTGACAACCTCATCGCAGGTTGGGGACAAAGTTCTGTGGTTGTGTTGTGCAGGTCTCCACGTTGCTACTAGCACCGGTAGTGCGCCCTGCCAAAGCTCAGCTAGTAACACCTTTGGGGTGTTTCCTTTCTCCTACTGGTTCGATTAAACCTTGGTTTCATAACTGAGGGAAACTTGCTGCTATGCTCATCATACCTTCCTCTTGGGGTTCCCAACAAGCTCTACATCAACCACACACCAGCACTTTTCTGCGCGCCGTGCATTGAGCCATCAAGCATTTTTCTGGCGCCGTTGCCGGGGATTGAAGAAGAAGAAGAAACTCCCACGTCAACTACACGCCATCAAAAAAGCATTTTTCTGGCGCCGTTGCCGGGGAGTCAAGGACATCTTCACAAGGGGAGTCCCTCATAACCAATCTCTTTACTTTATTATTTTTGTTTTGCTTAGTTTCTTTTTGCTTTGTTTGCTTGTTTCTTTATCAAAAACACAAAAAAAATAGTTTTACTAGTTTGCTTTCCTATTTGAAAACACAAAAAATTAGTTCCTATCTTGAGTTGCCACTTTGTCTAGCCTTGCTCCAGTCACTATGTCACCCGAGGAAATGATTTTCACTTTTAAACAAGGAATTGAGGAAAGTTTTAAGGAAGCTTGGTCTAGAATCTCTGATCTACATGAAAAAACTGAGCCTAAAATGACTCAAAGCTTGTTCCTTAGCAGTTTTTACCTTGGGATTGCTTTTTGCTATAGATATGCTTTAGATGCTGTTGTGGGAGGAGATTTCCTCCAATGTAATGAGGATGATGCTATTAATGCCATAAATAAATTGATCCTCACTTACAATTTGCCTAGCCAAACTGATATTTCTTTCGCAAAAATATTTGCTAGGTTGAACACTCTTGAGACTAGCACTACTAGCTTAGAAAGTTGCTATAATACGCTTAGGGAGCATCACAACTATGTTCCAATAAATTCTGAACCATCAAAGTGGCTTCCTACAGTAAATATTGAGATAAACACTGAAACTTTTCAAGCTCGCTGTGGTATCATGTCTGAATTTTGTCTTATGCCCAAAGATATTTATGAATCTTTGAATACTTGGGGGCTTACTGAAGGAGGAAAAGAAATATCTTTTGCTAATAATACTACCATATTACCTATTGGAATAACTAAAGGAGTGTTTACAAAGATCCTTGGGAAAATGATTTCTACTGATTATCTTGTTATTGAATGTGCAGGAAAATGACAAATTACACTTAGACGGTCCCTATTAGAACTCCTTGGAGCAATAATAGATGTCGGAAAGGGGACCATGCACCTTTCTTATCCACCAAACAATCATATTTTCCCCAAGGTTAAGAATAAAAGTAATAGAGGTAAGGGCAATTGGTTTTAATGCTTCTTCATTTGAGAACACTTGATTATTTCTTGCTTCTTATGCCTAACTTAAAGGCGTTAAAGAAAAGTACTTATTGGGAGACAACCCAACAGTTTTAGATGAGTCTTAGAAGTTATTACTTTAGTAATAAACTCTCCTTATCCCTTTTATTTGCTTTTTGTGCCAAGAGTAACCTCTAATGAGAGAGAAGTAATGACTCGAAAAGTTGCTGTCCCGAAACAGATTTCTGTGCTTCACCGTAAAAAATCGTGTAAAATCTCTGAACGTCTTTTTGAGGCGTGAAGTTTTGTGCTTCTGCCCCAGGTTGTTATCTAACTTTTGTTAGTTCAACACTTTTTGATTTGAGCAACAGAAGGTCTTCGAAAAAATTCGTCTTTACCTACTGGTCTGTTTTGACAGATTTCTGCCATTTTCTGCATTTGCTTCTTGTTGGTTCCTTTTTGAGTTCTTTTGGGGAATTGAGCTTTTTGAGGGAAATGCTACAGTAGATAGTGTTCTAAAGAAGTTTATTTGGTGTTAGAACTGAACCTTAAGACTTATTTATCTTGAGTGCACTAATGTTGCTAATAAAGATTGTGTGAAGTTTTGTATGAAGGAAAATTTTCAGGTGTATGGAAGGAATGAGTAATGAGATGAAGGATGGACTAAATCTCAAGCTTGGGGATGCCACGCGTGTCACCCCAAGAAATATCCAAGAAGTACAAGCGTCAAAGCTTGGGGATGCCCAAGGCATTCCCATTCTTCATCAATAAAAATCCCAGGTTTCTTCCAAACGCTTCATTTTTATTGTTTCATGCACAGCTGTGTTGTTCTTGGAGCTTCTTCTTTTTCGTTTTTGTTTTGGTTTTTCGTTTGTTTGGTTTGCTTAGTTTGCTGAATAAATTGGTTGGACCCCCTTTTTTATACATTGGTTTGCAAATAGTTTGGTTTGGTATGGAAAAGAGTAGGAAAGTTCATACTTATGTGGTAAAAAGAGCTTGTTTTTGACTGTGGCCTATGCTCTGTCATGCCATGCTTGATATTGTTTTGGATTTATGCTTAGTATTCTTTGCTGTAGCATGAATTGTTATAAACAATTGAGATTTCTTAATGTGCCTTGGATGAATCATGCTTTGTTTTAGCATATTACAGCATAGTATAGTGGTATTCTCCTTTGATGCTTTATTTGGGTTGAATTGGCGCATGCTCACACCATGTTATGACTATCTCAAGTCACCATAGCCTTTATGGTCCTTTAGTTTTCAACTTGTAGTATCACTTTATGCTTTGATCGATGATGTTTTGTCGCTCTACATGATTATGGCCATTATTGCTCTCTTAGTTTGTCGCTCCCAGTCTTTTGCTAGCCTCCACAACCAAGTATGAGTTCCACTCATGCATCCAACTCCCTAAACCAAGTTATTCCAAAGAGTCCACCATACCTACCTATTAGCTTATGCTATTCCAAGTATATTCATGCTTTTGTTTACCTTCCAAATTAAACTTGTTATAAGAAAACTAGTGATTAAAGCTCTCACGAACTTAATGGCACACTTTACTTTTTTGCACCTAATAAACTTGAACCATTGGGTCCTTCTTTGTTGCGTATATGCTTGCGCTTTATAAGTTGAAATTAGCAGAACCATGTTTCATGGGGAACGCTTTCAACATTGCACTTGTACTTTGCACCCCATTGATATCATGTTCTTTTGCTTACGGATCCCTGCGGTGTGAAATAAAAGTGGAACTTGTAAGATCATGGAGTTTGTATGGTGTTAGAGAAACGCCTGGGCCGCTAGCCTAAGCCATGCCTAATCATGGTGGAAACTTTCCGCATCACCATAATGAGCACTCTATGAAGCATCCTCAATAAAAACCTATGCAAATAGCAAATAAAAAGATCGCTGAGATGCTCATTGTCTGCCTGCCTTGTCATTTTGATTATGGGATAGCTATATATCATGTGCAAGGGGTACCCCGTTGGCGGTTCTTTATGATACACATGTGCTTACAATGACAAGAGCTTACTTGTGACTAAAGTTGAGTAGCATGAGGTTCGGTCTTCGTAAGTAAGGGGCATGAGATTTCGGTTTATAACTTGTCAAGCATATCCTCTTAGTTGTGTCACTTTAACCTTAATCACCTTAAAGATGCTTATGATAGGGGCAATGAGAGCTGAAAGCTATAAGTACCATAATTTTTGGAAGCTCTTTATGAGACTTGAATCCCTACTTCCTTCTATGGAGGCCTTTCTTCCACCATTATATTGAGTCTCCACCTTCTACCTTTATGCACCTACTTTGAGAGCATAGTGGCCATTCTTAGTTCTATGTGCATTGTCCCAAGACTAGTTGATTGATGCATAACTTGTTATTGATTGTTTTAAACTATTGTATCTAGTCACTCTTATGAACTTTGAAGGTGTCCTATGCATTTATATTGCTACTCTATTGAGGGACAAGCTGAATACTATTATGCTATGTTTTCTTTATGTGAAACAAACAAACGTCTTGCAAAGCATTGTTATTCATGTATCTTTTGTTTGTACCTTTTCATGTTGCATCATAGTTTCTTTGTCTTATTGATAGAACTTTGTCTTTCATGTTATGATTGAAGTACTTTGATCCCAGCTTTGAATGTTTTGCACATACTTTGATCAAGTCTTTGATGGTGCATGTCACCTCAAAAATTATTCTTTCTTTTTATCACTTACCTACTCGAGGACGAGCAGGAGTTAAGCTTGGGGATGTTGATACATTGCAAATGTATCTATAATTTTTGATGTTCCATGCTTGGTTTTATCCACTTTCTTGTGTTTTGTCCACACTTTGGAGTACTTTTCATATGATTTCTTGGAC
This sequence comes from Avena sativa, assembly GCA_916181665.1. Lineage (NCBI taxonomy): Eukaryota > Viridiplantae > Streptophyta > Magnoliopsida > Poales > Poaceae > Avena > Avena sativa. Next base: position 202,613,594 of record OV702291.1, read on the forward strand.
TAACCTATTAACAAGAGCCACAGTGCCAGCTACCTGTTTTCTGCTGTTTTTGGTTCCAGGAAAGTCAGAAAATGAATATTCTCGGAATTGGATGGGACAAAAGCCAAAGTGCCTATTTTTCCGAAAGTCATCAGATGCCAGAATACGAGACGGAGAGGGGCCAGGGGCCGACCACACCACCTGGCCACGCGGTCAGGCCTGACCCGTGCCAGGGGGTGGTGCGGCCGCCTAGGGCACCCCCTCGGACTCCCCTTTCGCCTATAAGATGCCTCTGATACAGAAACCCTAATGACCCGATCAAAATTCCACGAAAGAGTCTATAGGTGCCGTCATGTCCATCCCTAGATGAGGAGGGATCTGAAACTCTTCCCGGCACCCTACCAGAGGGGAGAATTCACCCTGGAGGCCTTCTTCATCACCATGCAAGCCTCCGGTGTGATGCATGAGTAGTTCATCCTTGGACTACGGGTCCATGTAGTAGCTAGATGGTTGGTTCTTCTCCTTTGTGCTATCATGTTTAGATCTTGTAAGCTCCGTTCATGATCAAGATCATCTATTTGTAATCATACATGTTGTGTTTGCGGGGATCCGATGGATATTGAGATGCTATTTCAGATTAATTATTGATTCTATCATGTCTTTGTTATTTGTGATCTTGCATGCTCTCCGTTGTTAGTAGATATCTTGGCCGAGTAGATTCTAGCAACTCCAAGAGGTAGTATTTATGCTCGATAGTGGGTTCATGCCTCTAGTAATTTGGGGAAGTGACAGAAATCTCTAAGGTACTAGATGCGCTGTTGCTACTAGGGAGAAAACAGCAATCCTTTGTTCATAGAACAATCGTATTGTTTACTTTACACGCAATGCGTAATGCAATTATCTATTGCCTGCAACTTAATACTGGAGGGGGTTCAGATTGATAACCTGAAGGTGGATTATTAGTCATAGATGCAGTTGGATTACGGTCTATGTATAATGTTGTAATGCCCAATCAAATCTCATAGGAGTCAAGATGATTAGTATATGCATGTATGCTTTCTCGATGTTTGTCAATTGCCCCGCTGTAATTTTTTCACCCAACATGTCATCTATCTAGGGTGAGGTCAAGATGCGTGTCGGCAATGGATCAAGAGTTGATGTGATCGCCATCGGAACGTTGCCTCTCCACCTACCATCGGGATTACTTATAAACCTAAATAATTGTTATTTGGTGCCTACACTAAGCATGAACATTATATCTGGATCTTGTTTGATGCGATGTGGTTATTCGTTTAAATCCGAAAACAATGGTTGTTCGATTTATATGGATAGTATCTTTTATGGTCATGCACCCGTGATGAATGGTTTATTTCTTTTGAATCTCGATAATACTCATACGCACATCCATAATGTTGATGCTAAAAGAATTAAACTTAATAATGATATATTTGCATTTATGTGGCACTGCCGTCTAGGTCATATTGGTGTTAAACGCATGAAGAAAATCCATTCTGATGGAATTTTGGAATCATTTGATTTTGAATCATTGATACATGTGAGCCATGCCTTATGGGCAATATGACTAGAACGCCATTTTCCGGTTCAATGGAACGAGCGACAGATTTATTGGAAATCATACATACTGATGTATGCGGTCCAATGAGTGTGTCGGCGCGAGGTGGATATCATTATTTTGTTACTGTCACGGATTATTTGAGTAGATACGGGTATATCTATTTGATGAAACATAAGTCTAAAACCTTTGAAAAGTTCAAGGAATTTCAGAATGAAGTGGAAAATCATCGTAATAGAAAGATCAAATTTCTGCGGTCCGATCGTGGAGGTGAGTATCTAAGTTACGAGTTTAGCACACACATGAAAGAGTGGGGAATAGTTTCACAACTCACGCCTGCTGAAACACCATAGCGTAATGGTGTATCGGAACGTCGTAATCGTACTCTATTGGATATGGTTCGATCTATGATGTCTCTGACTGACTTGCCACTATCATTTTGGGGTTATGCACTGGAAACTGCTGCATTCACTTTAAATCGGGCACCATCTAAATCCGTGGGAACGACACCGTATGAATTATGGTTTGGAAACAAACCTGAGCTGTCATTTCTTAAAGTTTGGGGATGCGATGTTTATGTGAAGAAACTTCAACCGGATAAACTTGAACCCAAAGCGGAAAAATGCGTCTTCATAGGATACCCTAAAGAAAGAATTGGGTATTCCTTCTATCATAGATCCGAGGGCAAGGTTTTCATTGCCAGGAATGGATCCTTTCTAGAGAAAGAGTTTCTCACGAAAGGCGTGAGTAGTCAAAAGGTAGAACTCGAAGAGGTTATTGAACCTTCTCTTCATGAAATGGCAAGTGGCGCAGCACCGGAAGTCGTTCCAGAGTCGACTTCACCAAATGAACAAGGAACTAATGATAATGATCATGAAACTCTGAAAGAGGACACTACTGAACTTCGCAGGTCAAGCAGGACACGTGCAGCTCCTGAACTGTACGGGAATCCTGTTGTAAATTTCATGGTTGATGAAATAGATGACCCTGCGACATATGAAGAAGTGATGATGAGCCTGGATTCCAACAAATGGCTAGAAGCCATGAAATCCGAGATGGAATCCATGTACAAAAACCAGGTTTGGACCTTGGTGGACTTACCTCATGACCAAAAGGCTGTTGAGAATAAATGGATTTTCAAAAGAAATACTGATGCTGATGGTAATGTAACTGTCTATAAAGCTCGACTTATCGCAAAAGGGTTTCAACAAATTCAAGGAATCGACTAAGATGAGACATTCTCTCCCGTAGCGATGCTAAAATCAGTTAGGATTATGTTAGCAAATGTTGCATCTTTCGATTATGAAATATGGCAGATGGATGTCAAAACTACGTTCCTCAATGGTAACATTGAAGAAGAGTTATATATGATACAACCAAAGGGTTTTGTCGATCCTAAGGATGCTAACAAGGTGTGCAAGCTTCAACGATCCATCTATGGACTGAAGCAAGCATCACGGAGTTGGAATCTCCGCTTTGATGAGGTGATCAAAGAGTTTGGATTTGTCCAAACTTATGGAGAGGCTTGTATTTACAAGAAAGTGAGTGGGAGCAATGTGGCATTTTTTATATTATATGTGGATGACATATTATTGATTCGAAATGATATAGATCTTTTAAATAGTGTTAAAAGTTATCTAAATAGCAAATTTTCTATGAAAGACCTTGGTGAAGTGTCATATATATTAGGCATAAAGATCTATAGAGATAGATCAAGACGCCTAATAGGGCTATCGCAAAGTACATACATTGATAAGATTTTAAAGAAGTTTAAAATGGACGAAAGTAAGAAGGGGTTTCTTACCTATGTTGCAAGGCAAGATATTGAGTAAGATTCAAAGACCGGCTACGGCGGAAGAAAGAGAGATAATGGATAAGATCCCCTATGCTTCAGCCATAGGCTCTATAATGTACGCCATGCTATGTACAAGACCGGATGTGGCACATGCTATTAGTTTGACTAGTAGGTACCAATCTGATCCAGGTTTGGAACACTGGATAGCGGTCAAGAATATCCTTAAGTAATTGAGAAGAACTAAGGAAATGTTTCTTGTATACAGAGGTGAAGAAGAGCTGGTCGCTAATTGTTATGTCGACACTAGCTTTGACACTGATCCGGAGAACTCTAAGTCTCAATCCGGATACGTATTTCTCATGAACGGAGCAGCAGTTAGTTGGAGGAGCTCCAAACAACCCGTGGTAATAAGGTCAACAATGGAGGCGGAATATATTGCTTCTTTAGAAGCAGCACAGGAAGCGGTTTGGATGAAGGAGTTCATTACCGAACTGGGTGTGGTTGGATCCAATGGTGATCTATTGTGCAAATAATGGAGCCATACCCAACACAAAGGAACCAAGGTCTCACAAGAATTCCAAACATATTAAGCGCCGGTTTCACTCCATCCGTGAGCATGTCAAGGATGGAGATATAAAGATTTGTAAAGTACATACGGATCTCAATGTAGCAGATCCGTTGACTAAAACTCTCCCTAGAGCAAAACATGATCAACACCAGAAATCCAAGTGTGTTAGATTTATCACCATGTAACTAGATTATTGTCTCCAGTGCAAGTGGGAGACTGAAGGGAATATGCCCTAAGAGGCAATAATAAAGTTGTTATTATATATATTCCAAGTATATGATAGATGTTTATTTTGCATGCTATAATTGTATTAATTTGGAAACGTTAATACATGTGTGTTTAATAAACAAAAGGAAAGTTCCTAGTTATGCCTATCTTATAAAATAGCTCGTTGATTAACAAGATGATCAAGGTTTCCTGATCATGGACATTGGATGTTGTTAATAACGAGGTCACAACATTAGTGGAATGATGTGATGAACATTCATCCGAAGTATAGCATTATGATCAAATTCATTGTGTTTATATTGCTATAACATCTAACAAAGTAATCCTAGTCCTTAGACCATGAGATCATGTTAATCACTAACACTAGAAGAGTATCTTGATAACATCAAATGTCACACCATGAAAGGGTGATTATAAAGGTGGGTTCAGTGCTACAAAAGTGTTATGTAGAAGCTCATGGATCAAGAATGCGATTTTTCCATCCCGATGACGGATAGATATACTTTGGGCCCTCTCGGTGATATCACATTGGTTAGCTTGCAAGCAAGTGATAAGATCACTAGAATGTTATATCACGGGAACGAGAAAATAGTACATGTCGGTAACAAGATTAAACTAGGTATGGAGATACCGATGATCGAATCTCGGACATGTAATATATCACAAGACAAAGGGATTTAGTTACTAGTGTTAAAGGTTCTCACGATCACAAAAGTCGTTGTAGAATGTATAGGAGTCAGTATGGATCTCTAGGTCCCGCTTCTGATGATTGATCTGAGAGGGTCTCGATCATGTCTGCATTATTCACGAACCGTAGGGTGACATAGTTAAGGGACACCAACACCATTTGGAGCAAATGTGTTTCAGACAAATGAATTGCAAAGCGCTGGAATTATTTTAATAGACACCGAAACTGTTTCGGGTGAAATTGCTAAAACTGGTTCTGCATGTAATATTGAAATGTTGCAGGGGTTTTATGTGAATGTTTGTTAATTAAAGTAATTAACAAAATTCGGAATAAATTTAATAAAAGAGTTTTATTAAATGAGAGAGCATTAAATTTGGAGATATTTAATGCATTTAAAGGAAAGACTTTAAAGAGGAATGTTAAGGGACACTTTTATGTGGAGGGGGTTACCACCACATGAATGGGTGATATGTTGCTAACGTATCCATAATTTTTGATGTTCCATGCTTGGTTTTATCTACTTTCTTATGTTTTGTCCACACTTTGGAGTACTTTTCATATGATTTCTTGGACTAACCTATTAACAAGAGCCATAGTGCCAGCTGCCTGTTTTCTGCTGTTTTTGGTTCCAGGGAAGTCAGAAAATGAATATTCTCGGAATTGGACGGGACAAAAGCTAAAGTCAGTTTTTTTACCGACAGACACCTGGAGCCAGAATACGAAATGGAGAGGGGATGGGGCCCGGCCACACCACCTAGACGTGCGGCCAGGCCTGGCCCGCGCCAGGGGGTGGTCTGGTCGCCCTAGGCACCCCCTCGGCCTCTCCTTCCGCCTATAAGTTGCCTCTAATACAGAAACCCTAAGTCCCCGGTCGAAATTCCACGAAAGAGTCTATAGCCGCCGTCATCTCCATCCCTAGATCGGGAGGGATCTGAAGCTCTTCCTGGCACCCTGCCGGAGAGGGGAATTCACCCTGGAGGCCTTCATCATCATGCAAGCCTCCAGTGTGATGCGTGAGTAGTTCATCTCTGGACTACGGGTCCATGTAGTAGCTAGATGGTTGGTTCTCCTCCTTTGTGCTATCATGTCTAGATCTTGTGAGCTCCGTTCATGATCAAGATCATCTATTTGTAATTCTGCATGTTGTGTTTGCGGGGATCCGATGGATATTGAGATTCTATTTCAGATTGATTATTGATTCTGTCATGTCTTTGTTATTTGTGATCTTGCATGCTTTCCGTTGTTAGTACCTATTTTGGCCAAGTAGATGCTAGCAACTCCAAGAGTTAGTATTTATGCTCGATAGTGGGTTCATGCCTCTGGTGATCTAGGTAAGTGACAGGAATCTCTAAGGTACTAGATGTGCTGTTGCTACTAGGGATAAAACAATAATCCTTTGTTCATAGAACAATCGTATTGTTTACTTTACACGCAATGTGTAATGCAATTATCCGTTGCTTGCAACTTAATACTAGAGGGGGTTCGGGTGATAACCTGAAGGTGGATTATTAGTCATAGATGCAGTTGGATGGCGGTGTATGTATAATGTTGTAATGCCCAATCGAATCTCAAAGGAGTCAAGATGATTAGTATATGCTTGTATGCTTTCTCGATGTTTGTCAATTGCCCCACTGTAATTTGTTCACCCAACATGTTATCTATCTTAAGGAGAGCCACCTCTAGTGAACTATGGACCCTGGTCCTTTCTTTTACTTTCAATCTACAATCAACTATTTACTGCTTTGTGTTTACTTTCTGCAAACTATTACTTTCTTCCACTCGATACGTTTAATCCTTTATTTTCAGCAAAATCAGTGAGATTGACAACCTCATTGCAAGTTGGGGACAGAGTTCTGTGGTTGTGTTGTGCAGGTGTCCACGTTGCTGCTGGCATCGATAGTGCGCCCTACCAAAGTTCAGCTAGCAACACCTTTGGGGTGTTTCCTTGCTCCTACTAGTTCGATTAAACCTTGGTTTCATAACTGAGGGAAAACTTGCTGCTGTGCTCATCATATCTTCCTCTTGGGGTTCCCCAACGTGCTCGATATATTTTGGGCCATCAAGCTATTTTTCTCACGCCATTGCCGGGGACTGAAGAAGAAGAAGCTCCCACGTCAACCACGCGCCATCAAAGTATTTTTCTGGTGCCGTTGCCGGGAAGTCAAGGACATCTTCACAAGGGGAGTCCCTCATAACCAATCTCTTTACTTTGTTATTTTTGTTTTGCTTAATTTACTTTTGTTTTGTTTGCTTGTTTCTTTATCAAAAACACACACAAAAATTAGTTTTACAAGTTTGCTTTCTTTATTAAAATCACACAAAAAATTAGTCCTTATCTTAAGTTGCCATTATGTCTAGCATTGCTCCAGCAACTATGACGCCTGAGGAAATGATTTTCACTTTTAAACAAGGAATTGAAGAGAGTTTTAAAGAAGCTTGGTCTAGAATCTCTGATTTACATGAAAAAACCGAACCTAAAATTACTCAAAGCTTGTTCCTTAGCAGTTTTTACCTTGGAATTGCTCTTTGCTATAGATATGCTTTAGATGCTGTTGTGGGAGGAGATTTCCTTCAATGCAATGAGGATGATGTTGTTAATGCCATAAAGAAATTGGTCTTTACTTACAAGTTACCTAGCAAATCTGATTCTTCTTTCATAAACATATTTGCTAGATTGAATACTCTTGAGACCAGCACTGCTAGTTTGAAAGATTGCTATAATACGCTTAGGGAGCATCACAACTATGTTCCAATAAACTCTGAACCCTCCGAATGGCTTCCCACAGTAAAGATTGCTATAAACAATGAAACTTTTCATGCTCGCTGTGATATCATGTCTGAATTTTGTCTTATGCCCAAAGATATTTATGAATCTTTGAATCTTTAGGGCTTTGCTGAAGGAGGAGAAGAAAATTTTCTTGCTAATAATGCCACAATATTACCCATCGGAATAGCTGAAGGAGTGTTTACAAAGATCCTAGGGAAAATGGTTTCTACTGATTATCTTGTTATTGAATGTGTTGGAAAAGGACAAATCACACTTGGAAGATCCCTATTGAAGCTCCTTGGAGCAATAATAGATGTGGAAAAGGGCACCATGCGCTTTGTTTCTCCACCAATCATTCATAAGTTCCCCAAGGGTAAGAATAAAAGTAAGAGAGGTAAGGGCAAGAAACTTGGTTTTAATGCTTCTTCATTTGAGGACACTTGATTCTTTTTCTTGCTTCTTATGCCTAACTTAAAGGCGTTAAAGAAAAGTACTTATTGGGAGATAACCCAAATGTTTTAGATGAGTCTTGGAAGTTATTACTTCTGTAATAACCGCTCCTTATCCTTTTTATTTGCTTTTTGTGCCAAGAGTAACCTCTAATGAGAGAGAAGTAATGATTGGGAAAGTTGCTGTCCCGAAACAGATTTATGTGCTTCACCGTAAAAATTCATGTAAAATCTCTGTACGTCCTTTGGAGGCGTGAATTTTTTCGCTTCTGTCCCAGGTTGTTATCTAACTTTCCTTAGTTCAACACTTTTCGATTTGAGCAACAAAAAGTCTTCGAAAAAATTCTTCTTTACCTATTGGTCTGTTTTGACAGATTTCTGCCATTTTCTGCATTTGCTTCTTGTTGGTTCCTTTTTGAGTTCTTTTGGGGAATTGAGCTTTTTGAGGGAAGTTCTACAGTAGCTAGTGTTTTAATGGAAGTTTTATTGGTGTTGGAACTGAACCTAAAGACTTATTATCTTGAGTGCACTAATGTTGCTAATAAAGATTGTGTGAAGTTTTGTATGAAGGAAAAATTTTAGGTGTATGGAAGGAATGAGTAATGAGATGAAGAATGGACTCAAGCTCAAGCTTGGGGATGCCACGCGTGTCACCCCAGGAAATATCCAAGAAGTACAAGCGTCAAAGCTTGGGGATGCCCAAGGCATCCCCCTCTTCATCAATAAAAAATCTCAGGTTTCTTCCAAACGCTTTATTTTTATTGTTGCATGAACAGTTTTGTTGTTCTTGGAGCATCTTATTTTTCGTTTTCATTTTGGTTTTTCGTTTGCTTGGTTTTCTTAGTTTTCTGAATAAATTGGTTGGACCCCCTCTTTCATGCATTGGTTTTCAAATAGCAGGAAAGTTCATGCTTAAGTGGTAAAGAGAGCTTGTTTTTGACTGTGGCCTATGCTTTGTGATGCCATGCTTGATATTGTTTTGGCTTTATGCTTAGTATTCTTTGATGTAGCATGGCATGTTATAAACAATTGAAATTGCTTAATGTGCCTTTAAAGAATCATGTGTTGTTTTAGCATATTAAAGCATAGTATTATGGTATTCTCCTTTGATGTTTTATTTGGGTTGACTTGGCACATGCTCACACCATGTTATGACAATCCCAAGTCACCATAAGCCTTTATGATCCTTTGGTTTTCAACTTGTAGTATCACTTTATGCTTTGATCAATGATGTTTTGTCGCTCTGCATGATTATGGCCATTATTGCTCTCTTAGTTGGTCGCTCCCAGTCTTTTGCTAGCCTCCGTAACCAAGTATGAGTTCCACTCATGCATCCAACTCCTAAAACCAAGTTGTTCCAAAAGAGTTCACCATACCACCTACTAGCATATGCTATTCCAAGTATATTCGTGTTTTTATGTACCTTCCGAATTAAACTTGTTATGAGAAAACTAGTGATTAAAGCTCTCATGAACTTGATGGCACACTTTACTTTTCTTGCCCTTAATAAACTTGAACCATTGTGTCGTCTATGTTGTATATGCTTGCACTTATTTGTTGGGGATTAGCAGAACCATGCTGTCATGGGGAACGCTTTCAACATTGCACTTGTACTTTGTACCTAGTTGATATCATGATCTTTTGTCTATGGATGTCGTTGGTGTGAAATGAAAGGGGAGCTTGTAAGTCCGTGGAGTTATGTATATGTGTTAGAGAAATGCCTGGGCCACTAGTCTAATCCATGTTGACATGGTGGAAACCTGCAGCGTAACCATAATGAGCTGTCTATGAAGCATCCTTCTTATAAAAAAAAGAGTCTGATATTGAGAAAAAAAGACAAAAAGAAAAAAAAGAGATTATGAAAAGAGGAAAGAGAGAAAAGGCACCATATTCCCATGGTAAATAAGAAGATTGTTGAGATGCTCGTTGTCTGCTTGCCTTGTCATTTTGATATGGGGATTCTTCCGTATCATCGGGCAAGGGGTTCCCCATTGGCGGTTCTCTATGATACACATGTACTTACGATGACAATAACTTACTGGTGACTAAACTTGAGTAGCATGAGGAGCGAACCTCGTATTCAAGGGACATGAGATTTCCAACTTATACTTCGTCAAGCATATACACCATAGTTTGTTCACTTTAACCTTAATCACTTCAAGATTCTTATGATAGGGGCAATGAGAGTTGAAAGCTATTAAGTACCATAATTTTTGGAAGCTCTTTATGAGACTTGAATCCCTACTTCCTTCTATGAAGGCCTTTCTTTTACTTTTATGTTGAGTCTCCACCTTCTACCTTTATGCACCTACTTTGAGAGCATAGTGGCCATTCTTAGTTCTATGTGCATTGTCCCAAGACTTGTTGATTGATGCATTAATCACATGGAATAAATGAAAAACAAAAAACAAAAGCTTTACTCATTATTTCTTATTATGTCTTGTGCACCACGTGCCATGAAAACTGTAATCATGGGATTAGATAAGTTTTAGGAAAATAGCTTCACAATATTGTCCTACCATGTGTATGGACACTATCGGGTTTATTTCAATCCGAACGACCAAGGTCATCAAGGACATATTGATATCATAGTTTACAATTTGATAGAGTTCCCACGATAGTTTGGTAGATGGGTGCATCTTCGTGTAGTAAGCATTGTTGCATGTGGGAGTTTCCAACAATTAGGAAAAAGAGAATTTCAATTTTCCCAGTGAGGACGGTGATGTTTTTTGTGAAGAAAGTCCAAATAGTATGGTTCAGAATGCCACAAGCCAATGGTTTCACACATACTGTAGTTGATCATGCTTCCTATATAACTTCGGCTAAAAGTTTACATATTACGATGGGTCGTGACACGCGGTACTAGTACACATACTACTACGTAGTAGATTTTCTCTCTCCTTCGCCCCCCTCTCACCATCCATCCACTATCGTCTCCATTTCTCCTTGCTTCCCGTGTAAGCTTTCACGCAATGATTATACTTCTAGTCTGAGATGCAGCGGTGCAGAAAAAGATGAGGCCCACACTATACCACCATCAATCAAGTTCGGTGTAGTGACACAACTTTGTGAAGAGTATACGTATACTAGTAGTATTGTAGCTAGGTAAAGTATGTACTACTATAGATACTTAATTTTTAACGGAGGAAGTAAGATACACCGAGTAATTCAACACGATCTGCATGATTCTCTTCATTTTTGGATAAAGCGGGGGGCCTCCTGAATTCTCCGGGCCGAGAAAAATCAAGAACCAACAAATCTGGTATAATCCTTTTTTTGTTGACGAGACGAGTGCGGTACAATCTATTTATGATATTTTGGGATAGTTTTCAGGGTATTAACACAAGCATGACTATAAATAGACATTATAAATTGCAACAGTACGCACCCCTACTTTCACCCAAAACACCCAACCCACTGTTGCTTAGAACTCGATCTCTCTCTCTATTTGCTTCCAAAATGTCATATGACAACTCTCTCCAGAACACGTCGATTGACCTGACAAATGGGAATGTCCTCGAAACTCCACCTGGAAGCCCAGACTCAGTCGATGGGCCATGGCTGCCACCGCTGTCTGACTCCTCTGATGAAGAAGATAGCCACTGGTAGCGCTTTTTCGAAGGGACACCACCACCAACGCTGAGCGACTCTGATAAGACGGAAGATGAGACTGAGGAAGAGGAGGAGTCTGAGGTCGACCTTGAGGTGGAGGCCGAAGACGACGACAGGGAGGAGGCCGAGGACGATGATGGAGAGGAGGCCGAGGACGACGATGAGGAGGTCTCTTCCTTCCCCCCACCGAAGAAGCATGCACGATTGCAAAATTAAATGGTGTCTAGAGAAGAGGCAGTCAGTGTACTATATCTCATAATTAAGTACGTCCGGATAATTTGGCTTAGAGTGCACTCACTGTATTCTAGCAAAATATAGATAATTTCCACCGCATGTTAGTACTATATGAAAATAATTATTTCAATGTGTGTCATGATACATGGTTTTTTTGCGGGAGGGGGTGGGGTGGTAATGATACATAGTTGAAACTTAAATGGTGTCCTCTTATATTTGTGCTTGTTTGGACGAAAACTACAAACATGGATTTGGACAACTTTCGAAAAACTTGCTACACAATATGGTCATAACCATGTATGAACATTGTTCACATTTTAAGCCAAGTTACTAATGTCAAGGTCATATCTGCATCACTCGTCCCGTTTATTGGGATAAATTAAAGAAAACTAAAGAAAACAATAAAAAATGTTAAGCACTTATGTATGGTGTCCTCTTCCGTAAATGATAAACATGAATTTTGACAAGGTTTAAAAACACTTCTTCACAATATGACCAGCGATGTGTAACATACTACTTGGGTTTCAAGTTAAATAATGACAAAGATCATGTCCATTTCGGGTAGACGGGGTGCATCTTGGCATGGAATACTAATATTGTTAATTGGACTTTTCAACTTTTATATATAGAATTGTGTTAGATTATTTTATAAATGCCACATATAATTATTTTTTAAAGAAAAGGCAAAGAGTATGGCTCCGAATCCCACGCAGTCATACTGAAAACAACTATTGTTTTGAAAGATACAACTTCTTTGTATGAATTCTCATGCTGACACATCTCACCATGTTTCAAAAAAGTGAAAGAAAATAAGGAAACATGCACACAACCTTTTAGTAGTAGTACTCCTATTAAAAATTCATACTTGTAAAACAGTAAAGACGACGCTGTTAAAGTTTCAATACAAGGGACCTGGGCACCTTCACCGGCCCTCCACAATTAACCTTTCTTCCTCTTAGACTTTGCAGCTATCGCTCCAAAGACCGGAGCCCCCGTGGGAATAAGAAGACCCAGGTGGAGGCGACAAAGGCCGCGGAGAAAAAGAAGACATGTCGCCGGCTTCCGAATCCTGCTCTGGCCACTCCAAGTCGCAGTCTCGCACCAGGCAGCCGCAGGAAGAAGCAGGTGTCGAGGTCCGTCAAGGCCGGGTTGCATTTCCCCATCGGCCGGATCGGGCGCTACCTCAAGTAGGGTCGGTACTCCCAGCACATAGGCTTCGGGGCTCCCGTCTACCTCGCGGCCGTTCTCGAGTACCTCACCACCGAGGTGCTGGAGCTACCCGGGCAAGCCGCGAAGGACAGCAAGAACATCCGCATCATCCCGAGGCATGTGATGCTCGGCTTCATGCACGATGAGGAGCTCAGCAAGCTGCTGGCCGGTGTTACCATCGCGCACAGCGGCATGCTGCCCAACATCCACGAGTCCCTGCTTGGCGATGGTACCACAGAGGACACAGCTAAGTTGCCCGTGGAGGATGCTGCCAAGTCGCCTGAGAAGACCTTGGAGTCCCCCTAGAAGTCGTTAAGTTGTAGTACTACTACTACTCCATATGTGTTTGGGTTTTCTCTGTTTGCAATTTGGTTAATCATTAGTGTCAATGTAATATTCAGATCTGTGATGCTAAGAAAAAGCTTGTGAGGGTTCTAAAAAAATGTTGTTTTCCTAATCTTATCCTATACTCCATTTATTTAATACTCCCTCTCTTCATAAATATAATATGTTTTAGCTTTGTGAATTGAATGTATCTAGATGCCCATACACTAAAAGGCGTCTAGATACATTCATTTCACAAAGCTAAAATGTCGTACATTTCTAAACGGAGGGAGTATTACTCAGCATATTAGGTTTAGTCAAAGTCAACCGTTACAAAGTTTGACCAACTATATACAGTATTAACTAGTATACTCATTGAAACAAATCAACATACAGTAAACAATGTCGTTGGTGTGAGTTTCGAACTATCAGGAAAGAACATTCAATTCTCAATTTTCCGAGAGATGACAAGCGAGGTTGTTATTTTTCGTCAAGAAAGTCCGAAGAATATGGATCTGAATGCCACAATGGTTTTCAGACATATATATAGTGGACCGACATGTTATACTGACGATACCCATGTTTTATGTGCTTTCAAACTTCCTATCTAACTCTGCCAACTTAAATGACTTTGTCCCGATTTATCGAAATTATATTAGGTTGAATTTGAACTACAAGTAAATTGTAGGTTGCTTTGAAAGTTTCATGAAAAAGCTTTCGGAGGTACCCTTTCGGGGAGGGGTGAATTAATATATCAGAAACCACTATGAGCTTTGATGATAGGTACAACTTCTTTCTAAGATTTTGCAGCTTGACAATTTAACAAAATTAAGTCAGAATTGAGCTACATGTAAGCGCGATAGATTACTCTTGACTTAAATGTCTTTTCGGAGGTAGATGGGTGCATCTTCTTGTAGTACACAATGTCGTCAGTGTGAGTTTCCAATTATCAGGAAAGACCATTATCAATTTTTTGAGTGATGTCAATATTATTCTCTCTTGTAAAGGAAGTTCGAAGAATATCGATCTAAATGCTAGAAGCCAAGTTTTCACATACACACACATATATATATATAGTGGACCAACATATTGTACTTATGATTTCCTATGTTTTATGATTTCTCAAACTCGCTACCTAACTTCACCCACTTGAATGACCTTATGTCGATCTATCAAAATTAGGTTAAATTTGAACTACTACAAGCAAATTGTAGGTTACTGTGAAAGTTTTACGAAAAAGCTTTTGAAGGTACCCATCGGGGGGTCACAATTAATATATGACAAACCATCCAACAAGATTTTTGATGACAAATTCAACTTCTTGCTAAGATTTTGCATCTTGCCAGTTTAACAAAACTAGGCCAAACTTTAGCTACAAGTAAGTGTAATAGATTCCTCTTGATTTAAAAGTCTTTTCGGAGGTAGATATAGGTGCATCTTCTTGTAGTAGACAATGCCGCCAGTGTGAGTTTCCAACTATCTTAGGAAAGAACATTCTTAATTTTTCGAGTGATGACTAGATTGTTCTTTCCCCTAAAGAAAGTCCAAAGACTATGGATCTGAATGCCACAAGCCAAGTTTTCACACATATATAGTGGACCAACACGATGTACTTACGATTTACCATGTTTTATCGGTTCTCAAATTTCCTAGCTAACTTCACCCACTTGAATGATTTTTATGTCGATTTATCGAAATTAGGTAAAATTTGGACTACTACAGGTAAATTGTAGGTTGCTTTGAAAGTTTTACGGAAAAGCTCTTGGAGGTACCCATCAGGGGGAGGGTCAATTAATATATAACAAAAACCACCGAGAGTTTTGACAACATGTTGATCTTCTTGCTAAGATTTTGCATCCTAACTATTTAATGAAATTAGGTCAAACTTTGCTCACTGTTTCATGAAATTAGGTCAAACTTTGCTAACCGATTAAATTTGAACATTTATCATTGGATCAAGACTGGCAAATCCAAACATTGCTAACCATTGGATATTCTTTTCCATTCTTCGCATCTAGAAAGATTCTACTGATAGTCTTTAGCACAATGAACACTAGTATGCACAAACCTCAAAACACACAGTACTTCATTATTACTCGGTTTCAGGGTCCTTGTGCCAAATACACGGACTTGGATGGAATTTTCATTTTTTATGAGGTCCTTGATGTAACTTGTACTTCCACCAACCATTCGAGCACCTCGCTCTTACGCGACCTACCATTAGATCGGCCATTAGCAGTACTTCTTATCTTTATCTTGTCCCTTATCTCTTACAATACCATATATACCACCACTACATAGTGTAGGGATTAACTTATTTTGAACGTTGAACGTTGGATCTCAAGACTGGCAAATACAAACATTGCTAACCGTTGGATCTTCTTTTCCATTCTTAGCATGTATAAAGATTCTATTGATAGTCTTTAGCATGATGAACACTAGCATGCGCAAACCTCAAAATACACAGTACTTCATTACTCGGTTTCAGGGTCCATGTGATAAATGCATGGACTTGGATGCAATTTTCATTTTTATGAGGTACTTTATGTAAATTGTAATTCTACCCACCATGTTAACTCTCAAGCACCTTGCTCTTACAAGACCTACCATAAGATCAGCCATTCCCAGTACTTCTTATCTTATCTTTTATCTTGTCTCATATCTCTTACAATACCATACCACTACATAGTGTAGGGATTAACTTTGAACATATTAACCGCTGGATCAAGACTAGCAAATCCAAACATTGCTAACCGTTGGATATTTTTTTCCATTCTTAGCATCAAGAAAGATTCGATCTATTGATAGTCTTTAGCACGATGAACGCTAGTATGTGCAAACTAAAAACACAGAGTACTTCATTGCTCAGTGTCAGGGTCCTTGTGCTAAAATGCATGGACTTGGATGCAATTTTCATTTTTTACGAGGTTCTTGATGTAACTTGTACTTCCACCGACTGTGTTAACTCTCAATCATCTCGCTCCTACAAGACGTACCATTAGATATGCCATTCATAGTACTTCTTATCTTACCTTTATCTTGTCTCTTATCTCTTACAATACCATGCATACCACCACTAAATAGTTTAGGGATTAACTTATTTGAACATTGACCATTGGATCAACACTGGAAAATCCAAACATTGCTAACCGTTGGATCTTCTTTTCCATTCTAGCATCTAGGTCTGTACTCCCTCGCTCCGCCCCAAAACATAAGGCCCCTAAGGATTGGTCAAAAGTCAAACCTTACTAACTTTAACCAAATATTTAGAAAAAAATATCTACATCTACAATATTGAATGGACATATTAAGAAAATATACTTTATGGTGAATCTATTGATATTAATTTAGTACTCTAAATTTTTATATTTTTGTGTATAATCATGGTCAAACTTAAAAAATGTTAACTTTTGACTAATCCTTAGGCGCCTGATATTTTGGCGGAGGGAGTACTATTCAACACGAATCTAGTTGCTCTGAACCATTGGATCTAATAGTCCAACGGTCATGATTAGTGTTATGGATCCAATTCAAAACTACTTCACTATAGTAGTATAAGTAGAGATTATACAATCTACTGTGCTATGAAATTTTGGGGTGGTGACATGATGGTTCTAGAACATGCATGGTGGAGTTTGCTCTAGGTACTATTCAACACGAATCCAGCTTCTCTGAACCATTGGATCCAATAGCCCAACGGTCAGGATTGGTGGTATGGATCCAATTCAAAACTGCTCCACTATAGTAGTAGAGATAGAGATATCTTATCTTATCTTACGACTATATAGTGTACGAATAACTTTGAATATTGACCGTTGGATCAAGACTCGTGAATCCCAACATTTCCAGCCGTTGGATCTTCTTTTCCATTCTAGCATCTAGAAGATTCTATTGATAGTCTTCAGCATAATGAATGCTATGCACAAACCTCAAAACACACTTCTCCATCATACTAGAATCTTCTCCCTTGTAGCTAATAATCGTTGACTTCTACATGATCTTATCTTATCTTACCACTATATAGTGTACGGATAACTTTGAATGTTGACCGTTGGATCAAGGCTCGTGAATCCCAGCATTTCTAGCCGTTGGATCTTCTTTTCCATTCTAGCATCTAGAAGATTCTATTGATAGTCCTGAACAGAATGAATGCACTATGCATAAACCTCTCAAAACACAATTATCCATCATACTAGAATCTTCTCCCTCGTTTCTCTAGACCATGTTACCAAAAATTTCAAGTGTTAGGTAGCTAATAATATTTGACTTCTACACATGATGATACAAAGTACAAGGACCAAATATACACCCATACTTTATAGGTATTGTTCAAATTTACATTTTTTTGTGCTTTACCAATTATAATTTTATATAGTGATGATATGTCATACGATTTACTATACGAGCCTTATTAAGGTGTGCTTTTTTACACAATGCGGGAGTAGTATATTTCTTTGCTTAAACATATGGTCACCTCTGTCCACGCGCTGTACATGCTAAGAGAATAAAATGTTGGCAGGGGAAGAGGGCAACATTGAAGAGAAGTTGAAGGCGGTTCCATGTCAGAGCAAAGTTATGACGGGTTTCTGACACGAGGTACTCTTTCAGCCTTACAGTGTACACTCTACTAGTAGTAAATTTCAGGACCTATGCACGCAGAACAAATCGTGTGTTTTCTCTCTCCTTCCCTATGCTCGATCTCTCCTCCCCTTTCCCCTTGCGCATCGGTCCGGCTGATCTCTCTCCCCTCGTCCACAGCATGGCGCAGCACATGTGTTGCCTTGGTACGGCGGCTTTGTGTCTCTGGTGTGTTCGACAGCCGCGTGTCGGTGTGGAGTAGGGACGAGGAGTACATAGGAAGGAAACCACTTTGGTCCTTGGCGGCACAAAAATTCAAAGTTTTCCGGTTTTCAAAATTTTCACTTGCTTCCCAAACATCTGGAGGGAAGGTTATTCAAAAGATTGGACATTCGTAGTACTGTACTTCTTATCTTCTCTTTTTTGTGTCTTATCTCTTGCAATACAATACAATAAACCACTGCATAGTGTACAGATTAACTTTTTCACATTGACCGTTGGATCAAGACTAGCAAATCCAAACAATGCCAACCTCTTGATCTTCTCTTCCATTCTTAGCATCTAGAAAGATTCTACTTTAGCATGATGAACACTAGTATGTGCAAACCTAAAAACACAAACTCCATTGCTCAGTTTTCATGGTCCCTGTGCTAATAAATGCATGGACTTGGATGCAATTTTCATTTTTATGAGGTCCTTGATGTAACCGGTACTTCCACCTACCGTGTTAACTCTCAAGCACCTCTCTCCTACGAGACCTACCATTTGATAGGCCATTCACAATACTTCTTATCTTCTCTTTATCATGTCTTATCTCTTACAATACAATAAATCACTACATAGTGTACGGATTGACTTTGATCATTGACCGTTGGATCAAAACTAGCAAATCAAAACATTGCCAACCTCTTGATATTCTTTTCCATTCTTAGCATCTAGAAAGATTCTACTTTAGCACGATGAACGCTACTATGCACAAACCTAAAAACACAAATTCCATTGCTCAGTTTTCATGGTCCCTGTGCTAATAAATGCAAGGACTTGGGTGCAATTTTCATTTTTATGAGGTCCTTGATGTAATTTGTACTTCCACCAACCATGTTAACTCTCAAGCACCTCTCTCCTACGAGACCTACCATTTGATAGCCATGTGCAGTACTTCTTATCTTCTCTTTATCGTGTCTTATCTCTTACAATACAATAAACTACTGCATAGTGTACGGATTAACTTTGAACATTGACCGTTGGATCAAGACTAGCAAATCAAAACATTGCCAACCTCTTGATCTTATTTTCCATTCTTAGCATCTAGAAAGATTCTACTTTAGCACGATGAACGCTACTATGCGCAAACCTAAAAACACAAACTCCATTGCTCAGTTTTTAGGGTCCCTGTGCTAATAAATGCATGGACTTAGGTGCAATTTTCATTTTTATGAGGTCCTTGATGTAACTTGTACTTCTACGAACCATGTTAACTCTCAAGCACCTCTCTCCTACGAGACCTACCATTTGATAGCCATTCGCAGTACTTCTTATCTTTTCTTTATCGTGTCTTATCTCTTAAAAGACAATAAACCACTGCGTAGTGTACGGATTAACTTCGAACATTGAACGTTGGATCAAGACTAGCAAATCCAAACATTGCCAACCTCTTGATCTTATTTTCCATTCTTAGCATCTATAAAGATTCTACTTTAGCACGATGAATGCTACTATGCGTAAACCTAAAAACACAAACTCCATTGCTCAGTTTCCAGGGTCCTTGTGCTCATAAATGCTTGAACTTGGATGCAATTTTCATTTTCATGAGGTCCTTGATATAACTTGTACTTCCACTAACCGTGTTAACTCTCAAGCACCTCTCTCCTACAAGACCTACCATTTGGTAGGCCATTCGTGGTACTTCTTATCTTCTCTTTATCGTGTCTTACCTCTTACAATACAATAAATCACTGCATAGTGTATGGATTAACTTTGAACATTAACCGTTGGATCAACTCTAGCAAATCCAAACATTTCCAAACGCTAGATCTTCTTTTCCATTCTTAGCATCTAGAAAGATTCTACTCCCTCCGACCCAAATTAGTTCACTTAGATTTTTCTAGATTTGAATGTATCTAGACTTGTTTTAGTGTTAGATACGTGTGAATCTAGATAAAACTAAGTCAACTAATTTGGGTCGGAGGGAGTACTTTAGCACGATGAACTCTAGTATGTGCAAACCTCAAAACACAAACTCCATTGCTGAGTTTTCAGGGTCCTTGTTCCAATAAATGCGTGGACTTGGACGCAATTTTCATTTTTATGAGGTCCTTAATGTAACTTGTACTTCCACTGACCGTGTTAACTCCCAAGCACCTCTCTCCTACGAGACCTACCATTTGATAGGCCATTCTTAGTACTTCTTATCTTCTCTTTATCGTGTCTTATCTCTTACAATACAATAAACCACTTCATAGTGTACGAATTAAATTTGAACATTGACCGTTGGATCAAGAGTAGCAAATCCAAACATTGCCAACCGCTGGATCTTCTTTTCCATTTTTAGCATCTAGAAAGATTCTACTGATAGTTTTTAGCACGATGAACGCTAGTATATGCGCAAACCTCAAAACACACACTTCATTGCTGTCAGTTTCAGGGTCTTTGTGCTAATAGATGCATGGACTTGGATGCAATAATTATCATTTTCATGAGGTCCTTGATGTAACTTGTACTTCCACCGACCGTGTTAACTCTTAAGCACCTCGCTCCTATGAGACCTACCATTAGATCGAGAATATCATTTTGCAGCCCAAAAGTTGGGGTGGCCAGGCAACGCGGTATCCAAGTTGATTACAATCAGCTGCGTTGCCCAAAGTTGTCGTGCCAAATACTCAGAGGGTCTTTTTCAGCATGAATTCAACTTTACGTTTCAATACAAAATATTAGGCTAACGGCCGTCAAGTTGGCCCCCCTGTCAGCTTTCGCCGTTATGTCGCTGCCATCGTGGCTGCCATGTAGGCTTGCAGCATTGGCGCATGCATCCTTTACGCATCTTCTTCTTCCTCCGGGGCGGCAATCTATGGCCCTATTATCCTCCCCATCCCGAATGGGAGCTCGCCCTTACCATGGCCTCACCCATGGCACGATGCAGGGACAGGAATTCATTCCCGGGTGAGATCTGTCACGATGCCGACCATGCTCGGTCCTGTTGGCCTCCTCTAGAATCCGAGCTCGCCGTCGCCATGGTCGCACACGCACCAGCCACAGCACCTTCCTCTCCGAACCCCAAAGCCGCATCCACCTAGTTTGGCACAACGCCAACAAGGTGAAAATGCATCAAGTTTTCTTCTTGTGATTGTAGAAAAACATGTATATACCGTGGCCATAGCATACTCTAACAATGTACACATATGTTGTTTACTAGATTTTCATTTGAAATTACTAGCTCCGTGATGACGAAACATAGAGAACCTAAATGGAATGACGATGACGACCATGTTCTGTACTTTGCATTGCATCAACAAGTGCTCGCTGACGAAGCAAGTTACCAAGAGAGTGGAGTTCATCAGCCATTGCCAAAAAATATGTGAACAAATCAATGAGCGATTCAATGCAAATACGCGCAGAAAAGCTAGATCCATGTCATCAATCATCAATAGGTGGCACATTCTAGTGATGCGTTCAAATGCGTACACCATGCATCATTTGCTTGAAGTGGTTGTTATCTTGAGCAAAAAATGCCTAGTATGCACATTACCTTTGTATGTTCTATGCTGCAATTCTATTGTTATGGGCGTGGAAAGAAAAGCTGGGCTTCACTAAATATTACGCAGTTAGGCCTAACTTAGTCTTACACAAATAAGCACAGCTTAGTCTTTACACAAATAAGCGTAACTAATGATAAAGATAAAGACAAATGGTTCATCGGATCTGCTAGTATGAGCACTAGGTCCCTGGAGCTGGTGGTATCGTCAAAACAAACCAGAATGCTGCGTTTGGCCGTCTGGTATTCTCCATCAAATTGTACGACCCCACTAATGAGCCAATTGTAGGCCCCCTCCCCCCGACATGGATTTGGCTCCAGGTCGGATCTGGAGTGTTAACATGATAGGCGCGTGAGTGTGCAGCAAACACACAGTCTGCTATAAACACTAGAAGTGCTGGCACCTCAGCAACAACACTAGCCTGTTCTTCCTGGACTTAGGCAGCAGCCTCAGCAGGTATTTCGTCAGCTTCACCAGCAGAAGCCTCAGCAGGTATTTTGTCAGCTTCACCAGCAGCAGCATTAGCAAGTATTTCGTTAGCATCACCAGCAGCAGCATCACCAAGTATTTCGTCAGCTTCACCAGGAGAAGCAGGAGCTAGTTCTTCGTCAGCTCCACCACCACCAACACCAGCAGCAGTAGCAGCATCAGGAGCCAAGGCTGCCTGAGTAATTACAGGTTCAACAGCTCCAGGGGCTCCGACAAAGAAAGGGTAGTTGATCCCAAGAAACATAGATTGTCCCTTAAGATTGTCGACTCTGCTCCAGACTTGCTCTACTGCGTCTTTGGATGGGCATGCGGACCTCGAGAAAATGTGACACCGCAACGATGGGTATGAAGGAAGTTGTGTCCCCATATGTTCTATTGTATCACCAATGTTGTTTAGTGCTCTCCTGATATGAATCCACATGAGTTCATCATCCTGTTCCGTGTCGCCTCCGAGAGGTTCCAGGAACCAGCGCCGTGTCCCAAGTTCAGCATCTACTACTGCATCTTCGATGACCGGAGCTGGAATGATGCGCGGGGCTGCGTGGGTACCTGCGTGTTACTTATAGTCAGTAAGCAGAATTTTGAATGGGATTTTACATGCTATATGACACCATGACTCACCCCAAATGGACGGTCCCAAACACGCACGTCGCCGCTAGGTTCAGTGACCGCATAAATGTGTTGTGGTTTCTACGAATAGTAGCTGTAGGTGAAGACAGCATCGACATACTTCTCTGGCCACAGGAAGTCGTCGCGCAAGACTGTCCATTCCTTGTCTTCTAGGCATCTAATGAATGTGATTGCCTTGTCGAACACCGCTAAGAGTTCGTACTCCCTAGTCTTCCACGCCCCTCCCGCGGTCTATGTGGGAGCTGTACCTTCAGGAGGTCAAGTTCTGCCATGTTGAACCTGTAAGCGAATTCGGAAATGGGCGGCGGCCACCCGTTGTTGAATGCAGTAATGCCGACACCCTCCAAAGATGGCAATGTAAGTCTCAACGATCTGTAGCCATTTTTTAGAGTCCAAGTACTCCCATCCTGTGATAAAAGGACCAGCCACTCGCCATTGCCACCCACCCAGTTCTGGTCATCTTCCATATCCGTCTCTTCTTCTTCCTTGATATTCACCACTACTGATTCAGACCACTTATCCAGCAGCATCTGTTTTGCATGAATATTCTGCAGAGTTTGTTGTCAGTTGGTACAATCACCTAGCATGGATTCCATTGCAAATACAATTTGACAACTGGACCTTCAGATTAAAGTAAACAAAATATCGCCTAAATACAAGTGTCTCCTCAGATATCGCCTAAATTGTGCATGTGTCATTATGAAGATACCCAATATATGGAGTAGGAGCAGAGCCCCCAGAACAAACTCCTGACAATGATCATAAACAACTCGGGGAATATCACCTAGCAGGCATTCCATTGCAAATCGAAATTTACAACTCGTCTATCACCTAAAGTAAGACTGTGTCACTACGAAAATACCAGAATATCAGGTACGAGCAGAGCTTCTGCTGTACAGAATAGTCTTAAATGGTTCGATTTTCTCAAACTGCGTGTGCACACAACACGTTTGACAAAAGGAACATAGGATTCCGATGAGAGTTCAGCACATATGAATCAATGATATGACTGAACCAATAAGCAAGATACTGGAACTGACATGGCCATCACGGTCGTTTGGCCATTTGCTGTTATCGGGGTAAAGAAGGTCTGGCGTGCTGAACGGTTGTTCGTCCATGTCCCGCATCATGAAGCGGTATCTAGAGATGCAGCGAGCGAGGCGGCCGGCGGAGATGATGTCCAACCCCGAGGCAATCTTGTGCAAGTTCGTGGCGCTAAGGTTCGTCCATCCCCAATCCTCGCGGTGGCGGTCGCCCTGGCCATCCGCGTCATCGTCGCATGCCTTTCTCTTCAGCCTGCTGCTACCCCAAGCTCTACCCATAGCGGCAAATGGAGTCTGGAATCCGGTAGATTAATGGAGGCGTTGTGATAAGGAGGTGGATGGATTCGGGAGGGGATAGAATTAGGGATGGGGAAGTTGTTCGAGTGGGGAGTGAATCTGCAAGGAACCGCCACCACCGCCGGTTCTCGTCCGCGTGGAATACCAGGAAGGGGGGCGTAATTATTGAGGGCGGGCACCGGAACCATCTAGAGGAAGTGAAAAAATAAATCGTAAGAGAGAGAAATGTGCGGCCCGCCTGTCAGTGAGTGAAGGTCGGCACGCGCAAACGTGACTATGTTTGACTTGGATCGTGCATGACAGACCTTGATTCCACCGCATGCAAGTGGCGTAGAACAAATTTTAGGAAGCGCTAGCATCGACGTGTAAAACTGCTGTTTTTCTCCACCTTCACCCTACTACGAACGGTCGTGCACCATTCCAGATATCGGTAAGGGCGTTTCCAATCTTTCACTTCTCCGTCTCATTTCCTCCTCCAAGGCCTCATTGTCTTTCTCCTCCATGGCCTCATCCATTTCCTCCACCACCGCATCACCCTCTTCCTCTGTATCCTTTCCCTCTTGCCTAGAGTCATGCACTCTTCGGACGTCCGAAACGACGGCAGGCAAGCAACTACGCACTTCTACATAGAAGTACATGGCGGGAAGAAGATCTATGTCATCTACACCACCGACCCTCGGACGGTGAGGAACACTCTGAATAATTACATGAGTTGGCTGCAGTTCGAAGAAAACAGGTTCGTAGGTCTCGACCTCGAGTACAACCGCGATCACCGTGGGATCGCCGTGGTGCAACTCTCCATGAAGGGGCATGTCCTCATATACCAGCCTTTTTGCGAGAAGGGGGCTGACGGGATCTGGTAGACTTTGCTATCTTTTTGTTCCTGAATCGTCTATTTGCAAAAGTTATTGCTATATTATTTGTTCCGAATTCATTTTCATGCAGGTGGGGCAAAAGCATTAGGGATCTGTTTCATGACTTTCTCGTGAACCAACACATAACATTTACTAGTGTTGACATCACGAATGACACTAAACTGCTTGAAAGCCCGACTGTCAACATTAGAATTCCAAAGGAGTGTAGACTGGACATCTAGGAAATTTACCGGATCCTAGGAACGAAGGGCGGCAAGACCAGGATGGCCGCTCTTGCCTCCGAACTCATCGAACCGTGGTACGCTGACATGAAGGGCAAATTGCCGAGATGTTCTAGGAGGCGTTTAGGGCATGATTACTAGGAGGATAAGCCACTTTATGAACCTAATCTGAAGTACGCTGCAATTGACGGGTATGTTAGCCACGAGTTGTACCACCAGATTGTAAAATCTTGTTCCAGGCATCGCATCATTAAACAACCACCAAGGCAGGTTGTTTGCCCCAGATGCCGGAGTGTAGATGAATCTACAAGCCAGGGCAAGCGATCAAAGGCATCCTGAGATTGGTTGCCTTCTCCAACAGGCTGGGATGTAGACTTTTAGTGCATGATTGTTGTGTTTATGAAAACATGTTATTTCAGAAGTACACTATGTGAGAAATTACGAACTGTTGTGTATTACCTTTGTCGAACTATAATCTGGGTTTGGTTATGACTTTATCCTTCGTTATAATTTGGGTTTGGTTATGACTTATGACTGTATATCACCTTATGCATGTCAGTCCTGGATTCTATCGCATGCAAATGGCACAGACAGAATTTGTAAGAATTAATGTTGAGCATACAAAAGAGGGAATGTAATTCATACAGGTTAAGTAGCTAATAGCACAGGGATCATACGACCTTGGTTCTTACACACAGAATGCTTAAATAATACATGCGAGATAAAATACAGGTGAGATAAAACTAGGAACGAAATGCGAAACTAGTAGTGGTAAACAGCACACTCACCCACCCGCTAGATCCTGTTGAGCATCTCGTAGCAGACATACGCGTCCCTGGATGCATACTTGATCGCATCGTAATCCAGGTGCCTCCACTCCCATCGCTGGTGCAGGTGCTTCGGGAACTCGACTTTCATGTCGGCATACTCGTGGTCGATGATGTCGGCAGTGAGTCTAGCCATGCCGACTTTCCCCGTACCGCCATCCGGATACCTCCACAAACGTTGGAGATCGACGTGATTGACGACATGAACGAGGAGATCCCGCTCTAACTTCGGAGTGTCGTTCTTGATGTCGACGCTGGCGAAGTAGATCTCCCTCCTATGTAGGAACTCGTGAAGCTCTGGGCATACAGATTTGGCCCTACATACGTGGTATAGGAGGCAGTGGTTGCGCATGGACAGCTGCAAAAGTGCCGTCCTCTTCCTATCTCCAGTATATTCAAGGTCAAGGCCGACGATCTTGTACCTGTCCATCGGCTCCTATAGCCACCGCTCGTACATTGCGATTACCTTGGTGACCTCCGCTGATGCATTTGTGTGGACGGCCGTCAGCTTGGTGGTGCCATGGGCGGTGATGGTGTACTTGTCGGTGAAGTCGCTCCCATCGCCGAACACGCCGTACTCTGCGTCCATAGCAGCAGCTAATGCGGCGGCGATGGCCAAGGGTCAGTAGCGGTGGATGGGACTGGGCGTGGTGGTGGAGTGATCTGTTGCGGTGGTATGGCCCGGCGGAGGCGGGCCTGCGGCAGCGTCGATGGTTCTTGCGGTGGCTGCGGCAGCGGCGGAGGGCGGCGGAAGGAATGTGTTGGGGATTTTTGCACAGTGATGTGCTGAGGAGACGGAAGGCGATGCTTAAATTGCACGTACCAATATTCCGGTCATACCCATGTGGAAGCAAGTTTGACCGGGCGAGCACAGTTGTTTCCAATCCTAGCAATTAAATTCGGTGTCCGTCCCGGTAGGCGATGGGACGGGTGTGCGACGTGGCTTTGGCGTGGCAGAGACCGGTCATGTAGACCACCGTCCCGTTGCTGATCCGCAGCGGGTGCGCGGTGCTGACATGACGTAACGTGACAGGACAGAAGGAAGTGTACAGCTATTATTCCTAACAAGTTTAAGAAGTGTAAGCATAGATAGGGACCTAGCATCCCTGCACACCGAGGCAGCCACCGGCTGATTAGGCCTGCTGATTGCGCAAAGCTTGCAATTTCATTTTGTCTAGAATTTTCCAAAATGAAGCTTGTTTGCCCAGGCTTCTATAAGTTTCTGTGTAGGCCACTTGTGTAAGCATGCACGATCAAGCAACTTTGCAACACACGTGTCGGTGGAAAAGCATGAGGTTTCAACGCACCACATAGTTTACGGATTTAGAATAGCTACATTGTGGAGCTCTAGCCAAATTGCATGGTAAAGCCAAATTCAGCTTTTTGTCAGATTTAGCTATAGCAACATTGTGTCTTGTTTTTCCTCACTTTTGCCCTCCCGATATTCCGAAGCCCTCACATGCGCTCGGAGGGGGGTGCCGTCTAGTCAAAGGCTTGGTCGTTACGTGCGCCCTAACGCCTAAATTGGAAGTTTTTTTTTGTTATTTGGCCTTTTTAAGAGCACCTTTTCCCCTCTCTCACTAAAACTTGTCTTTTTTTGCCCAAAAAGGTAGGGAATCTAGAGCAGCTTCTCTCTTCATTTATTGTTCCTTTTGCCCTCGTTTTTCCCCAATCTGGTAGCAAATCCAGAGCAGCAAAACAAACTAGCACCATAAATAAATTTAGTAAATATAGCAGATGTAGATAAAGCAGCTAATATAGGTTATATAGTATGGTACATAACGAGGTTCGACAATTAGGCTGCTTAGCAGCAGCAGCTGACAGGTTCAACACAAACAAGACAAAAGAAGCTGCTTTACAGTAGAAGCAGCAACAGCTGACCCTTCGTGGCCTCTGCCAGGAGGGCATCCGCCTCCTCCCTCTGACACCTCCTCCACTTCTTGCTACCCATCCCCTTGACCTTGGGCGTCTTGGGTCTGATCAGGGGCATGCGACCCTCCTTGATAGCCACCTTCTGGAGGTTGCGGAGGTGAAGACCGAGCGCCTGGTACTTGGCCATGAAGCCGTGGACGTTCACAGACTCGCCGTAGGTCCTCATGTCCTCGGCATGCTTCACGAGAGAGTTGAAGTCCGTGGCGTGGAGCCTCCTGGTGGGGCAGAAGGGGCACCTGAACACGTCGCCAGCGAAGAAGTTGTTGTACTGGCCGGACTTTAGCCTCCTCAGCACATGACAACTCTTGGTGTCCTTGGACTCGTCGTCGCTGCGGACGTCGTTGCTATCCTCTTGTTGGAAAAAATAGTAGAGTGCAATAAGGACATGATTGAGATACTTTGATTATCGGGATTTATTATTTGCATAGATTGACCGATTGATATCTCCTGATTATTCCCTGAATCTCAAACCAAATCGAATACTGATCCCAACTACGAACAGGGGGATTCGTCGAAAATCGAGATCTAACACAAGAGGATTAGCTACTGTAAAATATGAATAGTCGAGCCCTAATAACATACGATCTAGCATCCAACAATGGGAATAGGGGAAGAACAAGGGAAGGGGAGAAAACCCTGTTTACCTCCGACCATGGGTCGGCGATGCTGGTGTCGTAGGGGTTCTCCGGCCTTATGTAGACAACCTCCTCGTAGGGGTCCCAGCCGAGCGGGATCTGTCCGAGACCGGCGGGGCCTCCTCGCCGGCGGCTACGGTGGCTACGGCGGATGCGGGGATGGGGGTCTATACAGGGACGGGCGGATCCTCGCCGGCAGCCTTGGAGGCGCCGATGGCCACCACGACGTTCTTCTCCATCGCCGGCGTGGTTGGGGTTTTGTAGAAGGTGATGGGACAGTGGAGACGGTTGAGTGAGCGAGTGTGTGATGAGTGGGAGTGGGGAGGCCTCTATTAAAGGAGAAGGGAAGCAACGTTTCATTGCCCTACCATGCACCGCGTGTGTTAATGCACTGTGCACGGCCACACATGTCCGCTACTGCCCAGTGCATCGCACACGCGTACCGTGAGTCACGTTTTTTCCCCTCGTGTCTAACCATGGCGATTCAGTTGTACTCAGTTTACCCTCGAGCGTAACACTGGCGGTTTGGTTCCATTTTAAAATCATTTTCTATTTTCTATTTGAATCCCTTTGTCACTCTTGCCCTTGGTTTTTAAGTTCTACTCAGTTTTGCCCTTGGTTTTTAAGTTCTACTCAGTTTTGCCCTTAGTTCTTAAGTGCTACTCGGTTTTCCCCCCTCTTTGTATCCATCTCTCGCACCTGTGCTCATCTTCGCTGCTACACTCTGATTGGTCGAGACAGTTGTCACACGGATCGTGCCCACCAACCGTGGATCCTCTATGATCTAGCGGACAGGATAACCCTTATAACTGTCGAGGGCACCCCTCTATCCATGCAAAATAACGAGTATGCCACCGGAACTTTAACTCCATAAACAGATGAACTTGAATATATTTTGAAGGGTACGAAAATAGAAATCCCCATGGTTTAAGGGTCTAGATACAACAAGAGAACTAAATATTATTAGTGGCCGGGCTAGCACAGTGAAGGGTTGGTCGGGTAGAAGTTGTTGATTCCTAAGTAAGGGGACACTAGGCCGGTCTTGACATACTCCCTCAGGAATTTGTCATAAGCAGCGTGCTTAGCCTTGGTGGCTGACTTGTGTTTACTATCCGGGCTTTTACCGATGCCAACCGCATGCGGAATCAAGCTGGAAATCCTCGGGTTGACTCCTTTCTTACAGAAAGGGCACCCGAGCTCCCCAAGTCGAGTGCGGAAAGGGATTATCCCGCTCTTGAGCTTCTTCATGACATGGCGGCTCTTGTTGTCCCTGGTCTCCTTGTCAGAGTCCATCTCACTTGAATACACATGTAATGTATGGAATACAAACCGAAATGAGCAAAATAATAAATATATATTCCTTCCACCATTCCGAGTTACTTTCGATGCAATAACATGTCTATACAGGTTCAGCAGTTCATTACGGCCGTCTCCCCAACTCGCTCCTAAATTAATGTGGTTTCTTATTAATAAATAAATAATATGGATTCGTTTAGAACAGACTAGATCTATCCATGTACCGGTTCGTACGTTGCATCTAATCATTACGACTAGATTTTTTTATGACGCCAGGATAGATTAAGCTCGAGCAAAAAATATGAAACATGTAGAAATAGATGTACCTCCGGGTACACGAGCGGAGTGTGTTCGTCGAACTCCACGCCCTCATCGGGGCCTCCGAAGTCATCAGCACCGGTGAGCACATGGTCCCCCAAGGGGTTGAACTGCACGTCCTCCTCGCCTTGTGCTGCGTGATGCTCCTCCAGATCTGCCGCATGAAGCACCACCCCGACGGCGATGCCCGGACACTCACCCCCTATCAACACCCGGATTTTTAATCCCAGATGCCCATTATGCCATACCTCGCAATCCCAGGATTACCATTTTTGTGAGACATAACGGATTGGATATCGCAGTACATCATCCATTACAAACCATACATAAGGTTTTACACAAATAAGGATCTCATGATCCAGTCTTTAATACAACAAGCAGCGGAAATAAAAGATAAGCGTAGCGGTGGGGTCCATCTTCAGGGGCACAGGCAATGCTGACGAAGGCATATAGTCCTAGTTATCATAGCCGTCCTGCTGGCCATCATCTTGATAATCTCCTTCATAGTCTGGCCATGATAATAGTCAGGGACAAAAGCCATGAGTACTCTTCAAGTACTCGCAAACTACTATTAACAGGTACTATTATTCTAAGTCAAAGTGCTAAATCTAAGTTTAACTATCAAATTAAGTTTGAAACCTAAGCTGAGTTCAGAAGCAAAGAAAGATAAGTAAAGTTCTAGAATCACTTAAGTTGGGAAGCTATTATCATCAACACAACCCTGTTGTGGTCAAGTCAAAGTTCATCATTCTTTTCAAGTTATTTAGAAAACATCTGACAATGAAACAGTATGGCCGTTCCAACTGTCCATAACCGCGGACACGGCTATTCAAATAGTTTGACACTCTGCAGAGGTGGTACACTTTCACCACAAGATTCGATACATCTGTCAGGGATAACCCTGAATCATCATACTTAGTATGCAGATAATCAAACATAACCTTCCCTTTACACACTCTAGTACAAGCACCTCTCCTATGAGCATGGCCTCCCAACCATGACCATCAGTCATCTTGGGCACTGCATAGGTTGACATCATTGAGAGGTAGCCTCAGCTCAAACCTCTCCCGTGAGGGAACTAATACTAATGCATATAAATTTCCAACTAAGCCTTACCCAATTCAGATAATGTGGTTCTACGGTAAATTTGGAATGATATCGCATCCGAATCCAACCATCAGTTTTATAAAAGGGTTAAGGCTCATGCCTCAACACTTTCATCATCATCAATCATTTGTGTTTCACAACACCTGTCAAAACATCTCAATAGAATGACTCATCATTCCAAGGTTTTCATAATTCATTTTCAACAAGTGTTCCCATCGAAAGTGACACAAGTTTTTGATCTACTCTAGACTACCAAGTTAAGAGTGTTCACTAAGGTGGAAAAGATGGGTTCAATCTCATGCCATAGAATGACATCTAAAGGGTTCTAAATAGGTCAAGTTTTATACTTTTTATGCTACCTTCTAAACAAGTCAAGAACTTTGTATAACCTAAGAGGGTAAAACTTGTAATTAAGGCTTGGGGTACTAATAGTTAAAGGGGTGTGATCAAAGCATGCTTAAGGAATCTTTGCTAAACCATCTAGTTTAACTCTAGCTTGCTAACAATAGCTTGCACTGTTAATGGTGGATTGCTAAGGTATGTTTTGCAAGGGTTAGCTTGCCAATAATAGCTTGCATTGTTAATGGTGGCTTGCTAAGGTATGTTTTGCAAGGGTTAGCTTGCCAATAATAGCTTGCACTGTTAATGGTGGCTTGCTAAGGTATGTTTTGCAAGGGTTAGCTTGCCAATAATAGCTTGCACTGTTAATGGTGGCTTGCTAAGGTATGTTTTGCAAGGGTTAGCTTGTCAATAATAGCTTGCCTTGGTTGGTGAAGTGGTTGAAGTTTTCTTCTTCTTCTTGGTGGAACTCCTCCTCCTCGAAAGCTTGGTAGGTACTATCGTCTATAAATACATACGGAGCACACAATCACCAAACAAAACTTAACTAGGCTAAGTAGCATTCTAAGACACACATTTGATGATCTATTATCATCACAAGCATCACAAGTTTAATTCAATAGTTTCAACCTTTTTTATTTTAGAAAAGTAATTTCTACTCATTGAAAAAATTTAACTAAGATTTAATATTCACCACCTAAAATATGGGATCATGTGGACACATGTCCTCACCATATATTCTAACATGTGGGAATGAGATTTAAGGGCTGGATCAATATTACTTTGGTTTAAGTTCATTATTTAATGATTTAAAGTGACTAGAAATGCCTATATAGCATTATTTTGGTACTAGTCCAAAGTCACTGCAGGTAAACCTTAATATTATTACATATTTGGATAGATATGATGAAATGTGATTTTTGAGAGTTGGAATCAACTCAAAAGCTAACTTGGTTGATTTTATAAAAATGTTGCAAGTTGCAAAAGCTTCTGTTTTGTTATTTTTATTAGGAGAGATCTATAACTCTAATTGAATTAAATCCAACGGGCTTTGATAGATTATTTCAATACCTTTCAGACAAAATTGGTTTCATGCAATTTGGATTTCTAAAACTCTCTGAATTGATTTTTAAACTAGGAGACAGAAACTAGATTTAACTAAAAAGAAAAATCCAGATTTGAATCGATGGGCTAGCACGGGAAAAGAAATGGGCCGACCCAGTGGTGCTCCGCGGCACGGGGCTCAGCTGACATGGGGGTCCCGCTTGTCAGCGGCACTTAACACGCGAAACGGTACGCGCGCTATGGGCCGTAGGATTAGAAGCGAGATCAACGGCTGAGGGTCGTCATCGACGACGAATAGGTCGTCGGCGAGCTCAAACCCTAGCGGCTCGGTGGGGGTCTACTAAGGGCGTACCAGGGCTCTAGCAGGGTCGACGAGGCGGGCAAACAACATGGAAGACGACGGCGAGGCGAGGCGCGGTTGCAGCGGAGCTTGGGGCGGTCGAAATTAACGGCACCCTTCTCCTCCAGAGGCGGCGGCTCCGGTTCCAATTCCGGCGAGCTGCTGCTCCACTTGCTCCGGTTAGAGGTGGGTGAGGTTCAGAGAGGTGAGGGGAGTGGAATGGTGTGGAGAAGAATGGCTAGGGAGGGCTCCTTTTATAGGCCCGACTGTGAGACCGAGCGGGATGGGCGGTCGACGGTGGCGACATGGCTACGGCGAGCTAGAGGCATGGCTGGGGGTGGCGATCTATGGGCGGTTCCCTGGCGGTGCTCTAGGAAGTGAATGCGGCCGTAGGGGCGGTGGTATGCGGTCTGGGCGAGGTGGCGCTCTGAGCAGCAGAAGCGGCGGTGTCCACGGTGAGCGGTGGCTATGAGGCTTTGGGCGGCGAACGGGGATGTCTGGGGTGTTCGCCAGGTCGAGGCGGAGCGACGGGCGCAGGCTGCGGTCGAGCGGCGGCTTGTGCACGCGGGGACATAGCGTGCTCTACGGGCGGCATCGGCATGGTGCGGTGGCACTGGGCGCGGGCTTTCCTCGGTGGTCCACGGCTGCTCTCGGCTCGGGCAAGGGACAGGGGGTGGCGGTGAGCTCCTGGCTACCTCCTAGACATGGCGAGAGAGGGGGAGATGGTCTGCTAGGGTGAGGGCAAGGTTGGCCCGGCGAGCATGTCCTCGGATTGGCATGGCATGGGGGTTAGGGACAAGGGAGAGGGGTGCTAAGGGCCTGGTTGGACCAAGAGGGGACAGAGGGATTAAATGGAGATCAAATGGGGGCAAAACCCTGTGCAGAATAGTGAGCTAGGATTTAGAGTTTAAACCTGCCTGCCAAGTGTTTGATTAAATGGCCGCAAGAAATAAACTTTTGAATTTTGAGTTCAAATTTTTTGAGTGATCTCCACTAGTGATAGGTAGTATCTAGTTGCAAGGGTTTTGAAAATGGAGCTCAAATAGATGGTTTTTGAAATAGGGGTGATCTATGCATATGCATTAGATTCAATTTTAAACTGTCATTTAAAATAGTTAACAATATGTTTTTAGGAGATCAAAAGGTGGGCCTTGGTACCTCATTATGTGTACTAGCAAGGGGTGCAAAGATCAAGAATTGTTTCTGTTAAGAATTGAGTACTAGGAATAGCCAAAGTAGGCATGAGAGTTAAATTTGCCAAAATGACCATTCCTCTTCAATTCTTTTTGATTTGATTTTCTTTAGGAAAAGTTTGGGAATGATGTAGATGATGTTTAAATCACCTAAGAAACATTTTATAAGCATTGGATCAATCAATCATGGCAATTCAAACTGCTCCTATTTTAAATGCATACACATATGAATGCTTTCATTTTAAATTTGGAAAAGTTTTTGTTAACCCTATTTTTGGATGATTTGATCTTGATAAGCTTGGATTAAAGTTTTGGGATGTTACAAACCTCCCCCCTTAAACAAAATCTCGTCCCGAGATTTACAAAGAAAACTAGGGACTAAAGAGATCTGGGAACTCTGTTCTAATGTAATCTTCGTGCTCCCAAGTAGCTTCCTCCTCGGTATGGTTGCTCCACTGAATCTTGAGAAACTTGATACTCCTGGTCCTGGTGGTTCTGTAGGATTCTTCTAAGATACGGATGGGTACTTCCTGATAGGTCAGGTCATTGTTGATTTCCACAGCTCTGTGATCGATATTCTTGAAAACTTCAGTCTTCTCAGGCACTTCCAAGCATTTGCGAAGTAACGAGATATGGAACACATTGTGGATGGCTGACATCTCTTCAGGCAGTTCCAACTGATACGATACTTCTCCTCGGCGGTTCAGAATCTTGAAAGGTCCGATATATCTAGGAGCTAAATTTCCCTTCAGACTAAAGCATTGAGTTCCCTTCAATGGTGAAACCTTGAGATATACGAAATCTCCGACATTGAAAGTCAGGTCTCTCCTTCTCTTGTCAGCATAGCTCTTCTGTCTGGATTGGGTGGTCTTGAGGTGCTCATGGACTTTGTGAACTTTCTCTTCTGCTTCTCGGAGAATGTCGGGTCCAAAGATCTGACTCTCTCCTACTTGCGACCAATTCAAAGGGGTACGACACTTTCTTCCGTATAGGAATTCGAATGGTGCCATCTGCAAACTAGCCTGATAACTGTTGTTATATGAGAATTCTGTGAAAGGCAGGCAGTCTTCCCATTTCGATCCGTATTCCAACACACAAGCTCTAAGCATATCCTCTTGGATCTGGTTGACTCTCTCAGTCTGTCCATCTGTTTGCGGGTGATAAGCGGTACTGAAATTCAACTTGGTTCCTAAACCTTCCTGAACTTTCTGCCAAAATCTTGAAGTAAACTGGGTTCCTCGATCTGAGACGATGGTCTTAGGGGTTCCATGCAGACTAACAATCCTAGCAATGTACAGCTCGGCTAGCTTTGCACTCTGGTAGGTTGTCTTGACAGGTATGAAGTGGGCTACCTTGGACAGTCTATCAACTATGACCCAGATTGAGTCATTTCCCCTACTAGAAGTAGGTAAACCGGTGATAAAGTCCATTCCGACGGAATCCCATTTCCATTCCGGAATCTGCAATGGTTGCAACAGTCCTGCAGGTCTCTGATGCTCTGCTTTGACTCTTTGACAGATGTCACATTTGGCGATGTAGCTTCCGATCTCTCTCTTCATCTTGTGCCACCAAAATTGCTCTTTCAAATCCTGATACATCTTTGTTCCTCTGGGGTGGATAGAATAAAGAGTATCATGAGCTTCCTTCATGGTAACCTCCTTCAGCTCCAAATCTGCTGGCACACAGATACGTCCTTTGTACCACAGTACACCTTCTTCGTCTTCGGTGAATCCAGGTACCTTTCCTGTACCAATACGACGTTTGATTCCGTTGATACTTTCATTTCCCTTCTGGGCTTCCTTGATTTGGCTAATCAAAGTGGGTTGAAGTTCAATGATAGCTAGGAATCCTTTGCTAACTAACTCAGTCCTGAACTGCTCCAACTCCTCATACAAACTTGGTTGCTTCTCTTTGATCATGGTGTTAAGCCTACACGCAATCTGCTAAGAGCATCCGCTACCACATTGGCTTTGCTGGGGTGATAGTGAATGTCAAGGTCATAATCCTTGATTAACTCTATCCATCTTCTTTGCCTCATATTCAGCTCCTTCTGGGTGAAGATATACTTCAAGCTCTTATGATCTGAGTAAATCTCACAGCGATTACCCATCAAAAAATGACGCCATGTCTTCAACGCTAGAACCACGGCTGCTAGCTCAAGATCATGGGTAGGATAGTTCTGCTCATGTTGCTTCAATTGTCGAGACAGATACACGATGACTTTGCCTTCTTGTATCAATACACATCCTAGGCCAATCTTGGATGCATCACAAAACACATCAAACGGCTTCTTGATGTCTGGCATGATCAAAATTGGGGCTGATATCAATCTCTTCTTCAGCTCCTGGAAACTAGCTTCACATTTGTCTGTCCATTCATACTTCTTGTCCTTCGTCAACAATTGGGTCATTGGTCGGGATATGCTCGAGAATCCTTCTACGAACTTGCGGTAATATCCCGCTAATCCGAGAAATGAACGAACTTGGGTTTGATTGGTTGGGGCTTCCCATTCTTCGACATCTTTGATCTTGATGGGATCAACAGAGACTCCTCCGGTAGACACAATATGTCCTAGGAATCCTACTTCTTTCAGCCAAAACTCACACTTGCTGAACTTGGCATATAACTGATGCTCTCACAGGGTTTCTAGGACGATTCTCAGATGTTGCTCGTGCTCTTCTTCTGACTTGGAGTAGATAAGGATGTCGTCGATAAACACAACTACAAAGTTATCGAGGAAATTCATAAAGATCTTATTCATGAGATTCATGAAATAAGCAGGGGCATTGGTTAATCCAAAAGACATAACCGTATACTCGTATAAACCATAGCGAGTAGTAAAGGCGTTCTTCGGAATATCCGTTGCACGAATCTTAAGTTGGTGATAACCAGTCCTAAGATCAATCTTTGAGAATACCTGAGCTCCGGTCAACTGATCAAATAGATCCTCTATCTTTGGCAAAGGGTACTTGTTCTTGATGCTGACATCATTCAATTTTCTGTAGTCTGTACACAGACGGTTTCCTCCATCTTTCTTGTCGAAGAATAACATTGGTGATCTCCATGGTGATGCGCTTGGCTGAATCAAGCCTGTTGCTAACATGGCATCCAACTGCTTCTCTAGTTCCACTAAATCTAAGGGGTTCATGGTATAGGGTCTCTGGGGTATAGGTCCGGTTCCGGGGATTAGTTCGATAATGAACTCAATATCCCTATCCGGGGGCATACCTGGCAATTCATCTGGGAACACGTCGGGGTATTCACAGACTACTCTGACTTGGTCAATGGTGGGCAGGGCTACATTCTTGTTGCACTTGAATTGACGGGGTAAGGTTTCGGAGATATGCTCTACTGTTACTCCAGAACTACTGGTCATGGTGATGGCTTTCTTAGCACAGTCTATCAGTACTTTATGCCTTGACATCCAGTCCATACCTAGTACTACTTCCAATCCTTTGGTTCCAAGTACAATTAGGTTGGCATAAAAATTTATCCCATGTATTTTGATAGGTACAGCTTTGCAAATTTTTCTGGCTTTTGTAGTTGAACCGGGGATTTGAACTATCATGACATGCTTCAGGTTGGTTGGGTGAATCTTACTAGTGCATACAAACTCTTTGGTGAAAAATGAATGCGATGCTCCAGAATCAAACAATACTCTTGCTAAAAATGAGTTGACAGAAAACATACCTAGCACTACATCTGGCGCTTCCTAGGCTTCTTCTGCGTTCATGTGGAAGAGACGACCGTTGTGGTTGTGAGGGTTCCCTGGGGCAAACCTCCTTCCTGGTTGAACACAAAGCTACTGCTGAGCTGGGGCATTCACAGGGGCATTGGCGGCAGTCTTCTTGGGACACTCATTGGAGTAGTGACCCTTCACTCCACACTCGAAACAAGTGATCTGGGACTTGTCCTTGACTGCGACAGGTACAGCATTGCTGCCAGTTCTGGGTGCAGTGTTGTTGTTGTTGTTGCTCTTGGGAGGGGCACAGTTGAAATTGTTGGCATTGCCAGAGTTGTGATTGTTTCCTCCGGACTTCACATTTCCTCCGCTACGGTTGGGGTAGCTTGGGCGAGAATTTGGGGGTCGGTTGTTCCTTGGTGCATATCCTGGTGAAGGGTTGGGACGGTACTTTTGGTGACTACTGGATCCAGACTGCTGCATCATACGGCGCTTGCGGTTGTCGTTTGCCTGGTTAATCTTCCCTTCCATCTGAATGGCAGAGTCGACTAGCTCTTCGAGATCATCGAAACAGATGTTGACGAGGACAGTCTGCATCTCATCATGCAGTCCGTTTAAGAATCTCTCCTTTTTCTTGGCCTCCGTGTTGATCTCATCCGGTGCATATCTAGCAAGTGACAAGAATCTGTCATGGTACTCTACCACAGTCATTCTTCCTTGCTTCAATTCGCGGAATTCATCTCTCATCCTGTTGACAAGACCTTGCGGCATGTGGGTGCGGCTGAACTTGACCTTGAATGCTTCCCAGGTCATCACCTGGCCATGGTTCATATTGCGGATGCTATTCCACCAAGCTCTTGCATCTCCCGCCAGATAGTGGGTGGCGAAGAGAACTTTCTCATTCTCATCAACTCTGGCAACCTCTAAGTTGTTTTCCATGGTCTGTAACCAGTCATCAGCATCTAATGGGTTTTTAGATTGGTTGAAGATTGGGGGATTTGTGTTCTGAAAGTTTTTGAGTTTGGATCCTTGGTGATCCTGATTTCCATGTCCTTGGTTGTTGAGAGCCATTTGGGCAATCTGCTGCAATGTTGCTAAGTTGGCTTGACGCTCGGCCCTGCTTGCTTCACGGTCCGCGATAAGATTCTGCAATATCTGCAGCATTGGGTCCTGCGACGAGCTGCTCCCTCCTTGGTTTCCACGAGTCATCTAAAGATTGAGA
Source organism: Avena sativa (assembly GCA_916181665.1). Taxonomy (NCBI): domain Eukaryota; kingdom Viridiplantae; phylum Streptophyta; class Magnoliopsida; order Poales; family Poaceae; genus Avena; species Avena sativa. The sequence continues at coordinate 202,652,861 of OV702291.1, forward strand.
TAGATATAGGGGTACGAGGGAAATTCTAAGGTTCATGGTTTTGGGTTTTCAAAGATAAAAATTTGAGTTAGACTCAGGTTTTTCAACTAACTTATTTTTCATTCATGCAAGCAAGCACCCTATACAACACACACCACAACAATCAAAGGGGATAACAGATGGTTTGAAGAACCATTCTGCAAGCTATGATACAATGAGATGATACATCTCATGCTACGACAGTGCTCTAGTGCATCTACTCATCGTCGATGAAGTCGGAGTCTTCATCATCAGTGTAGAAGTCCACAGCATCTTCTTCTAAAAAGACATCATCGTTGCTGAGGTAAGAATCCATATCTCCCTGATGTCTTCACCCTCATCTTCTTCTTCCTTGGCGGCAAGCTAAGCTTCCTGCTCCTTGACGGTCTTCTCGAGGTCGGCCACCTTTTTGCAAAGATGGGCGATGGTGCGATCCTTCTTTGCACGCTGGCGGCAAAGAGACTGACGATCTTGGACAAGCAGTGCGAAAGTCTGGGCCTTCTGGTCGACAATGGCACGGTTCTGGTTGGCTAACTCTCTGGCATTGTCTAGTTCCTGATGCCTGTCATGAAGCAAGAAGTCAAGGTTCTCCCTTGACGCCTCCATTCTGGGTGACTTGGCATCTCCATCGGCATTCCCATAAAGTCATGTCTTGCATAGTGCGCAAAACGGGTTCCTTGAATCTTGTTGACACTGAGGGCACATAGACGTGCGAGAGCTTCATGCATTGCCCTGGCTAATCCATCTAGCCAGTTGTTCTCTCTCACGGACAACTGAATTCTCCCGGAAGTTGGTGCTTCGATGCTTCCCCGAAGATCCGCGGTGACTAGCCACTGTAGGTCTCCTCCTGGGGGTCCTGGAAGTTGAGCTCCAAGAAACTCCGGATGTGGGCGTCCTAGTAACTCCGACAGTGAATCCAGATCCCTCTCGAAGATCAGCTGACCTTCGTTTCCCAACTGGTAAAACTTGCTGAACTGAGTCTCCATCTACAAGAATTAAGGATGAGGAAGTTAGTGAAGTGATCAAGTGTGTCCAATTTTAAGTAGTAATGTAAGAATTTTGAGGAACATGTATTTTTGAGAAAGAATGAGTTCACAAGGGTAAGAGGGGAAATAGTTTTTCATAAATACTCACTTTGGTTTTGAAGCTAAGTTTTTGGTTTGGACGTCCATTCTAACTAGGGTCTCCTATGGTCAGGATGGCTCTGATACCAACTTGTCAACACCCGGATTTTTAATCCCAGATGCCCGTTATACCTCGCAATCCCAGGATTACCATTTTTGCGAGACATAACGGATTGGATATCACAGTACATCATCCATTACAAACCATACTTAAGGTTTTACACAAATAAGGATCTCATGATCCAGTCTTTAATACAACAAGCAGTGGAAATAAAAGATAAGCATAGCGGTGGGGTCCATCTTCAGGGGCACAGGCAATGCTGACGAAGGCAGATAGTCCTAGTTATCATAGCCGTCCTGCTGACCATCATCTTGATAATCTCCTTCATAGTCTGGCCATGAAAATAGCCAGGGACAAAAGCCATGAGTACTCTTCAAGTACTCGCAAACTACTATTAACAGGTACTATAATTCTAAGTCAAAGTGCTAAATCTAAGTTTAACTATCAAATTAAGTTTGAAACCTAAGCTGAGTTCAGAAGCAAAGAAAGATAAGTAAAGTTCTAGAATCACTTAAGTTGGGAAGCTATTATCATCAACACAACCCTGTTGTGGTCAAGTTAAAGTTCATCATTCTTTTCAAGTTATTTAGAAAACATCTGACAACGAAATAGTATAGCCATTCCAACTGTCCATAACCGCGGACGCGACTATTCGAATAGTTTGACACTCTGCAGAGGTGGTACACTTTCACCACAAGATTCGATACATCTGTCAGGGATAACCCTGAATCATCATACTTAGTATGCAGATAATCAAACATAACCTTCCCTTTACACACTCTAGTACAAGCACCTCTCCTATGAGCATGGCCTCCCAACCATGACCATCAGTCATCTTGGGCACTGCATAGGTGGACATCATTGAGAGGTAGCCTCAGATCAAACCTCTCCGTGAGGGAACTAATACTAATGCATATAAATTTCCAGCGAAGCCTTACCCAATTCAGGTAATGTGGTTGTACGGTAAATTTGGAATGATATCGCATCCGAATCCAACCATCAGTTTTATAAAAGGGTTAAGGCTCATGCCTCAACATTTTCATCATCATCAACCATTTGTGTTTCACAACACATGTCAAAACATCTCAATAGAATGACTCATCATTCCAAGGTTTTCATAATTCATTTTCACCAAGTGTTCCCATCTAAAGTGACTCAAGTTTTTGATCTACTCTAGACTACCAAGTTAAGAGTGTTCACTAAGGTGGAAAAGATGGGTTCAATCTCATGCCATATAATGACATCTAAAGGGTTCTAAATAGGTCAAGTTTTATACTTTTTATGCTACCTTCTAAACAAGTCAAGAACTTTGTATAACCTAAGAGGGTAAAACTTGTAATTAAGGATTGGGGTACTAACAGTTAAAGGGGTGTGATCAAAGCATGCTTAAGGCATCTTTGCTAAACCATCTAGTTTAACTCTAGCTTGCTAACAATAGCTTGCACTGTTAATGGTGGCTTGCTAAGGTATGTTTTGCAAGGGTTAGCTTGCCAATAATAGCTTGCACTGTTAATGGTGGCTTGCTAAGGTATGTTTTGCAAGGGTTAGCTTGCCAATAATAGCTTGCAGTCTTAATGGTGGCTTGCTAAGGTATGTTTTGCAAGGGTTAGCTTGCCAATTATAGCTTGCACTGTTAATGGTGTCTTGCTAAGGTATGTTTTGCAAGGGTAAGCTTGCCAATAATAGCTTGCCTTGGTTGGTGCAGTGGTTGAAGTTTTCTTCTTCTTCTTCTTGGTGGAAATCCTCCTCCTCGAAAGCTTGGTCGGTACTATCGTCTATAAATACATAGGAGCACACAATCACCAAACAAAACTTAACTAGACTAAGTAGCATTCTAAGACACACATTTGATGATCTATTATCATCACAAGCATCACAAGTTTAATTCAATAGTTTCAACCTTTTTTATTTTGGAAAAGTAATTTCTACTCATTGAAAAAATTGAACTAAGATTTAATATTCACCACCTAAAATATGGGATCATGTGGACACATGTCCTCACCACATATTCTAACATGTGGGAATGAGATTTAAGGGTTGGATCAATATTACTTTGGTTTAAGTTCATTATTTAATGATTTAAAGTGTCTAGAAATGCCTATATAGCATTATTTTGGTACTAGTCCAAAGTCACTGCATCTAAACCTTAATATTATTACATATTTGGATAGATATGATGAAATGTGATTCTTGAGAGTTAGAATCAACTCAAAAGCTAACTTGGTTGATTTTATAAAAATGTTGCAAGTTGCAAAAGCTTCTGTTTTTTTATTTTTATTAGGAGAGATCTATAACTCTAATTGAATTAAATCCAACCGGCTTGGATATATTATTTCAATACCTTTCAGACAAAATTGGTTTCATGCAATTTGGATTTCTAAAACTCTCTGAATTGATTTTTAAACTAGGAGACAGAAACTAGATTTAACTAAAAAGAAAAATCCAGATTTGAATCGATGGGCTAGAGCGGGAAAAGAAATGGGCCGGCCCAGTGGCGCTCCGTGGCACGGGGCTCAGCTAACAGGGGGTCCCGCTTGTCAGCGGCACTTAACACGCGAAACGGTACGCGCGCTGTGGGTCGTAGGATTAGAAGCGACATCAACGGCTGAGGGTCGTCGTCGTCGACGAACAGGTCGCCTAGCGGCTCGGTGGGGGTCTACTGGGGGGCGTACCAGGGCTCCAGCAGGGTCGGCGAGGCGGGCAAACGACGTGGAAGACGACGGCGAGGCGAGGCGCGGTTGCGGCAGAGCTTGGGGCGGTCGAAATCAACGACACCCTTCTCCTCCAGAGGCGGCGGCTCCGGTTCCAATTCCGGCGAGCTGCTGCTCCACTTGATCCGGCTAGAGGTGGGTGAGGTTCAGAGAGGTGAGGGGAGTGGAATGGTGTGGAGAAGAATGGCTGGGGAGGGCTCCTTTTATAGGCCCGATGGTGAGATCGAGCGGGATGGGCGGTCAACGGTGGCGACATGGCTACGGCGAGCTAGAGGCATGGCTGGGGGTGGCGATCTATGGGCGGTTCCCTAGCGGTGCTCTAGGAAGTGAATGCGGCCGTAGGGGCGGTGGTATGCGGTCTGGGCGAGGTGGCGCTCTGAGCGGCAGAAGCGGCGGTGTCCACGGCGAGCGGTGGCTGTGAGGCTTTGGGCGGCGAACGGGGATGTCTGGGGTGTTCGCCAGGTCGAGGCGGAGCGGCGGGCGCGGGCTGCGGTCGAGCGGCGGCTTGTGCACGTAGGGACAGAGTGTGCTCTGCGGGCGGCATCGACATGGTGCGGTGGCACTGGGCACGGGCTTTCCTCGATGGTCCACGGCTGCTCTCGGCTCGGGCAAGGGACAGGGGGTGGCGGTGAGCTCCTGGCTACCTCCTAGACATGGCGAGAGAGGGGGATATGGTCTGCTAGGGTGAGGGCAAGGTTGGGCCGGCGAGCATGTCCTCGGGTTTGCATGGCATGGGGGTTAGGGACAAGGGAGAGGGGTGCTAAGGGCCTGGTTAGACCAAGAGGGGACAAAGGGATTAAATGGAGATCAAATGGGGGCAAAACCCTGTGCAGAATAGTGAGCTAGGATTTAGAGTTTAAACTTGCCTGCCAAATGTTTGATTAAATGGCCGCAAGAAATAAACTTTTGAATTTTGAGTTCAAAATTTTTGAGTGATCTCCACTAGTAATAGGTAGTCTCTGGTTGCAAGGGTTTTGAAAATGGAGCTCAAATAGATGGTTTTTGAAATAGGGGTGATCTATGCATATGCATTAGATTCAATTTTAAACTGTCATTTAAAATAGTTAATAGTATGTTTTAGCAGATCAAAAGGTGGGCCTTGGTACCTCATTATGTGTACTAGCAAGGGGTGCAAAGATCAAGAATTGTTTCTGTTAAGAATTGAGTACTAGGAATAGCCAAAGTAGGCATGAGAGTTAAATTTGCCAAAATGACCATTCCTCCTTTTTAGTTCTTTTTGATTTGATTTTCTTTAGGAAAAGTTTGGGAATGATGTAGATGATGTTTAAATCACCTAAGAAACATTTTACAAGCATTGGATCAATCAATCATGGTAATTCAAACAGCTCCTATTTTAAATGCATACACATATGAAAGCTTTCATTTTAAATTTGGAAAAGTTTTTGTTAACCCTATTTTTGGATGATTTGATCTTGATAAGCTTGGATTAAAGTTTTGGGATGTTACACCCCCACGCACTGGTTTCATGGAGAAGGTTCGTGCAAGTACGTTCAAGATTGTGGGGTTTTGCTAGATAGGGAAGAGAGAGTAGTGGATGAGTGCGAATGGAGGACCCGATAGGCTGGGTTTTTAATGCGTGGACATTTAGGCCTCCTCGAGGGCCCCGGTAGGCAGCTCTTCCAGCTGCGGCTGCCGCGTGGAAGGTCCGTGTGGTGGGGGCCTGTCGGAAGTGAGAGTGCAAGCGCGCTGCGTAGTAAAAACGGTATAGCCCGTGGGCTGTGGATGACCAGTTGCCGTGCAGTAGACTTGTAGCCTTTGCAGACTAGATTAAACATGACATGACCACTCAACGACTTTTTCCATGGATGGCATCATGTTCCTTCTTGTAGAAGTCTCGTTGAGGGAGATGTCTGTGCTGTCTCGCGCTATCCTATGAAGGGCACGACATGTGCAACTAGCCTTGTTGGATCACATAGGATCAATGGTTGGTGCGCACGATCCGCGTGACAACTATGACAACCAATCAGGGCATAGCAGACAGAGTGGGCACATGTTTGGGTTTCTACGAAAGAGAGAGAGAGGGGGCAAAACTGGGTAGTATCAAAAAACCAAGGGCAAAGCTGAGTAGTATAAAAATAGAAAGTGAGTGTCTTTTACAATGAAATACATCATGGCATACATAAAATTATACCAAGATAGATCCACTAGAGTTCATTGCATGTGTGTTCTTTCCACAAACCACATATGTATCCACTAGAGTCATTGCATGTGTGTTCATGTCATGAACCACATATGGATCCACTAGTGTTCATAGCATGTGTGTTATTTCCACAAACCACATATCTATCCACTAGCATAATTGCATGTGTGTTCTTTTCACAAACCACACATGGATCAACCAATGTCGTTGTATGTGTGTTCTTTCCACAAACCACATATGGATCCACCAATGTCATTGCATATGTGTTCTTTTCCACAAACCACATGGATCAACCAATGGCATTGCATGTGTGTTCTTTCCACAAACCACATATGGATCCACCAATGTCATTGCATGTGTGTTCTTTTCCACAAACCACATGGATCAACCAATGGCATTGCATGTGTATTCTTTTCACAAACCACACATGGATCAACCAATGGCAATGCATGTGTGTTCTTTCCACAAACCGCATATGGATCAACCAGTGGTTATTGCATGTGTGTTATTTCCACAAACCACATATGGATCCACTAGAGTCATTGCATGTGTGTTCTTTTCACAAACCACATATGGACCCACTAGAGTCATTGCATGTGTGTTCTTTCCACAAACCACACATGGATCAACCAATGTCATTGCATGTATGTTCTTTCCACAAACCACATATGGATCCACTAGAGTCATTGCATGTGTGTTCTTTCCACAAGCCACACATGGATCAACCAGTGTCATTGCATGTGTGTTCTTTACACAAACCACACATGGATCAACCAATATCATTGCATGTGTGTTCCTGTCATGAACCACAAATGGATAAACCAGTGTCATTGCATGTGTGGTCATGTCATGAACCACACATGGATCAACCAGTGGTCATTGCATGTGTGTTCTTTCACAAACCACATATGGATCCACTAGAGTCATTGCACGTGTGTTCTTTTCACAAACCACATATGGATCAACCATTGTCATTGCATGTGTGTTCTTTCCACAAACCACATATGGATCCACCAGTGGTTATTGCATGTGTGTTCTTTCCACAAACCACTTATGGATCCACCAGTGTTCATTACATGTGTGTTCTTTTCCACAAACCACATATGGACCCACTAGAGTAATTGCATGTCTGTTCTTATACTAAAACCAGCACTAGAGTCACTAAATGTATGTTCTTTTAACAACCCACATATGGATCCACCAGTGTCATTGCATGTGTGTTCCTGTCACAAACCACATATGGATCCACCAGAGTCATTGCATGTGTGTTCTTTTCCACAAACCACACATGGATCCACCAATGTTATTGCATGTGTGTTATTTCCACAAACCACACATGGATCAACCAAAGTCATTGCATGTGTGTTCTTTTCACAAACCACACATGGACCCACTTGAGTCATTGCATGTGTGTTCTTTCCACAACCACACATGGATCAACCAATGTCATTGCAGGTGTGTTATTGTCACAAACCACATATGGATCAACCAATGTAATTCCATGTGTGTTCCTGTCATGAACCACACATGGATCCACCAGTGTTCTTTGCATGTGTGTTCTTTCCACAAACCACACATAGATCCCCCTGAGTCATTGCATGTGTGTTCTTTTCACAAACCACATATGGATCCACTTGACTCATTGCATGTGTGTTCTTTCCAGAAACCACACATGGATTAACCAATGGCATTGCATGTGTGTTATTGTCACAAACCACATATGGATCAACCAATGTCATTGCATGTGTATTCCTGTCATGAACCACACATGGATCAACCAGTGGTCATTGCATGTGTGTTCTTTCCACAAACCAAAAATGGATCCACTAGAGTCATTGCATGTGTGTTCTTTTCAAAAACCACATATGGATTAACCAATGGCATTGCATGTGTGTTATTTTCACAAACCACATATGGATCCACCAGTGTTCACTGCATGTGTGTTCTTTCCACAAACCACACATGGATCAACCAGTGTTCATTGCATGTGTATTCTTTTCCACCAACCACATATGGATCCACTAGAGTCATTGCATGTGTGTTCTTTTCACAAACCACATATGGATCCACTAGAGTCATTGCATGTGTGTTCTTTACACAAACCACACATGGATTAACCAATGGCATTGCATGTGTGTTATTGTCACAAACCACATATGGATCAACCAATGTCATTGCATGTATGTTCGTATCATGAACCACACATGGATCAACCAGTGGTTATTGCATGTGTGTTCTTTCCACAAACCACACGTGGATCCACTAGAGTCATTGCATGTGTGTTCTTTTCACAAACCACCTATGGATCAACCTATGGCATTGCATGTGTGTTCTTTTCACAAACCACATATGGATCCACAAGTGTTCACTGCATGTGTGTTCTTTCCACAAACCACACATGGATCAACTAGTGTGCATTGCATGTGTGTTCTTTTCCACAAACCACATATGGATCCACTACAGTCATTGCATGTGTGTTCTTTTCACAAACCACATATGGATCCACTAGAGTCATTGCATGTGTGTTCTTTTCACAAACCATATATGGTCCCACTAGAGTCATTGCATGTGTGTTCTTATACTAAAACTAGCACTAGAGTCATTGCATGTGTGTTCTTTTCACAAACCACATATGGAACCACTAGTGTCATTGCATGTGTGTTGTTTCCACAAACCACACATGGATCCACCAGAGTCATTGCATGTGTGTTCTCTCCACAAGCCACATATGCATCAACTAGTGTCATTGCATGTGTGGTCCTGTCATGAACCTCGAGTTTCACTGCATGTGTGTTCTTTTCACAAACCACACATGGATCCACCAGAGTCATTGCACGTGTGTTCTTTCCATAAACCACATATGGATCAACCAGTGTCATTGCATGTGTGGTCCTGTCATGAACCACGGGATCAACCAGTGGTCATTGCATGTGTGTTCTTTCCACAAACCACATATGGATCCACTAGAGTCATGGCATGTGTGTTCTTTTCACACGCCACATATGGATCAACCAGTGTCATTGCATGTGTTTTGTTTCCACAAACCACATATGGATCCACCAGTGGTTATTGCATGTGTGTTCTTTCCACAAACCACTTATGGATCCACTAGTGTTCATTGCATGTGTGTTCTATTCGACAAACCACATATGGACCCACTAGAGTCATTGCATGTCTGTTCTTATACTAAAACCAGCACTAGAGTCACTAAATGTGTGTTCTTTTAGCAACCCACATATGGATCCACTAGTGTCATTGCATGTGTGTTCCTGTCACAAACCACATATGGATCCACCAGAGTCATTGCATGTGTGTTCTTTTCCACAAACCACACATGGATCCACAAATGTCATTGCATGTGTGTTCTTTCCACAAACCACACATGGATCAACCAGAGTCATTGCATGTGTGTTCTTTTCACAAACCACACATGGATCCCCCTGAGTCATTGCATGTGTGTTCTTTCCACAACCACACATGGATCAACCAATGTCATTGCATGTGTGTGATTGTCACAAACCACATATGGATCAACCAATGTCATTGCATGTGTGTTCCTGTCATGAACCACACATGGATCCACCAGTGTTCATTGCATGTGTGTTCTTTCCACAAACCACACATGGATCCCCTGAGTCATTGCATGTATGTTCTTTTCACAAACCACATATGGACCCACTTGAGTCATTGCATGTGTGTTCTTTCCACAACCACACATGGATTAACCAATGGAATTGCATGAGTGTTATTGTCACAAACCTCATATGGATCAACCAATGTCATTGCATCTGTGTTCCGGTCATGAACCACACATGGACCAACCAGTGGTCATTGCATGTGTGTTCTTTCCACAAACCACATATGGATCCACTAGAGTCATTGCATGTGTGTTGTTTTCACAAACCACATATGGATCAGCCAATGGAATTGCATTTGTCTTCTTTTCACAATCCACAAATGGATCAACCAATGTCATTGCATGTGTGTTCTTTCCACAAACCACATATGGATCCACTAGAGTCATTGCATGTGTGTTCTTTCCACAAACCACACATGGATCAACCAATGTCATTGCATGTGTTTTCTTTCCACAAACCACATATGGATCCACTAGAGTCATTGCATGTGTGTTCTTTCCACAAACCACACATGGATCAACCAGTGTCATTGCTGTGTTCTTTTCAAAACCACATATGGATTAACCAATGGCATTGTATGTGTGTTCTTTTCACAAACCACATATGGATCCACCAGTGTTCACTGCATGTGTGTTCTTTCCACAAACCACACATGGATCAACCAGTGTTCATTGCATGTGTATTCTTTTCCACAAACCACATATGGATCCAGTAGAGTCATTGCATGTGTGTTATTTTCACAAACCACATATGGATCCACTAGAGTCATTGCATGTGTGTTCTTTCCACAAACCACATATGGATCAACTAGTGTCATTGCATGTGTGGTCCTGTCATGAACCTCCACTGTTAATGCATGTGTGTTCTTTCCACAAACCACACATTGATCCACCAGAGTGATTGCATGTGTGTTCTTTCCACAAACGGATCAACCAGTATCTTAGAATGTGTGGTCCTGTCATGAACCTCCAGTGTCATTGAATCTGTCTTCTTTCCGCAAACCACACATGGATCAACCAGTGTCATTGGATGTGTGTTCCTGTCATGACCCACACAGGGATCAACCAGTGTCATTGCATGTGTGGTCCTATCATGAACCACACATGGATCAACCAGTGGTCATTGCATGTGTGTTCTTTCCACAAACCACATATGGATCCACTAGAGTCATTGCATGTGCGTTCTTTTCACAAACCACATATGGATCAACCAGTGTCATTGCATGTGTGTTCTTTCCACAAACCACATATGGATCCACCAGTGGTTATTGCATGTGTGTTCTTTCCACAAACCACTTATGGATCCACCAGTGTTCATTGCATGTCTGTTCTTTTCCACACACCACACATGGACCCACTAGAGTCATTGCATGTCTGTTCTTATACTAAAACAAGCACTAGAGTCACTAAATGTGTGTTCTTTTAACAACCCACATATGGATCCACCAGTGTCATTGCATGTGTGTTCTTTCCACAAACCACACATGGATCAACCAGAGTCATTGCATGTGTGTTCTTTTCACAAACCACACATGGACCCACTTGAGTCATTGCATGTGTGTTCTTTCCACAACCACACATGGATCAACCAATGTCATTGCATGTGTGTTATTGTCACAAACCACATATGGATCAACCAATGTCATTGCATGTGTGTTCCTGTCATGAACCACACATGGATCAACCAATGTTCATTGCATGTGTGTTCTTTCCACAAACCACACATGGATCCCCCTGAGTCATTGCATGTGTGTTCTTTTAACAAACCACATATGAACCCACTTGAGTCATTGCATGTGTGTTCTTTCCACAAACCACACATGGATTAACCAATGGCATTGCATGTGTGTTATTGTCACAAACCACATAAGGATCAACCAATGTCATTGCATGTATGTTCCTTTCATGAACCACACATGGATCAACCAGTGGTCATTGCATGTGTGTTCTTTCCACAAACCACATATGGATCCACTAGAGTCATTGCATGTGTGTTCTTTTCACAAGCCACTTATGGATCAACCAGTGTCATTGCATGTGTGTTCTTTCCACAAACCACATATGGATCCACCAGTGGTTATTGCATGTCTGTTCTTTCCACAAACCACTTATGGATCCACTAGTGTTCATTGCATGTGTGTTCTATTCGACAAACCACATACGGACCCACTAGAGTCAATTTCATGTCTGTTCTTAGACTAAAACCAGCACTAGAGTCACTAAATGTGTGTTCTTTTAGCAACCCACACATGGATCCACTAGTGGTCATTGCATGTGTGTTCCTGTCAGAAACCATATATGGATCCACCAGAGTCATTGCATGTGTGTTCTTTTCCACAAACCACACATGGATCCACCAATGTCATGGCATGTGTGTTCTTTCCACAAACCACACATGGATCAACCAAAGTCATCGCATGTGTGTTATTTTCACAAACCACACATGGACCCACTTGAGTCATTGCATGTGTGTTCTTTCCACAACCACACATGGATCAACCAATGTCATTGCATGTGTGTTATTGTCACAAACCACATATGGATCAACCAATGTCATTTCATGTGTGTTACTTTCATGAACCACACATGGATCCACCAGTGTTCATTGCATGTGCGTTCTTTCCACAAACCACACATGGATCCCCCTGAGTCATTGCATGTGTGTTCTTTTCACAAACGACATATGGACCCACTTGAGTCATTGCATGTGTGTTCTTTCCACAAACCACACATGGATTAACCAGTGGCATTGCATGTGTGTTATTGTCACAAACCACATATGGATCAACCAATGTCATTGCATGTGTGTTCCTGTCATGAACCACACATGGATCAACCAGTGGTCATTGCATGTGTGTTCTTTCCAAAAACCACATATGGATCCACTAGAGTCATTGCATGTGTGTTATTTTCACAAATCACATATGGATCAACCAATGGCATTGCATGTGTGTTCTTTTCACAAACCACATATGGATCCACCAGTGTTGACTGCATGTGTGTTCTTTCCACAAACCACACATGGATCAACCAGTGTTCATTGCATGTGTGTTCTTTTCTACAAACCACATATGGATCCACTAGAGTCATTGCATGTGTGTTCTTTTCACAAACCACATATGGACCCACTAGAATCATTGCATGTGTGTTCTTATACTAAAACCAGAACTAGAGTCATTGCATGTGTGTTATTTTCACAAACCACATATGGATCCACCAATGTCATTGCATGTGTGTTCTTTCCACAAACCACACATGGATCCTTCAGAGTCATTGCATGTGTGTTCTTTTCACAAACCACATATGGATCAACCAGTGTCATTGCATGTGTGGTCCTGTCATGAACCTCCAGTGTCATTGCATGTGAGTTGTTTCCACAAACCACACATGGATCCACCAGAGTCATTGCATGTGTGTTCTTTCCACAAACCACATATGGATCAACAAGTGTCATTGCATTTGTGGTCCTCTCATGAACCACACATGGATCAACCAGTGGTCATTGCATGTGTGTTCTTTCCACAAACCACATATGGATCCACTAGAGTCATTGCATGTGTGTTCTTTTCACAAACCACATATGGATCAACCAGTGTCATTGCATGTGTGTTCTTTCCACAAACCACATATGGATCCATCAGTAGTTATTGTATGTGTGTTCTTTCCACAAACCACTTATGGATCCACCAGTGTTCATTGCATGTGTGTTCTTTTCCACAAACCACATTTGGACCCACTAGAGTCATTGCATGTCTGTTCTTATTCTAAAACCAACACTAGGGTCACTAAATGTGTGTTCTTTTAACAACCCACATATGGATCCATGATGTCTACGCACTTCTATTCTTGTAGACAGTTGTTGGGCTTCCAAGTGTAGAGGTTTGTAGAACAGCAGCAAGTTTTCCCTTAAGTGGATCACCCAAGGTTTATCGAACTCAGGGAGGATGTGGTCAAAGGTATCCCCTCTCAAGCAACCCTGCAATCAAGATACAAGAAGTCTCTTGTGTCCCCAACACACCCAATACACTTGTCAGGTGTATAGGTGCACTAGTTCGGCGAAGAGATAGTGAAATACAAGTGGTATAGATAATTATAAGTGGTAACGGTGACATAAAATAGCTTGCTGGCGTGTGGTTGACGTGGCAAAAGACTAAAGGCAAACTGAAAAAAAGAAGGAAGCAAGCAAACATGTAACAGATCTAATTGCAAACGGTGTATCAATGCTTAGAAACAAGGCCTAGGGATCATACTTTCACTAGTGAACACTCTCATATAAATATCTTCTCTTTATGATACTACTCTTAACTACTCTTCGGTTGGACACTCTAATCATTGGTAGGGCTATAACAGCACACCTCAAAGTTCATCTTTCCCATCTAGATACCCCACACTGTCACCTTGAGTACTAGATGGGTCCAACAAACACCACAATTTCATAAAGACATCCAACTCCAAATATAACTCATAACAAGTATTTGTAATATCTAGCCTAAGTGCCACCATGGTGTGCACGCTGTCACTTTCACACACATGGGGAGAGCAGAGATCTATTAAAGCACTTGAGTAGCAAGGTAGATCTACTTGATTACAAAAGATCATGATCACAATATGATCATGCATAGAGAGAGATATGAACACATAGCTACCGGTAGAACCCTTAGCCTCGAGGAAGAACTACTCCCTCCTCATCATGGGAATCAGCAACGGCGATGGAGATGGTGGTGGAGATCGATGGAGATGGCTCCGGGGGCACTTCCCCGTCCCAGCAGGGTGTCGAAACAGAGACTTTCTGTACCCCGAATCTCCCCTTCGATGGCGGCGGCGCTGCGGAACTTTTCGTGGGTTTCTGATTGACGATCTAGGGTTTTTGCCTCAGGGGAGATATATAGGCGAAAGAGGCAAGGTCGGTGGCCAGCCAGGGGGGCCACACCATGCCCTGGCGCGCCTAGGGGGACCCGCGCCTGGGGGGTGTGGCCAGGCCCTGGCCCTCTTTCGTCTCGTATTCTGGCTCCGTGAGTATTCCGGTAAAATAAGAACTTTGGCTTTTGTCCCGTACAATTCCGAGAATATTCATTTTCTGACTTTCCTGGAACCAAAAACAGCAGAAAATAGGCAACTGGCACTGTGGCTCTTGTTAATAGGTTAGTCCAAGAAATCATATGAAAAGTACTCCAAAGTGTGGACAAAACACAAGAAAGTAGATAAAACCAAGCATGGAACATAAAAAATTATAGATATATTTGCAATGTATCAACATTCCCAAGCTTAACTCCTGCTCGTCCTCGATTAGGTAAGTGATAAAAAGAAAGAACAATTTTTGAGGTGACATGCACCATCATAACTTGATCAAAGTATTTGTAAAACATTCGAAGCTAGGATCATAGTACTTCAATCATAACATGAAAGACAAAGTTCTAGCAATAAGGCAAAGAAACTATGTTACAACATGAAAAGGTACAAACAAAAGATTAATGAATAACAATGCTTTGCAAGACGTTTGTTTGTTTCATATAAAGAAAGTATAGCATAGTGGCATTCAGCTTGTCCCTCATAGAGTAGCAAACATAAATGCATAGGACACCTTCAAAGTTTACAAGAGTGACTAGATACAAATAGTTTAAAACAAGCAATATCAAAGCTATGCATCAATCAACAAGTCTTGGGACAATGCACATAGAACTAAGAATGGCCACTATGCTCTCAAAGTAGGTGCATAAAGGTAGAAGGTGGAGACTCAATAAAAGGAAGTAGGGATTCAAGTTTCATAAAGAGCTTCCAAAAATTATGGTAATTAATAGCTTTCAGCTCTCATTGGCCATATCATAAGCATCTTGAAGTGAGTAAGGTTAAAGTGAACAAACTATGGTGTATATGCTTGATGAAGTATAAGTTGGAAATCTCATGTCCCTTGAATACGAGGGCCGCTCCTCGTGCTACTCAAGTTTAGTTACCGGTAAGTTCTTGTCATCGTAAGTACATGTGTATCATAGAGAACCGCCAACGGGGTATGATGACCCACAAGTATAGGGGATCGTGTGTAGCCTTTTCGATAAGTAAGAGTGTCGAACCCAACGAGGAGCTAAAGGTAGGATAAATATTCTCTCAAGTTCTATCAACCACTGATACAACTCTACGCACACTAAACGTTTGCATTATCTAGGAAATAAAACTAGAGCAATAATACGAGTAATAGAGATAGCTTTGCATGACAATAAATAACAAGAAAGTAAAGCTAGTTGCTGCAGCAATAAAATACACTAAACTAACAGAACCATGAGTGTGGAATAGTGGTGGTAATTGTGGTGGCTTTGTCCAAGTTAAAATAGCAAATAGATCAGGTTCATTGTCTTCGATGCAGTTTTCTATGTGGGAGAGACTAAATATACATGCGCTTCACTACTTGGAATTACATGTACTATATGATTAGATTGTTAGCAAACATCCATAAGTACTAATCAATGCATTAAAGTTTCCCCAACTATATCCTTAAGTTTAATGGTCCTCTTACTCCCATACATGCAACATTCCGGTTCGCGTCCTCAGGTTTCTGTCACTCCGGCAGAACTTCCCCATTCCTCTTACACATACTACAAACCCTATGATATTTAATCCATGCACGCACAAATATAATGGACACCAAAGTACTGTACCATATCAACATACAACTCTAATGAACCAAAGACGTTCAACCATTCAATCTAAGAACAAAGAAACTACACAAACATGACATAGATCATAGGATTATAACTTATAGCATCAAACACCATGTTTACATAGGACGTTACAGAGGTATTTGGGAGGATGAACCACTTCATACTAGGAGGATTAGGTGATGGAGATGGTGGTGAAGATGGTGAAGATAGTGAAGAGGGCGGTGGCGGCGCCGGTGTTGGCGCGGGGGACTCCTTCCCTGCCGTCGGTATCATGGGGGAGCACCACCCCTAAGCCCCCTTCCTTCATGGCTTCTTGGGAGCCCTCCCCCATGGAGATGAGATCCATGGGGGAGGCAAAAACGTGGATTTTGTGGCTACAAATTCGTGGGTGGAGATGCCCTAGGCAAATTAGGTTTCCTCCCTTCATATAGCTTCTCGGATTCCCGTCACCCCATCTTGGGATTCAGTAAATTGGGCCTAAAAGGCCCGTACGGACTCGGAATCAGCTAAATTTTATGTCCAAAACGTTTGTCGCGAAATGTCGAACAACTTTGTAGTTGAAGAGTATTCCTTTTGACTCCGTCTTCACCCCGAAACGTGACCATCTTCAAAAAGAGTTGTGAGACAGATTTCTGGAAAAATCCCAATTTGACTCCAACAAAGTTTCCACTTGTATTATTGGTAATTCTTACACATCAAAGTGTAAAACAAGAATATTGTGCACTTTTGCAACTATTAGTAGGTTAGTCCAAATAAATCATAAACTTTATACAAAAATAAGTGTCAAAAGCGTATTATTAGCATAAAACCATCAAATATTATAGATACGTTATGGACGTATCAACATCCCCAAGCTTAGTTCCTGCTCATCCTCGAGTAGGTAAACGATCAAAACAATATAATTTTTGAGGTGAGATGCAGACAACACAATCTTGATAATCATTATTATAAAAGCATTGATAGCTAGGATTAAGGTACTCTAAACATGAATCATGAAAGATAGAGTTCTAACAATTAGACATATCAACTATGTTGTAACATGAATAGGCACAAACAAAAGATTCATAAATAACAATTCTTTGCAAGACGTTTGTTTGTTTCACATAAATAAAGCATAATGGGAATGGTATTCAGCTCGTCCCTCATAGAGTAGCAAAAGATAAATGCATAGGACACCTTCAAAGTTTATAAGGGTAACTAGATACAAATAGTTTTGGAACAAGCAATATCAAAGTTATGCATCAATCAACAAGTCTTGGGACAATGCACATAGAACTAAGAATGACAACTATGCTCTCTTAATTGGTACATAAAGATAGAAGGTGGTGACTCAATATAAAAGTGGAAGAAAGGCCTTCATAGAAGGAAGCAGGGATTCAAGTCTCATAAAGAGCTTCCAAAAAATATGGTACTTATTAGCTTTCAGCTCTTATTGCCCCTATCATAAGCATCTTCAAGTGATTAAGGTTAAAGTGAACAAACTATGGAGTATATGCTTGACAAAGTATAAGTTGGAAATCTAATGTCCCTTGAATACGAGGGCCTCTCCTCATGCTACTCAAGTTTAGTTACCAGTAAGTTCTTGTCATAGTAAGTACATGTGTCCCAACGGGGTACCTGTTAGGGGGATGATCCCCAGGTACCCCAACCGAACAAGAAACCAAGCAATCGGATCGCGTCCGGCTGACCAGATACAGCTGGACAGGGCAAGACAGGCCAGCTACCACACGGTAGCCGGATCAGCAAGAAGTAGCCGGCTACGGCGACGTAGCCGGACCCAATCAGTGAGACAGGACGATGTGCGTATCAGTGCATGGTACGCCCTGTACGATGACAAGACTGGCAACCACCCGGCCATACCAAAGACTTTGCGGGGATGACGCAGGAACAGTGGCCCGATGCTGACGACAGGCTCGCACGGCGTCCACTGTGCCTATGACAGCCATACCGCTCATACTCCGATGAGACATACCATGCCGGACACTGTAGATGACCAGCCCGCTGGGACCCGCATGTGGGGCCTGCCAGTCGGATCGGCAGGTGAGACCATTGCCTCTCTGCCTATATAAGGAGAGGCAAGGCCTTAGTGGAAAGGGTTGGTATAATTGCATTTAAGACAGTAGCTAGAGAATACAGCTCAAGGAGCACTTGTAGTTCATGTATCCCTGATAGTCAGATCCGGCAGGAGTAGGGGCTTTACCTCATCACGAGGGCCCCAAACCTGGGTACTTCTTGCGTCTAGCTATGCTTGCTTGTATCCAATCCCGCCTGCGGACGCCGTCGATAGCTTCCCTGCTAGTCCCCACACCTCTATCTAACCTCCTTAGGTACTGCCGTTCCCAATACAACAACAGTTGGCGCCCACCATGGGGCAACATGGCTTCGACCGGAGTCACGTTCCGCACGGGACCCGCACTTCAGCCGGTGAGCGCGTGGCCTCTGGCCTGGTTCTCACGCTTGGCAAATTCGACTGCGTCATCAACAACGCTTCCTGCTTCGCCGGAACCCCTTTCCCGGCGAACGGCACCGTCCTGCTGTTCGGCGACCTCCCTGTCTACGTCGCCACCGTTCCGGAGCGTTTCCCCAGGGAAATCGTCTCTGTCGCGGATCTGCCGCATCCGGGCGGTGGCGCCTCCATCGCATCTTGCGGCATGGAGGTCATGATGGCCGGCTCCAGCTCTCACCCCCGCCAGCCGTGGGAGTGAGGCACGGACGAGGTTGGGACTTCTGCCCCTCCACAGCCTCGGAACCCGGTGGAGGATGCCATTGATCGGCTCCTGACGCCGATTAACCTCGGGGACAACCCGGAGGAGAAGGAGGCCAATTCTCCATGGAGAGACAAATCCTCCTCCAGGAGGCCATGGAGCTAGCAGCAGCCCGTAAGCAACTCGAGATCACCCGACGTGAGTACGACCGTGCCCATGGCTTCACTCCGGCTACCGCGGAGCCGAGCCGGTGCGGCGCCGGGGCGGCGAGCTAGGCGGTAGGATGGAAAAGGATGGGGAGCCGGATCCCGCACCCGCCCTCATCCGGCCCACCTACAGCACGCCCATCAAGAACCTGCACGCGGCACCGGCCGCGGCAAAGGAACTGCCCAGTCTGTAGGGCGAGGAGCGAGCCCGCCAGCACGCTCGCGTGCAGGAGCTCCTCCGCATCGCGGATGAGCAGGCCGATGCCAACCGGCAGATCCAGGAGGACCCCCGCTACTCCAAGGGGAGCAAGCTGCCTGCCAACAGTAGGGGCGTGCCACGCAACACCTAGCAAGCGTCCTCCCCTCAGCCGGCTAAGGCCCGCAGCAGGCGTCGCAGCTCTGGCAGCAGGGGCTAGCCGCGCCAGGAGCAGACGGTGAACAGCAACCTGCCGCCTCCCCCTCCACCAACCGGGGCACCCAGACCCGCCGGCTCCCGTCTCTCGGGCCGGGTGGGAGCACTCAACCCAGATTGTCCGGATGCCCGTGACCGCATCGAGCTCCTCGCTCAAGCGCGCGTCATGGAGGAGGAAGATTCTACCGGCCCGGTTTGTTTCGGACCCTGCATCCGGAACGAGCCGTTTCCGGATAAGTTCTCCCTGCCCAGGGACCCCCCCAAGTACGACAGCAGCATGAAACCGAAAGATTGGCTGACCGACTATGCTACGGCAGTCGGCATCGCCCATGGAAACAAGCGCACAGCCGTGCGCTACGTCCCCCTCATGCTAACCGGGTCGGCAAGAACGTGGCTCAACAGCCTCGCGCCCAATAGCAACAATGCCTGGCCAGACTTCGAGAAAGTATTCGTCCGCAACTTCAACGGCACGTACAAGCGTCCGGGGCGCCCACGCGACCTGGACTTGTGCGTCCAAGGTGACCGTGAGACCGACCACGAGTACCTCGCCAAGTGGACGGAGGTGCGCAACACCTGTGAGGGCATCCTGGAGAGCCAGGCCATCAGCTTCTTCATCGAGGGTTGCCGAGAAGGCACCATGCTTCGCCACCGGCTACTGTGTGACGAACCGAAAACCATGGCGGAGATCATGACGGTTGTGGACCAGTACGCCACGGCGGATGCTTCCATGAAAAAGCCCCTCCGAGTAAATGCTGACGGGCGTCCGACTCCTACGGAGCCGGCTCGCGACCGTCCAGGCAATCCGGCTGGCGAAGCCTGATCCTCCAGGCGCCACGGCAACGACAACCGGTTCCACGGGGACCACCAAGCCGGGAAACAGAAGCCCCGCTACCACGCGCGGCAGGTCAATGCTGTGGAGGGTGCGACCGACGCACCGGCTAACGACGCAAGGAGGCAGAAGCCATGACTCACCTTCGACTAGATGTTTGACGGCCCGTGCAAGTGGCACAGCGGTCCCTTCAAACCGGCTACGCACACCACTCGGAATTGCAGCTGGACCCGCCAGCTAAAGGACCAGGGCAACTAGCCTCGTCTCCCCCCTCCCCCTCCGGGCGGACCCCCACCACCGGCTAGGGGAGCCGGTAATGATGGTAACGGTGACAATGGCGGAAACAACAACAACGGCTACCCCCAGCCGCACGCCGCCTACCACATCTTCGAGACGAAGCAGGACGACAAGCACAGCCGCAGGCGATGCTCCAAGGAGGTCAATGCCATCGTCTCTCCGGTCCCCCAGTACCTGAACTGGTCGGAAACCCCCATCACTTGGAGCCGTGCAGATCAGCCAGAGCAGCTGCCGACTCCCGGGGGCTACGCCATGGTGCTCGACCCCCTCATCGTCTCCAACGCGCGTACCTGCCGATTCTCGCGCGTCCTCATCGACGGAGGCAGTAGCCTCAACCTCCTCTACCAGTCCTTGCTGGAGAAGATGGGCATTCGCGAAAGCGACCTGCGCCCGACTACCAGAAAGTTCCACGGCGTACTGTCGGGGCCAGCCTGCGCCCCGCTGGGGAAAATCCAGCTGGACGTCATCTTCGGGACCGAGGAGAACTTCCGCCGCGACCCAATCTGGTTCAAGGTAGTAAACCTGACGAGCTCCTACCATGCTCTCCTCGGGCGCCCCACCCTCGCCAAGTTCATGGCCGTCCCCCACTACGCGTACCTCAAGACGAAGATGCCGGGACCCTGTGGCATGATCACCGTCGCCGGCTGACGAGGGTTTAACTCATCAATGCCCATTGTTATGGACTTGGGTTTGGAGAAGGAGGGAGCGCTGGAGACATCTATCGGATAGCAAACAAGCACACATGGGACAAAGGATTTACCCAGGTTTTGGCCTCGTAGAGGTCCCTACTCCTGCTTGTCTTCTCGTGGAATTATCGAAGGAGTCGAAAGTTACAATGGTGCGCAGATGCAATCTGGCGAGGGTTGTGGAAACTAGGGTTGCGTGTGTCCTCCTTGCTGCCCCCTCCTAGCCTTTATATAGATAGGCTAGGTCTCGGGTAGCAGGTTGAGTCGGTTATAAGTTAGGGTTTTCCCCTTCAAACTTTCTATCTTTAGCTTCTTCTTGTTCTTCAAGCAATCGAGAGTCCGTAGGTCACTCGAGTCCTTTCATCCGAGCCTTGGCGACACCGTGGGCCTGTACGTATTTGGACCGTATATACCAAGATCAAGTACCTGTAGGGTATACCCATGTCAGTAGCCCCTGAGTGTCCAGTGGAATCGTAGATTCGACTGGGGACTTTTTGAAGTCTTCGAGTGCTTGATTGAGTACATTTCGACTGCTTTTATTTGTGTCATAGGGATTGTTGATATACGTGCCTGAGATAACCAAAGTACCGGTATCAGTTAACCACCTTAGGGTGAAACAACGCAATCTACTCGAACTCGAGTCCCCGGACTCGAATCCGGAAAAGTGCTGGCGTAATTCGACTTAGGCCGCGGAGGTCTTACAGGAGTCGAATTCCAGTTATACGGGTGTGAGCACTCGACGCGTCCGTCAAGGCATGTTCATCGTGCCTGTAGGCACGGATATATTTCTGGTAGTGTGCAGCTAGATGCATTGTCAGGCCTTATTCAGGTCTTACGTTCACGCTGTAAGGGCGGCATCCGAATTTTATCATCGCGGAGACGATTCGGGCGACCCAGGAGACGTAGTCTCTTTGTAGGGAAAAATTATGAGGCGGTGTCGCCATGAGCTGCGAGTGTGGATGTTATCCACACACAGTTTTCTATGCAAATAATCATAGGGTGCGTGACCAGTGCTCCCTATGGGAGTAGCCCCCGAGTGCCTGGTTGAGTCGAAGACTCAGGCAGGGACTAAAAAACGTTTGTGACTGCCGTCGTCTTTTGGTTGCTTGTTTCAGTCAAAATTTTCCAGCGCTCCCTATGGGAGTAACCCATGTCCATAGTCAAATTGTATTTCGAATGGTTTGGGTTTGCTTTTGATTGTCCTTGTTCCTGCAAAAAGAAAAGAAAATTGTAGGGTGCACGGCCAGCGCTCCCTATGGGAGTAGCCCCCGAGTGCTTGGTGGAGTCGAAGACTCCAACAAGGACTAAAGTAGTCGAATTTTTCCATTGTGTAGCTTTGATGACGTCAGTACTGACGTTTGTATGACCTCGGTTGCCCGCGTGAGCGAGTTTGACGGGACGTGACGAGCGGTGGGTCCCACTTCCTGACTTTGATTTGACTGGGCGTGCGTAATCTTTATTTTAACCGCGCCTCCTCGATTTCCACGCGTAATGGGAGTAGTGGAGGGACGGTTCGTGTTTCCCCTTCTCCACGTGTCCAACACGATGTGCGCCACGCGTCCAGTAGGGTTTTTCTGAGCCGTTGGATTGCATCTTCTAGGGGTTAAGTAGCGATGCTACGACGGTAATTTTCCATCTGCGCTCTTTCTTCCTTGTTGCCATCGCCATTGCTACTGCTCTTCTGCTTTTTCTTGGGCTCGTTTCCTCCACAACGCTGGACCACCTCCGTTCGTTTCCGAGCTACTTTCTGCGCTCGCATCGCCGTTGTTCAATGGGGAAGAAGAAAGGAGGCGGTGTTGCTGATTCCGTGGCCATCGTCGCCGCGATGAAAAAGAAGGGTGGCTCCGCTGCTGCGGGCACCAGCGCCGCCGCCGGCGGGAAGAAGAAGGTCGCGGGCACCCGCGTGACAAATGGTGCATGGCGCCCTTCCATCATAAAGGCGTCGGATCTCCGTCTTCTTCGCCAAGACGGAGTTATCTCCGCAGCAGTCGCCGATGCGCGCGTCCCCAGCGGTGAGACCATTCCTGCTCCTCCCGCTGGTTTTCGAGTGATGTTTCTTGCATTCATCATTCACGGCATTTCCTTGAATCTCCACCCCTTTCTTAGGGGTCTTCTTTGTTTCTACGGGCTCCAGCTCCATCAGCTGTCCCCGAATTCGATCCTCCACATCACCTGCTTCATCACTCATTGCGAGTGCTGGCTCGGAATCGAGCCACACTTTGGTCTTTTCAAGCGCATATTTAAATTGAAGCGTCAGTCCGCATCTGGCTCTTTAGGTTATGACGTAGGTGGTTGCGGAATCCACGTTGACCCATCTGCCACCTACTTCGACATCAAGCTCACCAAGTCCGTCCAGGGATGGAGGGACAAATGGTTCTATGTCCGCGATCAGAAGTCCAAAGATGAGCACTTTGGACTCGCGCCCTTCGATCCCGTGACTCCATGCAAGAAGATGCGTTCCTGGAAGAACTTAGTTATGCCTGGCGAACTCGCGGAGACAGACGTGCTGTATCAACGCGTCTGCGACCTCGAGAGTCGCATAGGCGCAGAAGAGGGAGGTTGCGCCCTTATCCGAACCTGGCTGCGCCGTCGTGTCCAACCCCTTCAAGCCAGAGTTCATCCCATGTTTCAATGGGCTGGCGCTGATGATGCCACTCGCGTGTCTGCCGATGGCATGTCCGCGAGTGAGGTGGATAAG
Source organism: Avena sativa (assembly GCA_916181665.1). Taxonomy (NCBI): domain Eukaryota; kingdom Viridiplantae; phylum Streptophyta; class Magnoliopsida; order Poales; family Poaceae; genus Avena; species Avena sativa. Next base: position 202,677,059 of record OV702291.1, read on the forward strand.
AGGGTTCGACTGGTCACAAAGTACACTAGCAAGGATGTGCTTCTGAGTGAGCCAGTTGTTCCTCCTTTTGATGCTTCGAATCCTCCCCCTGAGGTACAGTTTTGCTACGCAGTAGCTTATTTTCTCGATTGCTTTTCTGTTGCTTACTTGTTCTTTTTGCTGATCTTCGCTGTCTATATGCAGGATTGGGCGGTGTCGCCTTGTATGCCCCCTCTCCCTGAGGGGATTATTCCTCGCGAAGCTTTGGAAGAGGACGAGTCTGGGTCAACTGTCCCTTCTGATGTGGAAGAGGAAGCCCCTGAGTCCGAGAGCCCGGATACTCGCAAGCGTTCGCGCAGGGAGGATTCCGACGCATCGTCTCCTTCGAATCCAGAAGGCATGGCTGTTGGCGTGGAGTCGCCAATTCTCGCCGTTCCTGTGAGAGCTGTGGCACCATCTTCTCGCAAGAAGATGCGATTGCCTAAGAAGTCTTCGTCGGAGTCGGTGGAGGCCACGTTTGATTTTGACAAGTTTGACTAGTAAGTTTTCGGGTTCATTTGTTCTTCTCTGTTTTCTTCTTGTTGGCTTTGCCCTGGAGTTTGCCCTTTCTCAATGTGGATTTTGTCTTGTAGTCAAGAGGCGTCGTAATCTTCTGGCGACGTCGAGTTTTTGAAGGAATCAGGAGTCGCGACTTCAAGGGCCAAGGAAGAGGTCGAGCGCGCTCCTTCCCCTCCGATGGCGGCCCACTCCAGGCACAATTCTTCGAGCTCTCCTCATGTAGGGGAGCAGCGAATGGTTGCTCGAATGACGGTACATCAAACCTCTTCGGAGTCGCTGGAGGATCATGTAAGCATATCTTTCCTTCTTTTTAGTGTGGTGGTCAACGTTATCCATTGCCTTCACTGATTCCTTGTTTGTGCGACAACTCTTTGTAAAGGAAGCCGCGCAAGTGGTAGAGCAGGTGATGGCGATGGGTCGCCAGCATGCAATGCTGCAGACGCGTCACCGCGTGGTCGAAAGTGAGTGTTCTACACTTATTCTTTTTTGTCTTCTCCTTTTTTGGTATAGTCGACTCATAGTCAACTTTTGATTGCCGTGTAGCTGAACATAACGCTTTACTGCGCAACATCGCCAACTTGGAGAAAACGCTTGCCGCCGCTGTGAAGGGTCGCGACGAGGCACTCGCAGCTCGTGACGAGGCACAGAAGCGTGAAGAGCATCTGCGTGCCTCCTTTGCAGCCAGGGAGAAGTTGTTCGAAGAACAACTGTTCTCAGTCGCCAATGCTCTCTCAGGTACCTTTTACTTGTGGATATTGTTGTCCTTCTCTACCCTTAGTGTTTTTTGCTGGTAGCGCTGAAGTTTTTTGATCCATGCATGGGTTCATGTGCAGATGCTGGCGATCTAAGCTTTGACCCGCAGGCCCTTCATCGTGACGATGCTCTGGTAGGCGCGGTGTCTGCAGTTGAGGACCGTAGCGCCGCTGTCCAAGATACACTTTCCAAGGCCAAGGTCGCCTTCAGTCGCCTCTGGGAAGAGTTGATGCCGAAGGCTGAGCTGATCAATAACATGGACGAGCTGGTGGAGTCATTCGCCGGTGGTGTGCCTTCCGCCTACAAGAACTCCCTCCGCATGGCTGGCGCGTCCATGACACTCGCGATGGTGCAGGCCCACGGAGCTGATATCGATCCTTCCGCGGTGTCGAAGGCGATGCTTGTTGGCGCGGATGGTCAGCAGGTAGTCTTCGCTCCTTTTGCGACTGCCTGTGCTAAATATGGCCATAACTTGATAAATTCTATTGCGAACTACTCGGAGGAGCTCCAACGTGCTAAGAAGGCGGCGAAAGCCTCGACCTCAGGGGCCGGCGGAAAGTCAGTGGCGTCTGACACTGCCACGGACTTGATGAAGCCCCCGAAGCCGTCGAAGTCGAAGAAGCTAGCTGCTTCATAGTTATCTTTTGTAATAGTTGATTTATTGTTCTTTTGGTTTAAGAACATGCCTGCTGGCGAGTGTGTCTGTGAATACTTATGCCGATCCTGAATGCATCTGTTCCCTTTGCCTTTGTGTTAATTTGGTCGCCTTATTTGCCTCTGTCTTGACTTGTGGTAGGGTACATCAAGTGATCCCATGGGGAGAACCCAGGACTCGCCATCTCTTGATGATACAGTGGCACCACCGCGCACCAGGGTAGAGGAGCTATCCTTGCTTTCGTGACTTCGTGACCGCGTGAAGCAGCTGGAGTGCGAGTTGCCCGTGATTCGCGGTAGCGCAGACGTGTGGAAGTCGAAGGCAGAAAAAGCCGCCGCCCGCGAGCAATATCTGCTTGGCGAGGTCACGCAGCTGGGCGACCAGTTTAAGTGTTAGTTTGCTTATTCTCATCTTTTCCTTTCTAGTTACTCGCAGCGGTACGTTGTACTCATGCTATTGATGCTGCTTCGTCTAGTTGTTAGCGCGCGCCATCCACAGGAGGAGAAGGATAGAATTTCCATTCGCCTTGATGATCTCACCCAGGAGCAACTTCAAGAGAGTGGATACTTCTGGGTAGATCATGATCGTGCGACTGCGTTGGCGACCCTGCAAGATCGCGCATCGCGAGTGCTGCTCTTCCTGAAGAAGTCGCAGTCGTCCTTGAAGAACATTTATCGGGCGATGTTCCCGCTGGACGACACTCCATCAAGCCTGCTGGCTCTTCCTGCCAAATTTCAAGACCTGTCCGCGGTTCGCCAGTGCGTGAGGCAGCATTTGGTGGCTGGTGCCAAGGCTGCCCTCTCAATGGTGCGATTGCACAGGCCTGGCGTGGATGTTGCCGCCATTGCCTCTGGGCCGCCAGCGCCACCAGCAGGATCTGTCTGGAATATGGTACCGCACTATCAGGCGGTGGACCGCCCAGCAGAGGAGATCATCGACTTCTTCGAGGAACAAACCAACATTCTTCTGTTGCAAGAGTAGCCAAATTTGCATCCTGCACATAAGTGTACTTGTGTTGTAAAGTTTGTATAGATGTTGTAGATAATTTATTGTCGAATGTGTATAAAGAGCTTTGTGAGCGTGAGGTGTGTTGCACTATACGAGTCCTTTTCGTTAGCCTGGCCATCTTTTATCTCGGACCCTTGTCAACCTGTCAGGTGCATTGCAGATGGGTTGAGTTTGTGTTAAGGGGTTCGATTGATGTGCCAGCTACTCAGGATATCGCGCTTTTGGTTCGAAGAACAAATGTATGTAGGGTGGCGCGGCCCCTAACTATAAAAATTGACAAAGTGTAGGAGAACACGGAGTTTTGGGGCACTTAGCTTTTATTTATTCGAAGAATAGTGTGAGGTACAATGTGCGGCTAAGTAGCCTTGGCTGAGTAGCCTTATTTGTGATGTAAAAGTAAAAAAATGACTAGGGGTAGAAGCGTCGTAGTTATGCAACGTTCCAAGGGTTGGAGTATGCGACTCCTGTCTCTAAATCTTGAAGGCGCACCTGGGATTACTTCTGTAATCACGTACGGTCCTTCCCAGGGGGACTCGAGCTTGAGATGCCCCTGCTGCTTCAGTCGCAGGACCAGGTCACCTTCGACGAAGGATCTGGGGCGAAGCCTTCTACTGTGATAGTTGCGCAGGTTCTGCTGGTAGATCGTAGATCTTTCTGCAGCGATTTCTCTTGCTTTGTCAAGGAGGTCGACGGAGTCTTCGAGTGCAAGAGATGACTCTTGTTCACTGTAAGCGACCACGCACGGCGCCTTGTACCATACTTCGGCGGGTAGTACGGCTTCTGCTCCGTGCACCATAAAGAATGGCATGTAGCCCGTGGTGCTGTTTGGAGTTGTACGTAGGCTCCAGAGTACGGATTGCAGCTCATCTAGCTAGCAACCCGCGGCTTGTTCGAGTGGTCGGAGGAGTCGCTTCTTGATGCCATTGCAGACGAGCCCGTTTGCTTTTTCCACGTGACCGTTGGTTTATGGATGCGCTACTGAGGTGTAGCTGATGTTGATCCCCAGGTTCTCGCAGAATTCTTGAAACTCCTTGGATGTGAAATTCGTCCCGTTGTCGGTGATGATGTTGTGCGGCACGCCGAAGCGGTAGACGATGGACTCGAAGAACTTGACTGCGCTGTGCCCTGATTGGTTGGTCACCGGCATGGCCTCGGTCCACTTGGTGCATTTGTCGACTGTAACCAAGAGGTAGACGTAACCTCCGCGCGAGGACCTTGGAAGCTTGCCAACCATGTCGAGCCCCCACTGTGCGAAGGGCCAGGCCAATGGAATAGGCCATAGCTCTGCGCCTGGTGCGTGTGGATTTTCCGCGAATCACTGGCAAGCATTGCATTTTTGGACTATGTCCTTGGTGTCGCGCATGGCCATGGGCCAGTAAAATCCAGCTCGTAGAGCTTTGGCAACGAGGGCGCAACTGCCAGCGTGGTGCCCGCAGGTCCCTTCATGGATGTCGAGGAGAACGGCTCTTCCATCGGCCATGGAGACGCATCGTTGTAGCACTCCTGTGATGCTACATTTATACAGTTCGCCGTTGATAACGGCGAATGCCTTGGAGCACCGCGCGATGTGCCGTGCATCTGTCGGGTCGTCCGATAGTCTCTTGCTGAGGAGGTACATAATGTACGGCTGTGTCCAAGATTGCTCGATCATCATGACACTCATTGGTCCCTCGAGTCCTGTGTCCAGCTCAAACTCACCGAGTGCCATTGGCTCATTGGGTGGCGTAGCCCCCGAGTCTGTTGCTGAGCTTGTTTTCTTCTCTGCAGCCTTTGGCTTGATGGAGCGTTCTCATATGCGCTCGAGAAATACCCCAGGTCGTATGGGGGCGCAGGTAGAGCCTATGTTGGCAAGTGCGTCCGCCTCCTCGTTGCTTTCGCGACCTACGTGTCGCAACTCGCAACCATCAAAGTCTCGTTCGAGTGTATCATAGAGGTCGCGGTACGCGATCATGTTGTCATTCAGTGCGTCACACTCGTGCATTGTTTGGTTGACAACCAACTTGGAGTCGCCATATATGATGAGCCTCTTGGCGCCGCAAGCTTTTTCCATCCTCATCCCGTGCAACAGGGCCTCGTATTCAGCCTCGTTGTTTGAGGCTGTGAACTGCATTCGCAGGATATACTTCAGCTTGTCCCCTTGAGGTGATGTCAGTATGACACCTGCGCCTCCTCCGTCTTTCCGCTTGGACCCATCGAAGTGCATTGTCCAGAGGTAGGACATATCTGGCTTGTCTGGGAGCTGGTTCTCCATCCAGTGCACGAGAAAGTCAGGGAGCACTTGCGACTTGATTGCGTCACGTTTTTCGTATGTGATGTCTCGTGGAGACAGCTCTATTCCCCAAAGCGTGACTCGCCCCGTGGCATCGGGGTTATTGAGGATATGTCCCAATGGGGCGTCATTGACTACCACGATTGGGTGTTCCTGGAAGTAGTGGCGCAGTCGTCGGGCGGTCATAAAGACGCCGTACGCCAGATTCTGTTAGTGTGGGTACCGCTGTTTTGTTGGCGTGAGGACCTCGCTGAGGTAGTATATCGGGCGTTGTACGTCGTGGACCTTGTTTTCCTCAGCTCGCTCGACGACGAGCACTGTGCTGACCACCTGGTTGGTGGCGGAGATGTACAGCAACAGTGGTTCCCTTTCTCGTGGAGTCACTAGTACTGGCGAAGTGGATAGCAGGCGCTTGAGATCTTCAAATGCTTCTTGCACTTCATTGGCCCACTCGAATTTTTCAGCTTTGCGGAGGAGCTGGTAGAAGGGCAGTGCCTTTTCACCCATCCGACTGATAAATCGACTGAGGGCCGCGATTCGTCCGGCCAGGTGCTAGACGCCTCTTATGTTCTTCGGCTTCTCCATGGCCAGTATGGCTTTTATCTTCTTCGGGTTTGCCTCGATTCCCCTCGCGGAGATGAGATATCTGAGTAGCTTCCCAGATGGTACGCCAAAGGCACATTTGTCCGGATTGAGCTTGATCCGGTAGCGATCGAGGTTGGCGAAGGTTTCGCACAAATCGTCGATTAGAGAGGCTTCCTCCTTGGTCTTGATTACTATGTCGTCGACATAGACTTGGATGTTGCGACCCAGTTGTTCCTTAAGGCAAGCCTGCATGCACCGCTGGTAGGTGGCTCCCACGTTTTTTAACCCGAAGGGCATTGTGTTGTAGCAGAACACACCAAAGGGCGTTGTAAATGCTGTTTTCTCCTGGTCTTCCTCCTTCATTCGAATTTGATTATAGCCTGAGTAGGCGTCGAGGAAGCAGAGGCACTCGCATCCAGCGGTGGAGTCGATGATCTGGTCGATCCGTGGCAGCGGGAAGTGATCTTTTGGGCAGTGCTTGTTTAAAGAAGTGAAGTCAACGCACATCCGTAGGATATCTGTGTCCTTTTTTGGTACCAGCACCGTATTGGCGAGGCAAGTGCTTTCCTTGATCTCGCGTATGAACTTGGACTCGAGGAGTCTGTTGATCTCCATTCCGACTACCTGCGCTCGTGGCTCAGATAGTCGCCTGATTGTTTGCTTGACTGGCCTTGCGTCAGGGTTGACGTTGAGTGCGTGCTCAGCGAATTCCCTGGGAACTCCTGGCATGTCTGCAGGACACCAGGAAAAAATTCCTAGTGCTCACGGAGGAATTCGACGAGCGCGAGTTCCTATGCGGGACTCAAGTTGTTGGCGATGAGGGCCGTCTTGGTGAGATCCGATGGATGGACCTGCACCTTCTTTGTGTGCATAGATGAGTCGAAGGAGAGGTCAGGTGAGCTTGGCCTACTCAGGGGAGGCAGACTGTTGTATGTCGTCTCTTTCAGTCTTGCGAGTTCCTCCTACATGCCGAAGGACTCGGAGATTCTGTTGAATTCCCTGTCGTAACTGTCAGATCGCTCAAAGCTCCCATTGATCGTTATGACGTTGTTGGGACCTGGCATTTTCATCTGCAGGTAGGCGTAGTGGGGTACTACCATGAACCTAGCGAATGCAACGCGCCCAAGGATGCAATGATATTGTGAGGGCCAGTCGACGACCTCAAAATCGATGCGCTCGCGCCGGAAGTTCTTCGGCATGCCGAAGATGACGTCGAGGTTGATTTTGCCTAGGGGGTATACGCCTTTCCCTGGGATGATGCCGTGGAACATTGTGTCCGATGCCTCTAGGCAGGTCAGAGGGATCCTCATTGCTCGCAAGGTACTCATGAATATGAGGTTGATGCCGCTTCCGCCATCCATGAAGACGCGACTCATGTCGAAACCACCAATTTGCGCCTCGAGTACAAGGGGGCCATGACCTGGGCGAGGTATCTGAGGCGGGTGGTCGCGTTTGTCGAAGGTGATGCACGACTCGCTGCCACTAAGGTACTCAGTGGTGGATGGTGGCGAGTGCGTGGCCAAGTTGACTTGGCGAGTGATGGCCTTCTGCACCCGGTTCGAGGGGCGCCCCTTTTGGATCATCATGGTACCCATGGCCCGTGGGTACGGTTCGCCCCCGTGGTGCTGGTCGGGTGCGGCTCTGTTCGGGGGTGGCCCAGGTGGTGGTGGTAGTGCGCCATGTGCCATGGCGCCTAGAGTGGCTCCGTAGCCTCTTTCGACCGCATTGCGGTTCATCCGAACCAATCCCTCGTGTAGCTTGAGGAACTCGCGGCAGTCTTTGAGGAGGTGGCTGGACTTTCTCTTGCCATCATGCTTGTCGATGTAGAAGTGTACCATGCATGGCCCGGACAATTTGTCCTCGATGGAGGTCGCGGGTGCTTCATCGCGAGTGCGGTGTTGCCATACTTGCGTGGTTTTCCCGGAGTCGTGGTATCCGCCGTTGCGGTATCCGCTATTGCGGTTATCATCGCGTCTATCGGCGTAGCCGGCCGCGACCATGTTGACATCATCGCGGTCATCGTAGATGCGCATGCGGCGCTTGCTTCGGCGGTCGCGTCTGCGTTCGAGTTCTGCCTCCTCGTCGGAGTGAGCATGATTTTTTACTGAATCTTCTCCATCGGCCCACTGATTCGCGATCTCCATCAGGTGGTCGATGGTCTGGGGCTTTGAGCGGCCCAGCTCCTCCCTGAGCTCTAGGCGGCAGACACCACCATTGAATGCATCAATCGCGCGGTCTTCTGAGATGTTTTCCGCGGAATTCTTGATGATGGACCACCTTTGGATGTAGGAGCGCAGCGATTCGCCAGATCTTTGCTGGCGGCATCTCAGCTCTTCGATTGATGCGGGTTGTTTGTACGTGCCCTTAAAGTTGCACACGAAGCTGTAAACTAATTCATCCCAACTGCGAATGGATCTGCGTGGGAGGTTATTGAGCCATGCCCGGGCAGCGCCCTGCAGCCGTAGCTGCAAGCATTGCATTGCAGTACTTCGACTGCCTTCGTGGAGCCTGACGGAAGAGATGTGGTCCTCCAGCCAGATCTTGGGGTCCTGCAGACCGTCAAATTTCGGGTTCTCCGATGGGAGTTTAAACCCTTTAGGCATTCGCTTCTGCCTAATGGATCTGCTGAAGCATCGGGCGCCGCAGAGCTCCCCATCTTCTTCTTCCGTGTCAGTCGACCGAGAACGTCGTGCCCTTGATTTGTCGATCTTGCATTGCGTGAGGTCATCGCGCGCATCGTAGTCACGGTCGTGTCGCCGTGAGCGGCGGCGTCGAGACAAGTCGTGGCTGTCATCGCTGGATGAGGGCGAGGAGTGGCGCTTTGCTAGCGCTTTGCCCTTTTTTGGGTCTGGTACTGGCTCCTTGTCGAGGGAGGCCTCGATAAACCCCAAACCCGTGATCGTAGATCGGTGCATGGCAGTTCGGGGATCTCCAGCTGGCAGCTGGTTATTGAGGAGGTACATGGTGGCTGCCATCACCGTAGTCTGCGGCGTCCTGGGAACCACGTTGCCTCTCGTGTCGACTATCATAGAGCCGAAGTCGAGGACTTTCGCGGCCTCTATGCATTCTTGTTCGGTGAGGTGAGCCATCCGCGACTGCCTCTTCTTGGAGAGGTGTTCGTTGCCTCTTGAGGAGGATCCTCTGTAGGAGGAGAGTCCATCCCGACGAAGGCTCGATTCGTCCGCTGCCTTTTTACGCGCCTCAACTTGCGCGATTGTTTGCAGTTGGCCCTTGAATTCTTCCTTCAGGAGCCAGTGATAGCCCATCAGCAGTTCCTGCATGGACCCAAAGGGTAGAGGTGTGCCCCGTAGGGCTTCGCGGTAGCGATCCCACTCTTGCTCGTTGAGCTTGATTACGATGCGTTCGCCGGTTTGCTCATTGATTATGCTGGGAGGTTCGACTGCTCCTCGTTGTTGACGGGAGCGTGATGGCCGCCATTACCGTCGTTGCCACCGTTGCCACCGTTGCCGGCGTTGGGTGGATCGGTGCCGTTATCGGTGTTACCACCATTTTCGCGATTGGCAGAGGTGTCGCCTGCGTTGATGACGGCACACATGAAGTGATTGGGGAAGCTGTTGCTCCCACAACTTTCAGATACGAAACCGTAGGTTCCATCTTTAGTGGCCAGATCACTCAGATCGGAATCGCGACTGCTGTCACTGATCGTATTCTCGACTGCCACCGGGGCGTTGAGCTCGCTGAGGGTGCCGATCGATGGAGGGAACCATGATGCCAGGGCAATCGCTGGTGCTGTCGGCTGATCAGGCATGTGAAGCATGCCCATCTGACCAACTTGGAAGCGGAAGCTCCCAATCGCCAGGCTGATTCCGTCGCCCACAGACTCGAAGGCCGGGCGGGTGGCCGGCGTGTGGACGGTGAAGTCGAAGGCACCAAAGAGCTGGCGAATCTCCGCTGTTGCGGAGTTGTAGATCGCAGTTGATGGGGCCGAAGAAGCCGCAACATCAGCAGTCCCAATTCCCACGGACGGCGCCAATTGATGAGGGTTTAACTCATCAGTGCCCATTGTTATGGACTTGGGTTTTGGAGAAGGAGGGAGCGTTGGAGACATCTATCAGCTAGCAAACAAGCACACAGGGGACAAAGGATTTACCCAGGTCCAGGCCTCGTAGAGGTCCCTACTCCTGCTTGTCTGCTCGTGGAATTATCGAAGGAGTCGAAAGTTACAATGGTGTGCAGATGCAATCTGGCGAGGGTTGTGGAAACTAGGGTTGCGTTTGTCCTCCTCGCCGCCTCCTGCTAGCCTTTATATAGATAGGCTAGGTCTTGGGTAGCAGGTCGAGTCGGTTACAAGTTAGGGTTTTCCCCTTCAAACTTTCTATCTTTAGCTTCTTCTTGTTCTTCAAGCAATCGAGAGTCCGTAGGTCACTCGAGTCCTTTCATCCGGGCCTTGGCGACACCGTGGTCCTGTATGTATTTGGACCGTATATACCAAGCTCGAGTACCTATAGGGTATACCCATGTCACCTGCTGTTTCAGGCGGTCGATGGAGTACGCCTCAGCCGGTTCCAAACTGGCAGAGGCCCATATCATAGCCGAGGAGAAGCGCGTGATCATGCGCAACGTGGCCATGGCCCAGCAGGACATGCCGGCTAGCAGCAAACCGGCTGGAGAAGGAACTTTCCAGCCGGCAAGGGAGACAAAGAGGATTCTGCTCGACCCCTCTGACCCGACTAAGTTCGTCACCATTGGTGCCGGCTTGGACATCAAATAGGAAGGCGCGCTCGTCGACTTCCTCCGTGAGAATCGGGACATCTTTGCATGGTCCCCCAAAGACATGCCGGGTGTGCCGAGGGAGTTCGCCGAGCACTCACTTCATGTGTGGCCGGACGCCAAGTCGGTCAAGCAACCTCTGCGCCGGTTCGCGGAGGAGAAGAGGAAGATAATCGGGGACGAGATCACCCGGCTCCTTGCAGCCGGGTTCATCATGGAAGTGTACCACCCGGACTGGTTGGCGAACCCAGTCCTGGTGCTGAAGAAGAACAAGACCTGGTGCATGTGTATCGACTACACCAGCCTGAACAAGGCGTGCCCAAAAGACCCCTTTGCCTTGCCCCGTATCGATCAAGTTATCGATTCCACGGCCGGCTGTTATTTGTTGTCTTTTCTAGATTGCTATTCCGGGTACAATCAGATCCGGCTAAACCCGGCTAATCAGATTAAGACATCATTTATCACCCCCTACGGGGCTTTCTGCTATGTAACCATGCCTTTCGGTCTAAAGAATACAGGCGCTACCTATCAGCGCTGCATGCAGAAGTGCTTGCACTCGCAGATAGGCCGAAATGTGCATGCTTATGTGGACGACGTGGTCATCAAGACCAAGGAGAAGCGCACCCTCCTCGAGGATCTGGGAGAAACATTTGGCAACCTCCGCTAGTACCAGATGAAGCCGAACCCGGAGAAGTGCGTCTTCAGAGTACCATCCGGTCAGCTACTCGGTTTCCTCGTATCGCAACGAGGTATCGAGGCGAATCCGGAGAAGATCGCGGCCATCGAGAGGATGCAGCCGCCCAGGAACCTGCTTGGAGTCCAAAAGTTCACCGGATGTCTGGCCTCCCTCAGTCGTTTCGTCAGCCGGCTGGGGGAGAAGGCACTCCCGTTGTACCAGCTGATGAAGAAGACAGACAAGTTCTCCTGGACTTCGCAAGCCGACACCGCATTTCGCGACCTCAAGCGCATGCTATCCACAGCGCCGGTTCTAGCCACGCTGGCTAGAAAGGAGCCGATGTTGCTCTATATAGCAGCCATCAGCCGGGTCGTTGATACAGTGCAAATGTATCTATAATTTTTGATGTTCCATGCTTGGTTTTATCTCCTTTCTTGTGTTTTGTCCACACTTTGGAGTACTTTTCATATGATTTCTTGGACTAACCTATTAACAAGAGCCACAGTGCCAGCTGCCTGTTTTCTGCTGTTTTTGGTTCCAGGAAAGTCAGAAAATGAATATTCTCGGAAATGGACGGGACAAAAGCCAAAGTGCCTATTTTTCCAGAAGACTCCAGGAGCCAGAATACGAGACGGAGGAGGGCCAGGGGCTGGCCACACCCCCCCCCATAGGCGCGGGTTGGGCCTGGCCGCGCCAAGGCATGGTGTGGTGGCCACAGGCACCCCCTCGGTCTCCCTCTTCGCCTATAAGAAGCCTTCTGACCTAAAAACTTCGGGGGGTTCAACGTTTTTCCACGAAAAGTTCTGCTGCGCCGCTGCCACTGAAGGGGAGATTTGGGGGACAGAAAGTCTCTGTTCCGGCACCTTGCCGGGATGGGGAAGTGCCCCCGGAGCCATCTCCATCGATCTCCACCATCATCTTCATCGACCATCCATGTTTCCCCCATCTATGAGTGAGTAATCCCCCGCTGTAGGCTATGGGGATGGTAGGGATTGTATGAGATCGTTCATGTAATGGCATCAGATTGGTAGGGCATGGTGCCTAGTATCTTTTATTAGTGCTTTATGACTTTGTTGCGACTTGTTGTGCTTAATGCTTGTCACTAGGGCCCGAGTGCCATGATTTTAGATCTGAACATGTTATTGATTCATTATGATAGTATTGTTTTGGGTCTTATCTGCAAGTTGTATACACACGTCGTTGTCCGGAACCTATGGCCCCGAAGTGACAGAAATCGGGATAACCGGAAGGGAAAGGCTTTGATGTGAGGATCACATGTGTTCACGGAGTGTTAATGCTTTGCTCCGGTGCTCTATTAAAAGGAGCACCTTTATTGCCAGTAGTTCCCTAGAGGCCCCGCTGCAAACGGGCTGGCAGGACAAAAGATGTTGTGCAAGTTCTCATTGCGAGCACGTATGACTATATATGGAACACATGCCTAGGATTGTCTAGTACTTGGATGCTTTATCTTATTTATCTGCAATTGCCCTATGTTCTGATTTATATGTGAATTGTCTTGTCCATGCAACGCCCGTCCATCCATCCCTATGCCTACCGCACTCGAATCCCACTGTTTACTTCTTTTGTTACTATTGTCTTTGCTTTACTACTGCTGTTAATTTGCTATTCCTACTACAAAACTGTTGCTACTGATAAATTGCTGTTAGCAAGATTGTTTCCAGGTGCAGCTGAATTGACAACTCAGTTGTTAAGGCTGGTAAATATTCTTTGGCTCCCCTTGTGTCGAATCAATAAATTGGGTTTCACTTCCCTCGAAAATACTGCGATACACCCCCTATACTTGTGGGTCATCAAGACTATTTTCTGGCACCGTTGCCGGGGAGCATAGCTTTATTTATCAAGTCCACTTGGATTCACTATTGTTCAAGCTAAGTTTATTTTCTCCTTGTTTGCTTGTTTCTTTATCAGAAATACAAAAAAAATTAGTTCCTACTCTTGTTGTTATTTTCGTTGGTCTGTTATTGTCTTGCATTATCATGCTTGTTGTCAATGGTTGGTTTCTTTGAAACTGAAGCTTATTGGCAAGGTGGGTTCACGGAAGATCAAAAATATTATTATAAGGAACACCGCTTGTCACAAAAAGGGAAACACTTATGGGAACAAATTGATAGATTGTATACCATTGCTAGAAACGTGTGCTCTACTTATAATGTTACTTATTGCTGTGATGAATCTCGTTGCAGAAAGAGGTATAAACACCTCCCTTTTCAATGTGAGTATAATGATAATGATACCATATCTTCCTATTCTAAAGGAATTTATGACTTTTATGATGCGTAACAAATTGAAGAATTTATTGCTTGGAAGGGTGCTTTTGAACTTGCCTGTTTGCTTGGAAATATTGATGATTCACCTTATAAGTATGAGGTTTATAGTATACTTAAATTTTGCTTTGATAATTACAAGAATGAAAATGGCCCTATTCTTGAGTATTTTAATAGATGCTCTCCACAAATGGAAGAGACTAATGCCTTGCAGGATCCTATGGAAGAAGAAATTGATGAACCTGAAATCTCATTAGATGAAAAAAGAGGAGGAGAGTGATGAACAAAATGAGGAAGAATGGATTAGCTACCCATGCCTACCTTCTAATGAGAGTAACTCTTTATCCCTTACATTATTTGATTGTCCTCCATGCTTACTAAAGGAGGATGAATGTTATGTTCCTGAGGATTCTTTTGAAGATGTTTATAATAAAGCTCTAGTGCTTGTAGATCATGAAAAGCATGCTTTATGTGATAGTTATATTGTTGAGTTTATTCATGAGGCTACTGAAAATTATTATGAGAGAGTAAAATATGGTTGTAGAAGTTTTCATGGTATTGAAACACCTCTCTATGTGCTGAAAGTTTTGAAGTTACTCTTGTTTTATCTTCCTATGCCTGTCACTTTGTTCTTTGTGAATTTATTTGCATACGCGATTCCTATGCATAGGAAGTGGGTTAGACTTAAATGTGTTTTGAATTTGCTTCTTGATGCTCTCTTTTACTTCAACTCATATTTCTTATGAGAGCATACTCTCAAACTTTTATGCCTGAAGATGATAATATGTCTACTATTCTTGGGAGACCTTTTCTTAAATACTGCAGGAGCTATTATTAATTGTAATCAAGGGAAGTTGACCTTCAATGTCAATGAAAAGTAATATACTATCTATTTCCCCAAGAAGATTGAAAGGACTTATGGTTTGAATTCAATTGAACATGTTGAGGGCATTCAAGTTGGAGAAATATATTGTCCCATACCAAGAGAAAAATTTGAAACTATTATGATTGGGACCATTGCTATCAAGGTTGAGGTAACATAATCATTAGTGGAATACAAAGTTTTATCTCATATGAATTTTTTTGGTAACAAGACCTGATCAATCTTGTTAACAAAAGGATTTCATTGAACAAAACAATGTTTTCACCATGATTATCTCCGCTTACGTCTATTCTATCCATTTTTAGTTTTTGCTTATGCCTAACTTAAAGGCATTAAAGAAAAGTACTTATTGGGAGATAACCCAAAAGTTTTAGTTGAGTCTTGGAAGTTATTACTTCAGTAATAACCGCTCCTTATCCTTTTTATTTGCTTTTTGTGCCAAGAGTAACCTCTAATGAGAGAGAAGTAATGATTGGGAAAGTTGCTGTCCCGAAACAGATTTTTGTGCTTCACCGTAAAAATATGTGAGAGAGCTCTGTATGTCGGATTGAGCTGTAATTTCTCATGCTTCTGCCCCAGGTTGTTATCTAACTTTCCTTAGTTAACACTTTTTGATTTGAGCAACATAAAGTCTTCGAAAAAATTCGTCTTTACCTGCTGGTCTGTTTTGACAGATTTCTGCCATTTTTTGCATTTGCTTCTTGTTGGTTCCTTTTTGAGTTCTTTTGGGGATTTGAGCTTTTTGAGGGAAGTGCTACAGTAGCTAGTGTTCTAATGGAAGTTTATTTTGTGTTAGAACTGAACCTTAAGACTTATTTATCTTGAGTGCACTAATATTGCTAATAAAGATTGTGTGATGTTTTGTATGAAGGAAAATTTTCAGGTGTATGGAAGAAATGAGTAATGAGATGAAGGATGGACTAAAGCCCAAGCTTGGGGATGCCACGCGTGTCACCCCAAGAAATATCCAAGAAGTACAAGCGTCAAAGCTTGGGGATGCCCAAGGCATCCCCCTCTTCATCAATAAAAATCCCAGGTTTCTTCCAAACACTTCATTTTTATTGTTTCATGCACAGTTGTGTTGTTCTTGGAGCGTCTTCTATTTCATTTTTGTTTTGGTTTTTCATTTGCTTTGGTTTGCTTAGTTTGCTGAATAAATTGGTTGGACCTCCTCTTTCATGTATTAGTGTTCAAATAGTTTGGTTTGGTTCGGAAAAGAGTAGGAAAGCTCATGCTTAAGTGGTAAAGAGAGCTTGTTTTTGACTGTGGCCTATGCTCTGTCATGCCATGATTGATATTGTTTTCGATTTATGCTTAGTATTCTTTGTTGTAGCATGACTTGTTATAAACAATTGAGATTGCTTAATGTGCCTTGGATGAATCATGCGTTGTTTTAGCATATTAAAGCATAGTATAGTGGTATTCTCCTTTGATGCTTTATTTGGGTTGACTTAGCACATGCTCACACCATGTTATGACTATCCCAAGTCATCATAAGCCTTTATGATCCTTTAGTTTTCAACTTGTAGTATCACTTTATGCTTTGATCAATGATGTTGTGTCGCTCTGCATGATTATAGCCATTATTGCTCTCTCGTTTGTCGCCCCCTTACTATTGCTAGCCTTCACTTTCACTGAGTATGTTTTACTCAAGTTTCCAACTCCCTAAACCAAATATTGCCAAAGTGTCTACCATACCTACCTATTAGCATCATTTGCTACTTCCGTGCATATTCAATATGCCTTGTTTTCTTCCGAATAAAATGTTTGCTTGTTATGACAAAGTTAGTTAGTAAAGATCTCACGAACTTGATGGCACACTTTATTTCCTACACTTAATAAACCTGAACCATTGTGATTCTCCATGAAAGTTATATGCTTGCAAATTATAGTCTGGGGATTAGCAGAACCGTGCTGTCACGAGGAACGCTTTCTTTTGTTTGCGGATGTCGTCGGGGTGAAATAAAAGAGGAACTTGTAAGTCCATGGAGTTATGTATGTGTGTTAGAGAAACGCCTGGGCCGCTGGTCTAATCCATGCTGACATGGTGGAAACCTGCAGCGTAACCATAATGATATTTATGAAGCATTCTTCTTATAAAAAAAGAGAAAGATAGCTATTGAGAAAAAAAAAGAGATTTATGAAAAGAGGAAAGAGAGAAAAAAGCACCATTTTCCCATGGTAAATAAGAAGATTGCTGAGATACTCATTGTCTGCTTGCCTTGTCATTTTGATATGGGGATTCTTCCGTATCATCGGGCAAGTTGTACCCCGTTGGCGGTTCTCAATGATACGCACATACTTACAATGACAAGAACTTACCGGTAACTAAAGTTGTGTAGCATGAGGAGCGACCCTCGTACTCAAGGGACTTGGGATTTTCAGTTTATAGTCTGTCAAGCATATAACTCAGATTGGACCTCACTTTCACCTTAACCACATTAAAGATGCTTATGATAGGGGTAATGAGAGGTCAAAGCTAATGAGTACCATACTTTCAGCATTTGGAAGCCTTTCAAACTATTCAAAACCTTTTCATTTCCTTGTTGAGTGTCCACACATTCTTTGAGCACTTTCTTGAGAGCATAGTGGCCATTCTTAGTTCTATGTGCATTGTCCCAAGACTTGTTGATTGATGCATACCTTGATATTGCTTGTTTTAAACTATTTGTATCTAGTCACTCTTGTAAACTTTGAAGGTGTCCTATGCATTTATGTTTGCTACTCTTTGAGGGACAAGATGAATGCCACTATGCTATGTTTTCTTTATGTGAAACAAACAAACGTCTTGCAAGGCATTGTTATTCATGAATCTTTTGTTTGTGCCTTTTTATGTTGCAACATAGTTGCTATGTCTTATTGCTAGAACTTTGTCTTTCATGTTATGATTGAAGTACTATGATCCTAGTTTTGAATGTTTTACAAATGCTTTGATCAAGTTTATGATGGTGCATGTCACCTCAAAAATTATTCTTTGTTTTTATCACTTACCTACTCGAGGACGAGTAGGAGTTAAGCTTGGGGATGTTGATACATTGCAAATGTATCTATAATTTTTGATGTTCCATGCTTGGTTTTATCTCCTTTCTTGTGTTTTGTCCACACTTTGGAGTCCTTTTCATATGATTTCTTGGACTAACCTATTAACAAGAGCCACAGTGCCAGCTGCCTGTTTTCTGCTATTTTTGGTTCTAGGAAAGTCAGAAAATGAATATTCTCGGAATTGGACGGGATAAAAGCCAAAGTGCCTATTTTTCCAGAAGACTCCAGGAGCCAGAATACGAGACGGAGGAGGGCCAGGGGCTGTCCACACCCCCCCAGGCGCGGGCTAGGCCTGGCCGCTCCAGGGCATGGTGTGGTGGCCCCAGGCACCCCCTCGGTCTCCCTCTTCGCCTATAAGAAGCCTTCTGGCCTAAAAACTCCGGGGGGTTCGACGTTTTTCCACGAAAAGTTCCGCTACGCCGCCGCCACCGAAGGGGAGATTCGGGGGACAGAAAGTCTCTGTTCCGGCACCCTGCCGGGATGGGGAAGTGCCCCCGGAGCCATCTCCATCGATCTCCACCATCATCTTCATCGACCATCCATGTTTCCCCATCTATGAGTGAGTAATCCCCCACTCTAGGCTATGGGGATGGTAGGGATTGGATGAGATCGTTCATGTAATAGCATCAGACTGTTAGGGCATGGTGCCTAGTATCTTTTATTAGTGCTTTATGACTTTGTTGCGACTTGTTGTGCTTAATGCTTGTCACTAGGGCCCGAGTGCCATGATTTCAGATCTGAACATGTTATTGAATCATTATGATAGTATTGTTTTGGGTCTTATCTGCAAGTTGTATACACACGTTGTTGTCCGGAACCTATGGCCCCGAAGTGACAGAAATCGGGATAACCGGAAGGGAAATGCTTTGATGTGAGGATCACATGTGTTCATGGAGTGTTAATGCTTTGCTCCGGTGCTCTATTAAAAGGAGCACCTTTATTGCCAGTAGTTCCCTAGAGGCCCCGCTGCAAACGGGCTGGCAGGACAAAAGATGTTGTGCATGTTCTCATTGCGAGCACGTATGACTATATATGGAACACATGCCTAGGATTGTCTAGTACTTGGATGCTTTATCTTATTTATCTGCAATTGCCCTATGTTCTGATTGCTATGTGAATTTTCTTGTCCATGCAACACCCGTCCATCCATCCCTATGCCTACCGCACTCGAATCCCACTGTTTACTGCTTTTGTTACTATTGTCTTTGCTTTACTACCGCTGTTACTTTGCTATTCCTACTACAAAACTGTTGCTACTAATAAACTGCTGTGAGCAAGATTGTTTCCAGGTGCAGCTGAATTGACAACTCAGTTGTTAAGGCTGGTAAATATTCTTTGGCTCCCCTTGTGTCGAATCAATAAATTGGGTTTCACTTCCCTCGAAAATATTGCGATACACCCCTATAATGTGGGTCATCAGTCGTCAGCGTCGTCTTGGTGGTGGAGCGCCCCGAGGAAGGCAAGGCTCAGCCGGTTCAGAGGCCCGTCTACTACCTCAGCGAGGTTCTCACCCTCTCCAAGCAGAACTACCCCCACTACCAGAAGATGTGCTATGGCGTGTACCTGGCATGCAAGAAGCTCAAGCACTACTTCCAGGAGCACCCGATTAAGGTCGTGCGCACCGCACCCCTTTCGGAAATCATCGGCAACAAGGACTCCACCGACCGAGTCGCCAAGTGGGCCATCGAGCTAGCCGCTACTCCATCCAGTACGAGCCCCGGCTCACGATCAAGTCGCAGGCATTGGCGGACTTCCTCGTCGACTGGGCTGAGACCCAGTATCTCCCACCGGTTCCGGATTCAGACCACTGGAAGATGTACTTCGACGGGTCGAAGATGCTCGGTGGCTTGGGAGCCGCCATCATGCTCACCTCGCCCAAGGGAGACCGGCTGGAGTACGTGCTACATATCCACTTCAAGGCCTCCAACAATGTAGCTGAATACGAGGCACTGGCGCACGGACTCCGGTTAGCCACGGAGATCGATGTCAACCGGATCATGTGCTTCGGTGACTCGGATCTGGTGGTGCAGCAAGTGTCCGGAGAATGGGACGCCAGAGATGCAAACATGGCCCTCTACCGGTTCCACATCCAGAAGCTCAGCGCCTCCTTCGACGGGTGTGAATTTCACCACGTCCCTCGCGTCAACAACGAGGCAGCCGATTTGCTCGCCAAAATCAGATCCACCAGGCAGCCGATCCCACCAGGGGTCTCTTTGGAGCACCTGCGCAAGCTCTCCATCAACCCGTCGCTAGAGTCAAACTCCATCACCTGGGCAGGAAGTGTTCCAGCTGGCGGAACGGCAGAAGCGGAGACGCCAGAGCCACCAAAGAAGAAGACCCGCACCAATTCTAGCAAGGCAGTGCCCTACGGCTCGCAAGACCCGGGGGCTGTCGGTTCATCAAGCAGCTCGGGGGCTGCCGTCCCGGGTACACCACCCGGACGATCCCCCGACATCCGTCAACCAGAGGGCGGGAACGTCCTCGTCATTCGGGAAGTGCCATCCTGGGCACAGCCCTTCATGAGCTACATCGCCAACAGAGAACTTCCGGATGACGAGGTGGAAGCCAGGCAAATCCGGCGCCGTGCGCACACGTACACCATCATCAACGGCGAACTGTAGAAGCGCAGCGTATTCGACATTTTCCAAAGATGTGTCGATGTAGACACGGGCTCCCGGCTACTCAAGGACATCCACCAGGGCGAGTGCGGGCATCACGCTTCGTCAAGGGCGATAGTCGCCAAGGCGTTCCGTCATGGTTTCTATTGGCCCACCGCCCTCGAGGATGCTGAGCAGCTGGTCCACACGTGCAATGGATGCCATCGCTTCGGGCAGCTCAGGCACATGCCAACTTCGGTACTCAAGACCATACCGATCACCTGGCCCTTCGCGGTCTGGGGGCTCGACATGGTCGGTCCCTTCAAGCGGGCGCGCGCGGGTATGACCCATCTGCTGGTAGCGGTGGACAAGTTCACGAAGTGGATCGAGGCTAAGCCCATCTGGAAGCTGGACGGGGCGACAGTCGTCACCTTCTTCACCGACATCATTAACCGATTGGCTACCCCAACAACATCATCACCGACAACGACACGAACTTCGCCAAGGGGGCCTTTGCCCGGTTCTGCAACAACAAGGGCATCTGGCTGGACCTCGCCTCCTTCGTGCACCCGCAGTCCAACGGGCAAGTGGAAAGGGCAAACGGCTTGGTGCTAGCCGGTATCAAGCCGCGTCTCATGGAACCATTGGAGCGGTCCCCCGGATGCTGGATCGAGGAGCTTCCGGCTATGTTGTGGAGCCTCCGCACCATGCCGACTAGATCAACCGGCTACACGCTGTTCTTCCTGGTCTACGGATCGGAAGCCATCCTCTCCGCGGACATCGAATTCGACTCACCATGCAAGCTCTTATATGACGAAAAGGCCAACCATGAGGCGCGGGAGGACGGAGTGGACCTCCTGGAGGAGGCCCGTGAGCTGGCTCTGTCCAGCTCAGCCCTGTACCAGCAGCGACTACGTCGCTACCATTCAAGCCGGATCCGCCTAGTCGCGTTTCGCGAGGGCAACCTGGTTCTCCGGCTGGTGCAAGATACGAAGGGCATGCACAAGTTATCGCCACCCAGGGAGGGCCCCTTCATCATCAACCGGGCGCTGCCCAACGACTCCTACTACCTCATTGACACGCAGCAGCCGTGCAAGAACAAGATGGACAAATCAGACGAGGAAATCGAGTGTCCCTGGAACGCGGCCCTGCTGCGCCCGTTTTACACCTAGTCGCCAGACAGTGTATGTATCCCGCAAACCCTATGAATGAAAATGCGGACCCCTATGAGAATCTCGGGGGCTCCTTGCTAGAAATGTGTTTTCGCATCTGCTTTTCTGGTTCTGATTTTCCGGCTCCAGGAACCCCTACTCGGGGGCTCGCCGACTGGCCTGGCCTGCTAAGTCAACAAACCGACTGAGTAGTGTGCGATGATGTCAAAGGCCCACTCTTCGTCTCAGCTATAGACCACAACCCGGCTATCTGGCTAGCAAGAGAAAAAGCCCGAGGCATCCCACACGAAAAACAGGGAGGAGACACGACAGACCGGGCGTTCCGGTCTTGCAACTAGCTCGAACCAATCTAGCTACTAAGCCGTTAGTACCGTGCGCAATGTACTGTCAGCTCCCTTCGATTCCGGCTACAGACCGCAACCCGGCTGCCCGGCAAGGACGCAGCAAAAACAGCAGAGCACACGGGAAAGCGACCAAGTGTCTGGAGAGGCACAAGCCAGTTTTCGAAAAAACAAGCCGTTTTTCGGCTACAATTTGATAGACTAACCTATTAACCTGCGAGGATGTATGTGTATGTATATGTATATTCTTGCCCGACTACCTCGAGTCGGAATTCAGGAAAAGGGAAGAAGATTCGAAGTCCTTGCCTTCATCAAGCGCTCCGAATCTCGGGGGCTACACCCACTAGGTGCGCTCGCGCGCCCCCAGTGGAATCTTGTAGTTCCTGACCGGCTAAGGGCGTTTAGCCGGTCGTTCGGAGCCCAGGTGAGGGCAAGGGCAGGAGCAAGAGAAGACAAGGAAGATACGAAGCACCTGGCTACACTAGCTACTCCGAATCTCGGGGGCTACACCCAGTGGGTGCGCTCGCGCGCCCCCACTGGAATGTTAGTTCTCCCGGCTGAAGGCATTCAGCCAACGAAAGCAGCCGACTAAGACGAGTCTAGTCAGATAAAGTTAGAAGACGTGAGAAAAAGAAGGAAGATTCGAAGCACCTGGCTGCGCCAGCTACTACGAATCTCGGGGGCTACACCCAGTGGGTGCGCTAGCGCGCCCCCACTGGAGGTGCAGTTCCTCCGGCTAAAGGTGTGAAGTCAGATGAAGTAAGCCGGATAAAGTCAACCAGCAAAATATTGAAAGAGAACTCGAAACGCACAAGTTAAAGGAAACTCAAGAGTTCAATATTAACAAACAAAAAGGAGGCGAAGCTCCCATAAGTTACCCGGCATCAGAGATAGCCGGTACAGACAGACAAGTTTCACACATAACAAAAGCAAGACAAATACACCCGGCATCCCAGGGCAGTAGCTAAGCGGCAGGACCCTTGCCGTGAGGAGCATCTTGACCGACAGAGGCTACGGGCGGAGGAGGAGGCGCGGAGCTCGATCCAGTTCCGGCGCCCGCAGGCAGCGGCAGCGGGCCTTCCGCATTAGGAGTGCCGACGGACTCCGAGTCGGTGAGCACCTCGTCGGGGTCCACGTAGTCGGCGATCTTGATGGCACACCTGCGGAGCTCCGGATGGGCTTAGCGGATGAAGGCAAGGTCGGCGCCGGCACGGAAGCCTCCGTCGATCTTCTCGACGCGGGCATCCTTGTACCAGGAGAGCATGAGGGCCAGAGCCATCTCCGCTCTGGCTCATGCCGCCAAGTCCCGCAGCCGGTCCACCGCAGCCGGCACCTCTCCCACCTTCGCAGCCAGCTGAGCCATTGTCTCCGGAACTGGAGCCTCTGGCCACATGAAGGAGAAGACGTCCTCTGCCGCTTGGCGAAGCTTGGCAGTCTCTTCGCCAAGCAGGACGACGAGCTCCTGAGCCGTCGGCTGCGCTCCTAGCCAGTTCTCCTGCAGCCGGTTGTAGGCCAGCAAGTCTATGCCGGGATAAAAAGCTATCAAAAAAGAGAGTCAGATCCGGCTACCAGTCCGGAAAGAAAAGAAGGCGGAAAAGGGGGAACTTACCCTTAGCCGTGTGGCCAACCTGCATCAGCTCCTCCACCAGAACCTTCTTCTTCGCCGCAAGCCGTTTGATCTCCTTCTCTTGATCCTTGTTCTGGGCCTCGAGAAGGTTGAAGGCCTCGATCCGACTGGCGAGGGAGGCGTCGCGCTCCTTGATGGTGGCCTCCAAGCCGTCTACCCTCACGTGCCAATCCTTATTCTGCAGCCGCAGAGTAGAATTGGACTTCCTCACTCGGTCGTTCGCTTTCTTCAAGCGATCGATCTCGCGCTGAGCGCACACGAGGATGGCTGCAACCAAGCCGGCTATCAGTAAAAAAAGAGAGAGAGAGCAAGACGGATGAAGCGAAATTACTCTGGGAGGTCCCGTTGGCAGCAGCAAGCTTCTGCTCCAGGGTCCGGTTCCCACCGGCTGCGGCCTCCAGCAGCCGGATCTCCTTCACCGCCAGTTCAAGGGTGGCGGCGAGATCCGTCAGCGAGGCGGCAGAGGAGGCGTCGTCATCCACGGTGTTGGCGGCCAAGGATTCCTTCGCGGCAACCACCACCGTCCTCCACTCCTCCCCCGGCTCCTCGTCGGAGTTGTCATCACCAACAACTACGAGCTCCTTGCCACCAGTGCCCCCCCGCGCACCCGTGGAAGAGCCATCCGGCTGCGAGGACTTCGCCTCCGGCTGAGGACCCCCCGATCCGGCTGGGGCAGCCGGTTTAGCTCGAGGGGGAGATGGAGGCAGCACTTCGGAAGAAGGAGGGATGCTGGCTGATGCAGTCGGAGCATGGGGCAGCGACCCGGTTGGAGCTCGAGCCAGGCTGGCGGCTCCAAAAGAAACCAACATGCTAAGAAGAAGGATAAGAAGGCAAAGGCAAATAAACCAAAGTTAGGAAGGAAGAAAAACGAAGCACGCAGAAAACGCCAGAAGAAAAGAGGGAGAAGGGACGTACCCTGGCACAACTGGGAGCGGCCCCTTCTTCCGGCCAAGGCGGCTCGGCAGCAGGGCGTTGGACCGGCTCCTCTTGGGAGCCGGCTCCTCCGTTGCAGGCCGGCGGGAACTGGAATGGCTGGAGCCGCTCCTGCCTGCCTGGATCGATGGTCGGCGTGGCCTCCTCCTCCTCGTGAACCTCCGTGTGGGGGTCAGCAGCCGGCTCGTCATTCCGGCTGGGAAAGGCATCGCCATCCCTGTCCGACTCCTCGCCGGACCGCCGAGCGCGCGGCTCAGGCAAGTCAGGCGTGAACTCCTCAAGGGGAGCCTCACCCTCCTCGCGAAGGATGCAAGCGAAGATCTGCCGAATATAAGAAGTCAGCCGGACATAACAAGAAAAACACAGGAAGAACAAATGAAGTTTCTGGCTATAAGAACTTACCCGGGGCGCGCGGTTCTCCCGGCTGTAGGGCGCCAGACTGAACTTCCAGTTCTCTGGCAGTCGCTCCTTGGTGATCTTCCACACCCACTCCTTCAGGTTGTGGTAGCAGGGATCGCGGTGCGACAGCCGGGTCGGGTCCATCCGGCCGGAGTAATAGCACATTTTGTGCGCCCGCTGCTGCAACGGCATCATCAGCCGGGACATCCAGCTGAGGGTGATATCCAGGCCGGTTAGCTGGTAGGTGACAAGGGAGCGCATGCGCTGCAGCATCGTGTCCGTCTCCGCCTTGTCACCATGGATCTTCAGCTCCCAGTTCTGCCGGCTGGACTCGACATCCTGGAAAGCCGGAAGATTGATCCGGTCGACGTTGGTGATGTTCTTGACGTAGAAGTACGACTCCTGCCACAGTCGTACCATGTCTTGAAGCAAGAACTTGGGGTAGCCGGATTGGGCGCGGGAGTAGATGGAGGCGCCGTCACAGATGACTAGCAGCCCCTTTGTGTACTGCACCTGCGGCCGGACTCGGAAGAGCCGGCAGAAGAGCCCGAGATCCGGCTGGATCCCGAGATAGCACTCGCAGAAGGCCATGAAGTGCGCCAACGTCCCGATTGCATTGGCGCTGAGATGGTGGAGGCGGAGATCGAAGAACGCCAAAAACGTCAGGAAGAAGGGGTGCACCGGCAAGGCGAACCCGTGTGCTAGATGGGAGAGGAAGATGACGCGCTCCCCCTCCGTCGTTTGCGGCGACACCTCTCCTGTCGGCGCCAACCGCACCGCCACCTCCTCCTCCGACGGGATAACGCGAGTGGCGCGGTACTTCTAGATGTGGTCCTCCGTGATGGAGGAGCCACACCAACCTTCGCGGTCGGCTGCCATCTCCGGCTGATAGGGAGGCGCAGCGGCGGAGGAGTGACGGTGGCCCGTACCGCCGATGACGAAAAGCGGGCGGTGCAGCGGGCTACGGCGACAGCAGAGCAAGGGCGCAAAGGGCAAGAGCGCACTGGGAAGGGGAAACTGCAGCGGGGAGCGAAGGAAGAGAACTGCCTCCCACACGGCGTCTCTTTAAAGGTCCGGAAGCGCAACCGTCAACAACGCCATGTGTCGCGCATCCGGACGACTCTCACCCCAACCGTCGCCCAGATCCTCTGTGCCAAGGTGGGACACGCAGAAGATCCCGGAGCGAGAACCGAAGCGTCGGGCAGCGGTTTCCCGAGGCAACGTGCGACGAGACGTTACGCTGCCCGCCGCAGTGCAATGATGGCGCGTGCGCGCGTGGCCAGCATCAACACTGACATCACGGGTAGCGCAACCGCCAGGCGTAGCCGGACACAAATTCAAAACCAAGAGGGAGCGCGCGCACATTTCGCCCAAGGGCGCAATCCACATGCGCTCGGGGGCTAGTGTCAGGGGGATGATCCCCAGGTACCCCAACCGGACAAGAAACCAAGCAATCGGATCGTGTCCGGCTGACCAGATATAGCCGGACAGGGCAAGATAGGCCGGCTACCACACGGTAGCCGGATCAGCAAGAAGTAGCCGACTACGACGATGTAGCCGGACGCAATCAGTGAGACAGGACGACGTGCGTATCAGTGCACGGTATGCCCTGTATGACGACAAGACTGGCAACCACCCGGCCATACCGAAGACTTTACGGGGATGATGCAGGAACAGTGGCCCGATGCTAACGACAGGCTCGCACGACGTCCACTATGCCTACGATGGCCATACCGCTCATACTCCGATGAGACATACCATGCCGGACACTGTAGATGGCCAGCCGGCTGGGACCCGCATGTGGGGCCCGCCAGTCGGATCGACAGGTGAGACCCTTGCCTCTCTGCCTATATAAGGAGAGGCAAGGCCTCAGTGGAAAGGGTTGGTCTCATTGCATTTAAGACAATAGCTAGAGAATACAACTCAAGGAGCACTTGTAGTTCGTGTATCCCTGATAGTCAGATCCGGCAGGAGTAGGGGCTTTACCTCATCGCGAGGGCCCCGAACCTGGGTACTTCTTGCGTCCAGCTACGCTTCCTTGTATCCAATCGTGCCTGTGGACGCCGTCGATAGCTTCCCTGCTAGTCCCCACACCTCTATCTAACCTCCTTTGGTACTGACGTTCCCAATACAACAACAGTACTCCTTGCCCGATGATACGGAAGAATCCCCATATCAAAATGACAAGGCAAGCAGACAACGAGCATCTCAGCAATCTTCTTATTTACCATGGGAAATTGGTGCTTTTTTCTCTCTTTCCTCTTTTTTATCTATTTTTTTTCTTTTTTCTCAATCTCTCTCTCTTTTTTATACAAGAAGAATGCTTCATAGATTGCTCATTATGGTTACGCTGCAGGTTTCCACCATGATTAGGCATGGATTAGACCGGTAGCCCAAGCATTTCTCTAACACACATATATAACTCCATGGACTTACAAGCTCCCCTTTCATTTCACACCAACGACATCCATAGACAAAAGAGCATGATATCAACTAGGTACAATGTACAAGTGCAATGTTGAAAGTGTTCCCCATGACAGCATGGTTCTGCTAATCCCCAACATATAACTGCAAACATATACAACATAGATGACACAATGGTTCAAGTTTATTAGGGGCAAGAAAAGTAAAGTGTGCCATCAAGTTCGTGAGAGCTTTAATCACTAGTTTTCTCATAACAAGTTTAATGCGGAAGGTAGATAAAAGCATGAATATACTTGGAATAGCAAATGCTAATAGGTAGGTATGGTGGACTCTTTGGGATAACTTGGTTTTATTTGGAGTTGGATGCATGAGTGGAACTCATACTTGGTTATGGAGGCTAGCAAAAGACTAGGAGCGACCAACTAAAAGAGCAATAATGTCCATAATCATGTAAAGCGACAAAACATCATTAATTAAAGCATAAATTGATATTACAAGTTGAAAACTAAAGGATCATAAAGGCTATGGTGACTTGGGATAGTCATAACATGGTATGAGCATGCACCAAGTCAACCCAAATAAAGCATCAAAAGAGAATACCACAATACTATGCTTTAATATGCTAAAACAACGCATGATTCTTTCAAGGCACATTAAGGAATCTCAATTGTTTATAACATGTCATGCTACAGCAAAAATCACTAAGCATAAAGCCAAAACAATATCAAGCATGACATGACAAAGCATAGGTGTCATGGTGGTGTCACGGCAGATGCCATGGATAGGCTAAAGGTGGGGACTAATACACACTAGGGGAATCCAGGGAGGGATAGTGAAGTGATTCTCCACACAGAAGTTTGTATTGCTTTCCTTTCAAGATTACAAGTGCTCCTAGAGCTGTATTGGCGAGAGGAGGAAGAAGGAGATCTCTTACTCTCACCCACAGTTCACACCTAAAACCTTAGCCAAATCAGAATAGAAGAAAACCCAACCCCTTCTACTGAAACCCTAGCCTCCTTATATAGAGGGGGCTTGGTCTCTTCCTAGGGCATACGTGGAGGCATATTCCTAAGAATATGCCTCCTCTCAAAGTGGTAAGCCGACTGGGGTACTTTTCCTCCGCGTCACACATGCTTTAGCTACATGAGCCTCTGCGGCGCTCGCGTCGGCCGACATGGGCGTCGTCACCCTTGTCGGCCATGACCCGGTGGTCCTGCCCTTGTCTGCTTCGCTCATGCAGTGCGTATCGGGCCTTCTTTTTGACCAGTGAGATTCCTTCCTTCTCCCAGAAGCTAAACGGGACCCGGATCATAGTAGATCCGGCTATACCTGTTCCTGCATACAAGTTAGACAAGCACTTCCGACTTACTCCTTAAGTCGGCTGAGATAATGTTAGGTGACCCCCTGGTCCGGGTTACTCCGTGATCCGGCCTGCCTTGAGGTGACCCGGCCAGCATCCGCTTTGACCTTGCCGAACCTCGGCTAACTCGGCCTTTATACCCCGGAGAGACCCTACCCGGGGGTATCCCCCCAACAATAGGCCACCATAAAAAACGAGCTCCTTTTACCACTTAAGCATGAACTTTTCCTACCCTTTTCCAATCCAAACCACACTTATTTGAAAACTAATGTATGAAAGAGGGGGTCCAACCAATTTATTCAAGCAAACTAAGCAAACCAAGCAAACGAAAACCAAAAAAAAACAAAGACGCTCCAAGAACAACACAACTATGCATGAAACAATAAAAATGAAGTGTTTGGAAGAACCTGAGATTTTTATTGATGAAGAAGGGGATGCCTTGGGCATCCCCAAGCTTTGACGCTTGTATTTTTTGGATATTTCTTGGGGTGACACGGGGTGGAATCCCCAAGCTTGAGGTTTAGTCCATTCTTCATCTCATTACATCATTCTTTCCTTAACACCTGAAATTTTTCCTTCATACAAAACTTCACATAATCTTCATTAGCAACATTAGTGTACTCAAGATAATAAGTCTTTGGGTTCAGTTTCAACACCAATAAAACTTATATTAAAACACAAGCTACTGTAGCACTTGCCTTAAAAAGCTCAATTCCCCAAAGAGAACCCAAAAAGGAATCAACAAGAAGCAAATGCAAATAATAGCAGAAATCTGTCAAAACAGACCAGCAGAAAGAAACCAATTTTTTCGAAGACCTTCTATTGCTCAAATCTAAAAGTGTTGAACTAACGAAAGTTGGATAACAACCTGGGTCAGAAGCAAAAAAAGTTACAGCTCAAAACGACGTAGAGAGATTTTACACGAATTTTTACAGCGAAGCACAAAAATCTGTTTCGGGACAGCAACTTTCCCAAGCATTACTTCTCTCTCATTAGAGGTTACTCTTGGCACAAAAAAAAGGATAAGGAGAGGTTATTACTGGAGCAATAACTTCCAAGACTCAACTAAAACTTTTGGGTTATCTCCTAATAAGTACTTTTCTTTAACGCCTTTAAGTTAGGCATAGGAGCAAGATTCAAGTATTTTCGAATGAATAAGCATTAAGATCAATACCAGAAATATCTTTATTTTTCAAGGCTTCATGCATTCCTACAAGTTTTTAACTGAAAAGCTTCCATGGAAAGATTTGTTTTGATTTCATAGGCATGAACACAAGTGTTCAAGGTCGACCCCCACTTAACCATTACTCATCTTTCCAATCACTTTCCTTTTTGAAAACGTTTTCAGGTAACAAGTACAACTAATTTTTTTTGTAATTCACAATTCCTATCCATACTAAGATAGAGAACAACTTAACACTGAAAGTAAAACCTACATAGAGATAAAGAAAACAAGTGCACACAAGAATATTCACCCATATGTTATTGCTCCCCGGCAACGGCGCCAAAAAAGGTCTTGATAACCCACAAGTATAGGGGATCGTGTGTAGCCTTTTCGATAAGTAAGAGTGTCGAACCCAACGAGGAGCTAAAGGTAGGATAAATATTCTCTCAAGTTCTATCAACCACGGATACAACTCTACGCACACTAAACGTTTGCATTATCTAGGAAATAAAACAAGAGCAATAATACGAGTAATAGAGATAGCTTTGCATGATAATAAATAACAAGAAAGTAAAGCTAGTTGCTGCAGCAATAAAATACACTAAACTAACAGAACCATGAGTGTGGAATAGTGGTGGTAATTTTGGTGGCTTTTCCAAGTTAAAATAGCGAATAGATCAGGTTCATTGTCTTCGATGCAGTTTTCTATGTGGGAGAGGCTAAATATACATGCGCTTCACTACTTAGAATTACATGTACTATATGATTGGATTGTTAGCAAACATCCATAAGTACTAATCAATGCATTAAGGTTTCCCCAACCATATCCTTAAGTTTAATGGTCCTCTTACTCCCATACGTGCAACATTCCGGTTCGCGTCCTCAGGTTTCTGTCACTCCGGCAGAACTTCCCCCTTCATCTTACACATACTACAAACCCTGTGATGTTTAATCCATGCACGCACAAATATAATGGACACCAAAGGACTGTACCATATCAACATACAACTCTAATGAACCAAAGACGTTCAACCATTCAATCTAATAACAAAGAAACTACGCAAACATGACATAGATCATAGGATTATAACTTATAGCATCAAACACCATGTTTACATAGGACGTTATAGAGGTGTGTGGGAGGATGAACCACTGCATACTAGGAGGATTAGGTGATGGATATGGTTGTGAAGATGGTGAAGATAGTGAAGAGGGCGGCGTCGGCGCTGACGTCAGCGCGGGGGACTCCTTCCCCGCTATCGGTATCATGGGGGAGCACCACCCCTAAGCCCCATTCCTTCATGGCTTCTTGGGAGGGATCCATGGGGGAGGCAAAAACGTGGCTTTGGTGGCTGCAAATTCGTGGGTGGAGATGCCCTGGGCAAATTAGGTTTCCTCCCTTCATATAGCTTCTCGGATTCCCGTCACCCCATCTTGGGCTTCAGTAAATCGGGCTTAAAAGTCCCGTAAGGACTCGGAATCAGCTAAATTTTCTATCCAAAATGTTTGTCGTGAAATTTCGAACAACTTTATAGTTGAAGAGTTTTCCGTTTGACTCTTTCTTCGATCCAAAACGTGACCATCTTCAAAAAGAGTTATGAGACAGATTTCTGGAAAAATCCCAATTTGACTCCAATAAGGTTTCCACTTGTATTCTTGGTAATTCCTACACATCAAAATGTAAAACAAGAATATTGTGCAGTTTTGCAACTATTAGTAGGTTAGTCCAAATAAAACATAAACTTTATACAAAAAGGAGTGTCAAAAGCATATTATTAGTATAAAACCATCAAAAATTATAGATACGTTATGGACATATCAGGGTACCCCTTGCCTGATGATACAGAAGAATCCCCATATCAAAATGACAAGGCAAGCAGACAACGAGCATCTCAACAATCTTCTTATTTACCATGGGAATATGGTGCTTTTTTATCTCTTTCCTCTTTTCTCATATCTCTTTTTTCTTTTTTCTCTTTTTTCTCAATATCTGACTCTTCTTTTATAAGAAGAATGCTTCATAGACAGCTCATTATAGTTACGCTGCAGGTTCCATGACAGCATGGATTAGACCAACGGCATAGGCTTTTCTCTAACACATATACATAACTCCATGGACTTACAAGCTCCCCTTTCATTTCACACCGACGACATCCATAGACAAAAGAGCATGATATCAAATAGGTACAGAGTACAAGTGCAATGTTGAAAGAGTTCCCCATGAAAACATGGTTCTGCTAATCCGCAATAAATAAGTGCAAGCATATACAACATAGACGACACAATGGTTCAAGTTTATTAAGGGCAAGAAAAGTAAAGTGTATCATCAAGTTTGTCAGCGCTTTAATCACTAGTTTTCTCATAACAAGTTTAATTTGGAAGGTAAACAAAAGCATGAATATACTTGGAATAGCATATGCTAGTAGCTAGGTATGGTGAACTCTTTGGAATAACTTGGTTTAGGGAGTTGTATGCGTGAGTGGAACTCATACTTGGTTACGGAGGCTAGCAAAAGACTGGGAGCGACAAACTAGGATAGCAATAATGGCCATAATCATGCAGAGCGACAAAACATCATTGATCAAAGCATAAAGTGATACTACAATTTTAAAACTAAAGGATAATCAAGTCTTATGATGACTTGAGATAGTCATAACATGGTGTGAGCATGCGCCAAGTCAACCCAAATAAAGCATCAAAGGAGAATACCACAATACTATGCTTTAATATGCTAAAACAACGCATGATTCATCCAAGGCACATTAAGCAATCTCAATTGTTTATAACAAGTCATGCTACAGCAAAGAATACTAACCATAAAGCCAAAACAATATCAAGCATGGCATGACAAAGCATAGGCCACAGTAAAAAACAAGCTCCTTTTACCACTTAAGCATGAACTTTTCCTACTCTTTTCCAATCCAAACCAAACTATTTGAAAACCAATGTATGAAAGAGGGGGTACAACCAATTTATTCAGCAAACTAAACAAACCAAGCAAACGAAAACCAAAATGGAAAACAAAAAAGAAGACGCTCCAAGAACAACACAATTGTGCATGAAACAATAAAAATGAAGTGTTGGGAAGAAACCTGAGATTTTTGTTGATGAAGAAGGGGATGTCTTGGGCATCCCCAAGCTTTGACGCTTGTACTTCTTGGATATTTCTTGGGGTGACACGCGTGGTGTCCCCAAGCTTGATCTTTATTCCATTCTTCATCTCATTACTCATTCCTCCCATACACCTGAAATTTTTCCTTCATACAAAACTTCACACAATCTTTATTAGCAACATTAGTGCACTCAAGATAATAAGTCTTTAGGTTCAGTTCCAACACCAATAAAACTTCCATTAAAAAATAAGCTACTGTAGCACTTCCCTCAAAAAGCTCAATTTCCCAAAAGAACTCAAAAAGGAACCAACAAGAAGCAAATGCAAATAATGGCAGAAATCTGTCAAAACAGACCAGCAGGTAAAAACCAATTCTTTCGAAGACCTTCTGTTGCTCAAATCAAAAAGTGTTAAACTAACGAAAGTTAGATAACAACCTGGGGCAGAAGCACAAAAATTCACGCCTCAAAAGGACGTACGGAGATTTTACAAGAATTTTTACGGTGAAGCACAGAAATCTGTTTCGGGACAGCAACTTTCCCAATCACTACTTCTCTCTCATTAGAGGTTACTCTTGGCACAAAAAGCAAATAAAAAGGATAAGGAGCGGTTATTACTAACTTCCAAGACTCATCTAAAACTTTTGGGTTATCTCTCAATAAATACTTTTCTTTAACGCCTTTAAGTTAGGCATGATAGTTTGAAAAGATGCTCACATAAGAAATATGAATTGAAGTAAAAGAGAGCATCAAAAAGCAAATTCAAAGCACATTTAAGTCTAACCCACTTCTTATGCATAGGAATCTTGTAAATAAACAAGTCATGAAAGCACAAAGCAACAAGCATAGTAAAGCAAAATAAGTGCAACTTCAAGACTTCCAACATAAAGAGGGGAAACTTAATATTATTGAGATGCATAAAACCATGTCTCCCTCTCTCATAATAACTTTCAGTAGCATCATGATTGAAATTAACAATATAAGTATCACATGAAACATTCTTATCATGAGCCACATGCATATAATAATTAGTACTCTCCACATAAGCATAGTCATTCTTATTAATTATAGTGGGAGCAAATTCAACAAAATAGCTATCATTATTATTCTCATCACCATAATCATCAAATATAGGAGGCATATTGTAATCATAATGAATTTTCTCCTCAATAGTAGGTGGACTGAAAATATCATATTCATCATTGTAATCATCATATATTGGAGGTTTGGTATTATCATAAGCAATAGAATAGCTATCTTACAAAGCTGGTGAACTAAAAAGATCATTTTCATAAAAACTACCTTCCCCAAGCTTAGACTTTTCCATAGCATTAGCAATAATGGTGTCCAAAGAATTCATACTAACAACATTGCTATTAGCATGCAAATAAAGTTCCATAGGTTTTTTAATTTTCTCTTCAAACACTTCATGTCCTAACTCAAGATAAATACTATAAAGCTCTCTATTTTTTTGTTGTTTTCCATTAAGCCTAACTAGTGAAAACAACAAAAAAAGACAAAATTGCAGAATCTAAAGGAAATAACTTCGAGCACTCACACCGGAGGATGTGAGTACCTTTTACCTTACCTCCCTGGCAACGGCGCCAGAAAAATAGCTTGATGTCTACACACTTCTATTCTTGTAGACAGTTGTTGGGCCTCCAAGTGCAGAGGTTTGTAGAACAGCAGCAAGTTTTCCCTTAAGTGGATCACCTAAGGTTTATCGAACTCAGGGAGGATGTGGTCAACGGTATCCCCTCTCAAGCAACCCTCCAATCAAGATACAAGAAGTCTCTTGTGTCCCCAACACCCAATACACTTGTCAGGTGTATAGGTGCACTAGTTCGGCGAAGAGATAGTGAAATACAAGTGGTATAGATAATTATAAGTGGTAACGGTGCTAGAAAATAGCTTGATGGCGTGTGGTTAACGCGGGAAAAGACTAAAGGCAAACTAAAATAAAGAAGGAAGCACGCAAACATGTAACATATCTAATTGCAAATGCTGTATCAATGCTTAGAAACAAGGCCTAGGGATCATACTTTCACTAGTGAACACTCCCATATAAATATCTTCTCTTTATGATACTACTCTTTACTACTCTTTGGTTGGACACTCTAATCATTGGTAGGGCTATAACAGCACACCTCAAAGTTCATCTTTCCCATCTAGATAACCCCACATTGTCACCTTGAGTACTAGATGGGTCCAACAAACACCACAATTTCATAAAGACATCCAACTCCAAATATAACTCATAACAAGTATTTGTAATATCTAGCCTAAGTGCCACCATGGTGTGCATGCTGTCACTTTCACACACATGGGGAGAGCAGAGATCTATTAAAGCACTTGAGTAGCATGGTAGATCTACTTGATTACAAAGCTCATGATCACAATATGATCATGCATAGAGAGACATGAACACATAGCTACCGGTAGAACCCTTAGCCTCGAGGAAGAACTACTCCCTCCTCATCATGGGAATCAGCAATGGCGATGGAGATGGTGGTGGAGATCGATGGATATGGCTCCGGGGGCACTTCCCCGTCCCGGCAGGGTGCCGGAACAGAGACTTTCTGTCCCCCGAATCTCCCCTTCAGTGGCGACGGCGCTTTGGAACTTTTCGTGGGTTTCTGATTGACGATCTAGGGTTTTTTCCTCAGGGGAGATATATAGGCGAAAGAGGCATGGTCGATGGCCATCCAGGGGGGCCACACCATGCCCTGGCATGGCCTAGGGGACCCGCGCCTGGGGGGGTGGCCAGGCCCTGGCCCTCCTCTGTCTCATATTCTGGCTCCGTGAGTCTTCCGGTAAAATATGAACTTTGTCTTTTCTCCCGTCCAATTCCGAGAATATTCATTTTCTGACTTTCCTGGAACCAAAAACAGCAGAAAACAGGCAACTGGCACTGTGGCTCTTGTTAATAGGTTAGTCCAAGAAATCATATGAAAAGTACTCCAAAGTGTGGACAAAACACAAGAAAGTAGATAAAACCAAGCATGGAACATCAAAAATTATAGATACATTTGCAATGTATCAATCCACTAGTGTCATTGCATGTGTGTTCCTGTCACAAACCACATATGGATCCACCAGAGTCATTGCATGTGTGTTCTTTTCCACAAACCACACATCGATCCACCAATGTCATTGCATGTGTGTTCTTTCCACAAACCACACACGGATCAACCAGAGTCATTGCATGTGTGTTCCTGTCATGAACCACACATGGATCCACCAGTGTTCATTGCATGTGTGTTCTTTCCACAAACCACACATGGATCCCCTTGAGTCATTGCATATGTGTTCTTTTAACAAACCACATATGGACCCACTTGAGTCATTGCATGTGTGTTCTTTCCACAAACCACACATGGATTAACCAATGGCGTTGCATGTGTGTTATTGTCACAAATCTCATATGGATCAACCAATGTCATTGCATGTGTGTTCCTGTCATGAACCACACATGGATCAACCAGTGGTCATTGCATGTGTGTTCTTTCCACAAACCACATATGGATCCACTAGAGTCATTGCATGTGTGCTCTTTTCACAAACCACAGATGGATCAACCAATGGCATTGCATGTGTGTTATTTTCACAAACCACATATGGATCCACTAGTGTTCACTGCATGTGTTTTCTTTCCACAAACCACACATGGATCAACCAGTGTTCATTGCATGTGTATTCTTTCCATAAACCACATATGGATCCACTAGAGTCATTGCATGTGTGTTCATGTCATGAACCACACATGGATTAACCAATGTCATTGCATGTGTGTTATTGTCACAAACCACATATGGATCAACCAATGTCATTGCATGTGTGTTCCTGTCATGAACCACACATGGATCCAATAGAGTCATTGCATGTGTGTTCTTTCCACAAACCACACATGGATCAACTAGTGTCATTGCATGTGTGTTCTTTCCACAAACCACATATGGATCAACCAGTGTCATTGCATGTGTGTTCTTTCCACAAACCACATATGGATCAACCAGTGGTTATTGCATGTCTGCTCTTTTCATTAACCACAGTTAGAGTCATTGCATGTGTGTTCTTTTCACAAACCACATATCACCAGTGTCATTGCATGATTGTTCCTCTCATAAACCACATATGGATCCACCCAGTGTGATTGCATGTGTGTTCTTCTCACAAACCACATAAGGATCCACTAGTGTCATTCGATGTGTGTTCTTTTCATAAACCACATATGGATCCTAACGGTTTGACCAAGTCTTCTAGAAGGCACGCCCTAACACAGTTGTTCTGCTTGATGATTGTTACATACCGTTCAATCGGGGCGCTTGGACGATTGGGATGGTCTCCATGAGAGCGATCCACGAGTAGGCTGTTCTGGGCATGATTGGCCACGCTTGCTCTGGACAAACTGCCAACACCGGGCGCTCCCCTGTTGCGAGTGTCACGGCTCACGAGTTCAGTGGGCCATATCCCAGTGTCACGTCCCCATTACTTCTCTTCCTCCCCGTACTTCTGTTCCTTCCCCTCGAAGCCACTTTCCCCCACTTCACTCCCATCCTACCGTAGGCGCAAGCCGACGACATCCGCCAATTCTCGGGCCGTTGCCTTCATGCTAAGAAATCATTTTACAAGCTTTTGAACTTATCCTACATATTCCTGCTATTCGCCAATCTAACTACTGATATTTTTTTCGATTTCTCGACGAACTTCAGATGTGGCAGATGCTGCAGCCCAAGAATATGGAGATCCTTGCGCGCAACTTCGCAGCGACGTTCCCACTCGTGTGCTCCCACCCAGGATGCTTTCGCCGTTACTCCTACCATGAGCTCCCGCTCCACGAGCTGGCATGCCCGCACGACACGTGCTCCTGCATGGAGCCGGGCTGCAACTACACCAGTCCGCCGGTAGAGCTCGTCGTCCACCTTGCAGAGGAGCACTTGATCGAAGTGATTAGGATCTCGTATGGGCAAGCCCAACTTCTCCAAGAGCAAGTGTCATTCACTGACTCGGCACGCCACCGGCTAATTTTCCAGGGGGGGCCGGCTCTGTTTTCATCCTGACCATCACCGTCGGTGTTCCGAAAACCGGGCCCACCGTCGTGTGTGTTGTATGCATCAGGTCGGTCTCGTGCACCTGGCCCGTATACACGGTGTGCATGTGGGCGAACGCCCAGCCACCGTCGTCCGATAGCATTCTTGTGCTAGCCGAGGCGTCGAGCTACCCGACGCCGTGGGAGGTGGAGTATGCAGACCTAAGGTCGATCCTATGTGTGCCATCTCAGACATTGTCGGTGCTGGACTGAACAGGCAGATGCATTTCTACATTTGTATCGAGAAAACTGATAGGGAAATGTAGTACTTATGCTGTCGTTACTGTTAGACTTAAGCGATGCTTGTCAGGTGCATAGAGCATAGTTGTTATGCGAATGTACCCCAGTTGTAGTTTTTAGTACTCCTTAATAATTCAACGAGTTATTGGTCCAATCAGCTTACTGTTGTCATGTTGCAAAGTCCACTTGCTCTGGACATACTGGCAATACCGTGTGCTCCCGCCCTCGCATGTCAGTGTCACGTGTTCCGAGGGCCCACCTGCCAGTGTCACGCACCCTTCTCTTCCTTCCCCTCGAAGCCACCGTCCCAACTTCTCTTCCATCCTGCCACTCCCGTCTGAAGGTTGTAATCTGATTTTCATTGGATTGTTTACATGTGATCTATGTTGATAATGCAACATGCAAATGACACAGACACAATTTCTAAAGTGGAAGCACTCACACGCTGCTATTGCACATATTTCTCAATATAGCTTGACAAACCCATTACAATAATTGTACTCGCACTAAACACAACCAAAATTGTAACCATCCTAAACAACATCTAAACCCACATCACACCGCTGTCGTCAGAGTCCACCTCGATTGGTGACACCGCCATGCCCTTCCCAGCAACATCCACTCCAGCTCGTGGCTTGCCCTTCGCCAAGGAGGCAACAATGGCATTCTACACAGCTTCGTCCCCGTCGTCCTCCACATCGGAATCGACAATGACGAAGGTGACGGGGTTGGCGTGGACCGAGCGCCGTCGTGCCTGGCGGCTCCTGCTCGAGCTCAACGTTGCATCAGTCCTTCTACAGGTAGGAGGGGCCGAGCTCGGATACATAGCATCGTAGCTCCTCCCAAGAAACCATGGCCATTTGATACTGCGACAATAGGATCTTGGGGTGGATCCGCCACGGTGAGCCCTACCGGAAGCGGTGGAGCGGATGGATCTGCCGGCGCGAGCCATGAAAAGTTCCTAGGAGGGAGTAAAATTGTGGGCCAGGCGTGTCTGGTTCTTGAGCAAGGCCTCCCAGTGATATGTACGCGGGCAAGGTGCCAAAAAATTTCGTCCAATGCGCGTGAGAGGGCTTTTGAACCACGAAGCCGTGAGGTTTGGTTGACAAGTCCACACGCTAGGTCCCCTACCTATCAGCCGAATGTGGATGGTAGGATTCTGCCCAAGTTATTAAGTGGGGATAAATCACGCTTCACCACTACCCTTACAGCCAAAGGCTCCTCTTTCCTCTGTCCTTGCTCCCCTCGCTCATGGCTTGCAGCTCGTGCAGTTCGTCTCGGGCGGAATCAGGGTCGGCTCAACGCCGTCAGGCGGGTGCCCCCATCAGGTACCGAAGGGCTCATTACGATTACTACCCCGATATGTTGTGTTTGTGCGATGAGAAGATGCCGAGATGGATTTCATGGACCAACGAAAATACTGCAGGAAAATTCAGCAACTACAGCATCAGAGCGGTAAGTTCCTACTGTAGGTACAATGGTAACCCGGATCCGGAAAGCGTAATGTAATTCTTTTTTTTGTTTCCTTCGATCTACTTCGCAGGAAGGGAGGGGGACTGGCTATGACAAGTTTGTGTGGATCGAAAATCCACTGACAGGTTTTCAAAGAGAGCTTGTTCAAGATCTGCGTGATGCTCTGTGGGACAAGAAAGAGGAGATTCGTGTGATGGAGCGAGACATCTGGGAGCTTCGCCAGGTGCAGGGGAGGCAGGGGCAGGGAGGTGGAGACAGACAGGCTCAGGATTAGGCCAGATAGTGGAAACAATTTCCTCATTATCTCGGCATATTCTATTGCATTTGCAGTTTATGTTGCCATGTCATTGTCCAGCAGCTGAAATAACTTGCTGCTTCATGGAGTGTAGCAGCCAGCTTAGAACTTGTTTTTCAGCCCAGAAACTTATCATAAGTGTAATGCTAATAGCAGGGATTTATTAAGCGCCTATAAATA
Organism: Avena sativa; assembly: GCA_916181665.1. NCBI lineage: Eukaryota > Viridiplantae > Streptophyta > Magnoliopsida > Poales > Poaceae > Avena > Avena sativa. Next base: position 202,716,889 of record OV702291.1, read on the forward strand.
ATTCATGTATGTGGCACTAACACCCATTGATTTTGGAGACCCCTTAACCGCTCAGCTATCACGATTGTTCAGATAGTAGTGGCATAGTCACAATTTCGGATTCAACTAGTGGCCTCGGCCATATCCAATAATAAAGTCGTGATACATTTTACTCCGAGTACGGGAGGCAGATTGTTTTGCCCGGCAAGTTCCACGCACACAGCTCCAGAGTTTAACCGAACTACATATATAGGTTCAAGTTCAATACATCATTAGGCTTCTGCACTGCTAGCCTTCTTTCTCTGCTTGGGTGCCAACTTTCTTCCTCTTTCCTTCACGTCCACTGGCTTCTTCATCTCCTGCCTTCTTCCTCTTCGTGGGTGCCAATTTTCTTACCTTCACGTACCCTGCATCTCCGGGTCGAGGGAAGTCAGGCCAATCAGCACCAGAATCTTGTCCAGCATCATCACTCCACTCGTTTTGGTTTTCTTCCCGCAACAAAATCACTGAGTCAGTTGTCTTGTTTTTTACCTTGCGCTTCCTGTAAAAAAACAGTACATGGATTACTACCTTATATCTACAGACTATAAATAATTTTTTTGTGAATCTACCATCTCATACCTAAGTTTGGGAGCATTAAGGGGACAGCCCGCAGCTCTACGGCCTATAAGATGGCAGGTCTTGCATTTGTTTTCCCTTCTTGGTTGCACAGAAAGCCGAACCCTTCTTCTCGAGAAAATTCTTAAACCTATTCACCTGAGGTCTTCCTCTGCCCCTTTTTGTAACTGGCTGGCAAAGCTCGAAAGACAGTTGGACTTGAGGCCACTGAGATGGGTCTGTATATGGCTCGACGGATCTAGCGTACGTAGCTCTGAACTTTTCCATAGAGTAGTAGTCTGACAAACACTGATCCAAATGTGGTAGAGTTCTTTTCTTCACCAAGCAGGCCAAGGCGTGGTCGCAAGGTTTCCCGGTATGCTGCCACTCTAAGCAGGTGCATTCTCGCAGCTGGATGTTCATAACATCACTTTTGCCACTCTTGGACATATCGACCACCTCACAGCTGCTGCTGGTTGACGGGAGAACCTTAAGATGAGCAAGTCCTCGGCTTCTCTTGTATAGTTGTTGTACAACTGGCGGTAGCGTATGTCCTCTAAGTCTCCTATCGATCTCTCTCCTTATATTTAACAGCTTCATGATCATACCACGTATACTGTCCATCAAGATATGAACAGGACGCACTTTTATGTCCTTCACCCAGTTATTCAGGCATTCTACAAGGTTGTTGTTTATGTAATCAACTTTGATGTCAGGGTTGAATTGACTCCTCTTCCATAGCAAAGAATGATGGATGGCTAAGTACTCTGCAAGTTCAGGGGCTTTGGCAAAAATCTTGCTCATGAAATATTCGCTGCTACTAGTTTTGTAAACTCTAGCAGTAGGAAACATGTAACGAAATATGCTGTCTGCGTAGTGTGAGTACAAGTTGAGCATCATATGGGCATGGCATTCTCTACCTTCAGCTCACGGGAACACCTCCTTCACTGCATTCGTCAGCCCTTTGCATGCATCCATGGATATAGCCAATGGATCCATGTGGCCTATTGATCTCCTGAGCCGCCTCATAAACCAGACCCAGGTTTCCTTCGTTTCTGTTTCAAACTGCCCGAATGCCACTGGGAACATCTAGTTGTGACCATCAAGTGCTTTGGCAGATGGCAGAATGCCTTTCCATTTGCCAGTTAGGATAGTGTTGTCTACACTTAGATATGGCCTACATCCGTCCTTGAATCCCTAGATGCAAGGTTTAAGCGCCATGAAAAATCTTTTGAAATATATTTTACCACATACTGATTCGGTGTCAATCTCCACAACACTCCCCGGACACCTAGCTTGTACCTCCGCCTTGAAGTTGTACAGCATCCTGAAGCTATTGGTCTAATCCCCGTGCAAGACCCCCAGAGCTTTCTCTTTACCTTTCCAAACCGTGTAATACGGTAGGACAATGTTGTATTTAGAACCGAGGCTAGTCTGAATATTCTTCGCGGTCTCCTTGGGGTTATCCTTTAGTATGGACATAGATTGCATAGCCACCCACTCCGTATCAGCCATTGAGGATTTCAGTTTGCTGCCTGTCGGACACATGTGTGGAGGGCCCATTTTGTTCACCTGCAACACAAATTCATTTAAAAGATAAGCAGAGTCGACTAGTTGCCAGAAAGATATCACACATCAATTGTAGTTGTAGAGTGAAAAGAGAGAAAGTTCTAATGGTTTGCTGCATTCATTGCCCCAGTACCCTAATTGCCTTCGACGCAGGTAAGGCTCTTGCTGTGATCCTCCATGGACAATGTACCTCGGCCCGTCCATTCATCCATGTTAACTTGCAAACGGCCGCATACCTCTAGGCAGTGTTCTTTAGTCGATAAACGTCGAACTCCCCCTTGATATAAAAATGCCGGAATGACATCCTGAACTCATGCATGCTACTAAACTCAGTGCCAACCGAAATTATAGGATACTCGTGGTCATGTTTCATTTCTTCTACTTCAACGCCCAAATCATCGACTGGAATACCAACCTCATCGTTAAGTTCCTCGTCTATCTCAACATCACTAGATTCTTGATCCTCTACAGTGCCTTCTTGTTCATCTGATTCAGAATCCTGGCCATCGTCTCTAATGCCTAGTACTGCACATATCATATTGACTCCCATGGGTGGGGCTGCACCATCGTCTCCACCCAGATGGACCGGAACATTGCCCCAATCCACCTCACCGGCAACTCTGTTTTCTCCAAGACACTCGGTTGGTTCTACTGCAACCACATGGGGTGGTTTTACGTTTGCACGCATCCCAGGTACTTCAGTGGACAAACAGCAGTCAGAATCAATTTCATCTTGACTGTACAGAACCCTCTTGCTCTTCCTGTGTACATCCTCCTTCCTGATGTAATCTTTCCTGATGTTATCAGTAGGGCTTGACATATGCGTTCCATTCCCCATCGAACTAGGCTTTTTGCTGCCACTCTTGGGTGTGATCTCCTTCCTGCCTCCCCTCACGGGTGTTGGCTCCAGGGTGCTGGCATTATTGCCTGACCTCAACAACGTGTTCTTCTTCGAATTAGCCCTTTTGCTGCTACTATTGGGCGTGTTCTCCTTCGTGCTGGCATTATTCCCTGACCTCAGCGGCGTGTTCCGCTCCAAATTAGCCCTTTTGCTGCTACTATTGGGCATGTTCTCCTTCGTGCTAGCATTATTCCCTGACAGCCGCGTGTTCCGCTCCAAGTTAGTATTTTTTCCGCTCCCACTGGGTGTAGTAGCCTCCGTGCTGGCCATCTTCGCCTCTTTGCTACCACTCCTAGGAGTGTTCACCACCGTGCTAGCCCTCTTAGCATTATTGCTGCTACCATTCGGTGTGTCATTTTGATTGTATCTCAGGGGTGTACTCTGCGGCGTGGTGCCTTTTTTCGTGCAACTCTTGGGCGTCCTCTTCTCTGGCATGGTCTCCTTGGTGACGTTCTTCTTCGGGGTGCCCTTTCTGGGGATGCTCTTCCTGCTCCTCTTTATGACGCTCCTCTGTAAGACTCTCCTCTATTTGAAGCTACCCTCAGTCGCACCAGCCCCAGTGATGCCATGGATCAGGTCACGCATGCCTTCTAAAAGTCCATCATCTCTATTGTCGAGTTCCAATTCCTCTCTAACCATTTGCACTATCAAGTGGAAGTACACTTCACCTCTATAATGTTTCCTTGTAAACGGTACGACTAAATCCCTGGTATCTTTCACTTCGATAGCCTTTTTGCTCTTGTAACCAAAATATAACAAACGTGCTTCCTAGGAGGACCCCCACAGCACCTTCACACGTAACGATGCCATCAGGTCAGATAACTCTACCACTTCAGGATCGTATCTAAAAAGGATTACATCAAACTCGTCATAGAATGTTTCTGTGCCATCATCTAATTTTGCAGTATAATCCGCGACACCAATACGAATGATTACTTTTCCATCATCAGGTTCTTCAGGATAGAAACCTCCGAGAGGTTCGGTAGGTGGGGCGGCACAATCAGACCCAGTCCCAATGCCACCATCGCCATCACCAGCGTCATTGTTAGTTGGATCAACCTCGGTGGAAGTACCAGGACCAGGAGCAAGGCGAGGGCACTTAGCAGCGGGAGCTACATTACATGGTGGATAGGCAGGGCCCCTTCTAACGGTAGCCACAATAGGATCAACTGCTGTCATGCCACATCGACGATTAGGAGCAGTTCCCACAACAACAGTGTTTTGACTGCTAGCAGAGTCTAGACCATGAGCTAGCTCCAGACCAGCAGCTCGCTGAACCTGAGCACGGGTTCAAGGAGGACACAAGGCATCAGTCTTTGCAACAATAGTAGGGCAGCCTCCGGAAGCCTTAGTTTGCTCAACAGCAGCAGGGATTGGGTCAACAGCAGCCAGATCAACAACAACACGAGGACGACCAGTACCAGCACATTCCAGAGCACGGGTTCGCACAACTTGAGGACGGTTTCGAGGAGTAGCACACAAGGCGGCGGTCTTGGCAACAACAGCAGGGCAGCCTCCGGAAGCCTTAGTTTGCTCAACAGCGGCATGGATTGGGTGAGCAGCAGCAGGAGCAACAACACCACAGGGACGGGGACGACCAGTACCAGCAGATTCCAGAGCAGAGTTTTCCACAACAGCAATACGAGGACTCCTACGAGGAGGTTGCCTGACAAGCATGTCACGGACGAGGAACCACATTTTGCTCAACAACACTAGGGGTTCGAGTTAGACCTCCCTGTCCAGTAATAGCTGGGCGACTCCTAGTAGCAGGAGCTTCCTCATCCAGTATGTTACAAATCAGCATCACCACGTGAAGCCCAACATGTTGTTTCATCAACCCAATTAGCTGACTGTTACACGCTACAGGAACCTTGAATCCTTGTTCATCAAGGATGCTGGACCGTGTAGTCTGCTCCGGTCTCATTTCAGCAAGTTCATGCACAGTAGCAACCAAACCAGGGATAGTGCATAACTGCACAAGCGCTACTTCCATCTTCAGATTGTGAGCTTGTTTCCACGTGCTCTTCCCATCTGCTAATTTAATGTGGTAGTCGCAGATGGTGACCCAAATCGTGTATTTGGGTTCAGCGGAGATCCTACTTGACAGAAAATTGGAGACAAAAGATAAGAATTGTTTGTTAGCATCATGCTAGCAAACAATTCTATGTTCGATATATCTTTGTAATGCCGATAGCCAGCTAGCAGTTTAGGTAGTGCGAATAGCAAATAGAAGAGTAGCTCACCCGCAACTAGCCAGAAGTACTTCTTCCTCGGCAAATGGATCTGCCATCCTTCGTGCTGCTCAGCTTGTCGGCGGTAGAGGCGGGCTAGATCGTCGCAATGGCTGGCACGACATTCGGCATTAGAGATTGGTAGTAGCGAGTAGGCGCAGCAACTTGGCGCCGGAAGTCAAATGCCCAAAGAGATCATTCTGGTTGGAGAGGGGATTTCGACGCCACCGGTGCTAGGGTTCATGCGAAAGGAGGGAGGGAGTAGATTTGTGAATTTGGTCAACGCACCATGCTCCTTTAGTCTCTCGTTTCTCCTACGTGGTTGCCGCGTTGGCGCTCGCGTCACGGAAATATTACTGACATGGGGGTCCCGACCATCTACTTCACGGGGCAGTTTCACGGAATGTTTGGATTTGGTAGGGGTGAGATGAGTTTGCATCGAAATGGCCCCTCTCGGTAGTTGGCGGCCCAACATTTCGAAACGCGGCAATTTCAGGCAACTTAGGTATCACGGTGCACTCGCCCCCGAACTTTGGTACCACAGGGTAGCAGTCCCCATTAGATCGGCCATTCGTAATACTTCTTATCTTATCTTTATCTTCTCTTATCTCTTACAATATCATACCATCACTATAGAGTGTACAAACCATTGACCGTTCGATCAAGACTGGCAAATCCAAACATTGCTAACAACCATTGGATCTTATTTTCCATTCTTAGCATCTAGAAAGATTCTACTGAAAGTCTTTAGCAGGATGAACGCTAGTATGCACAAACCTCAAAACACACACTTCATTGCTCAGTTTTAGGGTCCTTGTGCTAAATGCATGGACTTGGATGTAATTTTTTATTTTTTACGAGGTCCTTGATGTAACCTGTACTTCCACCGACCGTGTTAACTCTCGAGCACCTCGCTTCTAGGAGACCTAAAGTTAGATCGGCCATTCGCAGTACTACTTATCTTTTCTTTATCTTGTCTGTTATCCCTCACAATACCATATATACCACTGCGTGGTGTACGGAACAATGAATGTTTGATCAAGACAGGCAAATCCAAACATTGCTAACCATTGGATCTTCTTTTCCACTCTTAGCATCTAGGATGATTCTACTTTAGCACGATGAACGCTAGTATGCGCAAACCTCAAAACACACACTTCATTGCTAAGTTTCAGGGTCCTTGTGCTAAATGCATGGACTTGGATGCAATTTTCATTTTTTATGAGGTCCACTTGTACTTGCTTAACAAGGAAATTCAGCGTGGTGCTCACTCCTGCAGCCTTACAGTGTGCTACTCCTCCTCTATGCAAGGAAAATAAATTGTATACTACTCTCTCCTTTGATGCATCTCACCCATCCTCTAGCTAATATCTCCCTTGTCCATAGCGTGGCACTACGCACGTGTGCCATGGTACTACGACGACTTTGTTTCTATCTTTTTTTTCATAACTTTGCTCTGACATCGAACCCCTTTCAACACCTCGTCGATGCAGCCCTCTCGGGCTGCCTTCTCTCGGGCTACCTACTACAATATCCCTTCTCTAGTGTTGTGAGTGTTGATCCTTGTAATAACCTTCCATGCGATGTTTAGGACGAAGCAAGTGAAAAAATTGAAACCCAAAAATTTTGATCCACGACTACTTTTTAGCCGCTGCCCCAACCCAACGCCCAAAGTGGTTCCTTCATATGCACACCAACACAACGTAGCTGATGAACACACGTTAGATAGACACAAAGCCGTCGTACCAATGTTAGAGTTGAAAGTGGCATCCCGTAGAAGTTCCTCTTATAGTTCATTTTGAAGTACTCCTATAGAAACTTCAAAATGAACTAGAGGCAGGACTTTCGCGGCATCCCGCTCGCAACCCTAACCATGGCACATGTGACGAGCGCCACACTTCGGACGAGGGAGAGATCAACTAGCAGGTGTGTGCTAGGGTGCCGATAAGATACATACTTGATTACATTGTGTAAAATTTGACCGAATAAATAGAGTAACTAATACACTTGATTAATTTGTGTAGAATTAGTACTCGTACTGTTGGAGGTAGAGTAAAACTTTCCAATAATTCTAATTTTCTACCAACATTCTTTATACTATATATTTAGAGTAAATCTTGGTCAAAGAAAAAACACCCAAAACGACGATGCCATATTATTCCTTGGGACGGAGGTAGAGTAATAATCCTACCTACTACTCCTACTTCGCGCTCCTACACTTATGCAAACAGTACTACAGTAGGACCTGTAAATAAATAATGTGTCTAGTCAAACCGACGTGATGAGACTATACTGCGCCAGGAGGTGACATGGTTAATTTATTACAAGAAAATAAAAAACATCTTTCAAAGAGCCATCGCATCTTCCCCATCTCCGTTTAGTTTATCCACACTCGCCGACGCCTCCTGGCCGCATTTGGGATCCTCTCCACCGTGCTGATCACACATTTTCGTCGCCATCTCGCCCGGTGCATCTCTCCTTCCAGACCACCACCCCTCTCCTCCAAAAAAAATAGTTCTATATAGATCCGCCCTCGCCCCCAATCCTCCTCGACACGATGTTGGATCGACTGTACAAAATTTGCAGAGGTTCGAGGGAGAGCCGACGGTGCAACGGCTTTAACAAGGTCGACGACAACATCACCAACCAAATCACTGAGCTTCTCGATGCTAAAAGCGTCGTCCGGCTAGCCGCATGCTCCAAGGAGCTACACCGCCAAGTCGTCGGCGGAGAAGGTTACAGCTGCCCGAACTACAACTTCCCGGAAGTGGTCTCCTTCGACGAACTCTATGCCCACATGATCTCCTGCATCCACAGCCCGTTTATCTGCACGGAGCCTGGATGCAACTGGGTCGGCAACAAATTAACGTTGTATCTCCACCTCAAATCCACCCACTCGATCAAGGTGCCCACAGTCCTCTACAGCGTCAAACAATGGGATCCGTCTAAGCCGGTGCCTGCAGGGTGCTCGTGGAGAGCAAATGTCATCGGCATCGGGAAGACCAGCATGCTGTTCATCAGCCAGATTGATGGGCACAGCACGGAGATTGTCTTGTCCGTTAGCCGCGTAAGGTCCACGGCGTGGGAATTGGAGGATTACGAGGTGAGGATATCATCATTGATCGATTTTCGTGGGTTCTATCAGCTCGATTTTTATCCTGAGCCAAAGATTGTGGAGCCGCCGGCCGAAGCCGTGCTGGCTGCGCTCAACCATTAACTGTCGGTAGCGGGGAGTTATTGTCAAGCTCCTCAATTGTTGGTAGGAGTTCCTCGTGGATTTCTAATGTTGGATCGACAACAACATCAACCCATTGTGAGATATCACATCTTAATATTCTCCTGATGATCCTAATATGAATGTATATGTAATTTTCTAGTTCCTCTGTTCTAATATTAATTACTTTATTTATTTTAGTGGTAGATTCCTTTCGCAATCAGAGTGGTGGAAATGGCTGGAAAGATCCATGAATTTTACATCTATCTTGCTAAGGGTGAACAGGTGAAAGCCTATTACGAGGATCCACAGACGACGGTAAAACGAGAGAAGTGTGCCAGGCGGGAAAGCAAGCGCTACCCAGCCACGACCTGGACACGCTGAATCGTTGGCATATAGATCTTGTGGTGATTCTGACCTCTCTCTTTCTCTCATGCATGTTTGGAGTATATGATGAGACATGTAATCGTTCCTAGCTAGATTAAGGTTCTACTAAGAGTAGTTTTACACTTCTACCGAGTATTTTGTATGGAGTTCTGCAACTACCAATATATTTTGTAGTAATTCCTTTGTACTAGGAATTGTTCAGATCGAGTGCAAAATATGGCATGTACTGCTGAATCTTTCAAAAGCTACTGAATCTCTCAATTGTGCTGATGTTGCTATTATTAAAGTATTTTATAGAACTAATACTCTTGTACTGGTACTTGTTTTGATCAATGGTAGTAGATTGTTTTGCTTTTCTTTTGAAACATGGCCTTCTCAATTTAGATGAGGCCTGGGCTTCTTGGGTTGCATATATGTTGGTCACACATGCATTGATCTAAGAACGAGGTATGCACACAAATGCAGACTTAATCGTCAGTCTTTCTTGCTCCAATGATGGAGTGTGTTCAGAGAAAAAGGGCAAACTCATCCCTTGCCCGTTAAAAAAACAAAAAACACGCCCAATTTTGAGACTCCCACCGACAATATTTCCTACTACGCCAAGATGCACCCATATACCAAATTAATGTGGGAACAGTACATTAATATGATGTCGATATGGCCATAACCTTTTTTGGTCATCAGGGTTGAAACCTAATAATATTCATACATGGTGGGAAAATATGGCGTGGCTGGTTTCCAGAAGTTGTCAAATCCCATGGTTATCAGTTTCCTGGCAGGCTGTACACGTGACGTGATAGGATGCCACGCGTAAATATTTGTTTTTATTTTTTTCTTTATTACATTTGATTGTTTCAAAACGGGTTCAAAATTTTCAAGATACAAATTCTTAGCAGGAAGTTGAATTTGTCAAAACTCTCGATTGTTTTTGATATATTAACTACCTGATGCGTACCACCAAAACCTTTTTGTAGAACTTCGATAGAAATCTACCACTTTCTAGAGCTTCTAGTTCAAATATGACATGATTTTGTTAATAGAGACATAAAGTCATTTGAGTGGTCCGAGTTAGCTCGGAAGCTTTGAAAACTCATAAAACATGGGAATCATACATAAAAAATTGTCCACTATATCTGGAAACTTGGCTTGTGGCATTCAAAACCATGTTCTCTGTACTTTCTGTACATAGTATATTCATGGTGCTAGAGGCCAACAATAATGGGATCTTCGATATGCTAGACATGACATAATCAAATGTATTGAAAGAGATCCAATGGTCAACAATGTCAGGTTTTGCCAATCTATATCCAACTACCGATGTTCGAAGTTATTCGTACACTATATAGTGGTATGGAAATTATAAAGCAACATAGTCGTTTTCTGTTTTGAAAAGAAGTGTCAAGCACTATATAGTGGTATGGAAATTGTGTCACATGCCTTTTACTAGTATGGATATGGATGATCAGTTGATGTGACTCTCGGCTTTGATTTCCTGGATAGATGGGTTAAGGTATATTACCTTTTTTCTATTACTAGATGGATTCTAGCCAAATTTAAAATATGAATCGAGCGGCAAAATCACCCACCAACCTTGAAGCATTCCTGCCCCACCGATTCAAAACCTTTGAGCCAAAATCTCCCACCGGATAGTACCATTTTTCTATTATTATTAGCTGGACACGGGCCAAATTCAAATCTCAATCCAACGGCAATATCACACACCAACCTTGAAGCATTTCGCGCCCCTCTACTTCAAAAACTTTTGTTTTTAAATTCCCTATTCTACCCATTGTTCAAACGATAGATGGGCATGCTAAAGTCAGTACCTTAGGGCCATGATCGTAATTATATTGCTATTCACCTATACTATGGTCCGGATTCGCACAATTTTTCCCGCTAGCCCTCCCAAAATCCCAAGCTCCTCTGTCGCCTCCACGGCCACCGCGCGCACCGACTTGATCTCTAGTCTCGTGCGCCGCCGCGGAGCCGCTTCACCGACGCTGACCCACCGGATCTAGTTCATCGGGTCTCTTCTATTGCACCGGAGCTGCGGTGTCATTCACCATGCCGATGGCATCATCGACCGCCCAAGCTCTGCTTTCTCGCTGTAGATGGCGTCATCGATTGCCCAAGCTCTGCTTCCTCACTGCCAAAAGCTACCGAACCGTACCGGATCCGCTTCACCGGTGTCCACCTGACATGATCTCGTTCAAGGAGTTGCATGTCCACCGCTCCATACCAGCTGCACGGCCGTCACCGTTCACTGCATTGGATCTGCCTCAGCGACGCTCTTGTCCACCGCGTTCAAGCCGGCATCGACTGCCCAAGATCTGCTTCCCTGACGCCAATAGCCACCGGAACCGCAGCACCCTCGGTGACCTAGACGTCACTCACACGCTACCGATGATGCTTAGACGCCTCTCCGACCAAGGTTAACCTAATCTCCTACCCGTTTTTGTTTTGTCAGTAGTACAGCAGGTTCAAGCCTGTTGCAGTGAACTGCATTTTTGCAATCATGCTAGTACATATAAGTCACTGGGCACGCCTGTTCTTCGTGCTAGTACATGCAAGGTCATTAGACATGTTGGTTTGCATTCGCTGCTCTACAAATTTCAAGTCATGCACATGTCTGTTATTTTGTCATGCACATGTTCTTAGCTACTCCATACAACAGTAATTGTCTGCTACCGTGTAATTCTTGTAAAATCTGTAGTCAGTGGAAAATATTAGTGTGGATTCCCTTCTCTACAGTTGCTGAATCTATCTGGTTCGTCCTGAGATCAGTTCCTGCTATTATTTCCTCCTTGGCATCGTTCTGCTATCCTGTAGTAGCCGTTTAAACTCTTTGTACTAATTTGATTATAATTTTGTTGTTGCCATAATGCCATCTGGCTCTTCAAAAGCTGCATCACTAACTATTTCCTTTTTCTTGCATAGAGCTCAAAATGGAACAATGAACATGTTGGTTTGCATAGCCTATTCTACAGGTTCACAAGGGATGCCATTACTTCCTTATCTGGTATTGGTTCATCCTAAGCAACGGCATAATTGTCCTCTACTATGTAGTTCACACATGGTTTGCATTCCTGCTCTAGAATTTCTCTTATCATGCCATTATAATTTCTATCTAGTTGATTTCTATCTATGACAGTAACTACTTGCCATTGTGTAGCTCACCGCAAATTCTGAGTCACCCAATGACTCTATGCATTCCAGGAGATGCCATAGCTTCCATATATATTTGCTGAAATTATAAGAAACACTCTGTTTGATTGCTCATTTTATTCTAGGCACACTTGTCTAATGCTTGTTTGTCCTGTTCTACAGGTTCACGAGCGACGCCATTATATCTCGCATCTGGTTCTGGGTCTAGTTCGTCCTAAGTCATGACATAACTATCCTCTACAATATATAGTTCATTCGTGATTTACATTCCTGCTCTACAGGTTCTCGTATGATGCGGTTATAATTTCTATCTGGTTCATTCTTCGCTATGACAGTAACTGCATGCCATTTTGTGGCTCAGCGCAAATTCCGAGTAAACCAACGTTTCTTGTAATTTAGGGTATAGAACTGCTTCCATATATATTTGTTCAAAATGACCTGGCTAGTTTATATCTGCTGAAATTTTAAGCCACACACACACATTTTTTGATTGCTCGTTTCACGGTAGTCACACTTGTTTAATGCGTGATTACTTGTCATATTTGGTTGACGTGTTGGTCAATAATTGAACCATTGACCAGTTGGTCAATACTTGATTACTCCAATTCATAGCTCCTGTCATATCAGTCAGTTGAGTAGTTTATCTTGTTTGATGTATTGACTTATTATTACTTAGTTTCAGACTGCAATTATTGCTAGCCCCATCAAAAAGGGGGCTGCAAGATCATGTCTCCTCCAATATAGCTGTCACACTCAATGGAAGATGCAGGTGATCGATTGAGAAAGCAAATTGAGAACTCTGCTATCAACTTGATTGTCAACTGAAATGCCGATTTTTCTTTCCCTTGAGTTTATAATATGTAATAATTTTAAGAAGTTTGCAGTTGATGTAATATCTAGATAACTCGCGTAGGCCATGTAGTCATTTAGTTGACGCCGTCCACACGTTGCGGTAGTCGTTACGGTAAATACGTCAGGCAGGTCGATTAGGGAACAGTACCGTGTTGTATTCGGCCGACAACAAATAGTAAAAAATGCTGGATTATTATACACGTTTTATGATATTGCCATGGGCTTCAGAATTGACGAAACTGTAAAAGGCCATAAAAGTAACGGTCCAATGCGCATATGGTAATAGGTCGTAAATGTAACAGGCCTAACGGGCCGTAACAGAAACAGGTCGTTACTAAAGCAGGTCGTAACAGTAGCAGGCCAGAACAGAAACAGGCCATTATAGTAACAGGCAAGAAACTGCACAAATCGCAAAACAGTAACAGGCCAAAACAGTAGAGGGCCACAACTTTAAATGGCCAGAACAGTGACGAGCATGAACAGTACGGGCTGAGAAATTCCCGGACGAGGGTAGTAACAGGCTGACAAATTTACCAGGATAGAATAGTAAAGGGCCTTTTGTGGGCCTAAACAGCTATAGACCATAATAGTAAAATGCCAGAACATTAACAGGCCAGAATAGTAAAGGACCATCTCAGAGAAGGTCCATCAGTAGGCGGTCGACGATGGGCTGCGATAACAGTGATGGGCTGACTACAGGCCTTATGTTTATAGGAGTGACTTGGTGTAGGCTGCTAATAGGTCGCACAGTGTTGGACCAACATGGGCCTTATGTAGGCCGAAACAGAATCAGGCCTGAAAGTTCGCGGGCAGCTGATGGGTGCATTTTTGGGCCCATTTCAAACAGTACAGGACAAAACAGTAACGGGCCATCTTATTATTGGGCTCCCCTTATGGGCCGGCCCAGTTAGTATTTAGCAGGCCTTGGTTGGGCATGGCTTTTGCCATGTTTTCTATGGCCGTTAATGGCGGTAACCGGCCGCTAATGGCGGCTGACACCTGGCAGTTTGCATGACGTCAGCAGTCAGCGTGGCTGGCGAACAGATCTACAATGGAACAAGGTTTCGTGGCTGAAGGGTGCGATCCGCCACGGTCGGAAAAAAAACCATGGTTAATTCATTTGTGACGGGATTTTACCACGAAGGCCATCCGTCGCGGAAGAGTCTTTGGCCACAAAAAGGGCCTTCAACCACGAAAATCTTTCATTGTAAAAGCCAACTTTTCTTGTAGTGCCAACACCATGGAACTACACTCCGCTTTTCATGTCCATATACTTCTCAACAAAATGGTAAAGCTGAACGTATTATTCGCACTCTCAATGACATTACTCGCATGCTCCTTGTTTAGGACAGCATGCCGCCTCGTTTTTGGATTGAGGCCCTGCTGACAGCCGTCATGTTACATAGTCGGATGCCTTCAAAGGCTATTTCGGATCGTGTTCCCTTTCGTGCTTTACTTGGCGTAGATCCTGCTTACGCTGGTTGAGGGTCTTCAGATGTCTATGATACCCCAACACCACCGCTATGGCGCCGCACAAGCTTGCACCATGCTCCGTGCCATGCGTGTTCCTTGGGTATCCATCCCGGCATCATGGCTATCGCTGCCTTGATCGCTCCACCCAAAAGATCATCGTCTCTCACCATGTCGTGTTCGATGAGTCCATGTTTCCCTTTGTCTCCACTCCGTCTGTGTCGTCCCCTACTCCCTCCCTACATTCGTATGACTTCTTGCAGGAACCTGAGCAGATGACGTTGTCGACGCCATTCACCGTGCCAAGCATGGCCTCGTCGGCCGCGGGCTCCGCCACGCCACCCTCGATGCCGCCACGGTCACCATCGTCGCCAGCCACGGCACCACGGGCGCCTACCGTGGCCACGTCATCGACGGCAGCATCGCCACCAGCTGCGCCGAGCTCCGCCCCGAGCTCTGCCGCCGTTGCCTCCCCTGCCTGCCGTGGTAGCGGTTCTGGCGGTTTTCCTGCCAGGGCAGCTTGCCGCGGCAGCGGTTTGGGCAGTTTTCCTGCCACGGCAAGACCTCCTGCTGCTACGCCGCCCGCTGCACCGCCGGTCGGCCCAGCACCACCGCCACCACTGCTACGTTGACAGCGGGACCCGCCTCCGCCATCGTCTCACCCAATGGTCACTCGTGCTAAACAGGGGTTGTGCATCCCAAGACGATTTTTGATCTTCATGTTGAGGGATTATCTCCAATACCGAAGACCTATCGTGGTGCTCTCAAGGATCCGAATTGGCACTCCGCCATGGTTGAGGAGTATGGCGCTCTTCTCTCCAACAATACTTTGGACCTCGTTGATCCACCTTGCAATGCTAATATTGTTACGGGCAAGTGGATCTACCGTCACAAGATGAAGTCTGATGGTTCTTTGGAATGATACAAGGCTCATTGGGTGCTCCGAGGATTTACTCAATGCGAAGGTATTGATTTTGATGAAACCTTCAGCCCTGCCGTCAAGCCAGCCACTATTCGCAAAGTGCTCTCTCTTGCGTTCTCTAGTGACTGGCCTATTCATCAGCTTGACGTCAAGAATGCGTTCCTCAATGGCACTCTCATAGAAACTGTTTATGCTCATCATCCTTCTGGGTTCACTGATCCGAATTTCCGTAATAAGGTCTATCATCTCAACAAATCACTCTATGGTTTGAAGCAGGCGCCTCGAGCATGGTTTCAGCGGTTTGCTTCATTCATTGCTTCGGTTGGCTTCATTGGCTCCAAGTCTGACAGTTTGTTGTTCGTCTATCGGCGTGGTGCTGACATGGCCTATCTCCTACTCTATGTGGATGACATAATCCTGACTATGTCTTCCTCAACATTGTTGCACAGTTTGATTGCCTCTCTTTGTACAGAGTTTAGTATGATAGATATAGGCGATCTTCGCTACTTTCTGGGCATCTCTGTGACATGTAGCAAGGACAATATGTTCCTCTCATAGGAGAAGTATGCATTCAACCTTCTTGACAGAGCTGGTATGTTACAGTGCAAATCCATCTCCACTCCAGTTGATACTGCCTCCAAACTTTCAGCCAAGTCCAGTGATCCTGTTGCAGATCCAACCGAGTACCGTAGTATTGCAGGAGGTCTTCAGTACCTTATGTTTACTCGGCCAGACATCAATTATGCTGTGCAATAGATTTGTGTCCATATGTATGATCCTCGGGCTACTCATTTGCTTCTCGTCAAGCGTGTTCTTCGCTACATCCGTGGCACCATAGACTATGGCCTCAGCTTGTTCCGATGCAGCTCCAACAAGTTGACGACCTATTCTGACGCTGATTGGGCAGGTTACCCAGACACTCGATGGTCTACCTCAGGCTACTGTTTCTTCCTCGGTGCTAATCTGGTGTCATGGTCTGCTAAGCGGCAGCACACGGTCTCTTGCTCAAGCGTCGAGGCCGAGTACAGGGCAGTTGCGCATGTGGTGGATGGAACTTGTTGGTTACGGCAGCTTCTTCAGGAGCTTCATCGACCGGTGACTGGTGCCACTGTGGTTTTTTCTGACAACGTGAGCTCGGTTTACATGACACAGAATCTTGTACATCATCAGCGCACCAAGCATGTGGAGATCGACTTGCACTTTGTACGAGATCGCGTCACCATCGGCGAGGTTCGGGTTCTACACGTTCCGAGTTCGTCCTAGTTTGCGGACATTTTTACCAAGGGACTACCGTCGCCTCTCTTCTTGGATTTTCGGGACAGTCTTAACATTCATCGACGCCCGTTTGCGACTGAGGGAGGGTATTAGAATATATAACCATATTGGATTTGTATAGATATATAGTTGTATATGTGTAGTCTGTGTATAACTGTCCGTGTATTGTACGGTACGGACTCTAACCTTGTAAGTCTATATAATGAGCAATACAAGGCACGACAATGTGTGGTTTCCCCAATCTTTCAATATGGTTTGTTGAATTTCTATTTAGCCAGCCTTAAAGTTATGTTAGGTAAGATTTGAGATATCAGATTATTCATCATCAACATAAGTGAATGATGCTAAAGGTTAATTTGAAGTTATTAGTTATAATTGGTTTAAGACTCTAAAGGAGTATTAAATAATTAGTAGTTTATATTTTGGCTTTATTAGAGTTTAAAACTATGGTTTTAGGTTTAGCACTTAAATTTAATGGATTATTCAAGATTAAAGTATTTTCTGTGGTTATAAGTTCATTCCTTGCTTAAGAAGTAATCTCTAAGAATTATAATAAGTTTTAAAAATAATTTCTATAAAATAGATAGGAATTTGTTACCTTTTAATCTGAATACATTTTTAAATAATAGATCATGTATATTTCGAATAAAGTAAACCCAGTAAAGATCTTAAAAATGATTTTTACTTATTTTTAAGTCTCGTCCTATTTTTCATAAAATTCCATGAAGGAATGAATATTTTAAAATATACAATTTAATTTTCTTAGTTTAAAATATAAACTAATATTTTCCTTCCATCAAATATTAGTTTAGAAGTGTAAAAATGAATTTATTCATTTTTCTATATATTATTTTTATCCTTAGAAAATTCCTTAACAGAATAAGTATTTGAAAATATATACTTTAGTGTTCTTGGCAAAAAAATCCAAACTAGTATTTTTCTTATACTTAATATTTATTTAGAATCACAAATGTGAAGTTTATTTAGGTATTTATTTCTAGTTTTTAGGAAATTCCTTGAAAGAATAGATGTTCTAATTTATTCTTTTTAAATTTATTAGCTTAAAACATAATTTAGTATTTCCTAGGTAGATTATATTTTTGTGATCATTTAGACATATTACATTTATTTTTAGAGTTTTTATTTATTTTTCTAGGCTGATTTAGTCTTAGGGGTATTTCGGTCTTTTACTAAATAAATTAAGGTTCCATTATCTTTAACCCTGGGCCTGACCCACTAGGCTAGCCCAACCCGACCTAGCCCAACTGGGTTGGGTCAAACCCCCCTATGTTGCCTGGTACTAGCCTAGTATCCCGTATTTCTTCCTCTCTCACATGCGCACGACTCGGGTGTTCCCCTCTTTGGTGATATTGGGATGCCATCACCGCCGTGCTCAATTCCGGTCATCTTCGACCTTCCCGACCGCCATCGTGATATAGGATGAGACAGTCTAGATGCTCTGTCGACTAGTCCAACTTGATTTGGTGCTTGAGCGCTCCCCTAACCACGCCGTCTCCATCCTGATACCTAGGGTTCGGATGCCACCTGTGATTTGGTGCTTCGCCGCTTCCTTGGCACTACACCGGTGCCCTGGTGGTTGTGTGGTGTCGCCTGCTTCCCCTGGAACCTCCACGACCGAGGCTTGGCGCGGGTTGCAGTGCCCCCAGGGTGCTCCCCGTGCCGCCGTGTTCGTCTCCATCTCCGGCTACACTGCGTCCTCTTCTAAATTTGTGAGGACCACAAGTAAGTTTCTCTTCTTTCCCCTCTCTGTCATGTCTCTCTCTTTACTCTCTGTGTGCTTGTAGTGAAGAACCTATGTAGGGTTCAACCCTTGTTGCTGTGTTCATCAAAGATGATGAAATTGCTCATGTATACCCCTCTATGATTAAGCTATGTAGGACAATTTTCTATGCTGATTTGGAATTTCTTACAGTGGTTCTTGTCAGTGAGAATGTTGTCTAAACTTCACTTATTGTCAGTGTTTAAACGTGTGCTACTATAACTATGATCTGAATTGTAGTATATCTTCCGATTATGGTTGAAATGCTTCAGAACTAAAGCTTCATAGTTGGTTATCTGTTGAAATGTTCTTGATGAACTTTGTTGATAATGTTTATAAATAGAAAAGATTCCTAAACTGTGATGTTAGGAAAATGATTGAATACTCTTTTTGAGATGATTGGGCTATAAAACCTCGATGTTTGGGTGACTTAGCTAGAATAGATCTTTGTGACACCTTCACTTAATGGTACACAAGATTCTATCTTGTTCTAAGTTCTTCTTGAACTTTAATTTTAATATAGCTAGGATTTGTGAGAGTTGAGAAACTCCTTTAAGTTCAGTGTAACTATTGTTGCCTTTTAATTGACCTGTGATCCTAGTCTGAGGTCATTCTAAAGTAAAAAAAGAAATGTTTTTACTTGATGCCTAATTGCTCAAGTGTTCCATGATGAACATATCATGCTCTTGCATGAATACATATTTATATGTGATCATGATCAAGTATTAGATCAAAAGGTTTGAGATATACGCTGGTTCTAAGTAGACTGTGGTAGCCTATAGCCTTGTCCTGGTGTTTCCTGCTACTCCTGGACTTGTGGTTGTTGTCTCTTGGACTTGATGTCCCTTCTTGATCTTACTTCCCTCCTAGAACTGGTTCTACTCCTCCTTGGCCTTGTCCTGCTCCTCCTGGTGTTGCTTCTTCAGGCCTCTGCATGCCCTTGCTGTCCACCTAAACTTCCCCCTCCATTAGGTGACCATCTTGTATGGTTTCTTGCTGGATTGCTATGGTGAATCTTTGGTTGATCTAGTGAAAATGGCAATATCTGAGGTGGTTTGTTGTGTTCTTGAGATAAGCAGTGACTATGGCTATGAAGTGAGTAGCAAAGCAGGCTTTGCTATGCGCTGGCTGTGATTTTTAACTTCCCCTCACTCACTCTGTTGTTGATAGCTCACTTCATGCAGTTAGGGGACTAAGATGCTTCATTATAACTTTCCTTTGGATCATATCAAGTTAAAATGATTTACTTCCTCTTCCTTTTACTACTCTAGCCTCGTTAAACTTGCCCCTTCTTTGGCTAATGAGGTTGTACTGAAGCCTAGTTGATTTAAAAGAACAGATTCTACACTTTGGTGAAATTTGCCCCTTTATTTGAATTTGCTCAATGATGTACCATAAATAGTGCACTTCACTGTTTAAAAATGAGAGCAAAATTACCATAATTCACCTTCTTTGTTCTTCTTGTTTCTTTGTTTTGCAAGTGCAGAAGCTTTGATGATCAAGAAAATTAGATTAGGAAATAGATAGATATTAGTTTAGGTTTTCATTTTATCATTTTTGTAATCTTTTCATTTGACATATGTACAAAACATTGTACTATGTATTTGTTATTCAAATAAGCTTATTTTCTTGTGTTACAATTATTATTTCTGTAATGCAATTACTTATTTATTCATTGGTATTTGAATTATTATTATTGAATAAGGAAAGAATAAGAAATAAACTTTCTTATTTGAATTCTTCTATTTATATTGTATTCATATATATTTCATGTATAATATTTAATATATATTCAAGAATTCATACTTTCTACTTATAAATATTCTTTTTATGACATTCAAAACATTAATACTTCTAATTTTTAAATCTTTTCACAAGTGATTCACATTTAAGTATGAATTCAAATTATTCACCCAAAATCATTATAATTCCTAGAGATCATGTCAAAATTTATAACAATCACTATAAAGAGCTAAATCCTAACTCAAAGTACTGAAAGAAACTCTGATCTCTCTAGGGTTTTAGTTTGCAAAAAAATTACCCCAAATTTTCTCATGCATGAATGCAAATGCACAAACTATCTTCTGTAGCCCTAAATGTTGGGGCATTACACATTCAGACGATTCGGGCAACGATGAAGCAGTCCTAGGGCAATCCTAGGGGGCTCCGCATTCATCCTGCTGGCGACAATGTGTTCATTGCCGACTTTGACAATAAGGTGGATAGGGACAAGGCTCTGGGAGGAGCTCCGTGGATGGTGGGGAAAAACGCATGCTATGATCCTGCAGGAGCACAACCCTCGGCTCCACCCATCAGAAATCAGGTTCAACTCAATGTTCATTTGGGTTCGAATTTTGGATTTACCTTATGAGTGGACGAATGAGAAAAAGGGGCTGAAAATTGCGAACATGATTGACAAAAAATGTTTAGTTGATGTGGATGAGTTTGTGTTTTCTTCTGGGACTTTCCTGAGAGCAAACATTACTACCCCCTTGACCAGCCTCTATGCCGCTAGGGGATCATCAGAAGGGAGAACTGAGATGATAGCTTCAATCTGCAGATGAGAAACTCCCGTTTTACTGCTTTGGTTGTGGATTGATTAGGCACGGTGAGCTTGAGTGTAGGACCCGGCGGATTAGGATGCCC
Organism: Avena sativa; assembly: GCA_916181665.1. Taxonomy (NCBI): domain Eukaryota; kingdom Viridiplantae; phylum Streptophyta; class Magnoliopsida; order Poales; family Poaceae; genus Avena; species Avena sativa. Next base: position 202,737,877 of record OV702291.1, read on the forward strand.
ATGGCAAGCTCCCCTTTATTAGAAACCTGCATGCACCAGAGGAGAACAGAAGAAAGATGCAATCCTTTGAGCAGGCTGCTGCTTCTGCCTCCTGGAATAGTGGCTCAAAGGAGCAGGGTGGGGGTAGCAAGAAATCGGGGCCAAGCTCTACAATAGCAGAACCCCGGGAGAGGACAACGATATGAAACATGGAGATCAGGTCGTAAATACACCACCAGGGAAGGGTTGCACTGGGAAAGAAAATTCAAAGGTCTCTGAAATTGCAAAGCAGCTATTCCCTGGTGTTGTCCATCTTCTGAAGAAGTGAAAGCCTGGAGTGGGTAGTGGTGACTCTGATGCGGCATTCGCTGATGGGGGCTGATCGAGCAGATTGACAAAGACATGACTCTTGCTTTTATCCCTATGGGGATGCCAAGGGAGGTTGTGGGCAAGAACTTGAGTTCTGATTCTAACTCGAGTCGAGGCAAGTAAAAGAAGCATAGAGGAGGCAATGGATCCAACTTAGGCGCGGGGCTACCCATTCAGCCTTGTAGTAATCAATGAAAGCTATAGTCTTCAATTGCTGGGGGCTTGGGAACCAACCGGCAATGCAGAGCCTTCTCGATCTTGTGAAGGCTGAAGTTCCTGACGTGCTCTTCTTGTCGGAAACGAAGCTAGACAAGGAGGGAATGAAGAGAATCAAGATTCTCTTGAACATGCCACACATGGAAGTAATACACTGTGTGGGTAGAAGTGGGGGTCTGGCCCTGCTTTGGAAGGATGATGTCAAACTAGTGGTTAATCCAAGAGTGTCGCGCTTCCACATTGATGCGACACTCACCAGAGATGATGGGTTCATACGAAGTCTCACGGGCATCTATGGTGAGCTGCAGTCCGTAGCAAAGGAGAAGACTTGGAAGCTTCTGCGCATCCTCCATGGGCAGTACAACCTGCCATGGATGTGCTTCGGAGATTTCAATGAGGTTCTGTTTGCTAGTGAGAAGAAAGGTGGGTAGGTAAAGAAACAAGCCTGCATGGATAAATTTAGAATGGCCCTTGAGTTCTATGAGCTAGAGGACCTGGGTTTTGTTGGTGACCCATATACTTGGCATAACCACAGCCACTGCGCCGCAAATTACATCAAGGAAAGGCTGGATAGGTCTGTAGCGAATTTGGAGTGGTGGATCCATTTCCCCACCTATAAGGCGATCAATGGTGATCCAGGCACTCTGATCATAGGCATGTGATTGTTATCCTGGATTCGGACCCTCACCTTGGAAGCCCCTATGGGGGTGAGGGAACAACCAAAATTTGAGACTTCTTGGCTCGAGGAGGACCAATGCGAAGAGGTTGTGCACAATGCCTATCATTTGGCCTTCCTTTCCGGTGATGTGACTATCAGGGACGCCATCAAAAAAGTAAATTCTGAGATGCACTCTTGGAGCAAGGAGGTGTTGGGAGATATCCAGAATCGCATCAACAAAGCCAAGAAAGATCTAAATGGCTGCAAGAAGCGTGCTATTTCCCAGGAGCAGGTCTCGCTGGAGCATATGCTCAGATACAAGCTCGAGAGACATTAGGACAAAAAAATAATTTCTGGAAACAAAGGGCAAAGGCTCAGTGGCTGAAGGATGGGGATAGGAACACTAGCTTTTTCCATTCTTGTGCCTCGGAGAGTGTCGTGGTATTGCCGACGAGTACGCCATGGAGGGGTCCTCACAGTCCGTGTTTAGAGACGTGGGGTAAGGCGGAGAGTTGGCAGGTACGAGGTAACATAGCTTACCCAGGATCAAGTCCCACAACGGTGGTGGAAATCTACTCCTTCTATAAATCACTATAATGGCAATACGCCGAGTTACAGAGATAGGTTCACTGTGCAAGGTGTTGCATGTTGTACGCAGCAATCAGAGAAGTTGTGCCCTAAAGGCTCCCGCAGGCCGGCTGCTTACTCAATATGTTGAGCTCGTTGGGAACCCCAAGAGGAAGGTATGATGAGTATAACAACAAGTTTTCCCTCAGTTATGAAACCAAGGTTATCGAACCAGTAGGAGCAAGGAAACACCTCCAAGGTGTTGTTTCCAACTTTGAATCCTGCTCAACACAATCACAGAACTTTGCCCCAACTTATAGTGAGGTTGTCAATCTCACCAGTTTTGATGAAAACAAAGGATTAAATGTATTGTGTGGAAGATAGTAATTGCTTGAAGACAGTAAACAGAAAACAGTAAATAGATTGTAGATTTATGGTAAAAGAAAGGACCGGGGTCCATAGTTCACTAGTGGTGATTCTCCTTAAGATAGATGACATGTCGGGTGAACAAATTACAGTGGGGCAATTGACAAACATCGAGAAAGCTTACATGCATATACTAATCATCTTGACTCCTATGAGATTTGATTGGGCATTACAACATTATACATAGACCATAATCCAACTGCATCTATGACTAATAATCCACCTTCAGGTTATCATCTGAACCCCTTCCAGTATTAAGTTGCAAGCAACAGATAATTGCATTAAGCATTGTGTGTAAAGTAAACAATACGATTGTTCTATGAACAAAGGATTGTTGTTTTCTCCCTAGTAGCAACAACACATCTAGTACCTTAGAGATTTCTATCACTTCCCCAGATTACTAGAGGCATGAACCCACTATCGAGCGTAAATACTCCATCTTGGAGTTGCTAGCATATACTCGGCCAAGATAGCTACTAACAACGTAGAGCATGCAAGATCACAAATAACAAAGACATGATAGAATCAATAATCAATCTAAAATAGCATCTCAATATCCATCGGATACCCGCAAACACAACATGTATGATTACAAATAGATGATCTTGATCATGAACGGAGCTCACAAGATCTAAACATGGTAGCACAAAGGAGAAGAACCAACCATCTAGCTACTACATGGACCCGTAGTCGAGGGATGAACTACTCACGCATCACACCGGAGGCAGGCATGGTGATGAAGAAGGACTCCATGGTGAATTCTCCCCTCTGGTAGGGTGCCAGGAAGAGCTTCAGATCCCTCCCGATCTAGGGATGGAGATACCGGCGGCTACAGACTCTTTCGTGGAATTTTGATCGGGTTCTTAAGGTTTCTGTATCGGAGGCTTATTATAGGTGAAAGGGGAGACCGAGGGGGTGCCCAAGGCGGCTGCACCACCCCCTGGCTTGGGCTAGGCCTGGCCGTGGGGCCAGGTGGTGTGGCCGGCCCCTCTCCGTCTCGTATTCTGGCTCTGTGTTCCCCTCGGTGAAATATTGACTTTGGCTTTTGTCCTGTCCAATTCCGAGAATATTCATTTTCTGGCTTTCCTGGAACCAAAAAAGCAGAAAACAGGCAACTAGCACTATGGCATCTTGTTAATAGGTTAGTCTAAGAAAGTGTATAAAAATACTCCAACGTGTGGACAAAACATAAGAAAGTAAATATAAAACAAGCATGGAACATCAAAAATTATAGATACATTTGCAACGTATCAACATCCCCAAGCTTAACTCTTGCTCGTCCTCGAGTAGGTAAGTGATAAAAAGAAAGAATAATCTTTGAGGTGACATGCACCATCATAAACTTGATCGGAGTATTTGTAAAACATTGATAGTTGGGATCATAGTACTTTAATATATCATGAAAGATATAGTTCTAACAATAATACAAAGCAACTATGTTGTGACATGAAAAGGTACAAACAAAATATTCATGAATAACAATGCTTTGCAAGACGTTTGTTTGTTTGTTTCACATATAGAAAACATAATGAGAATGGTATTCAGCTTGTCCCTCATAGTGTAGCAAAACATAAATGCATAGGACACCTTCAAAGTTCATAAGGGTGACTAGATACAAATAGTTTAAGAACAAGCAATATCAAAGTTATGCATCAATCAACAAGTCTTGGGACATTGCACATTAAACTAAGAATGGCCACTATGCTCTCTTAATAGGTGCATAAAGATAGAATATGAAGACTCAACATAAAAGTAAAAGAAAGGCCTTCATAGAAGGAAGCAGGGATTCAAGTCTCATAAAGAGCTTCCAAAAATTATGGTACTTATTAGCTTTTAGCTCTCATTGCCCCTATCATAAGCATCTTTAGGTGATTAAGGTTAAAGTGACACAACTAAGAGGATATGCTTCACAAGTTATAAGTTGAGATCTCATGCCCCTTGCTTATGAGTACCGAACCTCATGCTACTCAACTTCAGTCACAAGTAAGCTCTTGTCATTGTAAGTACATATGTATCATAGAGAACCGCCAACGGGGTACCCCTTGTCCCATGACACAGGAGCTATCCCATATCAAAATGACAAGGCAACAGACAATGAGCATCTCAGCGATCTTTTTATTTGCTATTTGCATAGGTTTTTATTGAGGATGCTTCATAGAATGCTCATTATGGTTATGCTGCAAGTTTCCACCATGATTAGGCATGGCTTAGGCTAGCGTCCCAGGCGTTTCTCTAACACACATACAAACTCCATGATCTTACAAGTTCCCCTTTTATTTCACACCGCCGGGATCCATAGGCAAAAGAATCATGATATCAACGGAATAATAAGTGCAATGTTGAAAGCATTCCCCATGATACATGGTTCTGCTAACTTCAACTTATAAAGCGCAAGCATATACGCAACAAAGATGGATGCAATGGTTCAAGATTATTAAGTGCAAGAAATTAAAGTGTGCCATCAAGTTCGTGAGAGCTTTAATTAGTAATTTTCACATAACAAGTTTAATTCAGAAGGTAGATAAAAACATGAATATACTTGGAATAGAAAATGCTAATAGGTAGGTATGGTGGACTCTTTGGAATAACTTGGTTTTATTTGGAGTTGGATGCATGAGTGGAACTCATACTTGGTTATGGAGGCTAGCAAAAGACTGGGAGCGACCAACCAAGAGAGCAATAATGGCCATAATCATGCAAAGCAACAAAACATCATTAATTAAAGCATAAAGTGATATTACAAGTTAAAAACTAAAGGATCATGGAGGCTATGGTGACTTGGGATAGTCTTAACATGGTGTGAGCATGTGCCAAGTCAACCCAAATAAAACATCAAAGCAGAATACCACAATACTATGCTTTAATATGCTAAAACAACGCATGATTCTTTTAAGGCAAATTAAGAAATCTCAATTGTTTATAACATGTCATGCTACATCAAAAATCACTAAGCATAAAGCCAAAACAATATCAAGCATGACATAACAAAGCATAGCCACAGTAAAAAACAAGCTCCTTTTTACCACTTAAGCATGAACGTTTCCTACTCTTTTCCAATCCAAACCAATCTTATTTGAAAACTAATGTATGAATGAGGGGGTCCAACCAATTTATTCAAGCAAACTAAGCAAACCAAGCAAATGAAAACAAAAATGAAGACGCTCCAAGAACAATACAACTATGCATGAAACAATAAAAATGAAGTGTTTGGAAGAAACCTGAGATTTTTATTGATGAAGGGGCATCCACAAGCTTTGACGCTTGTAATTCTTGGATATTTCTTGGGGTGACACGGGTGGCATCCCCAAGCTTGAGATTTCGTCCATTCTTCATATCATTACATCATACTTTCCCTACACCTGAAATTTTTCCTTCATACAAAACTTCACACAATCTTCATTATCAACATTAGTGTACTCGAGATAATAAGTCTTTTGGTTCAGTTCCAACACAAGTAAAACTTTCAGTAAAACACAAGGTATTGTAGCACTTCCCTCAAAAATCTCAATTTCCCCAAAAGGAACCCAAAAAGGAATCAACAAGAAGCAAATGCAAATAATGGCAGAAATCTGTCAAAACAGACCAGCAGGTAGAAACCGATTTTTTCGAAGACCTTTTGTTGCTCAAATAAAAAAGTTTTGAACTAACTAAAGTTGGATAACAACCTGGGCCAGAAGCACAAAAAAGTATAGCTCAAACCGATGAACAGAGATCTTTCACGAATTTTTACAGCGAAGCACAAAAATCTGTTTCGGGACAGCAACTTTCCCAAGCATTACTTATCTCTCATTAGAGGTTACTCTTGGCACAAAAATCACACAAAAATGATAAGGAGAGGTTATTACTTAAGCAATAACTTCAAATACTCAACTAAAACTTTTGGGATATCTCCCAATAAGTACTTTTCTTTAACGTCTTTAAGTTAGGCATAATGGACGGTTACTCTTTGGGTAGCCTCACAGAGACTCTGTACGCAACTCTGTTTGGTGGTCACCATCAGCTATGGTGGAAGACCGTGAGTGCATAATCTTGCAATCACAAAAGGCAAGTTCACAACTTGCTCATGTTCCTAGATTATCTGTGCATCTCTGTCTGGGTCTGAGTTCACCATAGCTGATGGTGACCACCAAACAGAGTTGCGTACAGAGTCTCTGTGAGGCTACCCAAAGAGTAACCGTGGTAGTTGTCTCGGGGGATCGTGTCTCATGCGGGGTCGCGAAGAGGGCAGTACTGGCTTGGATCTTAAACTGGGCCCCATACCAAGGAAGTGTGGACAAGGTCATGACTTGGTTGTGCAACAAGGCTAAGGTCTCTTATGGGAAAAGTGACACACCTCTACAGAGTGTAAGAATTGTGACATGTTACTCTCTGTTCCGAGAAGGATCTACGAACGCGGCAGATAGGAACCCCATGAAGGTTCTGGTCAACTTGTGAAGGCTGTTGGACATAGCTTTCAGAATAAAAGCAACCTTTGAAGAAATGTTTACGAAAACCTACATGGCCTACGACCTATGGTCTGTGGCTGTAGAGATAGTGCATCATACACTCCTTTTTAGTGAACTTGTTGAGTACGCCCGTACTCAACCATACTGTCTTAACCCTTGCTAGGTTCTAAGCTGTTGAAGACGGCGCCAACATCAATTTCTGCTCAAGAAACCATCATCGATAGCTCAAGTTCTTCAACAGAGTCAATGAAGTCAACATATACGTCAACCGAAGCAAAGACTAAGTTCTTAAGTAGATACAAGTAGATTCACTAGCCATAAAACCTACTTCTGTAGAGCATTGCAATAGCAGCAATGGCAAGCCCAATAGTATATATACTAGTCGTAGTTACTAGATAGTTCTGAGTTATTACTTCTGGTTCTTCTTTGTAAGAAGTTCTTTCTCTCTCTTTAACCTAGAGTGTTCTCTGGATCTTTTGTAAAGAGTCGAGTTGTAATCTATAGTCATGTCTTGGACCTGCTGCGTTTCTGTTGTACCACTCTGAGGGATGTAATACTAGTGAATGGTGTTTCATTGGTGTTATGTCGACGACTATAGTGTACTACATCATGTAGAGGTATGCTGGGTCACCGCACCACCGCTCCCCCTACTCCTGCCGCCATACCTTCTGCTGGTCCCGCTAGGCCGTCATCCCCCGTCATCCCTGAGACCTCCACCATGGAGATAGATATCAATCCAAACCTTGATGTCTCAGGCTCTGTCGAGGCAGACATTGCTCCCAGTGGCCAGGTGACGCAGGAGAGCACCTCCTCTAAAGTGGCTGATGCTCTGGCTAAGGATGCCACCGAGAAGGGGAAGGAAGTGGAAGAGGTGGACACGGAAGCAACGATTGAGGCAGGAGCCTCCGCGCCATCGACTGCCCTAAAGGTGCAGGAGGCAGCCAGGGCTTCATCCATGCCTCTGTCTTTGACCTCTCCATTGGCCGCGACTCCTCCGACCTTGAGCCTAGATGATCTCATCAAGCAGGCCAACGCAATCTATAAGAATGCTCGGACCTTTCATGATTCCTACGCTCATCTGGCCAACAATCTCAAGATCATTGCCATCGTAAGTTTTTTGAACTTCACTTGCTTTACTTTGTGTAGTATATCTCACTGTAGCCCCCGAGCTCTTAGGCAGATAATTCAATAGTTATTGGCCTGAGTGCTCCAAAGAACTAAGTGTAGAACTTGTCCGTGTATCCCCCGAGCGTTTAGTTGAAACTGCAAAGTTCTGACTATATGCTCTAGAGAAACTAGTTTACTTTAAAATCATGTACTATAGCCCCCGAGCATGTAGTTGAAACTGAATAGTTCTGACTATATGCTCTAGAGAAACTAAGCATGCTTATATCATGTGCAGAATGAGAATAAATGGAGGATAGCCACCAATGAGAGGTTTGCTGCTCTTCGGAAGGAGATGGACCTTGAATAGGGTAAAACCAAATTCCTGAAGGAACATATCAAAAATAGCCAGAGTCTGTTTCCTACAACAGCTCCTTGCTTTCCCATTGAGTCTTTTCTTCCGTCTTCTGATAGCACTTTCTGATTTCCGTCTTACAGAAGCCATTGCTAAGGCCAAGAGCATCGTCGAGAAATCCAAGCATATCCAGGAGCTCGATGATGAAAACAAGATTCTGGAGAAGGACTTGGCCGAGGCCGTCAAGGGCCATGAGGCAACGATGAAAGCTATGCAAGAGTCTGTGGATGTCAAGATGTAGCGCCTGAAGGATGAGATTCCACGGCTCAAAGACTAGAACCAAGATGCCAAAGAGCAAGATGCTAGGAGTCTTCAGATGTTCAAGTCAGTCCAGAAGGAGCGTGATGTCTTGGCGGAGACATGCATGCAAGCGGAAATGAGCATCTTTGCTAACCTTTCCTAGTATTGGTCTTTTTCTGTAAGTTGGATAACCATTTGACTCGTTTATACTCATGGTCCTTGTATGCTTATGCAAACCACAACTCCCATTGGCTTAGCCAACTTGGGTGAGGGTGCTCCGGATCCCAAGGAACGCATGATTCTTGTCGGCAACTTCGTCAGCACCACCATTTCCCAGGCCAAGGAGATAGCTCAACCTCTGGGCATAAATATCAAGGCGGCAGACTCAGCGGCCAAGTTCGCAGAAATCCTGCACTGAGCCCCCGAGAAAGTCAAGGACTAGAAAGCCTCTTGAGTCCGGGCTGATGCAAGGATGACCCTGTCCTTGGTCAAAGCACACTATGACAACACCGACATCGACTTGGTGACCTCCGGCATGCCCAAGGTTGACGAGGAAGGTCGAGAGATTGATAGCGATGCTATCTAGAACTCCCTCGCCGGCTTTGACACCAGAGTTGCCGAGATGGTCAAGGCGGATGTCTTGGTGTCTACCTAGATCCTTGATGAAGACATGGCTTCATCCGAGTCTAGCCCCTGTCCTTTAGAGTTTGACGATCTCTCTCGGCCTGGCTCTCCTGATGATGCCACCACGAAGCCCCCTGTAGCAGAGCCATGAAAAACAATGTCTATATTAAATGTATCTCTACAAAATGTATGCGGAAAAAACTTATGTTTGTCTAAGGCAGAAAAACTTTGTATTTCAAGCTTCCTGCAACTTATCTGTTTCCATCATGTGTATATATATTTTAAGCAAGTGATGGCTTATCCATTATTCTGGTTCGTATGCTTGACCTTTCATGAGACGGAAGACTCACATCACAGAACTATGCTCTCAGGTGATGATGCTTAATAAAACCGTCCAGAACCTAAGAACAAAATTGCCGGCTTTGAGTGCCAAAAAGTCACTACTCCGGAATCCACATAAAAACTTCAAAAAACGTGTATACCATAAAACTTAAGCTAACGCCCGTAGGCGGAATTTTCACAAGGGCAAATGCAACCTTACGCATAAAGGGTTTATATGATCCAAAAATGAACAACTAAAGGAGGTAAAAGACTCAGAGAATATGAGTGAACCAAATGCTTTGTTTCATTGATCATATAAAAAACTTATTACATAATATAAATGTGCTAAGTGTAAAAGGGACATAGATGTGCTATGTTCCATGGCCGATCTGTCTCCGGGTAATCATCATCGGAGTCATGTTGCTTGTGCTTGCGATTTTTTGGCCTATCTTTCAACTCGCGAATATCGACGAGGTAATAGGAACCATTGAGCAATTCTTTGCTTATGAAGAATGGTCCTTCCCAAGGCGGGGATAATTTGTGTGATTTCTCCTGCTTGAGTCTAAGCACCAGATCCCCTTCTTTAAACGAGCGATGCTTTACATGGCGACTATGGTAGCCGCGTAGCTTCTGCTGGTAGACAGCAGAACTCTGGCATGCCAGCATGTGCTCTTCTTCAAGTAGGTCCACAGATAGCCATCTGGATTCTTCAGCATCATCCTCCTTGTAGGAGGAAACTCGTGGTGCGTCGTGTAGGATGTCGGATGGGAGAACTGCTTCTGCTCCATAAACCATGAAGAAAGGAGTCAAGTCGGTGGATCTATTGGGTGTTGTTCTTAAACTCCACAAGACAGATGGTAATTCCTCCTCACAAGCTCCAGCTGCTATACGTAGCGGTGCCTCCAAGCATGGCTTGATTCCGTGTAGAATTAGTCCATTGGCCCTTTCAACTTGCACATTTGACTGTGGATGTGCCACAGATGCTAGGTCAAGGCCGATGCCTTTCTCATGACAGTACTCCTCAACTTCTCCGAGAGATAAATTTCTGCCATTGTCGGTGATGATGCTATGTGGGAGACCAAATCTCACCACTAGATCTCGCACAAACTTGAGGGTTGTTGCCCCATCGAGCTTTCTAATGGGATTAGCTTGAATCCATTTTGTGAATTTGTCCACTGTTACTAGCAAGTGTGTGAATCCATAGGGTGCTGTCTGCAAAGGTCCCACCATGTCTAGCCCCCAGACTGCGAACGGCCAGGTTATAGGTATTGTTCGTAATTCTTCAGCCGGAACACTTGGTTGTCTTGCATAAAACTGACACCCGAGGCATGTTTGTACCAACTTGTCGGTGTCCGCCTTGGCAGTTATCCAGTAGAATCCTTGTTGGAATGCCTTGGCCACCAACGATCGGGGAGCGGCGTGATACCCGCAATCTCCGAGATGTATTTCTATAAGGATTTCAATACCTTGCTGCTGGGAGACGCACCGTAGGAAAACTCCTGTGGTACTTCTTTTGTATTACTGGCCATCAATGATGACGTAGCCTTTTGCTCTACATACTATTTGCCGGCTTTCGACTTCGTCAGCGGGCAAAGTTCTGTCTTGTAGATAATCCATGAACGGTTTCGTCCAAGCCGGAGAGGTCATTGTCACTTTGTTAACAAATGAGTCCACTCTATCCGGGTTGTCAGGGTCCGCTCCCTTCACGGATGGAGTCCGTAAATGCTCCAAGAAAATGTCTGGCAGAATTGGTTGACGGGCTGATCCAAGCTTTGACAGTAGATCTGCCGCCTCCTTATCCTCCCTTTTGACGTACTTGACTTTGTAGCCATCGAAGCACTTGGCTATTTCGTCTACTTCGTCTCGATATGCTGCTATCATAGGGTTCCACACGTTCCAGGTGCCAGCTACTTGCTGGGCAACCAAGTCAGAATCTCCACATCAAACTATGCGCTTGATGCCAATATCCTTGGCTACGCGAAGTCCGTGAATGAGGGCCTCATACTCCGCCATGTTATTTGTAGCATTGAAGTGGATCTGCATGATGTATTGCAACTTCTCTCATGTTGGTGATTGCAATAATACACCAGCCCCCGAGCCATTGAGTAACTTGGATCCGTCAAAGTGCATGACCCAATACTCTGGCTCTGGTACAGGAGTGTCTTCTGGCAGTTCTGTCCAATCCGCAATGAAATCCGCCAACGCTTGTGATTTGATAGCATCGCATCGCTTGTAGGTGATGTCGAAGGAGGCAAGTTCAATGCCCCACTTTGCCACTCTCCCTGTAGCGTCGCTGTTGTTGATGATGTCGGACAGTGGAGCTTTGCTCACTACTGTGATGGGGTGCTCCTGGAAATAATGCCTTAGCTTGCGTGAAGCAAGGAAAACTCCATAAGCTATCTTCTGGTAGTGCGGGTAACGCTGCTTAGATTCTGTGAAGACCTCGCTCACATAATAAACAGGTCGCTGGACTCCATATGTGTGTGTTGGTTCCTTGTGCTCCACCATGATGACGATGTTGATTGCTCGTTGGTCACCGCCATGTAAACTAACATAGGCTCCCTTAGCACCGGTGATGCAAGTATAGGTGGGGAGGAGAGTATTCTCTTCAACTCCTGAAGTGATGCGTCAGCCTCGTCCGTCCATGTGAATTTGTCCGCCTTCTTGAGCAACTTGTAGAGTGGCATAGGCTTCTCACCAAGTCGGCTGATGAACCGGCTTACTGCTGCAATGCAGCCTATGAGCCATTGTATGTCCTTTGGGCATGTCGGGCGTTTGATGTCGAGGATGGCCTTGATTTTCCCCGGGTTCAGTGATAACCCACAAGTATAGGGGATCATGTGTAGCCTTTTCGATAAGTAAGAGTGTCGAACCCAACAAGGAGCTAAAGGTAGGATAAATATTCTCTCAAATTCTACCAACCACTGATACAACTCTGCGCACACTAAACGTTTGCATTATCTAGGAAATAAAACTAGAGCAACAATACGAGTAATAGAGATAGCTTTGCATGATAATAAATAACAAGAAAGTAAAGCTAGTTGCTGCAGCAATAAAATACACTAAACTAACAGAACCATGAGTGTGGAATAGTGGTGGTAATTGTGGTGGCTTTGTCCAAGTTTAAATAGCGAATAGATCAGATTCATTGTCTTCGATGCAGTTTTCTATGTGGGAGAGGCTAAATATACATGCGCTTCACTACTTGGAATTACATGTACTATATGATTGGATTGTTAGCAAACATCCGTGAGTACTAATCAATGCATTAAGGTTTCCCCAACCATAGCCTTAAGTTTAATGGTCCTCTTACTTCCATACGTGCAACGTTCCGGTTCGCGTCCTCATGTTTTTGTCACTCCGGCAGAACTTCCCCCTTCCTCTTAGACATACTACAAACCCTATGATGTTTAATCCATGCGCGCACAAATATAATGGACACCAAAGGACTGTACCATATCAACATACAACTCTAATGAACCAAAGATGTTCAACCATTCAATCTAAGAACAAAGAAACTACGCAAACATGACATAGATCATAGGATTATAACTTATAGCATCAAACACCATGTTTACATAGGAAGGTATAGAGGTGTGTGGGAGGATGAACCACTGCATACTAGGAGGATTAGGTGATGGAGATAGCGGTGAAGATGGTGAAGAGGTCAGCAACGGCGCTGGCGGCAGCGCGGGGGACTCCTTCCCCGCCGCCGGTATCATGGGGGAGCACCGCCCCTTAGCCCCCTTCCTTGATGGCTTCTTGGGAGCCCTCCATCATGGAGATGGGATCCATGGGGGAGGCAAAAACATGGATTTGGTGGCTGCAAATTCATGGGTGGAGATTCCCTGGGCGAATTAGGTTTCCTCCCTTTATATAGCTTCTCGGATTCGCGTCATCCCATCTTGGGGTGCAGTAAATCGGGCCTAAAAGGCCCGTCCGGACTCGGAATCAGCTAAATTTTATGTCCAGAATGTTTTTCGTGAAATTTCCAACAAATTTGTAGCTGAAGAGTTTTCCGTTTAATGTCGTCTTCGACCCGAAACGTGACCATGTTCAAAAAGAGTTCTGAGATAGATTTCTGAAAAAAATTCCAATTTGATTCCAACAAGGTTTCCACTTGTATTCTTGGTAATTCCTACACATCAAAGTGTAAAACAAGAACATTGTGCACTTTTGCAACTATTAGTAGGTTAGTCCAAATAAATCATAAACTTTATACAAAAAGGAGTGTCAAAAGCATATTATTAGCATAAAACCATCAAAAATTATAGATACGTTATGGATGTATCAACATCCCCAAGCTTAGTTCCTGCTCATCCTCGAGTAGGTAAACGATCAAAACAATATAATTTTTGAGGTGACATGCAGACAACACAATCTTGATCATCATTATTGTAAAAGTATTGATAGCTAGGATTAAGGTACTCTAAACATGAATCATGAAAGATAGGGTTCTAACAATAAGACATAGCAACTATGTTGTAACATGAAAAGGCACAAACAAAAGATTCATGAATAACAATGCTTTGCAAGACGTTTGTTTGTTTCACATAAAGAAAGCATAATGAAAATGGTATTCAGCTTGTCCCACATAGAGTAGCAAAACATAAATTTATAGGACACCTTCAAAGTTCATAAGGGTGACTAGATACAAATAGTTTAGGAACAAGCAATATCAAAGTTATGCATCAATCAACAAGTCCTGGGACATGCACATAGAACTAAGAATGACAACTATGCTCTCTCAATTGGTGCATAAAGATAGAAGGTGGAGACTCAATATAAAAGTGGAAGAAAGGCCTTCATAGAAGGAAGCAGGGATTCAAGTCTCGTAAAGAGCTTCCAAAAATTATGGTACTTATTAGCTTTTAGCTCTCATTGCCCCTATCATAAGCATCTTGAAGTGATTAAGGTTAAAGTGAACAAACTGTGGAGTATATGCTTGACAAAGTATAAGTTGGAAATCTCATGTCCCTTGAATACGAGGGTCGCTCCTCATGCTACTCAAGTTTAGTTACCGGTAAGTTCTTGTCATAGTAAGTACATGTGTATCATAGAGAACCACCAATGGGGTACCCCTTGCCCGATGATACGGAAGAATCCCCATATCAAAATGACAAGGCAAGCAGACAACAAACATCTCAGCAATCTTCTTATTTACCATGGGAAAATGGTGCCTTTTTCTCTCTTTCCTCTTTTCTCATCTTTTTTTTCTTTTTTCTCAATCTCTATCTCTTTTTTATAAGAAGAATGCTTCATAGATTGCTCATTATGGTTACGCTGCAGGTTTCCACCATGATTAGGCATGGATTAGACCGGCAGCCCAAGCATTTCTCTAATACACATACATAACTCCATGGACTTACAAGCTCCCGTTTCATTTCACACCGATGACATCCATAGACAAAAGAGCATGATATCAACTAGGTACAATGTACAAGTGCAATGTTGAAAGCGTTCCCCATGACAACATGGTTCTGCTAATCCCCAACATATAAGTGCAAGCGCATACAACATAGATGACACAATGGTTCAAGTTTATTAGGGGCAAGAAAAGTAAAGTGTGCCATCAAGTTCGTGAGAGCTTTAATCACTAGTTTTCTCATAAAAAGTTTAATTCAGAAGGTAGATAAAAGCATGAATATACTTGGAATAGCAAATGCTAATAGGTAGGTATGGTGGATTCTTTGGGATAACTTGATTTTATTTGGAGTTGGATGCATGACTATAACTCATACTTGGTTATGGAGGCTAGCAAAAAACTGGGAGCGACCAACTAAAAGAGCAATAATGGCCATAATCATGCAAAGCGACAAAACATCATTAATTAAAGCATAAAGTGATATTACAAGTCAAAAACTAAAGGATCATAAAGGCTATAGTGACTTGGGATAGTCATAACATGGTGTGAGCATGCACCAAGTCAACCCAAATAAAACATCAAAAGAGAATACCACAATACTATGCTTTAATATGCTAAAATAACGCATGATTCTTTCAAGGCACATTAAGCAATCTCAATTGTTTATAATATGTCATGCTACAGCAAAAATAACTAAGCATAAATCCAAAACAATATCAATCATGACATGAAAAAGCATAGGCCACCGTAAAAAACGAGCTCCTTTTACCACTTAAGCATGAACTTTTCCTACTCTTTTCCAATCCAAACCACACTTATTTGAAAACTAATGTATGAAAGAGGGGTTCCAACCAATTTATTCAAGCAAACTAAGAAAACCAAGCAAACTAAAACCAAAAATTAAAACAAAGACGCTCCAAGAACAACACAATTGTGAAGAAACAATAAAAATGAAGTGTTTGGAAGAACCAGAGATTTTTATTGATGAAGAAGGGGATGTCTTGGGCATCCCCAAGCTTTAACGCTTGTAATTCTTGGATATTTCTTGGGGTGACATGGGGTGGCATCCCCAAGCTTGAGCTTTAGTCCATTCTTCATCTCATTACATCATTCTTTCCTTAACACCTGAATTTTTCCTTCATACAAAACTTCACATAATCTTCATTAGCAACATTAGTGTACTCAAGATAATAAGTCTTTGGGTTCAGTTTCAACACCAATAAAACTTCCATTAAAATACAAGATACTGTAGCACTTCCCTTAAAAATCTCAATTCCCCAAAGAGGACCCAAAAAGGAATCAAGAAGAAGCAAATGCAAATAATGGCAGAAATTTGTCAAAACAGACCAGCAGATAGAAACTAATTTTTTCGAAGACCTTCTGTTGATCAAATCGAAAAATGTTGAACTAATGAAAGTTGTATAACAACCTGGTACAGAAGCACAAAAAATTATAGCTCAAACCGACGTACAAAGATTTTACACGAATTTTTACAGCGAAGCACAAAAATCTGTTTTGGGACAGTAACTTTCCCAAGCATTACTTCTCTCTCATTAGAGGTTACTCTTTACACAAAAAGCAAATAAAAAGTATAAGGAGAGGTTATTACTGAAGCAATAACTTCTAAGACTGAACTAAAACTTTTGGATTATCTCCCAATAAGTACTTTTCTTTAATGCCTTTAAGTTAGGCATAGGATCAAGATTCAAGTATTTTCGAATGAATAAGCATTAAGATCAATACCAGAAATATCTTTCTTCTTCAAGGCTTCATGCATTCCTACAAGTTTTAACTGAAAAGCTTCTATGGAAAGATTTGTTTTGGTTTCATAGGCATGAACACAAGTGTTCAAGGTCGATCCCCACTTAACCATTACTCATCTTTCCAATCACTTTCCTTTTTGAAAACGTTTTTAGGTAACAAGTACAACTAATTTTTTTGTAATTCGCATTCCCTATCCATACTAAGATAGATAACAACTTAAAACTGAAAGTAAAAACTACTTAGAGATAAAGCAAACAAGTGCACACAAGAACATTCACCCACACGCTATTGCTCCCCGGCAACGGCGCCAGAAAAGGTCTTGATAACCACAAGTATAGGGGATCGTGTGTAGCCTTTTCGATAAGTAAGAGTGTCGAATCCAACGAGGAGCTAAAGGTAGGATAAATATTCTCTCAAATTCTATCAACCACCGATACAACTCTACGCACACTAAACGTTTGCATTATCTAGGAAATAAAACTAGAGCAACAGTACGAGTAATAGAGATAGCTTTGCAAAGTAATAAATAACAAGAAAGTAAAGCTAGTTGCTGCAGCAATAAAATATACTAAACTAACAGAACCATGAGTGTGGAATAGTGGTGGTAATTGTGGTGGCTTTGTCCAAGTTTAAATAGCGAATAGATCAGATTCATTGTCTTCGATGCAGTTTTCTATGTGGGAGAGGCTAAATATACATGCGTTTTACTACTTGGAATTACATGTACTATATGATTGGATTGTTAGCAAACATACGTGAGTACTAATAAATGCATTAAGGTTTCCCCAACCACAGCTTTAAGTTTAATGGTCCTCTTACTTCCATACGTGCAACGTTCCGGTTCGCGTCCTCAGGTTTCTATCACTCCGGCAGAACTTCCCCCTTCCTCTTACACATACTACAAACTCTATAATGTTTAATCCATGCACGCACAAATATAATGGACATCAAAGGACTTTACCATATCAACATACAACTCTAATGAACCAAAGACGTTCAACCATTCAATCTAAGAACAAAGAAACTACGCAAACATGACATAGATCATAGGATTATAACTTATAGCATCAAACACCATGTTTACATAGGACGGTACAGAGGTGTGTGGGAGGATGAACCACTGCATACTAGGAGGACTAGGTGATGGAGATGGCGGTGAAGATGGTGAAGAGGGCAGCGGCGCGCTGGCGGCGGCATGGGGGACTCCTTCCCCGCCGCCGGTATCATGGGGGAGCACCGCCCCTTAGCCCCCTTCCTTGATGGCTTCTTGGGAGCCCTCCCCCATGGATATGGGATCCATGGCAGAGGAAAAAACTTGGCTTTGGTGGCTGCAAATTCGTGGGTGGAGATGCCCTGGGCGAATTAGGTTTCCTCCCTTTATATAGCTTCTCGGATTCTTGTCACTCCATCTTGGGCTGCACTAAATCAGGCCTAAAATGCCCGTCCGGACACAGAATCAGCTAAATTTTATGTCCAGAACGTTTGTCGTGAAATTTTCAACAACTTTGTAGTTGAAGAGTTTTCCGTTTGACGCCGTCTTTGACCCGAAACGTGACTATCTTCAAAAAGAGTTCTGAGAGAGATTTCTGAAAAAAATCCCAATTTGACTCCAACAAGGTATACACTTGTATTCTTGGTAATTCCTACACATCAAAGTGTAAAATAAGAATATTGTGCACTTTTGCAACTATTAGTAGGTTAGTCCAAATAAATCATAAACTTTATACAAAATGGAGTGTCAAAACCATATTATTAGCATAAAACCATCAAAAATTATAGATACGTTATGGACGTATCATTCACCTCGATTCCACGATGTGAAACGATGAAGCCCAACAGTTTACCGGATGGTCCCCCGAAGACACACTTCTTTGGGTTCAGCATCATGTTGTATTTCTAGAGATTGTCGAAGGTTTCCTGCAAGTCAGCGATAAGATCATTTGATTTCTTTGACATTACCGCGATGCTGTCCACGTAAGCGTGTATGTTGCGACCTATTTGGTTATGCAGGCAACGTTGCATCGTCCACTGGTACATAGCATCAGTGTTTTTCAACCCAAAGGGCATCGTGATATAGAAATACGTGTCGTAGGGTGTGGTGAATGAAGTGGCCAATTGGTCTGACTTTCGCATCCGGATCTGGTGGTATCCTGAGTAGGCATCGATAAAACATAGAAGTTCCAAGCCAGCCATCGAGTCAATGACTTGGTCAATGCGAGGCAAAGCAAACGGATCCTTCGGACACGCTTCGTTCAAGCCAGTGTAATCAACACATATTCTTAATTCATTGGTTCCCTTTTTGGGGACAAGTACAGGATTTTCCACCCATCGGGTGTGAATAACTTCTCGGATAAAGTCAGCCTTAAGTAACCTAGCTATTTCTTTGCCTATAGCCCTTCGTCTTTCATCACCAAAGCGTCATAGAGGCTGTTTCACCGGTTTGGCATTAGGATCAATATTCAAGCTGTGCTCGGCAAGTTCCCTAGGTACACCTTTCATATCGGCAGGTTGCCAGGCAAAGATGTCCCTATTCTCATGCAGGAACTCGACGAGCGCGCTTTCCTATTTGGGATCTAGGTCCATACCAATGGTGGTGGTCTTGGAGGAATCACCTTCGACAAGATCCACCTGCTTGGTCTTGATGGTGGCCTTGAAGGCGGGTTTGGCAGCAGTAATCTGCTTCTTCGAAGCCAGCATCTCTGTGGCATCGACCTGGTTCTGGATCTCCTTGAACTCCTCACCATAGAGGACTCTTTGGGGAAGGCGGCTTCGTTGAGATCGCACTCCCGTGCCTTGGTGAAGCTTCCGTCAATGGTGATGATGCCATTTGGTCCAGGAATCTTAAGTTTGTTGTAGACAAAGCATGGCCTTGTGAGGAAAGAGTGGAATATGTTGCATCCGAAGATGACGTGGTACACGCTCTTGAAAGGCACCACTTCGAAGGTCATGCGTTCTTGGCGGTAATTGTTTACATCACCAAAAGCGACCGGAAGGGTGATGTAGCCCAGGGAATTTTCTTGTCGGCCAGGGACAACCCCATGGAACACGGTGTTACTCTTCCTTAGCTGGGTCTCCGTCAAGTTCATCTTGTGTAGTGTATCCAGGAACATGATGTTGATGTTGCTTCCACTGTCCACGAGGCACTTGGTGAACTCCGTGTCGTCAATCAAAGGGTTGATGACCATGGCATACTGGTTCTATGTTGGGATGAGTTCTGGATGATCCTTCCTATCCTAAGTAATTAGAACCTTCGACCACCTGACGTACTGGGGAACCGGAGGGAGGGTAGCCATCAGTATCCTGAGAGAGGTTTTCTGGGCCCGGACGGTTGGGGTACCAAGGAAGGTGTGGTAACATGGAGCCTTCTTTTTGAAGGGATTTCTCCCTTTATCCTCTCCCTTGTCGGAAGATTTTGGGTCCATGTCCTCGTCCATATCACTTGATTCCTTGGGTTCTTCCTCCTTCTTCTTCCTTTTGCCCTTTCCGCGAGGTCTGTTCTTCCGACTTTGCTTGTAGCCGGACTCAGGGTCCTCCTTGAGATCATTGACAAACTTGCACTGGCGATTGGTGTGGGTGGATTTGCCATTAGCGTCGAGATGGACGAAACACGACATATCGCGGTACTCTTCGTATGTTTGGGGAACACGGGGCACTGAGGGTGTGGTGTCACTCCTCTGCTAGCCACTGCTAACCCCTGACCACGTCCACGCTGCCAGCCATTGCCTCTGCCAGTGAACATTGTGGCGACCATATCGGCTACTTGCTTCTCTTTAGGCGGATTCTTCCGCTTATTATTGTTGTTATTCTTGGCCTGGGTAGGGATTGCTATCACCGGCAATGATCCATGCACGTCGTCATTAGCAGCGGTCAACGTAGGCCTGGGTTGAGGTCATTGTTGTCTTGCCTGTGCTTCAACGTATGCCGGAGCAAAGTACCCTTCTCCATTCCATCAACGAAGGCGGCCATAGCGGTCTGTCCGTGCACCCCTGCACATGAATTTTTCATATCCAGGAAGCAGAGAGGTAGGCACGGGAGGTTTCATCCTTTTCTTGCACACACCTTTGTAGGTCTCCGAGAGTGCAGGGACATTTGTACGTACCCTCGAAGTTCTTGGTGAACGCTTCGTGCATCTCCAACCAATTTCATATTGATTTCTCCGATAAGTCGTCGATCCATTGTCGGGCGGTGCCGGTCAACATGAGTGGGAGGTACTTGATGGAGACATTGGGGTTTCCCCCTGCAATATGAATCGCTTCGCTGTAGTCCTGCAACCACGTTGCTGTCCTGGCGGTGCCGTTGTATGGCTTGATGGTCTTGTCTATCTAGAGGCCCTTGGGGTAGGTTGTGGCCCGTATGACTGGTCCAAAACACCGTGGCCCAAGGTATGGGAGCTCCCGAGCTTCTTGGATTTTGTCCAGCCGTGATCATGCGTCATATGGCTCTGGCTGCTTCCCTTTTCCATCCTGGGGAGGGGAGTTGTGGCACGGTTTGTGAGACCCACCATGCTCTCCGCCATGATGGCTTCTAGGTGGCGATGGCGGCGGTGGAGGCGGTGGGTTAGCTCTCTTGCTGTGCCCCTCCTGCGACTCCTCACGCCTGTCGTGGTTGCTTGTAGGACGTGGCAGTTCCTTGTGGGACCTGCTCCTGTGTCCGTCGGCCACTGCGCTCGCCGACATGCCGAGGTTGTTCGCCATGATCGCGTATAACGATACCGGGCTGAGACCGCCTTGGAGGTGGCATGCTTGTGCGGTGGCGCGGTGCTGGTTCCTCGTGACGTCGAGATGGTACGGTGGTGGAGGTGGCGAGCGGTGGGGACGAGCCTTTTCTCCATGGTCGGAGGATATGGGGATACCGTCAGTCCTGTTGCGTGCCTCCCTCCGTCTTTGCTCTATAGAGCCTATGTGCGATCCTTTGTCACGGGGAGATTTTGGCCTTCTGTGGCTGTTCAGGGTTGATTGGCATAGCTCCGGGTTGGACTCAAGCCTCTGCGAGCCGGCCTTTTCCTGTTGCTTGCATGCCTTAGCGACGAGGTCGTATACCTAAGCAACTGCTTCTGGCGACCTATCCTGCTCCAGGAGGGTCTTGGCGACGGTGATGTTGAGAGCGGGAGTTGGCATGACCTGCCTCCCCTCTGAATCTATGTAAGGGGTGGACTCTGTCGGTTTAGACCCGTCAAATACCAAGCCTCGTCGAACACCGGGATCCTGGATGACGTGAGCTGGTACCTTCTTTGCCTTATGCTTCAACAACAATTTCTTATATTCGTCCTCCATAGCTCTTGCCGCCTTGATGGATTGTTGTGCCTTAGCCATGTCTTCGTCCAGCTTAGCGCCTTGCTCCACGATGCACTTGACCTTCGCCAAGATTTCCGCACGCTTCTCATCAAGCTCCATAACACTCCGAATATGGGCGACGGTGATTGGTTCGACGAGAAGTGCGTCGTAGATTTCTTTGTCAGCGGGGGTGACTAGTGGGTTGCCAGCTGCAGACGTTGACAGTGGCACTGGCGGTTGATTTGATTGTCGGGTCGTACTGGGGGTCGTGGTAAGTTCCTGTGCCAGTGGCTGGCAGGTAACCGGAGGAGGCGGAGCCTTGGCCGGAGCCGAAGGCTCGGCGGCTTTTTTGGTTGCCACTGCTCTGGTGACCACTAGTGTGGGCGGAGCTCTCTCACGTTCCCGTTCATATCCATCTTCTTCCATCACGCTCCCAATGGCGACTAGCACCTGGTGGGAAGTGTTGGTCTTCTCGGCGCGCTCCTCCTTCTCGATCTCCTGCTCGATCTCCCTCATAACAGCGTCGTATTGCTCCGAGTTAACGTCCAAGCCACCGGCATCCATGTTGATGTCGGCGTAGAGCGCATCGAGGACGGAGTTGGAGTTCCCTCGGTGTTGGCGATGGCGGATGTGGAGGGTGATGGAGGCGGGTCGTTGTAGTTGTTACCTCCTACGGCTTCGATGGTGATCGCCGCCTTGGCCTCTTCATTGGCGTTCGCATATTCATTAACGATGGCAACCATCTCACCAAGGGTGAGAGGGCCTGCGGCCTACCACCTTCGGAGGGTATGCCGGAGGAGTGTTCTAGGCATGAGCCCTTCCACGAAGTGGTACACAAGCTTGTTGGCACGGTCGCCCTCTAGGGTTTCCCTCACCCTCATCCATCTGGCAAGGTATTCACGGGGAGGTTCCCCGTCCCTTTGAACGCATCTGGCCAGATCGAAGATGGATGGGCTTTGAAATTTCCTGATCCAAGACACCATACTCTAAAGAGAGGTATGGCCCAGATCCTTCCGCGAACGTGTCCTGCTCATAGGCGGTCCGTGCGGGGCTTGATGAGTTTCCGACTTCTTGGGAGCTAGGACCCGAGTCGGTTTCGCCGATGAAGATGTGGATGTCTCTGAAGGGGATGACGGAGCAGCGCGTGGGGTTCGTATTCGCCGGCACCCAAAACTCATCTAGAGGGACGATCAGGACGTTGCCGGAGAAGAGAACGCAACCAATGGCTACGGTGTCACTGATTCCCATGAAGAGATTGGACCTCGCCCGGTGTAGAGCTCGAAGCGCCTCTTGCCCCACGGTGGGCGCCACCTATCGTGGTATTGTCGACGAGTACACCATGGAGGGGTCCTCAAAGTGTGTGTTTAGAGATGTGGGGTAAGGAGGAGAGTTGGCAGGTACGAGGTAACACAGCTTACCCAGGTTCAAGTCCCACAATGGTGGCAGAACTCTACTCCTGCTATAAATCACTATAATGTCAATACGCCGAGTTATAGAGATAGGTTCGCTGTGCGAGGTGTTGCGCGTTGTAAGCAGCAACCAGAGAAGTTGTGCCCTAAAGGCTCAGGCAGGCCGGCTTATAAAGGCGCCAAGACCTAGGGTTTACAGGGAAAGGTCCTTGCCGGAGAAGGTAAAGAGTCCTACACCTACATGAACTAGTCTTTCGTGTCTTGTACTCCAAGGCTCCGAGTATGTCGGTGACTCCTACGTAGCCTTCCTTTATCCGGCATGGGCCTCCCTTCAGGATCCGTCTAACTGGGCCGCCCAGCAGGCCATAGGCCTTGCTACCAACTATGGGACACTCGGGTTAGGCGGATTGGTGACATGCTATGAGGATACCCATATAGCATATCCCCAACAGAGAGGAAGAAGGTAAATTCACTGAAGAAGCTGAAAACTGATGACGGTGTTTGGGTTGAGGGGGATGAGAATCTGCGGTCCTTTATTGGAAACTACTACCAAAACATGTTTACTTCTAGTGCTGGTTCCTGGGAGTCTGAGCTTCTTGCTGCTGTCCTCTCTGTGGTCACTCCTGAAATGAACTCTTTCTTGAGGAGACCTTTCACCGTTGATGAAGTTAAGACTGCTCTTGTTTCCATGGGGGATTTCAAGGCTCCGGGCCCTGACAGGATGCCTGCTATTTTCTATAAGCAGTTTTGGGAGCTGATTGGTGTGAAGGTCTAGCTTGAAGTTCGTTGAGTTCTAAATGGTGGCCCTATCCTAGATGGGTGGAATGAAACCGTGATTGTGCTGATTCCAAAGATCAATAACCCTGAGCGTGTTAAGGACTTGAAGCCCATTAGCCTCTCCAACCTGGTCTTCAAGGTTATCTCCAAGTCTATTGCTTGTCGGCTAAAGGAGGTTCTGGATGACATCATCTCCCAGAATCAAAGCACCTTCATGGCGGGGAGGCTTATCACCGACAATATTCTACTCGCCTATGAAACAACTCACTTCATGCATTTGAGCAAAGGAGGTAGAGATGGTTTGGTTGCTCTAAAACTTGATATGAGTAAGGCTTTTGACTGCATTGAATGGGGTTTCCTGAAAAATATGATGTTGAAGCTGGGTTTCAATCCCCAATGGGTGCAGTTGGTGATGAGTTGTATCACCTCTGTCACTTACAGAGTCAAGGTGAACAAGAATCTGATTGAAGTCATCACCCCACAGTATGGTCTGCGCTAGGGCTGCCCCCTCTCCCCTTATCTCTTCATAATGTGTGCCAAGGGGCTTTTTGTCCTTTTCAAATAGGCCGAGAAGGATGGCTCGTTGCATGGGGTGCAGGTATGTCCTGCTGCACCATGAATAAACCACCTATTCTTCACGGACGACTCCCTCATTTTCCTAAAGGTAAACGAATCAAGCACGAGAAAACTCTGGGATATTCTGGCTCTATATGAGGACACCTCAGGCCAGATGGTGAACAAGGAGAAGTCTGCCATTATGTTCAGCAAGGGCACCACCGCTGATGCAAAAAGAAAGTTAAAAGGGATCCTAAACATTGTGGATGAAGCTTTCTCAGATCGTTATCTAGGATTGTCGGTCCATTTGGGCAGGTCTATCACTCTAGCTTTTGACTACCTTAAGTAAAGAATCTAGAAGAAGATCCAAGGTTGGAAGGAGAAATTCCTTTCGAGAGTAGGGAAAGAAATCCTTATCAAAGGTGTGGCCCATGCTATCCCCACTTATGCCATGTCATGTTTTGACATCACCAAGACCTTCTGCGATGATATCAGCTCGTTGGTCTACCGGTACTGGTGGAATAACCAGGAGGAGAGACACCATTGGCTCAGATGGAATTGTCTCTCAAAGGCCAAGTGTGAGGGTGGTTTGGGGCTGCGTGACTTGCATCTCTTGAACATGGCAATGCTTGGGAAGAAAAGGGTGGCGTCTTCTCCAGGAACCCGAGCCCCTCTGTGCAAGGTTTCTCCATGCAAAGTACTTTCCTGATGGCTCCATTCTCAATGCAGTGGCCTCTCCTGGCATCTCTTACACCTGGCGTAGTATTCTGAAAGGGGTTTCTTGCTCAAGGAGGGCCTAATCTGGCATGTGGGCAATGGCACCAACATTAAGTTGTGGAGTGACCCCTGTATTCCTACCGGCGACACTCGCATGCCTCGTTCCTTGAGAGGTCGTACTCATGTCTCTCTTGTGGCTGATATGATCAATCCCTACACTGGAGACTTGGATGTGGACATTATTCGAAATCTTTTCCATCCTAAAGATGTTAAAGCTATTCTCTCCATTAACCTTGCGGATGGCATGGAGGATCACCTTGCCTAGCACTTCGACCCAAGAGGTCTCTTCTTGGTAAAATCCACATACAAAGTGGCAGTCATGGGGAGGGGTCGGCTTTTTGGCAGAGAGGTTACGTCTTTTGGCTCTTCTACATGTTCAAGCCTTCTTTTGATTGGAATCACATATGGAATCTCAATGTTTCGGGAAAGATCAAGATGTTTACTTGGCACCTTGCTCATAATAGCCTTGCCAACCGCATGAAGATTCACAAGCTGGGTATCGATCTGGACACCAAATGTCCGATGTGCAAAAGGTTAAATGAGGATGGTGGCCATGTTTTTTTAAGTGCAAGAAGGCTAGTATTTGCTGGAGCATCCTAGGGTTGGCTGAGCTCCGTGTGAAGCTTCTCTCCCGCTCCTCCCCACACAAGCTTCTCTAGGAACTCTGGAATAGCGACGAGGCTACTCAGGCACGTGCAGTCACCCTTATGTGGAGTGGTGGAATCAACACAATAAGGCCAACACCGGCGAGGGCAGCCCGAATCCTGTTGTTGTCTGCTCTCGGGTGGAGCACCTTCTGATCGACTTCATGTCTCTTCAAAAGCCATAGAAGCCAGCAAAACCACCTGACACTCACAAGTGGTCAAAACCTCATGTTGATTGTGTCAAGATCAACTTTGACGCCTCCTTTAATGCTAACTCTGGCGATGGAGGATGGCGTGATCATGAGGGCATTTTCGTTGTTCCTGGTGCAGCCAAGTCAAAGAACCTGGGGAGTGCTACGCAGTCGGAGGATGTGGTCTGTTTGGCCGCAATAAATGGTGCGTGCAGAGTGGGTGCCAGCCGGTTGTCTTCGAATCTGATGCCTCAAATTTGGTCCAGGGTGTGAAGACCAAATACTATGACAAATCAACTATCGGGGTGTTGGTTATAGAGGCTAGAAGCTTTTGTATCCTGAACTTCGACTCTTTTAGTTTCTCTTTTTGCCGCCAAAACGGTAATAATTCTTCCCATGTGCTTGCAAAGCTGGGAGCAACCTCTGATTCCGCTGACTCCTTTTGGGATGCTTCTGCACCCGTTTGTATTGCTACTATTTTGGACAGTGATTTAGCTGTGCCAGTTTAATGGAAGTCTGCATTTAAATTCAAAAGAAAGAGATATTAGTAGAGGTATTTATGTCCCTCGTTACTATTCACTGAAGAGTACCCGCAAGTTGTCTTTGATTCCAAGAAAGAGTGTTTGTTTTTGTGAGAAAAGAAATATTAAACTAGAGAATTGTAAACAAATAGACAATCATGATGTAAATGATATGGAACTATAATAGGGCTAAAATATTCTCAGGGAGTGTTGGATCCACCACTATAAAATGAGTTAATCATGACTATAATATATATGTACTTTCTTTATGTGTATGTGTGGGAGGATATCTAAATAAGATGATCACACACAACCATCTCATATTTCATCCCTCATAACCACAACAACAATCATAGGCAAGCCACCATGATCCACTAACTATTAAGGGTTAACCCCATGGTCATGGACATGAGATTTATGGATACCCTCTTGTCCCCATTAACCACATGAATGATGATCCAACCTGATATGTCACTTAACACTTTCAACACCACCACATGACCAATGGTAGTTCACTCTCAATTACCAAAGGTAAAATGTTATGCGGTTGACAATCACATAACATCTAAAGATAAAACTAACACATACTCATCAACCAAAAATATAGCTCATCTTTATTTAAGTTCATAACATTCCTATGGTTTCTCCAAATCCCCAAGAACAAGGGAAACTAATCACACATGGAGAGGTAATCAACATCATCATGATAATATAAATGGAATACAAATGAATAGATGAATTCTTGTGAAAATTTACAACAAGGTCTAGGAAATATAACAAGATGAATGTAAACGAGATGAAGAGGATGTTGGTGATGATGGAGATGTAGCGGCCAGGGTCGGCTCTATATTTTTCTGGGCCCTTGGGTGAATTCGAAAAAATGGCCCCTAATGACAATATATGTATATATATATATATGTATGTATAACTAGATATATAGACGATATATGGGCCAATTTTACTTGCAAAATATTTAAAAGCATATAACCACACGTTCATAGTCGAGATGTCTATAAATAATTGTCAAGCACTAAAGCATTGTGATATTTAGATAGAAAAATAAAAATTGTAGGAAAACATAACAAGTATTCCATGCTAGCGAATACCTAAAAAAACCAGCCTCCAATGAGTTCACGACAATTAAGCTTTAGTACTTCAAAAAAATCTTCTTAGTGCATTTCTAGATGCAAAATCACCTAAAATATAAAATACATTACATAAAAAATTAAGGATAGAACCCTGACACTTCTACATCATGTTACAATTAATTGAACTAGCTAACTTTTTTTCTCTCGTGAGATACTCCTACACGGACGGTGCTAAGGGAGACTTCTTTTCGGCTTCCAGGATGGATTCTCCCAGAAGCTACCCTCTCAGCTTTTTCGAGATGCCCATATCCTAAATTTACTTAAAATTTTAAATTAACATTGGGAATACAAATTAAAAAGTTTAAACAAAGTTAGGAGACGGGCTTCTGGGAGAACCTGAGATAGGGTAGCTTTTGGAAGAAACCTCCTACAAGGCGAAAAGAAGTCCCCCTAAGTAATGCCAAACTAATTGAAGCTAGTTAGCTAGCCTACATGGTATTGAGTGATTACCGGGAGAGTCAGCAAGCGACCAAGGGAAGGATCGCACGCGGTACGCGCACTAGCAGTCTGGCACCGCGCACAGCTTCAGGTGTATCATATACGTCAGGTCATCGCGCCTTCTCGTCGGCTCGTCAGAAACTGCCGTCCTGCTGCCGAATTGCTGAACGACGCCACAACGGAACAAGGAGGTAGCGCTGCCAGGGAGATGGTCAGATCGATTAGAACCGACGAAGGAGTCCAAGCTGCAACTGGCGTGCAGCGTCGATCGCGTCGTTTTGTGTGCGAGTCATTCATCCGGCTCTTTGCTCGGGCTTCCTGTCTTCTTGTACGTGGACGGCCGCTTGGGCTTCAGTTTTTTTCTAGAATTATGGCCCCCCGTCATCATGGACCCTTGGCTAGGCACAAGGTTGCCATAGGCCAGAGCCGGCCCTGGCAGCGGGTGATGATGAGGATGATTCTTAGGCCTCCAATGATCTTCGTAGTGATGAGTATGGATGCCCTTCTGTTAGTCCCTCCTCTAGATCCCTTCCGGAGGTGAGGTTTCTGTGAGTTGTGATGTCTCTAAATGTCGGATCTCAGATCCATCTGCACAATGTAAAAATATTTGACGAGGTGAAGGCAGTGGCACATGGTATGACCAGACGGTACGAGAGCCCCTCCCACCATACATATGGTTGTTAAAGCCTCTAAAACCTTATATCGAAAGTTTTGATCTTTGGCTCTCTTCCCAAGTGTGTGAATAATTGTTTGGAGGCTTTAATAGCCTCCAATTTCCATATTTGTGTCTAAAATTGATTACTCCAATTGATTTGTCCACTGACTCTTTTAATTCTAGGATGCTGATAAAACAAGCATAAAAGGTGTGCGCGAGCGCAGTAAAATACCAAAATCCTATCACAAATTATGCAAAAACATAAGGTAAACATTTTATAAAAATGCATTTATCAACTTTTCCAAGTTTAGACTCTTGCTCATCTCCGAGGAAGAAAGTGGATTAATGAACAAGACCATCATGTTCATGAAGTGCAAGTCCTTAAAATACATGAGACATTACACAAAACCATCACAATAAAAGATATAGAACCTTCTTATGGGCTCTATCACACTTCCACAAGTCAACGAGTTAGAAGGCTTCCACAACTTAGTACCAATTGTTATGTGAAGATTAATCAATAATATGACAAAGAACATTAAGTTTAACTGAATGTGTTTTGCAAGGCGATCTCAAACATATTTAGAACTTCACATGTCCACTTGGGATTCAAAACTTCGAACAGTCTCTTTCGATTCCTCTCATAATCAGTTCACATGTCTATTTTTTATTTGCGCATCTTTACTTACACTTTTTGTGTTGTAGTGTTGTGCATATGAGTTAGACATATTTTGACCTTCTCATGAGAAGACTCAAAATAAATGAGAACTTATTGTCATCTTCCAAGCCGAGTATGAAGTAATCCAGTTGGTGGTTTGAGTATTTACCACATTTTGTACTCATTCTATAATTTTGACAGCATCATTAAGTGCCTTCTCTTGTTCTTTCTTTCTTTCTTTTTTCCATTGATTAATTTTAATTT
The DNA here is from genome assembly GCA_916181665.1 of Avena sativa. NCBI lineage: Eukaryota > Viridiplantae > Streptophyta > Magnoliopsida > Poales > Poaceae > Avena > Avena sativa. The sequence continues at coordinate 202,767,680 of OV702291.1, forward strand.
ACTTCTATAATCAAACCAATCTCATCCTAGTTCATACATCTAATAGAATAACCATGAATTGAAATACTTAAAATATAATAAAGTCTCAAAATTCATAGGATATAATTCATTCTTCCACCAAGGGATCTGAAGTTGCAACTTATTATGTAAGACTTTGGAATAGAAAACTAACATGCATGCGAAAAAGTAGACATGCTAAAATTGTAAAAAATATTACAAGGTTTTATTGATCTACCCAAGCTTGGAACCAAGCTAGGTGGGATCTAATAAATCCTTTCTGGTGCCTAATTCTTTCTCAGTGTGAAGAAACATAGTCCTCCTCTTCTCTCTTCATACCACAAGCATGAGCATAGCATGCAAAACGAGCAAATAATTCTGCAAGATCATCTTGCTTCTCCTTAACCACTTGAAAAAGTTTCTTCTTTTCATCTGCCATATCAATGTTAATTTTAACGAGGAATTTAACTCTTATCGTTGTCATTGACCTTTCTCTCAAAGTATGTTCTCGTCATATAGTAGGCATCGACTCCTTCTCAAATAGTTTCAACACATGTTTTAGAAACTTGTTCAAGTTTAGCAATCTTTTCCTTAATCTCATTTGACACCTTTCTTGGGTTTGAGAGGTGAGGGGCCAATAGGAGGTTTTGCGGAAGATCGTTGAATATCCTTGAGTATATATTTGTTATTTTGGTGTTGTCTAGGTTCTTGGTTTTGTGTAATAGCATCATTATTGTCGCAAATACACGTCTAACACATTGGACGCACCATGAACCACACGAGTGTCAATCAAGAAATTCCTGATCCAAACTGCTGCCTACGAGGCAGCAATATACTCAACTTATGTTGTAGATACGACCATTGTTTCTTGGTTGGAACTCTTCCAGCTCACAACATCGAGTCATCCGAGTGAGGTTTTCTACATTCATGTAACCCTTTATACTAATTTCATCCTCACCTCCATAAACTAGGAATATATACTTAGTTCTTCTTAAGTACTTTGGGGTATTCTTAACCTGTAACCGAGTGGATTTTGTCAAGATCACCCTAGTATCTACTCGTTACATTTTGAGTATAAGAAATATCTAGCCTAGTACAAATCATTGCATACATGATTGGTTTGACTGTTCGAAGCATACAAAGTCACACTCATTTAACTTCGCTTATGACCTGACTATGGGTATTGTGGCCGACTTCTTTTCAGCTTATAGAACATATTCTAAACCCAGAATCGCACAAGTCCAAAAGAATGGGTCCGATTCTGCTCAGTTTTTTTGCACCGCAAATCTGAGTTCCTTCCTAAAACCAGAATCGGCCCGCGAGCTAATTCTCGAGCGATTCCCGAGCTTCTGCTGATGGAAACGAAACGGTATCATGACCTGCCCCTATGCTTCTTTGTATTTACAAAAAATGCCACCGCACAGCCGCATCGTTTCACACGCATCAGCCGGGAGCGTCTTGCCCGCGTGACGTCCGCGCTTGCCGCTAGGGTTCCGGCCGCCGCCACAGTGACTGACAACCGTTGCCTAGCCTCGCTGCACGCGCCTAAAGCATAGCCGCCATCGCCAGCCGCCGCACGCGAGGTCGTCCTCCCCATGTCTTCCTTCCAGCCGCAGCTGCAGTCACAGTTGAAGGACGCATCCGCTCCACCGTGACGCCATGGAGTTTCATGCAACTCCCTACAGCTCCGTCGCCGGGAGCCCGTCTTACTCGCTTCCATTTTCTGTAGCGCGTTCTTGCCCCTATTTTGCTACAGCTGATTTCAAATCCTAACATACCTGCTAGTGCTGTAGTGTCGTGTGATGTTGTGCAATTTCTGTTCTAGTAGGCTGATAGCTAATCATGTACAATTTCTACAGTTACCTTGATAGCTATTCGATCAAGTCCAATTTCTACTAGTGATTCCTATTGTACTGCTACATAGGGTATTATTCACTTATTTAGATCACACATAAATTCCAAGGGTGTCACGGGTCATTTCACAACTCAACATATTAAACAAGTCAAATGCCCAGAAGCTAAAAAAAATAGAAGGAGCATGATTCTACTAGCTTCTCCCCACCACAGATTCTTCCCACGATCTACCAAAAGCTATCTTCTCTAAAATCACAAGCTAAAAAGAAGTCGGCTCGAGTCTTGCTAAGCCGGACACCATGGGACATAGGTTAGAACCCCTTCTTAGTTGACTCCATGTTGAAATTTTTCAACACCTTGTCCAAATATATATTTTGACTCAATCCAATGAGCCACCTTGATCGATCTCTATAGATCCTGATTGATCCTGATTCCTAGGATGTAAGCCCTTCACCCAAGTCTTTCATCAAGAAACCACTGTCCAATGATTCCTTGGTTTCTTAAAACTTCTTGACATCATTTTCAATCAATAATATGTCATCCATAAATACTAGGAAATTTACTAGGCTCCCACTAAACTTCGAGTACACACAAGATTCTTATTCACTCTTGATGAAGCCAAACAATCTGACTACCTCGTCAAAGCGAATGTTCCAACTCCAAGATGCTTACTTCAACCCATAAATGGATTTATGAAGTTTGCATGCTTTCTTAGCATTAACTAGATCGATAAAACCCTCGAACTATATCATATACATGTCATCAATTAAATTTCCATCAAGCAAAACTATCTTGACATCCATCTACCATATCTCATAGTCAAAATAGCCTGCTATGGCTAACGTGACACGAACCGACTTAAGCATCGCTACGGGTGAGAAGGTCTCGTCGTAGTAAACTCCTTAAACCTACTGGATGTCCTTCGCAACAAGTTGTTCTTTATAGACAGAAACATTTTCATCCATGTTAGTTTTCTTCTTAAAGAACCAATTGCACTCGACGGTTCTTACACCATCTAGCAGATCAACCAAGTTCCAAACTTGATTTTCATCCCTGTAATTTAACTAGGATCCCATGGCTTCCCGCCATGATTCCGAATCAAAACTTTACATCGCTTTCGAATAAGTTGCTGACTCATCACTGTCTAACATTAATGCATTATGAACATTTCACAATCTCGCATATCTTCGTGGTTCAGGTGCAATTGCCGGTTCCGGTTCCGCGAACGGCTCAACCTCCAAGGCTTTTGCTGACTCATTTCTAGATGGCTCCTCTCGAAATTCTTCGAGTTGCACCTTGCTCCCACTGAATTCCTAACTAAGAAACTCTTTCTCAAGAAAGACACCGTTCCGAGCGATAAACACTTTGCCCTCTTCTCGGTGGTAGAAATAGTAATCCAAGGTTTCTCTCGGATATCACAGGAAAATACTCTTACTCAACTTAAGGTGAGTTTGTCCGATGGAAGTCGCATATCAAATGATGCACAACTCCAAATTTTAAGAAAAGACAGACATGGCTTCTTGTCAGTCCATATGGTGTCTTCTCTACGGACTCATCATTGATAAAGGCTAATCTGTCTAACTAATAATTGATTGCACCCTGTTCAAGAAGATTCGATTCCGCCTTTCCGACACACTGGTCATTTGCGATGTTCCCGCTTCCCGTCACTAGTGGAAAAAGGGCCTCTAGTCCCGGTTCATAAGGGCCACTCGGGACTAATGCTGGTCCCGGTTCAGGCACGAACCGGGACCAATGGGTCTCCACGTAGGCGCGTGCGCGACCAGGGGGGTGGATCATTGGTCCCGGTTCGTGGAACAAACCGGGACCAATGGGTTTCCACGTGGGCGCGCGCGAGACGAGGGGGGTAGAACATTGGTCCTGGTTCGTGGCACGAACCAGGATCGTTGGTCTCTGCATTTCGGGCCATTTTTGTGCCACGGTAGGGTTTTTTTTATTTTTTTATTTGGTGTTTTGTATTCAATTTAATGGTACTACATATATACAGCAATAATGAAACCACGATATATATATTACACATCATGATCACAAATATATTATACATCATTTCATCCGTCTTCTTGGTCGACACATATTAATTACAAACGGTACTCAAACGAATTTGATCTAATTTACATCTTCTTTTTTACACTTCACCCTTCCAAATGAACCGGGTAATAGTATTCTCCTTTTGGATATATGACTTGTTCTAATAAGAATCCGGCAATTTCCTCTTGAATTGCTTGCACGCGTTCTTGTGATAAAAGACCGTCCCGCATCCGTTCGATCTAATTTAAAGAAGGGGATCAATATATATGAATGAAACTAAACATAATTGGTGGTAATAAAATAAAGTTGTGATTATTGTTTATCGTACTTCAATTTTTTTGATGTTCCGGTCTACGCCCTTCTCTTTGGTCGTCTGGCGAATGAACTCGCAGACATAGTATCCTCATAAGTTATTCCTGGCTTCCTGCCTCAAGCACTTTACGAAAATGGAGTTCAATCAAAATAATAATCAAGCATGATAATGGTGGTATTGAAACTAGAATCAAAGAGATGCCTGGATCTAGCAAGTAGTACTTATAGTCAATGGTTGAAATGTAAGCTCTGGCTTCCAAACACCCCTAGTTTTGGCGGTGAACCGTTTCCAAGCCTTCTGGAGGCATTCCTGCATGTTCGCCCACTTTTCTAAAGGTGTGCGTTTCGAGTCCAGGACTTTTACTACTCTGGTGTCAACAACAATGATTAACAGAATATAGTGGAAGTTGGACACACTAACAAAATATAACACGAGTCAATTATACGCTTAACATCGAGTAAGCGAAAATAGAATGTGTACAAGACAGTAACACTCACCTAGCATTGTAAGGAAATAGTATTTCCCTTCTGTTGTTGAAATGCGTCAACGCTTGTACCAAGTTATCTTCTATCTCTTTGAGTTTCGTTTTTAGAGTAACTTCATGAACGAAATTGCAGTCAACAAACCCAAGGTCATAGATTTGTCCTTTGTTTCATTCGAGAATCTTTATTCTGCATATATAATTAGTATAGTGATGAGTAAGATTATACAAGCAACAAATGAGCTGAGCTAGAGAGACTTAATTATAGAAATTAATAAAACTTACAAACAATAGGCACTGTCGATAGTTTTGTTGAGGGCGTCTTGTTGGAAAAACTGAAATAATTCTGAAAATTCAATCAGTAGGAAGCCATCTCCATGACCGTAATGGTGGTGTTTATATCCAGCATAGGTCCAGTTTTTTGATTCAGCACAGGCTTGCATGTACCAGTTATGCAATCTTCGCATTTTTGTTAGTAGATCTTTGACTAACTCGGGTTTGACGAGAGGAGCCTTGTACTGGTATACGTATGCTATTTCTTGCTACCCCTCGAACTTATCCATATGGCTCATGTACTCAGTAACAAACAGTCCATATAATTCGGCCTTTTCTCTGTACAGTCGAACAAACTCCGGATCAATGTCCGGATCATGCCGCTCCTGGGCTCTCCACTCATTGGTATCATACACTTTGAGCGGTTCGATCCATTGATTTTTCTGTTGTCCGAGCTGGGCAACTTATTTCCCGACTCTTCGCTCTTTTGCCTCAGCCGACTTGGTAATAGAGCGATTATAGTCTGATGTGAGTGCTATGGGTTGGTGAAGCTGAATCTTAAGCGCGGCTGCTTTGGCTTTACCTTCTACGGTGACCGGGAAGAATGGCTCTATCGACTTTTTCTTGTTAGCCATGTCAATCTTCCACTTTTCATAATGGGCATCTGTGGCCGCAGCAATTTCCCCATCTGTTTTCTCGCAAGGTAGCTTCTTCATATTCTTATGAGGTACTCTTGGGAGGGGCGATACCTTACATTTCGGTGATCGGAACGTGCTCTTGCTGCTACTGGTGGTGCTGCCCCTCTTAGTATACTTCCGCTTTTGTCTCTGAGGCTCAGGGGACGGAGACGGCTGACGCGGCGGGAACAGCTGAGGTGGTGATGGAGACGGTTGCGCTGAGTGGTGAGGCGATGAAGGCGACAGTTGCGCTGGAGAATGGTGAGGTGGCGGCGAAGGTGGATTGCTGCTCTAAGGAGTGGGTGGCCTTGGCGGCACATAATTTGGAAGCACGATGCGCTCCTTTGGCCATACAATAGTCCCTCCTTTGGCTTCTCCTAGTTGAGTCAGCTCCATATCTTCCTCCGCAGGGTGGTCCAGCTTCAGCTCCTCAAAATCTTCCTTCACATCATCCACCATGACGACAACGTACCCTTTTGGAACCGGTCTGCAATGCCAAGTTGGGTTAGGCACAATTGGTACGGCCATGCGGTCCGTCGCCGTCACCCTTAAGTTTATAACTTGCACCTTTAGCTCACAAGCTATGCTCTCCGTGATATCATCCACTGGGTAGCATTTAGGAGGAGCCGTCATCGGTGCATCATCATCAACATCATGGAGCTGTGTGGAAGCGACGCTGATTTTCTTATTCGATAGGGCGCCGGTACCATTGAATGCAGCTTCTACCACGTGTCACTGAGATTGGCCGCTAGTACCTTGCTGGCTAAGTCTGTCGAGTTGATACTGGTGCCGCTTTAATGCTTCTTCTACATTATGCAACCGGTCTGCAGCGGCCGCTTTCTCAGCTTCCTTCCTTTCCTTTCTCCTCTCATGGCTTTTATCGGGATATCACTTCATTTCCGCGGGGAAGGCAACCTTCCACGACTTGGAGCCTGGTGTGCCTCGTGCTCGTCCTTCGTGTTCAGGATTTTTTTAAGGGCGTGTGTGAGCTCGTCGTTCTCTCTATTAGGAACGAGTCATCCCACTGCAACATCATCTACTGCATTTCTAATATCGTTGATGGGAAGTAGGGGATCATCTTTGTGTTTCTGATTATATATTGCCCTCCCTTCTTTATCCAACATGCCCCCATGGCCGTAAAACTAGTTTCTCGCCCGTGGTGTCCATGTTGTGGGCTCTGGTCTGATCCCGGCAGCAATGTAATTGACCTCAAGTGCATCCCACTTAGGCATGCAACCGGCATAGCCAGCAGGCCCTATATTATGATGGTACACTTTCTTAGCAGCGTTCTCCGTATTTATTCTAGACCTTTCCTTAGCTTTCTTCGATGTCTTGTACTTCACAAAATCCTCCCACTGGTGTCTTAACTTAGCATAGCCGCCTTGATTGAAATCCGGAGTCTTCTCTACCTTGACAAAGTTATTGTACAGTTTCTTCTTCCAATTCTTGAATGCATCGGCCATCTTGATGAGAGCAAACTTGTTGACTCTTTGCACAAGCTCCATTCTTGCTCTCTCCTCCTCATCTGGATTCACATCTGGCATCGGCAGGAGGAAATTAATCATGAGCTTGTCAAAAAGCTTATCTTTGGCGGTGTCGCCGACATACGGGACTCCACTGCCGCTTGGACGATTCAATTCTTGAACGGTGATCGGGATGTAGTCCCTCACAAGAACTCCGCATTGCTTGACAAATTTTCTTGCGACATTGACGGGAGCTTGCGGTTCGCCGTCTACACTGACCACTTCGATCCTATACCTCACAGTGTCATCCAACTTTTTTGTTGGGCCTCGTTTCATTCTTATGGAAGAAGTTCTCGATCCGGAGGGATAAAAGAAGAAAGAGTGTTAATATATGCAAGTATATATATAGACAGTAGCATTTTAATTACAAAAATACATATATACACCTCGCCGGTGTTTGCGAGATTTAAGGTTCCGCCGGAGCCATCGCCTTCTCCCTCATCAGCTTCTCTCCTGTCCTAGGCTTCGGCTTCTACCTCACCGGAGCCGTCTCCTCGGTTGAGAGACTCATCTCCCTCACCGGAATTGTTCAGAAACTTCCTAGTGACATCGATATTAATATCTTCATTTTCGCAGATCATTCCATGGAGGATGTTTTCCTGATGTTTTGGAATCATAGTATCTTGGTGTGTTGGATCCATAGTATCTTCAAATTAAGATTTGCAAGTTACTATAATGCAAATAATGCAAAACACTATGCACTTATTTTCTAAATCGGTTCGGAATGCCCTAGGTGGACAAACCATCAAATCCATGGTACTTAGAGGGTGTCGGTGTTCCTCTATGTAAAGTAAGGTTCAAAGTTGTATGGATATGAATGCTTACATTTTTAAATGGTAGAGCTCATTTTTCTGAATATTTTGATATATTATACACATTTTTCTGATTTAAAATGAATTAGTTATGATTTTTCCCAATTTTAATCCATTTTTAAATCATTTTTAAATAAATAAATATTTTTGGACTTATTAAAATTATTTTCCATCTAGCCCCACATGTCAGACTTTTATTAATTTCAGAAAACATTTCCAAAAGGAATAAAAACCTGACTTGCTAGACCCACCTGTCAGCATTTTCAATTAATAAAAAAATTACAGAAAAGATTAACTAAAAGAAAAAAAAGAGAAATGACGTCAGCCTGACATCATCGACGCCATTGCTCGGCTCGAGCACGGATCCATTGATCCCGTGCACGCCTGGACACGCGGGTAGGCGCGTTGGACGCGTCTCGTCGTCGGGAACTAGAAAGTAGCAGCGCTACTTGCATGAGGTCGCCGGAGCGACGACACCGACGAGGTTTGTCGGCAGCGCTCGGTGGTCATCGTCGGCAGCATGAACCAGAGCACGAGGGAGAGGACGGAGAGGTGCCTGGGCACCGGAATCTCACCGGTGTTGCGATGGAGGGGTCGGGGAAGCAAGGGGAGGTCGGACAAAGGCGAATCGACGGTGCCCGGAGCTCGGGAAGGTGACGACTTCGGGCTCGATTCCGGTCAGAGGAGGGCGTCTCGATTCCGGCCGTCTATGGTGATGGCGTGGCGGCGGCAGGCGTCGACGGCTCGAAACGGCTCTGGATTTGGGCAGCCTGACGGCGTGATTTTGCTCCGCCGCAAATTTTCCTTAGCCGCGCGTCGAGGTGCTCTATGATTTAGGGGAGTTGGGGAGGAAGAAGGGTCGGCGTTGTATACTGTACAGGCTTTTGGTCCCGGTTCGTCCCACCAACCGGGACCAAAGGCTCAACGGTCCCGGTTGCTGGGACAAACCGGGACCAAAAGTCTGGGCAGGAGCGTTGCTGGGCCGCCACGTGCGCGCGCGCACCCAGGGCCTTTGGTCCCGGTTCATCGCACCAGTCGGGACCGTTGAGCCTTTGGTCCCGGTTGGTGGTATGAACCGGGACCAAAGGAGCGTTGCTGGCAGCGCGCGCACCCAGGATCATCAGTCCCGGTTCGTCGGACAAACCGTGATCGTTGACCCGTTTTTCGGATTTTAGCAAAACTTCTGGTCTTCCCGCCATTTTCAAATTTGTTTTCTTCTTTAATTAATAAGATGATTATTTATTTGGAATTTCAAAAAACTTTTAACACGAAAAGTGCTTCAATTTAAATAACTAATCAAAAACCATTTTTTTCAAATATTTTTATTTTAACTATACAATTTTACTATTTTCAATTAAAATTGCATTAACAAATATTTATTGCATAATTTGGAATTTGAAAAAACTTTCAACACAAAAAGTACTTCAATTTAAATAACTAATCAAAAACAATTTTCTGTTTTCAAATATTTTATTTTAACTATATAATTTTACTATTTTCAATTAAAATTACATTAACAAATATTTATTGCATAATTTGGAATTTGAAAAAACTTTCAACAGGAAAAGTGCTTCAATTAAATAACTAATCAAAAACCATTTTCTATTTTCATATATTTTTATTTTAACTATACAGTTTTATGATTTTTATTTAAAATTGCATTAACAAATATTTATTGCTTAATTTGGAAAAGGGTGTTCAAAACCTTTTTCTATATTATAAAAGAATTATTCCACCTACTCAAATTATTAACATTTATGCCTTTTCAATTAAAAATTCATTAACTAATTTTTCTGTATATTTTGTTAACTAAGAAGCCGGGCTAGGAATCTTCATCCCGACCGTTTTGAATATGGTTTCAATCGGGCATAAGCAATTCAAAAACGATCCAAACAACGTGAAACCTTCACGTGGTGTCATATTATGTGTCATAGTTGCAGGGAAAAATATTGAACTTGAAAAATTACAAACATCATAAAAAATCCTTTACAAAATGATCTATCATGTTCGAGGTTTCATGGCATTTAGGTCAAACCACCAATGTTATGGCTAGAATCAGGGCATAGTTTGAGATAATGTGCCCATATTGTGCACACATGTGCATCTTGGGATGGCTTACGATGTTGCAGGAGGAAGTTTTCCTTTTCAACGCACGAAAAAGCCAACTTCCATTTTTGAGGTGCCGAAATCGGGGTGTTCTGTGAAGCAACCACCAAATTAAAGTTTGGCATTGGTACCAACCCATTTTTAAAAAATACTAGACCACCTTAGATGGACAATTTCCCAACCGGTGTATCTGGAACCTTTTCGTCCATCCCTCATGAAAAAGACAAATTCCTGCCAAATCGATAGGAGGTTGCCCAGATTTGAACTACAAGTACATGATATAATGCTTGTGAATGTTTTTAAAAATCAATTATAGGTTCACAACATGCTATTTCATCATAGATCCACTCCAAGTTTAGCGAGGCTCAGCCTCAGGCTAGGAATCTTCATCCCCGCCGTTTTGAATATAGTTTGAAACGGGCATAAGAAATTCAAAAACGATCCAAACAACGTGAAACCTTCGTGTGGTGTCATATTATGTGTCATAGTTGCAAGGAAAAATATTGAACTTCAAAAATTGCAAACATCATAAAAAATCCTTCACAAAATGACCTATCATATTCGAGGTTTCATGGCATTTAGGTCAAACCACCAATGTTATGGCTAGAATCAGGGGATAGTTTGAGATAATGTGCCCATATTGTGCACACATGTGCATCCTGGGATGGCTTACAATGTTGCAGGAGGAAGTTTTCCTTTTCGATGCACGAAAAATCCAATTTCCATTTTTGAGGTGCCGAAATCGGGGTGTTCTGTGAAGCAACCACCAAATTAAAGTTTGGCATTGGTACCAACCCATTTTTAAAAAATACTAGACCACCTTAGATGGACAATTTCCCAACCGGTGTATCTGGAACCTTTCCATCCATCCCTCATGAAAAAGACAAATTCCTACCGAATCGGTAGGAAGTTGCCCAGATTTGAACTACAAGTACATGATATAATGCTTGTGAATTTTTTTTAAAATCATTTATAGGTTCACAACATGCTATTTCATCAGAGATCCTCTTCAAGTTCAGCGAGGTTCTGCCCCGGGCTAAGAAGCTTCATCCCCGCCGTTTTGAATATAGTTTGAAACGGGCATAAGAAATTCAAAAACGATCCAAACAACGTGAAACCTTCGTGTGGTGTCATATAATGTGTCATAGTTGCAAGGAAAAATATTGAACTTCAAAAATTGCAAACATCATAAAAAATCCTTCACAAAATGACCTATCATGTTCGAGGTTTCATGGCATTTAGGTCAAACCACCAATGCTATGGCTAGAATCAAGGCATAGTTTGTGATAATGTGCCCATATTGTGCACACATGTGTATCCTGTGATGGCTTACAATGTTGCAGGAGAAAGTTTTCCTTTTCGACGCACGAAAAAGCCAATTTCCATTTTTGAGGTGCCGAAATCGGGGTGTTCTATGAAGCAACCACCAAATTAAAGTTTGGCATTGGTACCAACCCATTTTTCAAAAATACTAGACCACCTTAGATGGACAAATTCCCAACCGGTGTATTTGGAACCTTTCCGTCCATCCCTCATGAAAAAGACAAATTCCTACCGAATCGGTAGGAAGTTGCCCAGATTTGAACTACAAGTACATGATATAATGCTTGTGAATTTTTTTAAAAATCATTTATAGGTTCAAAACATGCTATTTCATCAGAGATCCTCTTCAAGTTCAGCGAGGTTCTGCCCCGGGCTAAGAAGCTTCATGCTTGCCGTTTTGAATATAGTTTGAAACGGGCATAAGAAATTCAAAAATGATCCAAACAATGTGAAACCTTCGCGTGGTGTCATATTATGTGTCATAGTTGCAAGGAAAAATATTAAACTTGAAAAATTGCAAACAACATAAAAAAATCCTTCACAAAATGACCTATCATGTTCGAGGTTTCATGGCATTTAGGTCAAACCACCAATGTTATGGCTAGAATCAAAGCATAGTTTGTGATAATGTGCCCATATTGTGCACACATGTGCATCTTGAGATGGCTTACGATGTTGCAGGAGGAAGTTTTCCTTTTCGACGCACGAAAAAGCCAATTTCCATTTTTGAGGTGCCGAAATCGGGGTGTTCTATGAAGCAACCATCAAATTAAAGTTTGGCATTGGTACCAACCCATTTTTCAAAAATACTAGACCACCTTAGATGGACAATTTCCCAATGGTGTATCTGGAACCTTTCCGTCCATCCCTCATAAAAAAGATAAATTCCTGCCGAATCGGTAGGAGGTTGCCCAGACTTGAACTACAAGTACATGATATAATGCTTGTGAATTTTTTTTAAAATCATTTATAGGTTCACAACATGCTATTTCATCAGAGATCCACTTCAAGTTCAGCGAGGCTCTGCCCTGGGCTAAGAAGCTTCATGCCCGTCATTTTTAATATAGTTTGAAACGGGCATAAGAAATTCAAAAATGATCCAAACAATGTGAAACCTTCGTGTGGTGTCATATTATGTGTCATACTTGCAAGGAAAAATATTGAACTTCAAAAATTGCAAACATCATAAAAAATCCTTCACAAAATGACCTATCATGTTCGAGGTTTCATGGTATTTAGGTCAAACCACCAATGTTATGGCTAGAATTAGGGCATAGTTTGTGATAATGTGCCCATATTGTGAACACATGTGCATCTTGGGATGGCTTACGATGTTGCAGGAGGAAGTTTTCCTTTTCGACGCACGAAAAAGCCAATTTCCATTTTTGAGGTGCCAAAATCGGGGTGTTCTATGAAGCAACCACCAAATTAAAGTTTGGCATTGGTACCAACCCATTTTTCAAAAATACTAGACCACCTTAGATGGATAAATTCCCAACCAGTGTATTTGGAACCTTTCCGTCCATCCCTCATGGAAAAGACAAATTCCTGCCGAATTGGTAGGAGGTTGCCCAGATTTGAACTACAAGTACATGATATAATGCTTGTGAATTTTTAAAAAAATCATTTATAGGTTCACAACATGCTATTTCATCAGAGATCCATTTCAAGTTCAGCGAGGCTCTGCCCCGGGCTAAGAAGCTTCATGCCCGATGTTTTGAATATAGTTTGAAAAGGGCATAAGAAATTCAAAAATGATCCAAACAATGTGAAACATTCGCGTGGTGTCATATTATGTGTCATAGTTGCAAGGAAAAATATTGAACTTGAAAAATTGCAAACATCATAAAAAATCCTTCACAAAATGACCTATCATGTTCGAGGTTTCATGACATTTAGGTCAAACCACCAATGTTATGGCTAGAATTAGGGCATAGTTTATGATAATGTGCCCATATTGTGAACACATGTGCATCTTGGGATGGCTTACGATGTTGCAGGAGGAAGTTTTCCTTTTCGACGCACGAAAAAGCCAATTTCCATTTTTGAGGTGCCGAAATCGGGGTGTTCTATGAAGCAACCACCAAATTAAAGTTTGGCATTGGTACCGACCCATTTTTCAAAAATACTAGACCACCTTAGATGGACAATTTCCCACCGGTGTATTTGGAACCTTTCCGTCCATCCCTCATGAAAAAGACAAATTCCTGCTGAATCGGTAGGAGGTTACCCAGATTTGAACTACAAGTACATGATATAATGCTTGTGAATTTTTTTAAAAATCATTTATAGGTTCACAACATGCTATTTTATCAGAGATCCACTTCAAGTTCAGCGAGGCTCTGCCCCGGGCTAAGGAGCTTCATGCCTGCTGTTTTGAATATAGTTTGACACGGGCATAAGAAATTCAAAAATGATCCAAACAATGTGAAACCTTCGCGTGGTGTCATATTATGTGTCATAGTTGCAAGGAAAAATATTGAACTTGAAAAATTGCAAACATCATCAAAAATACTTCACAAAATGATCTATCATGTTCGAGGTTTCATGGCATTTAGGTCAAACTACCAATGTTATGGCTAGAATCAGGGCATAGTTTGTGATAATGTGCCCATATTGTGCACACATGTGCATCTTGGGATGGCTTATGATGTTGCAGGAGGAAGTTTTCCTTTTCAACGCACGAAAAAGCCAATTTCCATTTTTGAGGTGCCGAAATCGGGGTGTTCTGTGAACCAACCACCAAATTAAAGTTTGGCATTGGTACCAACTCATTTTTAAAAAATACTAGACCAACTTAGATGGACAATTTCCTAAACGGTGTATCTGGAACCTTTCCGTCCATCCCTCATGAAAAAGACAAATTCCTGCCAAATCGGTAGGAGGTTGCCCAGATTTGAACTACAAGTACATGATATAAAGCTTGTGAATTTTTTTAAAAATCATTTATAGGTTCACAACATGCTATTTCATCAGAGATCCACTTCAAGTTCAGCGAGGCTCTGCCCCGGGCTAAGAAGCTTCATGCTCGATGTTAGTCTATTAATTAGTACTAATCTAAAAAACAAAATTAAAGCCAACAACCAGGACTAAAGATATGATGAACATTTAGTCCCGGTTGGAGGCACCAACCGGGACTAAATGTGGATGTGGCGACAACATGTCGACACTATGTCCTCAGTGGGCAGCACTAAGCCAGTAAATGACAACACTATTTTAGGTGGGTGGCAGCACTATGCCAGGGGTGAGTGTGTCGACATTATGTCATCAGTGCCTGACACTATGTTGTGCCGCTTAATCTATAAATAGGTATGCATTCTTGTGAAGAAATGTAAGATGGTGTGCGAGACCAGGGACACCACTACAGTGGAGCTTCTCGAAGATGTCTTAGGATCCCGTCCTTAGACATCTTCGAGGAGCTCGCCGTAGAGGCACTCTCTAATATGTGAAATTAGTTAGCTCCACCAGCATACTGATCTAGCTAGAGAAGATATAAACTGAAAGATGGTGTGCGAGAGCAGGGACACCACTACGGCAGAGCTTCTCAAAGATGTCTTAGGATCCCGTCCTCATACATCTTCGAGGAGCTCGCCATAGAGGCACTCCCTAATTTAATTTGGTAGCTCCCCGGTGTGTTCATGTTTTTGGTTTGCTTAAACGGTCGGTGATTAAAATGCTAGGGTGCCACTATATATATGTATGCCTTCATAGTTTTGGTTCTTATTTTTGTTGCAATGGATTTTGTGATGGCAGATAGAAGAAGAAGGATATTTTGTTGCTCGACGGTGATATGTACATGATATAATGCTTCTGAATTTTTTTTAAAATCATTTATAGGTTCACAACATGCTATTTCATTAGAGATCCACTTCAAGTTCAGCGAGGCTCTGCCCCGGGCTAAGAAGCTTCATGCCCGCCGTTAGTCAATTAATTAGTACTAATCTAAAAAACAAAATTAAAGCCAACAACCGGGACTAAAGATATTATGAACCTTTAGTCCCGGTTGGACGCACCAACCTGGACTAAATGTGGATGTGGCGACAACATGTCGACACTATGTCCTCAGTGGGCAGCACTAAGCCAGTAAATGACGACACTATTTTGGGGGCTACCGGGCTGCGGTACCAAAGTTCGCGGGCGAGTGCACCGCGGTACCTAAGTTGCCTGAAATTGTCGTGTTTCGAAATGTTGGGCCACCAACTACCGAGAGGGGCCATTTCGATGCAAACTCGTCTCACCCCTACCAAATCCAAACATGTCGTGAAACTGCCCCGTGAAGTAGACGGTCGGGACCCTCATGTTAGTAATATTTCCGTGATGCGAGCGCCAATGCGGCAACCACGTAGGCGAAACGAGAGACTAAACGATCATGGTGCGTTGACCAAATTCACAAATCCACTCCCTCCCTCCTTTCGCATGAACCCTAGCACCGGCGGTGTCGAAATCCCCTCTCCAACCAGAATGATCTCTTCGGGCATTTGACTTCCGGCGCCAAGTTGCTGTGCCTACTCGCTGCTACCGAGCTCTAATGCCGAATGTCGTGCCAGCCGTTGCGACGATCTAGCCTGCCTCTACCGCCGACGAGATGAGCAGCGCGAAGGATGTTAGATCCATTTGCCGAGGAAGATATACTTCTGGCTAATTGCGGGTGAGCTACTCTTCTCTTTGCTATTCGCACTACCTATAACTGCTAGCTGGCTATTGGCATTATAGAGATATATCGAACATAGAATTGTTTGCTAGCACGACTCTAACAAACAATTCTTATCTTTTGTCTCTAATTTTATGTCAACTAGGATTACCGCTGAACCCAAATACACGGTTCTGGTCACCATCTGCGGCTACCTCATTAAATTAGCACATGGGAAGAGCACGTGCAAACAAGCTCAGAATCTGAAGATGGAAGTAGCGCATGTGCAGTTATGCACTATCCCTGGTTTGGTTGCTACTGTGCATGAACTTGCTAAAATGAGGCCAGAGCAGACTGCACGGTTCAGCATCGTTGATGAACGAGGCTTCAATGTTCCTATAGCGGGTGACAGTCAGCTAATTGTGTTGATGAAATAGCATGTTGGGCTTCGCGTGGTTATGCTGGTGTGTAACATACTGGATGAGGAAGCTCCTGCTACTGGGAGTCGCCCAACTATTATTGGACAGGGAGGTCTAACTCGAACCCCTGCTGTTGTTGAGCAAAATGTGGTTCCTCGACCGCGACATGCTTCTATGAGGCAACCTCCTCGTAGGAGTCCCCGTATTGCCGTTGTGGAAAACTCTGCTCTGGAATCTGCTGGTACTGGTCGTCCCTGTCCCTGTGCCCATGTTGCTACGGCTACTGCTCACCCAATCCATGCCGCTGTTGAGCAAACTAAGGATTCCGGAGGCTGCCCTACTGTTGTTGCTAAGACCGTCGCCTTGTGTGCTGCTCCTTCTCGAAACCGTCCTCAATTTGTGCGAACCCATGCTCTGGAATCTGCCAGTACTGGTCGTCCTCGTGTTGTTATTGATCTAGACGCTGTTGACCCAATCCCTGCCGCTGTTGAGCAAACTAAGGCTTCCGGAAGCTGCCCCACTGTTGTTGCAAAGACTGATGCCTTGTCTCCTCGAACCCGTGCTCGGGTTTAGCGAGCTGCTGGTCTGGAGCCATCTCATGGTCTGGACTCTGCTAGCACTCGAAACACTACTGTTGTGGGAACTGCTCCTGATCATCGATGTGGCATGGCAGCAGGTGATTCTATTGTGGCTATCGTTAGAAGGGGCCCTGCCTGTCCACCATGTAATGTAGCTCCTGCCTCTAAGGGCCCTCTCCTTGCTCCTGGTCCTGGTACTTCCACCGAGGTTGATCCAGCTAATGATGACGCTGGTATGGCGGTGCTGGCATTGGGGCTGGGTATGATGGTGCCGCTCCACCTCTCGAACCTCTCGGAGGTTTGTATCCTGAAGAACCTAATGATGGCAAAGTAATCGTTTGTATCGGTGTCACGGATTATACTGCAAAATTAGATGATGGCACAGAAAAATTCTATGATGAGTTTGATATAATCCTTGGCAGATACGACCCTAAAGTGGTAGAGTTATCTGACCTGATGGCATCGTTACGTGTGAAGGTGCTGTGGGGGTCCTCCTAGGAAGCACGTTTGTTATATTATGGTTACAGGAGCAAAAAGGCTATCAAAGTGAAAGATACCAGGAATTTAGTCGTACCATTTACAAGGAAACATTATAGAGGTGAAGTGTACTTCCACTTGATAGTGCTCACGGTTGGAGAGGAATTGGAACTCGACAATAGAGATCATGGACTTTTAGAAGGCATGCGTGACCTGATCCATGGCATCACTAGGGCTGGTGCGACTGAGGGTAGCTTCGAACAGAGGAGAGTCTTACAGAGGGGCGTCATAAAGAGGAGCAGGAAGAGAATCCCCAAAAAGGGCACCCCAAGAAGAACGTCACCAACGAGACCACGCCCGAGAAGAGGACGCCCAAGAGTCGCACGACAAAAGGCACCACGCCGCAGAGTACACCCCTGAGATCCAGTCAAAATGCCACACTAAACGGTAGCACAAAAAAATGCTAAGAGGGCTAGCA
Source organism: Avena sativa (assembly GCA_916181665.1). Lineage (NCBI taxonomy): Eukaryota > Viridiplantae > Streptophyta > Magnoliopsida > Poales > Poaceae > Avena > Avena sativa. The sequence continues at coordinate 202,785,667 of OV702291.1, forward strand.
CGGTGGTGAACACTCCCAGGAGTGGTAGCAAAGAGGCGAAGATGGCCAGCACGGAGGCTACCACACCCAGTGGGAGCAGAAAAAAATACTAATTTGGAGCGGAACACGCCGTTGTCAGGGAATTATGCCAGCACGAAGGAGAACACGCCCAATAGTAGAAGCAAAAGGGCTAATTTGGAGCGGAACACGCTGCTGAGGTCAGGCAATAATGTCAGCACGAAGGAGAAGACGCCCAATAGTAGCAGCAAAAGGGCTAATTTGAAGCAGAACACGTCGCTGAGGTCAGGCAATAATGCCAGCACGAAGGAGAACACGCCCAATAGTTGCAGCAAAAGGGCTAATTCGAAGAAGAACACGCCGCAGAGGTCAGGCAATAATGCCAGCACCCTGGAGCCAACACCCGTGAGGGGAGGCAGTAAGGAGATCACACCCAAGAGCGGTAGCAAAAAGCCTAGTTCGATGGGGAAGGGAACACGGATGTCAAGCCCTACTGATACCATCAGGAAGGAGGATGTACACAGGAAGAGCAAGAGGGTTCTGTACACTCAAGATGAAATTGATTCTAACTGTTGTTTGTCCACTGAAGTACCTGGGATGCGTGCAAATGTAAGACCACCCATGTGGTTGCAGCAGAACCAACCGAGTGTCTTGGAGAAAACAGAGTTGCCGGTGAGGTGGATTGGGGCAATGTTCTAGTCCATTCGGGTGGAAACGATGGTGCAGCCCCACCCATGGGAGTCAATATGATGTGTGCAGTACTAGGCATTAGAGACGATGGCGAGGATTCTGAATCAGATGAAGAAGAAGGCACTGTAGAGGATCAAGAATCTGGTGATGATGAAATAGACGAGGAACTTAACGATGAGGCTGGTATTCTAGTCGATGATTTGGGTGTTGAAATAGAAGAAATGAAAGATGATCACGAGTATCCTATAATTTCGGTCGGCACTGAGTTCAGGAGCATGCATGAGTTCAGGATGTCGTTCCGGCATTTTTGTATCAAGGGGGAGTTCGATGTTTATCGACTGAAAAACACTGCCGAGAGGTATGAGGCCGTTTGCAAGTTAACGTGGATGAATGGACGGGCCGAGGTACATTGTCCATGGAGGATCACAGCAAGATCCTTACCTGCGTCGAATGCAATTAGGGTACTGGGGCAATGAATGCAGCAAACCATTAGAACTCTCTCTCTTTTCACTCTATAACTACAATTGAAGTGCGATATCTTTCTGGCAACTAGTCGACTCCGCTTATCTTTTAAATGAATCTGTGTTGCAGGTGAACAAAATGGGCCCTCCACACATGTGTCCGACAGGCAGCAAACTGAAATCCTCAATGGCTGATACGGAGTGGGTGGCTATGCAATCTATGTCCATACTAAAGGATAACCCTAAGGAGACCACGAAGAATATTCAGACTAGCCTCGGTTCTAAATACAACATTGTCCTTCCATATTACACGGTTTGGAAAGGTAAAGAGAAAGCTCTAGGGGTCTTGCACGGGGATTGGACCAATAGCTTCAGGATGCTATACAACTTCAAGGCGGAGGTACAAGCTAGGTGTCCGGGGAGTGTTGTGGAGATTGACACCGAATCAGAAGGTGGTAAAATATATTTCAATAGATTTTTGGTGGCGCTTAAACCTTGCATCTAGGGATTCAAGGACGCTTGTAGGCCGTATCTGAGTGTAGACATCACTGTCCTAACTAGCAAATGAAAAGGCTACCTACCATCTGCCACAGCACTTGATGGTCACAACTGGATGTTCCCAGTGGCATTCGGGCTGTTTGAAATAGAAACAGAGGAAAACTGGGTCTGGTTTATGAGGCAGCTCAGGAGATCAATAGGCCACATGGATCCATTGGCTATATCCACAGATGCATGCAAAGGGCTGACGAATGAAGTGAAGGAGGGGTTCCCGCGAGCTGAAGGTAGAGAATGCCATGCCCATATGATGCTCAACTTGTACTCGCACTACGCGGGCAGCGTATTTCATTACATGTTTCCTGCTGCTAGAGTTTACAAACCTAGTAGCACCGAATATTTCATGAGCAAGATTTTTGCCGAAGCCCCTGAACTTCCAGAGTACTTAGCCATCCATCATTCGCAGCTATGGAAGATGAGTCAATTCAACCCTGACATCAAAGTTGATTACATAAACAACAACCTTGCAGAATGCCTGAATAACTGGGTGAAGGACATAAAAGTTCGTCCTGTTCATATCTTGATGGACAGCATACGTGGTATGATCATGAAGCTGTTAAATATAAGGAGAGAGATCGGTAGGAGACTTAGAGGGCATATGCTACCGCAGTTGTACAGCAAATGCACAAGAGAAGCCGAGGACTTGCTCATCTTAAGGTTCTCCCGTCAACCAGTAGAAGCTGTGAGGTGGTCGATATGTCCAAGAGTGGCAAAAGGGATGTTGTGAACATCCAGCTGCGAGAATGCACCTGCTTAGAGTGGCAGCATACCGGGAAACCTTGCGACCACGCCTTGGCCTTCTTGGTGAAGAAAAGAACTCTATCACATTTGGATCAGTATTTGTCAGACTACTACTCTATGGAAAAGTTCAGAGCTGCGTATGCTAGACTCGTCGAGCCATGTACATACCCATCTCAGTGGCCTCAAGTCCAACTGTCTTTCGAGCTTTGCCAGCCAGTTACAAAAAGGGGCAGAGGAAGACCCCAGGTGAATAGGTTTAAGAATTTTCTCGAGAAGAAGGGTTCGGCTTTCTGTGCTACAAAGAAGGGCAAAAACAGATGCAAGACCTGCCATCTTATAGGCCATAGAGCAGCTGGATGTCCCCTTAATGCTCCCAAACCTAGGTATGAGATGGTACATTCACACAAAAAATTGTTTATAGTCTGTAGATATAAGGTAGTAATCCATGTACTGTTTTTTTACAGGAAGTGCAAGGTAAGAAACAAGACAGCCGACTCAGTGATTTTGCTGCGGGAAGAAAACCAAAACAAGTGGAGTGATGATGCCGGAAAATATTCTAGTGCTGATTGGCCTGACTTCCCTCGGCCCGGAGATGCAGGGTACGTGAAGGTAAGAAAATTGGCACCCAGGAAGAGGAAGAAGGCAGGAGATGAAGAAGCCAGTGGAGGTGAAGGAAAGAGGAAGAAAGTTGGCACCCAAGCAGAGAAAGAAGGCTAGCAGTGTAGAAGCCTAATGATGTATTGAACTTGAACCTATATATGTAGTCCGGTTAAACTCTAGAGCTGTGTGCGTGGAACTTGTTGCCCGAAACAATCTGCCTCCCGTACTCGGAGTAAAATGTATCGCGACTTTAGGATTGGATACGGCCGAGGCCACTAGTTGAATCCAAAATTGTGACTGTGCCACTACTATCTGAATAATCGCGATAGCTGAGCGGTTAAGGGGTTTCCAAAATCGATGGGTGTTAGTGGCACAGACATGAATTATTTATAGGCGCTTAATAAATCCCTGCTATTGGCATTACACTTATTATAAGTTTCTGAGCTGAAAAACAATTTCTTAAGCTGGCTGCTACACTCCACGAAGCAACAACTTATTTCAGCTGCTAGACAATGACATGGCAACATAAACTGCAAATGCAACAGATAATGCCCAGATAATGAGGAAATTGTTTCCACTATTTGGCCTAATCTTGAGCCCGTTTGTCTCACCACCTCCCTGCCCCTGCCTCCCCTGCACCTGGCGAAGCTCCCGGATCTCTCGCTCCATAGCACGAATCTCCTCTTTCTTGTCCCACACAACATCACGCAGATCTTGAACAAGCTCTCTGTGAAAACCTGCCAGTGGCTTTTCGATCCACACAAACTTGTCATAGCTAGTCCCCCTCCCTTCCTGCGTAGTAGATCAAAGGAAATAAAAAAAGAATTACATTACGCTTTTCGGATCCGGGTTACCATTGTACCTACAGTAGGAGCTTACCGCTCTGATGCTGCAGTTGCTGAATTTTCCTGTAGTATTTTCGTCGGTCCACGAAATCCATCTCAACATCTTCTCACTGCACAAACACAGCATATCGGGGTAGTAATCATAGGGCGCCCTCTGGTACCTGATGGGGGCACCCTCCTGACGGCGTTGAGCCGGCCCTGATTCCGCCCGAGACGAACTGCACGAGCTGCATGCCATGAGCGAGGGGAGCGAGGGAAGAGGAAAGAGGAGCTTTTGGATGCCAGGGTAGTGGTGAAGCATGATTTATCCCTACTTAATAACTCGGGCAGAATCCTACCGTCCACATTCGGCTGACAAGTGGGGAACCTAGCGTGTGGACTTGTCAACCAAACCTCGCGCCTTCGTGGTTCAAAAGCCCTCTCGCGCGCATTGGATGTAATTTTTTGGCACCTTGCCCGCGTACATATCACTGGGAGGCCTTGCTCAAGAACCAGACATGCCTGGCCCACAATCTTACTCCCTCCTAGGAACTTGTAATGGCTCGCGCCGACAGATCCATCCGCTCCACCGCTTCCGGTAGGGCTCGTCGCGATGGATCCACCCCAAGATCCTACCGTCGCAGTATCAAATGGCCATGGTTTCTTGAGAGGAGCCACGACGCTACGTATCCGATCTTGGCCCCTCCTACCTGTAGAAGGACTGATGCGGCGTCGAGCTCAAGCAGGAGCCGCTAGGCGCGACGGCGCTCGGTCCACGCCAACCCCGTCACCTTCGTCATTGTCGATTCCGATGTGGAGGATGACATGGACGAAGCTGTGCAGAACGCCATTGTTGCCTCCTTGGTGAAGGGCAAGCCATGGGCAAGAGTGGATGTCGCTGGGAAGGGCACGGCGGTGTCACCAATCGAGGTGGACTCCGACGACAGCGGTGTGATGTGGGTTTAGATGTTGTTTAGGATGGTTGCAGTTTCAATTGTGTTTAGTGCGAGTACAATTATTGTAATGGGTTTATCGAGCTATATTGAGAAATATGTGCAATAGCAGTGTGTGAGTGCTTCCACTTTAGAAATTGTGTCTGTACGATTTGCATGTTGCATTATCAACGTAGATTACATGTAAACAATCCAACGAAAATCAGATTACAACCATCAGACGGGAGTGGCAGGATGGAAGTGAAGTTGGGACAGTGGCTTCGAGGGGAAGGAAGAGGAGAGGCGTGACACTGGCAGGTGGGCCCTCGGAACACGTGACACTGACATGCGGGTGCGGGAGCACACGATATTTCCGGTATGTCCAGAGCAAGCGGACTTTGCAACATGACAACAACAAGCTGATTGGACCAATATAATAACTCGTCGAATTATTAAGGAGTACTGAAAACTACAACTGGGGTACATTCGCACAACACGTATGCTCTAAGAACCTGAGAAGCATCGCTTAAGTCTAACAGTAACGACAACACAAGTACTACATTTCCCTGTCGGTCTTCTCGATACAAATGTAGAAATGCATCTGCCTGTTCGGTCCAGCACCGACAAGGTACTGAGATGGCACGCATAGGATCGACCTTAGGTCCACATACTCCACCTCCCGCGGTGTCGGGCAGCTCGGCGCCTCGGCTAGCACAAGAATGCTATCCGACGACGGCGGCTGGGCATTCGCCCACATGCACACCGTGTATACGAGCCAGGCGCACGAGACCGACCTGACGCATACGGCACACACGACGGTGGGCCCGGCTCTAGTTCCCGGAACACCGGTGGTGATGGTCAGGACGAAAACAGAGCCGTCCACCCCTGGAAAATTAGCTGGCGGCGTGCCGAGTCAGTGAACGTGTAACATCCAAAAACTTCAATCCAAGCTTATCATGATCAAATCATCCAAAAATGGGTTAACAAAAACTTTTCCAAATTTAAAATGAAAGCATTCATATATGTGTGCATTTAAAATAAGAGTTGTTTTGAATTGCCATGATTGTGTGATCCTTTGCTTCTAAAATGTTTCGTAAGTGATTTAAACATCATCTACATCATTTCCAAACTTTTCCTAAAGAAAATCAAATCAAAAAGAATTAAAATGAAGGAATGGTCATTTGGACAAATTTAAATCTCATGCCTACTTTGGCTATTCCTAGTACTCATTTCTTAACAGAAACAATTATGGATCTTTACATCCCTTGCTAGTACACATAATGAGGTACCAAGGCCCACCTTTTGATCTTCTAAAAACATTCTAGAAACTATTTTACATGGCAGTTCAAAATTGAATCTAATGCATATGCATAGATCATCCCTATTTCAAAAACCATGTATTTGAGCTCCATTTTCAAAACCCTTGCAACCAGAGACTACCTAGCAATAGTGGAGATCACCCAAAAATTTTGAATTCAAAATTCAAAACTTTTTCTCTTGCGGCCATTTCATCAAACACTTGGCAGGCAGATTACAAACTAAACAAATTTCACTATTTTAAATAGTGTTCTGGCCAAACTTGTTCCCCAAATTGCCACCAAAAACCTCTCCACTACTCCCCCTAACCCTCTCTAGCCCAGCCCCACACTGTGCCACGACCAAATGGTCATGGCCATTAAGGCCGAACCCCCACTTGGGCACCCCACCGGCAACAGCAAGCCACAGCTGCCGCCAGCGCCATCCACCGTGTCCTGGAGATAGCCAGTGGTCCACCTCCACCGCCCAACCAGTCCCAACCCAAGGACAGCGACCCGAACGACCAGGAACCGCTGCGCCCCGAGCCTGTCGACCATGCCGACGTCGCCCGCAGAGCGCGCCCTGTCACCGCGTGCACAAGCCGCCGCTCGACACCAGCCCGCGCCCACCGCTCCGCCTCGACCTAGAGAACACCCCAGACACCTCCGTTCGCCGCCCAAAGCCCCACAGCCACCGCTCGCAGTGGACACAGCCGCTTCGGCCGCGTAGAGCGCCACCTCACCCCGACCGCATGCCACCGCCCCTACGGCCGCATTGAAGCGCTAGAGCACCACCAGGGGACCGCCCATCGATCGCCATCCCCAGCCATGCCGCTAGCTCGCCGTAGCCATGTCGCCACGTCGACCGCCCATCCCACTCGGTCTAACCGTCGAGCCTATAAAAGGAGCACTCCCCAGCACCAAAGACTCACACCATTCCACTCCCCTCACCTCTGTGAACCTCACCCACCCCTCGCCGGAGCAAGTGGAGCAGCAGCTCGCCGGAATTGGAGCCGGAGCCGCCGCCTCTAAAGAAGAAGGGTGTCGTTGATTCCAGCCATCCCAAGCTCCGTCGCGACCACGCCTCGCCTCGCCGTGGTCTTCCACTTCATTCGCCCGCATCGCTGACCCCGCTGGAGCCCTGGTACGCCCCCAGTAGACCCCCACCGAGCCGCTAGGGTTCGAGCTCGCCGACGACCCATCCGTCGTCGACGACGACCCTCAGCCGTAGATCTAGCCTCTAATCGCACGGCCTACAGCGCGCGTACCGTTTCACATTTTAAGTGCCGCTGACTAGTGGGACCCCCCTTTCAGCTGAGCCCTGTGCCGCGCAGCGCCACTGGGCCGGCCCATTTCCTTTCCCGCGCAAGCCCATAGATTCAAATCTAGGTTTTTCTTTTTAGTTAGAATATAGTTTCTGTCCAGTGTTTCAAAATTCAATTCTGTGAGTTTGACAAATCCAAATTACATGAAACTAATTTTTTATGGAAGGTATTGAAATGCTCTATCCAAGCCCGTTGGATTTAATTCATTTAGAGTTATAGATTTCTCATAATAAAAATAAGAAGACGGAAGCTTTTGCAACTTGAAACATTTTTATAAAATCAACCAAGTTAGCTTTTGAGTTGATTCCAACTCTCAAAAATCACATTTCATCATATCTATCCAAATATGTAATAATATTAAGGTTTACAGGCAGTGACTTTGGACTAGTACCAAAATAATGCTATATAGGAATTTCTAGTCACTTTAAATCATTAAATAATAAACTTAAACCAAAGTAATATTGATCCAACCTTTAAATCTCATTCCCACATGTTAGAATATGTGGTGAGGACATGTGTCCACATGATCCCATATTTTGGTGGTGAATATTAAAGTGTAGTTAATATTTCAATGAGTAGAAATTACTTTTCCAAAATAAAAAGGTTGAAACTATTGAATCAAAACTTGTGATGTTTGGGATGATAATAGATCATCAATTGTGTGGTTTAGAATACTACTTAGCCTAAGTTAAGTATTGCTTGGTGATTGTGCACTCCCTATGTATTTCTAGACGCTAGTACAGACCAAGCCTTCGAGGAGGAGGAGTTCTACCAAGAAGAAGAAGAAGACAACTTCAACCACTGCACCAACCAAGGCAAGCTATTAGTGGCAAGCTAACCCTTGCAAACATGCTTTAGTAAGCTATTGTAGCAAGCTAGAATAAAACTAGATAGTTTAGTAAAGATGCCTTAAGCATACTGTGATCACACCCCCTTAGTTTACACAAAGTTCTTGAATTAATTTTGAAGGTAGCATAAAGAGTATAAAACTTGACCTAATTAGAAACCCTTAGATGTCATTCTATGGGATGAGATTGATCCCACCTTTCCACCTTAGTGAACACTCTTAACTTAGTGTTTTAGAATAGAGCAAACTTGAGTCATTTTAGATGGGAACACTTGGTGAAAATGAGTTATGAAAACCTTGGAATGATGAGTCATTCTATTGAGATGTTTTGACATGTGTTGAGAAACACAATTGGTTTATGATGAGGAAAATGATGAGGCATGAGCCTTAACCCTTTTTATAAAACTGATGGTTGGATTCGGATGCGATACCATTCCAAATTTACCGTACAACCACATTACCTGAATTGGGTAAGGCTTAGCTGGAAATTTATATGCATTAGTATTAGTTCCCTCACGGGAGAGGTTTGAGCTGAGGCTACCTCTCAATGATGTCCACCTATGCAGTGCCCAAGATGACTGATGGTCATGGTTGGGAGGCCATGCTCATAGGAGAGGTGCTTGTACTAGGGTGTGTAAAGGGAAGGTTATGTTTGATTATCTGCATACCAAGTATGATGATTCAGGGTTATCCCTGACAGATGTATCGAATCCTGTGGTGAAAGTGTACCACCTCTGCAGAGTGTCAAACTATTCGAATAGCCGCGTCCTCGGTTATGGACAGTTGGAATGGCCATACTGTTTCATTGTCAGATGTTTTCTAAATAACTTGAAATGAATGATGAACCTTGACTTGACCACAACAGGGTTGTGTAGATGAAAAATAGCTTCCCAACTTAAGTGATTCTAGACTTTTATTTTATCTTTTCTTGTTTCAGAACTCAGCCTAGGTTTCAAACTTAACTTGATAGTTATTCTTTCAATTCAGTACTTTAACTTAGAATCATAACCCTTGCTAGTAGTAGTTTGCGAGTACTTAAAGAGTACTCATGGCTTTTGTCCCTGGCTATTATCATGGCCAGACTATGAAGGAGATTATCAAGATGATGGTCAGCAGGACGGCTATGATAACTAGGACTATCTGCCTTCGTCAGCATTGCCTGTGCCCATGAAGATGGACCCCACCGCTACGGTATCGTTTATTTCCGTTGCTTGTTGTATTAAAGACTGGATCATGAGATCCTTATTTGTGTAAAACCTTATGTATGGTTTGTAATGGATGATGTACTGTGATATCCAATCCGTTATGTCTCGCAAAAATGGTAATCCTGGGATTGCGAGGTATGGCATAACGGGCATCTGGGATTAAAAATCCGGGTGTTGACAAGTTGGTATCAGAGCCATCCTGACCATAGGAGACCCTAGTTAGAATGGACGTCCAAACCAAAAACTTAGCTTCAAAACCAAAGTGAGTATTTACGAAAAACTATTTCCTCTCTTACCCTTGTGAACTCATTATTTCTCAAAAATACATGTTCCTCAAAATTCTTACATTACTACTTAAAATTTGACACACTTGATCACTTCACTAATTTCCTCATCCTAAATTCTTGTAGATGGAGACGCAGTTTAGCAAGTTTTACCAGTTGGGAAACGGAGGTCAGCTGATCTTCGAGAGGGATCTGGATTCACTGTCAGAATTTTTGGGACGCCCACATCCGGAGTTTCTTGGAGCTCAACTTCCAGGACCCCCAGGAGGAGACCTACAATGGCTAGTCACCGCAGATCTTCAAGGAAGCATTGAAGCACCAACTTTTGGGAGAATTCAGTTCTCTGTGAGAGAGAACAACTGGCTAGATGGATTAGCCAGGGCAATGCATGAAGCTCTCGCACGTCTATGTGCCCTCAGCGTCAACAAGATTCAAGGAACCCGTTTTGCCCACTATGCAAGACGTGACTTCATGGGAATGCCGATAGAGATGCCAAGTCACCCAGAGTTGAGGCGCCAAGTGGAGAACCTTGACTTCTTGCTTCATGACCGACAGCAGGAACTGGACAATGCCAGAGAGTTAGCCAACCAGAACCGTGCAATTGCCGACCCGAAGGCCCAGACTTTCACACTACTCGTCCAAGATCGCCAGTCTCTTTGTCGCCAGCGTGCAAAGAAGGATCGCACCATCGCCCATCTTCGCAAGAAGGTGGCCGACCTCGAGAAGACCGTCAAGGAGCAGGAAGCTCAGCTTGCCGCCAAGGAAGAAGATGCTGAAGGAGAAGACATCCAGGGAGATATGGATTTGTACCTCAGCAACGATGATGATTTTCTGGCAGAGGATGCTGTGGACTTCTACACTGATGATGAAGACTCCGACTTCATCGACGATGAGTAGATGCACAAGAGCACTGTCGTAGCATGAGATGTATCATCTCATTGTATCGTAGTTTGCAGAATGGTTCTTCAAACCATTTGTTTTCCCTTTGATTGTTGTGGTGTGTGTTGTATCGTGTGCTTGCTTGCATGAATGAGAATGAAGTTAGTTGAAAAACCAGAGTCTAACTCAAAGTTGTAGCTTTGAAAACCCAAAACCGTGAACCTTAGAATTTCCCTCTTACCCCTATATCTATCTCAATCTTCAGATGACTCGTGGACACCAAGGAGGGAGCAGCTCATCGCAGGACCCAATGCTGCAGATCTTGCAGAATTCTCATCGCGGACCGTGAAGCAAGCACGGCCGAGCGTCAAGCCAACTTGGCGACATTGCAACAGATCGCCCAAATGGCTCTCAACAACCAAGGACATGGAAATCAGGATCACCATGGATCTAAACTCAAAAACTTTCAGAACACCAATCCCCCAATCTTCAACCAATCTGAAAACCCATTAGATGCTGATGACTGGTTACAGACCATGGAAAACAACCTCGAAGTTGCAGGAGTTGATGAGAATGAGAAAGTGCTCTTCGCCACTCACTATCTGGCGGGAGATGCAAGAGCTTGGTGGAATAGCGTCCGCAACATGAACCATGGCCAGGTGATGACCTGGGAAGCATTCAAGGTCAAGTTCAGCCGCACTCACGTGCCGCAAGGTCTTGTCAACAGGATGAGAGATGAATTCCGTGAACTGAAGCAAGGAAGATTGACTGTAGTAGAGTATCGTGACAAATTCCTGTCACTTGTCAGATATGCACCGGATGAAATCAACACGGAGACCAAGAAGAAAGAGAGATTCTTAAACGGACTACATGATGAGATGCAGACTGTCCTCGTCAACATCTGTTTCCAGGATCTTGAAGAGCTAGTCGACTCTGCCATTCAGATGGAAGGGAAGATTAACCAGGCAAATGACAACCACAAGCGTCGTATGATGCAGCAGTCTGGATCCAGTAGTCACCAGAAGTACCGTCCTAACCCCTCACCAGGATATGCACCAAGGAACAACCGACCCACCAGGATATGTGGTTTGTGGAAAAGAACACACATGCAATGAACACTGGTGGATCCATAAGTGGTTTGTGGAAAGAACACACATGCAATGACACTGGTTGATCCATATGTGGTTTGTGGAAAGAACACACATACAATGACACTAGTGGATCCATATGTGGTTTGTGAAAAGAACACACATGCAATGAGTGTAGTGTTGGTTTTAGTATAAGAACACACATGCAATGACTCCAGTGGATCCATATGTGGTTTGTGGAAAAGAACACACATGCAATGAACACTGGTGGATCCATATGTGGTTTGTGGAAAGAACACACATGCAATGACACTGGTAGATCCATGTGTGGTTTGTGGAAAGAACACACATGCAATGACTCTAGTGCTAGTTTTAGTATAAGAACACACATGCAATGACTTTAGTGGGTCCATATGTGGTTTGTTAAAATAACACACATGCAATGACCACTAGTTGATCCATATGTGGTTTGTGGAAAAGAACACTCATGCAATAAACACCGGTTGATCCATAAGTGGTTTGTGGAAAGAACACACATGCAGTGAACACTGGTGGATCCATATGAGGTTTGTGAAAAGAACACACATGCAATGACTCTAGTGCTGGTTTTAGTATAAGAACACACAAGCAATGAATCTAGTGGGTCCATATGTGATTTGTGAAAAGAACACACATGCAATGCCCCTGGTTGATCCATATGTGGTTTGTGGAAAGAACACACATGCAATGCCATTGGTTAATCCATGTGTGGTTTGTGGAAAGAACACGCATGCAATGACTCTAATGGATCCATATGTGGTTTGTGGAAAATAACACACATGCAATGACCACTAGTTGATCCATATGTGGTTTGTGGAAAGAACACACATGCAATGACACTGGTTGATCCATGTGTGGTTTGTGGAAAGAACACACATGCAATGCCATTGGTTAATCCATGTGTGGTTTGTGGAAAGAACACACATGCAATGACTCTAATGGATCCATATGTGGTTTGTGGAAAAGAACACACATGCAATGACCACTGGTTGATCCATATGTGGGTTTTGGAAAGAACACACATGCAATGCCACTGGTTGATCCATATGTGGTTTGTGGAAAGAACACACATGCAATGCCATTGGTTAATCCATGTGTGGTTTGTGGAAAGAACACACATGCAATGACTCTAATGGATCCATATGTGGTTTGTGGAAAAGAACACACATGCAATGACCACTGGTTGATCCATATGTGGGTTTTGGAAAGAACACACATGCAATGACACTGGTTGATCCATGTGTGGTTTGTGGAAAGAACACACATGCAATGACTCTAGTGCTGGTTTTAGTATAAGAACACACATCCAATGACTCTAGTGGGTCCATATGTGGTTTGTGAAAAGAACACACATGCAATGACTAGTGGATCCATATGTGGTTTGTGGAAAAGAACACACATGCAATGAACACTGGTGGATCCATAAGTTGTTTGTGGAAAGAACACACATGCAATGACTCTAGTGGATACATATGTGGTTTGTGAAAAGAACACACATGCAATAAACTCTAGTGGATCTATCTTCGCATAATTTGATGTATGCCATGATGTATTTCATTTTAAAAGACACCCACTTTCCATTTTTATACTACTCAGCTTTGCCCTTGGTTTTTTGATACTACCCAGTTTTGCCCCCTCTCTTTCTTTTGTAGAAGCCCAAACTTGTGCCCACTCTGTCTGCTACGCCCTGATTGGTTGTCACAGTTGTCACGCGGATCGTGCGCACCAACCATTGATCCTGTGTGATCTAACGAGGCTCATTGCACACGTCGTGCCCTTCACAGGACAGCACGAGACAGCACGGACGTCTCCCTCAACAAGACTTCTACAAGAAGGAAAACGATGTCGTCCATGGAAAAAGTCGTCGAGTGGTCATGTCATGTTTAATCTAGTCTGCGATGGCTACAAGTCTACTGCATGGCAATTGGTCATCCACGGCCCACAGGCTATACCATTTTTACTACGCAGCGCGCCTACACTCTCACTTCCGACATGCCCCCACCATACGAACCTTCCACGCGGCTATACCTCGAGGAGGCCTAAACGTCCCTGCATTAAAAACCCAGCCTATCGGGTCCTCCATTCGCACTATCCAGCAAAACCCCGCAATCTTGAACGTACTTGCACGAACCTTCTCCATGAAACCAGTGCGTGGGGGTGAGTGTCCGGGCATCGCCGCCGGGGTGGTGCTTCACGCGGCAGATCTAGAGGAGCATCACGCAGTACAAGGCGAGGAGGACGTGCAGTTCAACCCCTTGGGGGACCATGTGCTCGCCGATGCTGACGACTTCGGAGGCGCCAATGAGGGCGTGAAGTTCGACGAACACGCTCCGCTCGTGTACCCGGAGGTACATCTATTTTACATGTTTCATATTTTCTGCTTGAGCTTAATCTATCCTAGCGTCATAAAAAATCTAGTCCTAATGATTAGATGCAATGTACGAACCGGTACATGGAGAGATCTAGTCTGTTCTGAATGAATCCACATTATTTATTAATAAGTTACCAAGAACACAAACCACATTAATTTAGGAGCGAGCTGGGGAGACGGACGTAATGAACTGCTGAACCTATATAGACATGTTATTGCATCGAAAGTAACTTGGAATGGTGGAAGGAATATATATATTATTTTGCTCATTTTGGTTTGTATTCCATACATTACAGGTGTATTCAAGTGAGATGGACTCTGACAAGGAGACCAAGGACAACAAGAGCCGCCATGTCATAAAGAAGCTCAAGAGCGGGATAATCCCTTTTCCCATTCAACTTGGGGAGCTCAAGTGCCCTTTCTGTAAGAAAGGAGTCAACTCGAGGATTGCCAGCTTGATTCCGCATGCGGTTGGCATTGGTAAAAGCCTGGCTAGTAAACACAAGTCGGCGACCAAGGCTAAGCACGCTGCTTATGGCAAATTCCTGAGGGAGTATGTCAAGAACGGCCTAGTGTCCCCTTACTTAGGAATCAGCAACTTCTAGACGACCAACCCCGTCACTGTGCTGGCCCGGCCACTAATAATATTTAGTTCTCTTACCGTATCTAGACCCTTAAACTATGGGGATTTCTATTTTTGTACCCTTCAAAATATATTCAAGTTCTTCTATTTATGGAGTTAAAGTTCTGGTGGCATACTCGTTATTTTGCATGGATAGAGGGGTTCTCCCGACAGATATAAGGGTTATCATGTCCGCTAGATCACAGAGGATCAACGGTTGGTGGGCACGATCCGTGTGAAAACTGTCTCGACCAATCAGAGTGTAGCAGTGAAGATGAGCACAGGTGCGAGAGATGGATACAAAGAGAGGGGAAAACCGAGTAGCAACCAAGGGAAAAACTGAGTAGAACTTAAAAACCAAGGGCAAGACTGAGTAGAACTTAAAAACCAAGGGCAACCGTGACAAAGGGATTCAAATAGAAAATAGAAAATGATTTAAAAATGGAACCAAACCGCCAGTGTTACGCTCGAGGGAAAAACTGAGTACAACTGAATCGCCAGGGTTAGACACGAGGGAAAAAACGCGACTCACGGTACGCGTGTGCGGTGCACGGAGTGATGGCTCAATGCACGGCGCCCGGAAAATTGCTTGATGGCGGTGTTGATGTAGAGCTCGTTGGGAACCCCAAGAGGAAGGTATGATGAGCACATCAGCAAGTTTCCCTCAGTTATGAAACCAAGGTTTAATCGAACCAGTAGGAGCAAGGAAACACCCCAAAGGTGTTACTAGCTGAGCTTTGGCAGGGCGCACTACCGGTGCTAGTAGCAACGTGGAGACCTACACAACACAACCACAGAACTTTGTCCCCAACTTGCGATGAGGTTGTCAATCTTACCGTGTTTTGCGGAAAACAAAGGATTAAACGTATCGAATGGAAAGAAGTAAAAGTTTGTAGAAAGTAAACACAAAGCAGTAAACAGTTTATAGATTGTATGTAAAGAAAGAGGATCAGGATCCATAGTTCACTAGAGGTGGCTCTCCTTAGATAGATAACATGATGGGTGAACAAATTACAGCGGGGCAATTGACAAACACCGAGAAAGCAATACATGCATATACTAATCATCTTGACTCTTTTGAGATTTGATTGGACATTACAACATTATACATAGACCGCCATCCAACTGCATCTATGACTAATAATCCACCTTCAGGTTATTATCCGAACCCCCTCCAGTATTAAGTTGCAAGCAACAGATTATTGCTTTACGAACTGCGTGTAAAGTAAACAATACGATTGTTCTATGAACAAAGGATTGTTGTTTTCTCCCTAGTAGCAACAGCACATCTAGTACGTTAGAGATTTCTGTCACTTCCCCAGATTACCAGAGGCATGAACCCACTATCGAGCATAAATACTAACTCTTGGAGTTGCTAGCATCTACTCGGCCAAGATAGCTACTAACAACGGAAAGCATGCAAGATTACAAATAGAAAAGACATGATAGAATCAATAATCAATCTGAAATAGCATCTCAATATCCATTGGATCCCCACAAACACAACATGCAGAATTACAAATAGATGATCTTGATCATGAATGGAGCTCACAAGATCTAGACATGAAAGCACAAAGGAGGAGAACCAGCCATCTAGCTACTACATGGATCCGTAGTCCAAGGATGAACTACTCACGCATCACACCGGAGGCTTGCATGGTGATGAAGAAGGCCTCCAGGGTGAAATCCCCTCTCCGGTAGGGTGCTAGGAAGAGCTTCAGATCCCTCCCGATCTAGGGATGGAGATGACGGCGGCTACAGACTCTTTCGTGGATTTTTGATCGGGTACTTAGGGTTTTCGTCCCGAGGGCAATATATAGGTGGAAGGAGAGGCCGAGGGGGTGCCGAGAGCGGCCACACCACCCCCTGGCGCGGGACAGGCCTGGCCACGTGGCCAGGTAGTGTGGTGGCCCCCTGGCCCCTCTTCGTCTCGTATTCTGGCACTTGATGACATCCGTAAAAATAGGCACTTTGGCTTTTGTCCCGTCCAATTCCGAGAATATTCATTTTCTGACTTTCCTGGAACCAAAAACAGCAAAAAACAGGCAGCTGGCACTGTGGCTCTTGTTGATAGGTTAGTCCAAGAAATCATATGAAAAGTACTCCAAAGTTGGAACAAAACACAACAAAGTGGATAAAACTAAGCATGAAACATCAAAAATTATAGATACATTTGCAATGTATCACGGGGCGATAGCGGACACGTGTGGCCATGCACGGTGCATTAGCGTACGTGATGCACGGTAGTGCAATGAAACATCGCTTCCCTTCTCCTTTAATAGAGGCCTCCCCACTCCCACTCATCACGCACTCGCTCACTCAACCGTCTCCACTGTCCCATCACCTTCTGCAAACGCCCAACAAAACTCCAACGACGCCGGCGATGGAGAAGAATGGCGCGGTGGCCATCGGCGCCTCCAAGGCTGCCGGCGAGGAGTCCCTGTCCCCGTATCCGCCGTAGCCGCCGACGAGGAGGCCCCCGCCGGTCTCGGACAGATCCCGCTCGGCTGGGACCCCTACGAGGAGGTTGTCTACATAAGGCCGGAGAACCCCTACGACACCAGCATCGCCGACCCATGGTCTGAGGTAACCAGGGTTTTCTCCCCTTCCCTTGTTCTTCCCCTGTTCCCATTGTTGGATGCTAGATCCTATGTTATTAGGGCTTGGCTATTCGTATTTTTTACAGAAGCTAATCCTCTTATGTTAGATCTCGATTTTCGATGAATCCCCCTATTCGTAGCTGGGATCAGTATTCAATTTGGTTTGAGACTTGGGGAATAATCGGGAGATCTTATTCGGTTAATTTATGCAAAAAATCAATCCCGATAATCAAAGTATCTCAATCATGTCCTTATTTCACTCTACTATTTTTTTCCAACAGGAGGATAGCAGCAACCTCCGTAGCGACGATGATTCCAAGGACACCAAGACTCATCATGTGCTGAGGAGGCTAAAGTCCGGTCAGTACAACAACTGCTTCACCGGCGACATGTACAGGTGCCCCTTCAGCCCCACCAGGAGGCTCCGCGCCACGGACTTCAACTCCCTCATGAAGCATGCCGAGGACGTGAGGACCTGCAGCGAGTCCAGGAACATCCATGGCTTCATGGCCAAGCACCAGGCGCTCGGTCTTCACCTCCGTAACCTCCAGAAGGTGGCTATCGAGGAGGGTCGCATGCCCCCGATCAGACCCAAGGCGCCCAAGGTCAAGGGGCTAGGCAGCAAGAAGTGGAGAAGGCGCCAGAGGGAGGAGGCGGATGCCCTCCTAGCAGAGGCCACGAGGGGCCACTAATCAGTTGTTGATGCTGTTGATGATGCTGCTGCTGTAAAACAGCTACTTTTGTCTTGTCTGTGTTGAACCTGTCAGTTGTTGCTACTGCTGAGCAGCCTAATTGTCGAACCTCGTTAAGTACCGTACTATATAACCTATATTAGCTGCTTTATCTACATCTGCTCTGTTTACTGAATTTATTTATGGTGCTAGTTTGTTTTGCTGCTCTAGATTTGCTACCAGATTGGGGAAAAACGATCACAAAAGGAACAATGAATAAAGAGAGAAGTTGCTCTAGATTCCCTACCTTTTTGGGCAAAAAACACAACTGTTAGAGAGAGAGGGGAAAAGGCGCTCTTAAAAAGGCCAAATAACAAAAAAAAACTTCCACTTTAGGCGTGATGGCGCACGTAATGGCCAAGCCTTTGACCAGACGGCACCCCCCTCCGAGCGCATGTGAGGGCTTCAGAATATCGGGAGGGAAAAAGTGAGGACAAACGAGACACAATGTTGCTATAGCTAAATCTGACAAAAAGCTGAATTTGGCTTTACCATGCAATTTGGCTAGAGCTCCACAATGTAGCTATTCTAAATCCCTAAACTATGTGGTGTGTTGAAACCTAATGCTTTTCCACCGACACGTGTGTTGCAAAGTTGTTTGATCGTGCATGCTTACACAAGTGGCCTACAGAGAAACTTATAGAAGCATGGGCAAACGAGCTTCATTTTGGCAAATTCTGGACAAGCTTTGCGCAATCAGCAGGCCTGATCGGTTGGGCGGCTGCCTCGGGGTGCAGGGATGCTAGGTCCATGTCTATGCTTACACTTCTTAAACTTGTTAGGAATTAATAATAGCTGTACACTTCCTTCTGTCCTGTCACGTTACGTCGTGTCAGCACCGCGCACCCGCTGTGGATCGGCAACGGGACGGTGGTCTACGTGACCGGTCTCTGCCACGCCAAAACCACGTCGCACACCCGTCCCATCGCCTACCGGGACGGACGCCGAATTTAATCGCTAGGATTGGAAACCAACGGTGCTCGCCCGGTCAAACTTGCTTCCGCATGGGTATGACCGGAATATTGGTAAACGCAATTTAAGCATCGCCTTCTGTCTCCTCAGCACATCACTATGCAAAAATCCCCAACTCATTCCTTCATCCGCTGCCGCCACCGCAAGAACCACCAACGCTGCCGCAAGCACCGCCTCTGCCTGGCCATACCACCGCAACAGACCTCTCCACCGCCACGCCCAGTCCCAGCCACCGCTACCGACCCTAGGCCACCGCCGCCGCATTAGCTGCTGCCATGGACGCAGAGTACGGCGTGTTCGGCGACGGGAGCGACTACACCGACGAGTACACCGTCACCGCCCATGGCACCACCAAGCTGATGGTCGTCCACACAAATGAGTCAGCGGAGGTCGCCAAGGTCATCGCAATGTACGAGCAGTGGCTACAGGAGCCGATGGACAGGTACAAGATTGTCAGCCTTGACCTCGAGTATACCGGAGATAGGAAGAGGACGGCGCTTTTGCAGCTGTCCATGCGCAACCACTACCTCCTGTACCACGTATGTAGGGCCAAATCTGTATGCCCGGAGCTTCGCGAGTTCCTATATAGGAGGGAGATCTACTTCACCAGCGTCGACATCAAGAACGACACTCCGAAGCTAGAACAGGATCTCCTCGTTCATGTCGTCAATCATGTCGATCTCTAACGTTTGTGGAGGTACCCGGATGGCGGTACGGGGAAAGCCGGCATGGCTAGACTCGCTGCCGACATCATCGACCGCGAGTACGCCGGCATGAAAGTCGAGTTCCCAAAGCATCTGCACGAGCGATGGGAGTGGAGGAACCTGGATTATGATGCGATCAAGTACGCAGCCAGGGACGCATATGTCTGCTACGAGATGCTCAACAGGATCTGGCGGGTGGGTGAGTGTGCTGTTTACCACTACTAGTTTCGCATTTCGTTCCTAATTTTATCTAGCCTGTATTTTATCTCGCATGTATTTTCTAAGCATTCTGTGTGTAAGAACCAAGCTCGTATGATCCCTGTGCTATTAGCTACTTAACCTGTATGAATTACATTCCCCCTTTTGTATGCTCAACATTCATTCTTACAAATTCTGTCTGTGCCATTTGCATGCGGCAGAATCCAGGAATGACATGTATAAGGTGTGATACAGTCATAAGTCATAACCAAACCCAGATTATAGCGGAGGATACAGTCATAACCAAAGCCAGATTATAGTTTGACAAAGGTAATGCACAGCAGTTCGTAATTGCTCACATAGTGTACTTCTGAAATAACATGTTTTTATAAAAACAACAATCATGCACTAGTAGTCTACATCCCAGCCTGTTGGAGAAGTCAACCGATCCCAGGATGCCTTCGATCGCTAGCCCCGGCTTGTAGATTCATCTACACTCCGGCATCTGGGGCAAACAACCTACCTTGGTGGTGGTTCAATGATGCGATGCCTGAAACGAGATTTTACAATCTAGCGGTACAGCTCGTGGCTAACATACCCGTCAATTGCAGCGTACTTCAGATTAGGTTCAGAAAGTGGCTTATCCTCCCAGTAATTGTGCCCTAAACGCCTCCACGAACATCTCGGCAATTTGCCCTTCATGTCAGTGTACCACGGGTCGATGAGTTCGGAGGCAAGAGCGGCCATCCCGGTCTTGCCACCCTTCGTCCCTGGGATCCAGTAAATTTCCTGGATGTCCACTATGCACTCCTTTGGGATTCTAATGTTGACAGTCGAGCTTTCAAGCAGTTTAGTGTCATTCGTGATGTCAACACTAGTAAATATTATGTGCTGGTTCACGAGAAAGTCATGAAACAAATCCCTAATGCTTTCGCCCCACCTGCATGAAAATGAATTCAGACAAATAATATAGCAATAACTTTTGCAAATAGATGGTTCAGGAACAAAAAGACAGCAAAGTCTACCAGATCCCGTTAGCCCCCTTCTCGCAAAAAGGCTGGTATACGAGGACGTGCCCCTTCATGGAGATTTGCACCACGGCGATCCTACGGTGATCGCGGCTGTACTCGAGGTCGAGACCTACGAACCTGTTTTCTTCGAACTACAGCCAACTCGTGTAATTATTCAGAGTGTTCCTCACCGTACGAGGGTCGGTGGTGTAGACGACATCGATCTTCTTCCCGCCATGTACTTCAATGTCGAAGTACGCAGTTTCTTGCCTGTCGTCGTTTCGGACATCCGGAGCGCCCATGACTACAGGCAAGAGGGAATGGATACGGAGGAAGAGGGTGATGCGGTGGTGGAGGAAATGTATGAGACCATGGAGGAGAAAGACGATGAGGCCGTGGAGGAGGAAATGAGACGGAGAAGTGAAAGATTGGAACCGCCCTTACCAATATCTGGAATGGTGCATGACCGTTCGTAGTAGGGTGAAGGTGGAGAAAAACGGCGGTTTTACATGTCGATGCTAGCGCTTCCTAAAATTTGTTCTACGCCACTTGCATGTGGTGGAATCGAGGTCTGCCATGCACGATCCAAGTCAAACGTAGACACGTTTGCACGTGCCGACCTTCACTCACTGACAGGCGGGCCGCACATTTCTCTCTTACAATTTATTTTTTCACTTCCTCTAGACGGTTCCGGTGCCTGCCCTCAATAATTACGCCCCCTTCTTGTCTTCCACGCAGACGAGAACCGGCGGCGGCGGTTCCTTGTAGATTCACTCCCCACTCGAACAACTTCCCCCATCCCTGATTCCATCCCCTCTCGAATCTATCTGCCTCCTTATCACAATGCCTCCATTAATCTACCAGATTCTAGACTCCATTTGCCGCTATGGGTAGAGCTTGGGGTAGCAGCAGGCTGAAGCGAAAGGCATGCGATGACGACACGAATGGCCAGGGCGACCGCTACCGCGAGGATTGGGGATGGCCAAACCTCAACACCGTGAACATGCACATGATCGCCTCGGGGTTGGACATCATCTCAGCCGGCCGCCTCGCTCGCTGCATCCCTGGCTACCGCTTCATGATGCGGAACATGGACGAACAACCGTTCGGCACGCCAGGCCTTCTTTACCCCGATAACAGCAAATGGCCAAATGACCGTGATGGCCACGTAAGTTCCAGTATCTAGCTTATTCGTTCAGTCATATCGTTGATTCATATGTGTTGAACTCTCATCGGAATCCTATGTTCCTTTCATCGAACGTGTTGTGTGCACGCGCGGTTTGAACAAATCGAACCATTTAAGACTATTCTACACAGTGGAAGCTCTGCTCGTACCTGATATTCTGGTATTTTCATAGTGACACGGTCTTACTTTAGGTGATAGACGAGTTGTCAATTTCGATTTTGCAATGGAATGCCTGCTAGGTGATATTCTGTTTCCTAAAATAAAAACAAACAGATTAGACGATTTAAGGCTGTTATGCCCCGAGTTGTTTATGATCATCGCCAGGAGTTTGTTTTGGGGGCTCTGCTACTACTCCATATATTGAGTATCTTTGTAGTGACACATGCACAATTTAGGCGATATCTGAGGAGACACTCGTATTTAGACGATATTTTGTGTACTTTAATCTGAAGGTCCAGTTGTCAAATTGTATTTGCAATGGAATCCATGCTAGGTGATTGTACCAACTGACAACAAACTCTGTAGAATATTCATGCAAAACTAATGCTACTGGATAAGTGGTCCGAATCAGTAGTGGTGACTAGAACTGGGTGGGTGGAAATGGCGAGTGGATGGTCCTTTTATCACAGGATGGCAGTACTTGGACTCTAAAAAATGGCTACAGATCGTTGAGACTTGCATTGCCATCTTTGGAGGGTGTCGGCATTACTGCATTCAACAACGGGTGGTCGCCGCCCATTTCCGAATTCACTTACAGGTTCAACATGGCAGAACTTGACCTCGTGAAGATACAGCTCCCACATAGACCGCGGGAGGGGGCGTGGAAGAACTGGGAGTACGACCTCTTAGCGGTATTCGATAAGGCAATCACATTCATTAGATGCCCAGAAGACAAGGAATGGACAGTCTTGCGCAACGACTTCCTGCGGCCGAAGAAGTATGTCGACGCCGTCTTCACCTACAGCTACTCTTCGTACAAACCGCAACGCATTTATGCGGTCACTGAACCTAGCGGCGACGTGCGTGTTTGGGAGCCGTCCATTTGGGGTGAGTCATGGTGTCATATAGCATGTAAAATCCCATTCAAAATTCTGCTTACTAACTATAAGTAACACGCAGGTATCCACACAGCCCCGCGCATCATTCCAGCTCTGGTCATCGAAGATGCAGTAGCAGATGCTGAACTTGGGACATGGCGCTGGTTCCTGGCACCTCTCGGAGGCGACACGGATCAGGATGATGAACTCATGTGGATTCATATCAGGGGATCACTAAACAGCGTTGGTGATACAATAGAACATATGGGGACACAACTTTCTTCATACCCATCGCTGCGGTGTCACGTTTTCTCGAGGTCCGCATGCCCATCCAAAGACCTAGTAGAGCAAGTCTGGAGCAGAGTCGACAATCTGAAGGGACAATCTGTGTTTCTTGGGATCAACTACCCTTTCTTTGTCGGAGCCCCTGGAGCTGTTGAACCTGTAATTGCTCAGGCAGCCCTAGTCCCTGATGCTGCTGCTGCTGGTGTTGGTGGTGGTGGAGATGACGAAGAACTAGCTGCTGCTGATCCTAGTGAAGCTGACGAAATACTTGGTGATGCTGCTGCTGGTGAAGCTGATGAAATACTTGCTAATGCTGCTGCTGGTGAAGCTGACGAAATACCTGTTGAGGCTGCTGCTGGTGAAGCTGACGAAATACCTGTTGAGGCTGCTGCCGGAGTCCAGGAAGAACATGCTGGTGTTGTTGCTGAGGTGCCAGCACTTCCAGTCTTGATAGCAGACTGTGTGTTTGCTGCACACTCACGCGCCTATCATGTTGACACTCCAGATCCGACCTGGAGCCGAATCCACGTCGGGGGGAGGGGGCCTACAATTGGCTCATCAGTGGGGTCGTACGATTTGAAGGAGAATGCCAGATGGCCAAACGCAGCATTCTGGTTCGTTCCGACGATACCACCAGCTTCAGGGACCTAGTGCTCATACTGGCAGATCCAATGAACCATTTACTTTATCTTTATCATCAGTTACGCTTATGTGTGTAAAGACTAAGTTGTGCTTATTTGTGTAAGACTAAGTTAGGCCTAACTGCATAATATTCAGTGAAGCCCAGCTTTTCTTTCCACGCCCATAACAATAGAATTGCAGCATAGAACATACAAATGTAATGTGCATACCAGGCATTTTTGCTCAGAATAACAACCACTTCAAGGAAATGATACATGGTGTACGCATTTGAACGCATCACTAGAATGTGCCACCTATTGATGATTGATGACATGGATCTAGCTTTTCTGCGTGTATTTGCATTGAATCTCTCATTGATTGGTTCACATATTTTTTGGCAATGGCTGATGAACTCCACTCTCTTGGTAACTTGCTTCGTCGGCAAGCACTTGTCGATGCAATGCAAAGTACAGAACATGGTCGTCATCGTCATTCCATTTAGGTTCTCTATGTTTCGTCCTCACGGAGCTATTAATTTCAAATAAAAATCTAGTAAACAACATATGTGTACATTGTTAGAGTATGCTACAGCCATGGTACATACATGTTTTTCTATAATCACAAGAAGAAAACTTGATGCATTTTCACTTTGTTGGCATTGTGCCGAACTGGGTGGATGCGACTTTGGGTTCGGAGAGGAAGGCGTCGTGGCTGGTGCATGTGCGACCACGGCGACGGTGATCTTGGATTCTGGAGGAGGCCAACAGGACCGAGCATGGTCGGCATGGTGACATATCTCACCCGGGAATGAATTCTCGTCCCCGCGCCGTGCCATGGGTGCGGTCATGGTGAGGGCGAGCCGATTCGGGATGGGGAGGAGAACGGGGCCGAGCAGGTTCGTCCAAGTCCTAGCTCCGTGCCACGACCGTGACCACAGATTGCCGCCCCGGAGGAAGAAGAAGACGCGTAAAGGATGCATGCGCCAACGCTGCAAGCCTACATGGCAGCCACGACGACAACGACATAACGGCGAAAGCTGACAGGAGGGGCCCAACTTGACAGCCGTTAGCCTGATTTTTTGTATTGAAACGTAAAGTTGAATTCGTGCCGAAAAAGACCCTCTGAGTATTTGGCACGCCAACTTTGGGCAACGCAGCTGATTGTAAGCAACTTGGGTACCGTGTTGCCTGGCCACCCCAACTTTTGGGCCGCAAAATGATATTCTCACTATTTTGGGTGGGTGGCAGCACTATGCCAGGGGTGAGTGTGTCGACATTATGTCATCAGTGCCCGACACTATGTTGTGCTGCTTAATCTATAAATAGGTATGCATTCTTGTGAAGAACTGCAAGATGGTGTGTGAGACCAGGGACACCACTACGGAGAGCTTCTCGAAGATGTCTTAGGATCCCGTCCTCAGACATCTTCGAGGAGCTCGCCGTGAGGCACTCTCTAATATGTCAAATTAGTTAGCTCCACCAGCATACTGATCTAGCTAGAGAACATATAAACTGAAAGATGGTGTGCGAGAGCAGGGACACCACTACAACTGAGCTTCTCGAAGATGTCTTAAGATCCTGTCCTCAGACATCTTCGAGGAGCTCGCCATAGAGGCACTCCCTAGTTTAGTTTGGTAGCTCCCCGGCGTGTTCATGTTTTTGGTTTGCTTAAACGGTCGGTGATTAAAATGCTAGGGCGCCACTATATATATGTATGCCTTCATAGTTTTGGTTCTTATTTTTGTTGCAATGGATTTTGTGACGGCAGATAGAAGAATAAGGATATTTTGTTGCTCGACGGTGATATGTACATGATACAATGCTTGTGAATTTTTTTTAAAATCATTTATAGGTTCACAACATGCTATTTCATCAGAGATCCACTTCAAGTTCAGCGAGGCTCTGCCCCGGGCTAAGAAGCTTCATCCCCGTCGTTAGTCAATTAATTAGTACTAATCTAAAAAACAAAATTAAAGCCAACAACCGGGACTAAATATATGATGAACCTTTAGTCCCGGTTGGAAGCACCAACCGGGACTAAATGTGGATATGGCGACAACATGTCGACACTATGTTCTTAGTGGGCAGCACTAAGCCAGTAAATGACGACACTATTTTGGGTGGGTGGCAACACTATGCCAGGAGTGAGTGTGTTCTGTGAAGCCAATTCTCATATAAAGTTTTCATACATCACATAAAGTTTCCATACATTACATAGATTTACATAGGATTTAGGGTTTAGGGTATGAATCCTTCGTCGCGTATATCGATCCCTTGCCTATGATCGCTTCTTAGGCCGTAACCATGGAGCATCATCTTTGCTTAACGGGATGCTTGGGTCAGTTTTCACGGTGAAGGGCGGAATTTCATCAAACTTATCATAATCTGCTGACATGTCTGTCTTGTCCTCGACTCCCGCGATGTTTGTTTTCCCTGAAAGAACTATATGACGCCTGGGCTCATCGGCTGATGTATTCATTTCCTTATTTTTTCTTTTTTTTGGTCTAAAGGACATGTCCTTCACATAAAAAACCTGAGCCACACCATTGGCTAGGATGAAAGGTTCGTCTCTGTAACCAATATTCTTGAGATCCATTGTTGTCATTCCGTACAGCTGGTCTACCTTTACCCCTTCTCCATTCATGTTGACCCAACTGCACCGGAACAAAGGGACCTTAAAAGTAGGTCCATAGTCAAGTTCCCATATCTCCTCTATGTAACCATAGTATGTGTCTTTTTTCCCATTCTCGCATGTTGCATCAAAGCGGACACCACTGTTTTGGTTGGTGCTCTTTTTATCTTGGGCAATCGTGTAAAATGTATTCCCATTTATCTCGTACCCTTGGAAAGTCAATATAGTCACAGATGGTGTCGCGGCCAACAAGTAGAGCTGATCTCCAATAGTGGTGTCATTCATGAGATGTAATTGCAACCAAGTGCCAAAAGTCTCCATGTGATTTTCTTTAATCCAGTATTCATCCTTCCCCGGGAACTTGGAGCGTACAACATTCATGTGTTCCTCGATATACGGAGCCACGAAGGTAGAACTTTGTAGAACTGTGTAGTGTGCTTGATTCAAAGAATGCCCGTCCCTAAATATCATTGCTTTATTTCCTAGCGTGCCTTTTCCACTCAGTATCCCCTCATACCGTGATTCAAGAACACCAATCGGCTTAAGGTCAGGAAGAAAGTCTACACAGAACCCAATGACCTCCTCTGTTCCATAGCCCTTGGAGATGCTTCCTTCTGGCCTAGCACGGTTACGAACATATTTCTTTAAGACTCCCATGAACCTCTCGAAGGGGAACATATTGTGCAGAAATACAGGACCGAGAATGGAAATCTCTTCGACTAGGTGAACTAAGATATGCGTCATAATATTGAAGAAGGACGGGGGAACACCAACTCAAAACTGACAAGACATTGGACCACATCCTTCTATAGCCTTTCCATACTTTCTCGATTGATTACCTTCTGAGATATTGCATTGAGGAATGCACATAGCTTCACAATGGCTAATCGAACATTTTCTGGTAGAAGCCCCCTCAATGCAATCGGAAGCAACTGCGTCATAATCACGTGGCAATCATGAGACTTCAGGTTCTGAAATTTTTTCTCTGCCATATTTATTATTCCCTTTATATTTGACGAGAAGTCAGCCGGGACGTTGATACTGTAAAGGACTTCAAAAAAGATTACCTCCTCTACTTTGGTAAGAGCGTAGCTGCTTAAGTATTCACGACCTTTATCAGTATGCTTGTTGGATGGGTCTTTGATACGTTGTTGGTCCTCCCGTGCTTCTGGTGTATCTTTTGTCTTCCTATACACGCCTAGGAAGCCTAGCAGGTTCACGCAAAGATTCTTCGTCACGTGCATCACGTCGATTGAAGAACGACCTCTAGGTCTTTCCAATACTCAAGCTCCCAAAATATAGATTTCTTTTTCCACATGGTCGTGTGTCCGGTAATGGGGTCTTTCGGAAGAGATTGACCGCCAGGACCCTTTCCAAAGATTACTTCTAGGTCCTTCACCATACCAAATACATCAGCACCTTTAGGGAGCTTAGGCTTCTTCCGGTAATCTGCCTCACCGTTGAAATGCTTGCCTTTCTTTCTTACTTGATGATTGGTCGGAAGAAATTTATGACACCCCAGGTACACAACCTTCTTACATTTATCCAAATATGTACTTTTAGTCTTATCTAAACAGTGCGTGCATGCATTGTATCCCTTGTTTGACTGTCCTGAAATGTTACTAAGAGAAGGCCAATCATTGATGGTTATGAACCACAACGCTCGTAGGTCAAATGGCTCCTGTTTTTTCTCATCTCACACCTTTACACCTAGTTCTGCCCACAACTGCAAAAGTTCATCGACTAATGGCCTTAGGTACACATCAATGTCGTTGTTGGGTTGCTTCGGTCCTTGGATGAGCACTGGCATCATAATGAACTTCCGCTTCATGCACAACCAAGGAGGAAGGTTGTAGATACATAGAGTCACTGGCCAGGTGATGTGACTGCAGCTCTGCTCCCCAAAAGGATTCATGATGTCTGTACTTAGACCAAACCATAAGTTTCTCGCGTCACCTGCAAAGTTCGAGTACTTTCTCTCGATGTTTCTCCACTGCGACCCATCGGTGGGGTGTCTCAGTTTCCCGTCTTCCTTACGCTCTTCTTTGTGCCATTGCAACAACCTAGCATGCTCTTTGTTTCTGAACAGACGTTTCAACCGTGGTATTATAGGAGCATACCACATAACCTTAGCAGGAACCCTCTTCATGGGGGGCTCATCATCGCCCTCAACATCACCAGGGTCATCTTGTCTGATCTTGTATCGACATGCAGTGCATACCGGGCATTTATCCATATTCTCGTACTTTTCACCGCGGTACAGGATGTAGTCATTAATGCATGCATGTATCTTCTCCACATCTAATCCTAGAGGGCGGATAGTCTTCTTTGCTTCGTACATTGTCTCGGGCAGCTCGTTATCCTTTGGAAGCTTCAGCTTCATTATTTTCAGTAACTTCTGAAATCCCTTGTCAGATAAGCCAGTCTCTGCCTTCCATTTCAGCAGTTCAAGTGTGGTACTGAGCTTTGTGCTGCCATCTTCGCAATTTGGGTACAACAACTTTTTGTGATCCTTTTGCATGGCCTCCAACTTAAGCTTCTCCCTTTTTGTATCGCATTGTTGCTTTTCTTCAGAAATGACCCGACCAAGACCATCAGCGGGCTCATCCGATGCCCGTTGTTCTTCTTCATTGCCGCCTCCCTCTTCTTCATTGTCTTCCATTGCAGTATCACCGTATTCTTCAAGGGACATAGGATAGCTGTCATCATCCTCGTCTTCTTCATTTTCATCCAGCCTAACCCCTCTTTCTCCGTGCATGGCCCAACAATAATATCTGGGCATGAAACCTCTCCGAAGCAGATGGCTTTGAAGGATTCTCGGGGCAGAGTGCTCCGCCATGTTCCGACAGTCGACGCAGGAACAAGGCATAAAATTATCCACTTTGTTTGCCTTAGCCAAATCGATAAACTTATGCAGGCCTACAATAAAATCGGAATCGCGTCGGTCGCCGTACATCCATCGCATCCGCGCATCGATCTGCGTCATAATAATTAACCATGACAATGACATCGTGAATAGTGAAATGACCACCCTACATGGACACATGCAATATTTTTGTATCAATTACAGATAAAAAAGATAAGGTTGCTAACCTCGGCCGAGGATACCGTGTTGTGCAAACTTAAGCGTGGCTCAGACATTTCGTCGAACACCTTGTGTGCAGTGTGAAGAAAAAAACCTAGCATCCACCTCCCACACAAAATTCCAGAAAAAATAAGTGGATGGGCTGGGCTTATTTATAGCCAAGGAAGGGTTTTTGGTCCCGGTTCATGCCACGAACTGGGACCAAAGGCCCTCCCCGCGACACATGGCGGCCCAGCAACGCCCCCCCACCCAGGTCATTGGTCCCGGTTCATGCCATCAACCGGGACCAATGACCTGGGTGGGGGGGCGTTGCTGGGCCGCCACGTATTGCGGGAAGGGGCTTTGGTCCCGGTTCGTGGCATGAACCGGGACCAATGCCTAGCACCGTCGCTTCGTCGTCCTCGTGTACAAATAGAAGCCACAGCGCGTCGCTTTCGCCATCGCCTCGGCCTCTCTGCAATCTCTCCACTGCGCCATCGCCTCGCCCTCTGCAATCTCCCACCGCATCGTCGTCTCGCCTCCCCTCCTCTCCAATCTCCACTGCGCCACCATGGAGATGCCCGCGCTGAACTTCTATGAGGCGGTGATGTTCGCGCACTTCGACATCCTCGCGCCGCCGGGCGCGACGGTGCCCCACGGATGGCGCATCAGCTATGCGGGTGTGCCGTTGGCTCCGCTCTACGTCCTCGGCGGAGCCGAGATGGAGAGCCGAGATGCCAGCGTGGAAGAGGGCGCTGCCCCGGTACGTGGCGGCCAGCCCGTACTGGCCCCGGCTGTTCAAAAGGAGCGGAAGGCCAAGATTGGCAACCGCATCGTTTACGGGCGCGTGGTGCACCCCAATCTCCGCAACCGAGAAGGGCGGGAGAGGTTCTGGTCCGTCCCTGGACGGACCAAGTATACCGTCATCGACGCCGCTCGCCGCGAAGAGGAGCTCCGTCTCGCGAACAATGCGGAAATCGTGGAGGTTTCGTCCGACGACGACGAGGAAGCCGGCGGCTCGGAGGACAGTGGCAGCGGAAGTGAAATTGTCGACTAGGAAGAATTTGTAAAATCACACCTTTGTTTAGGAAGAATTTGTGATCGAATTAGTGAAATGACTCGATTTAGATCTCTGTCTCGATTAATTTGTAAAAGAATTTTTCAAAAATACTAGATCAATTCAATTTCTGTCTCAATTTAATTTAGATCTCCGTCCTGGATTGGGACCGTCGGAGGGTTTTTGGTCCCGGTTCGTGGCATGAACCGGGACCAATGCTCCGCAGAGCGCCACGTGTGCGTCACGGGGGCATTGGTCCCTGTTCGTGCCATGAACCGGGACCAATGCTTACAGATGAATCCGGACCAATGCCCAGGCGGCATGAACCGGGACCGGTGCCTGGCATTGGTCCCGATTGCGGAACCGAACCGGGACCAATAAAATTTGGGTGCTGGACCAAAGACCCTTTTCTACCGGTGCGGGCTGATGCGAGCTGATGAACTTTTTCGCAGCTCTTCAAATGGTCATCAAACCCGTGGTTCATGTACTCCCCTCCGACCATAAATTTGCTTGCCGAGTTGATTGTGTACATCATTTTAGAATTCCTTAAACTCTTCAGAGACTTCCTACTCATATTTCATAAAAAATAGATATATCTATACTAGTCAAATCATCAATGAATAATGAAGTACTCGTAATCATAACTACCTATGAACGTCGTGCTCATTGGGCCATCGCTTTGTACTGTCCTTTCTAGATTAGAATAATAATGATAAAAAATCGGACGGACGTACTCATAACTACCTCTATGTGCCGTGTGTTTCGTGTACGCTTTCATGGTGTAATCCACCAACCTGAGGAACATTCCTAAAATACGGACAATCTTTTGTGTTTGCACGAGCTCGGTGCAGCGCGGTGAGCCGGTGACGAGCGAGTGGTACGTGGAAGTTAGCAAACGGCACCTGGCGTGTACGCTCAACGTACGGTATCCAGCGTGTAGGCTAGTACGCGCAGAAGCAGGCGTCGTCGTCCCTCCGATCACGTCAGCCAAGGCCTCGCCCCTATCCGGACACATGAATCTGCACCAGAGCTGAGCTACAGCGGTGGGTGCTCTAGGCCCAGTGAGTGGCAGCGAGTCAGTCCTAAACTGCACACAGACCCAGGAAAATAGTACGCCTAATCCGCGCTAACTACTCCAACGGTAACGCCACGAGGGCGAGCTGAATTAACAAAGGAAAAGGGGCTCGGGGAACACGTTGATCTCCTCCCGCTTTGCAGCTCGGCTTCGGCACCGGTCTCCTTTTCAGTTTCTTTAAACTTTCCCCCACGGCCGGCCGGGTCTGCGGTCGGCAGTCGCGCGCGAGCTCAGAGATTCACACGGCGGTCGTCGTCTTCGTCGCTGTCAAGGTCTTCCCGGTCCGCGCCGCGGTTCACATGACCTGCGACCGCCTATAGTAGTTCCCGGGGAATTGCCGCTCGGTTTCTCCGCCGTTTCAGCGAGTGTGCCCAGTGAGAGAACACCCAATAAATCTCGGATCCTCTGGCCCAACAATCGCTCCTGGATTAATTACGCATCCTTCTCCCCACGCCTAGAATATCCGTTCACCTGCTGGGCAGACTCCGGTCGGCCGCTCGACACGTATCAGCGCCGTGACCATGGCCGCCGTCGTATGCGTCACCGGCGCCGGCGGCTTCATCGGCTCCTGGATCGTCAAGCTCCTCCTCGCCCACGGATACGCCGTCCGCGGCACTTCACGCCGCGCCGGTACGGTCCCTACCTCACTATCTCGATGTGCCCACCATTTGCTTGGGTTTGCTGCCCCCTAA
This sequence comes from Avena sativa, assembly GCA_916181665.1. Classification (NCBI taxonomy): domain Eukaryota; kingdom Viridiplantae; phylum Streptophyta; class Magnoliopsida; order Poales; family Poaceae; genus Avena; species Avena sativa. The sequence continues at coordinate 202,818,285 of OV702291.1, forward strand.
TAATTGCCTGGTAGCTGCCGAGTGTACTCTACCCGGGGAACGGATTGGGCTGACGAGCTTTTATTGTTGCTGGCAGATGACCCCAAGAACGCGCACCTGTGGGCGCTCGACGGCGCGGCGGAGCGGCTCACCATGGTGCGGGTGGACCTGCTCGACCGGGCCACCCTCCGCGCCGCCTTCGACGGCTGCCACGGCGTCATCCACACAGCCTCCCCGATGCACGACACACCCGTAAGTATCTCCGCTCGACTCGACCCGAGAGGTTGGTATCTCCGCCGGAAGGAAGCTCACGCTTTTTTGGCCCATCCGTCACGTGTTCGGCAGGAGGAGATCATCGAGCCGGTGATCACGGGGACGCGCAACGTCGTGGAGGTGGCCACCGACGCCGGCGTCCGGCGCGTCGTGCTCTCCTCCACCATCGGCACCATGTACATGAACCCGCACCGCGACCCCGACGCGCCACTCGACGACTCCTGCTGGAGCGACCTCGACTACTGCAAGAAAACCAAGGTTGGTGGTGTCCGCAGTCATCTTTCCAGCTATTTCTACCCACCCCAAATCTCGCCGAATCGCCATTGACACATCCAAATCCTTTCATGCGCGTGAACGGAACCATGGCAGAACTGGTACTGCTACGCCAAGACCATCGCGGAGCAGGGCGCGTGGCAGGTGGCGCGCGCGCGGGGGCTCGACATGGCGGTGGTCATCCCGGTGGTGACCCTGGGCGAGCTGCTGCAGCCGACCATGAACACCAGCACCCTGCACATACTCAAGTACCTCACCGGCGGGGCCAAGTCGTATGTCAACGAGTCGCACGCCTACGTGCACGTCAGGGACGCCGCCGAGGCGCACGTCAGGGTGCTCCTGGCGCCCAACGCTGGGGGCCGGCGCTACGTCTGCGCCGAGAGGACGCTGCACCGTGGCGAGCTCTGCCGGATCCTTGCCGGGCTCTTCCCGGAGTACCCAATTCCCACAAGGTACATTAACAGTCTTCTCCTTCATTATCAAACAAATTCTCGGCGGCGGTATGGAGTAGGATGCGGTATGGATACTTCCTCCAAATTACAGCATCAAGTGCTGAACACTAAATCAAAATTCTTTCCACGTGTGTGTTCCTGTTTTTACAGTGTTTAGTACTATTATGCATGCTGAATTTTGGTTTCCAGTTGTCTGAAGCTCTTAGAAGGAAAGCAATAGCTTCGCCTTCGCCTTGAAGACAAAGCAAATTGTGATGAGATTTCATCATCAACCACCTACTTTGCTTTCAACTTTTCTGACATAAATGTTTCCCAAACTCTTAAACTTCACAAGACAAAGTAGTGACTTGATTAGGTGGGATCTTTCGATAGTGACCAATCTAATCCTTCACTAACTTGTACAGATGCAAGGATGAGGTAAATCCACCGAAGAAGGGTTACAAGTTCACGAACCAGCCTCTCAAGGACCTAGGCATGAAGTTCACCCCTGTGCATGAATACCTCTCTGAAGCAGTGAAATCCTTACAAGAGAAGGGATTCATACAGAAGGCTTCTGACACCAAGGTACAATTACAAACCATCTGAACATACATACAGAGTGATCTTGCTTTTCAAATATCTCAAAGTATCAGATAAGTAGGGCAAACAAAGTCTTAGCATTAATTGATATTGGCAGCATGCCTTTTTGGTTTCTTTCTGATGTATACTTCTGATGAGATACCACACACATATAGCCAGCCCATTAGTGATACTGCTAAAAACATGGCCTCTGTTTCTCTTCTGATGTGCGCTTCTGACTAGATATCACACATCCAGTGGTCCTAATTGTACCGCCAATTTGCTGTTGCAGGTGCTTGCTGATAGAAGTGCGCCGCCTCAAAACACAATAGTGCCAATGTTCATGTCGAAACTTTGACATGTTTCTTCGCAAAGTAACGGTGCCGTTCACCCTCACCGGAATTGCAGTTCATTTGATTTAGTTGTATCTTAATAGCCTGTTCTTGTCAATGGCAAATTGCCAACTTCGCGAAGTAACTGGCGCTGTTTGCCCGTACTGCTCTGCCTGTAGCACGTACTACAAGCTACACAGCAATTTCAGCGAGACAGGATGCCAAATGGAGTATTTTCCCTGATCGATCCATGAACGTCTGATTGTGCTTCTTGTCTGACCCAGTGGGCGTAAAAAGAAATTCAGTATCGTTTCAACACTTAGATTAAGCATTCTGTGAACGGAACGATTCAAACTATGCTAATATGCTATACTTTGTTTTTGCATGTGAAAGTTGACTAGCACATAGTTGGATTAGCCTGATATGCTCACCTTCTGTGACATCCTTCCATCTTCTTGATACGTACTGCATACTACCGAGACCGAGCAATCATTCCATCATTTTATCTTCATCTTACTCTCGAAGAAAGCCGTATAAACTTCAAGCATATGCTGAACATTGCTAACTTTACAAAAGACTATTGTAAAATATACTGTGCGTGGCAGTGTCGAATACACCCATGCACACAAAAGAAACAAAATTTCCAGAAGCTGTAATAATCTTGGAGTATGGGTGTCGTCTATATTCCTTGCAATAGAGGGATCATGTGTGAAACATTTTCTTGCTGATACATAAAATCAAGCATCAACACGTTCAAACTTCCTGAATCCCATTATTTAGCTCTACTTTTGTTACTCCATAACGGCATCGCCAACTAGCTAGCTATTCCGGCGCCTCATTTCTGAAAGGAGACAGAAGATGAAACTCTATGACAAGCTTCCCAATGTTATATGTTGATCCAAATTCTACGAAGTAAAAGTATTAGAGCTCCAGGTTCTAATCTAGGGTTTGCGACATGTCGTCATTGAAGTTCGATCTACCGTAGCTGGACTACTCCACAAGATTCTGCTTGTGGCAGGTGAAGATGCGGGCGATTCTCGCCCAAATTTCAGATCTAGATGAAGCGCTGGAAAGATTCGGGAAAGATGATGCAAAGAGCTGGTTTGACGAAGAGAAGCGGAAGGACCGTAAGACTTTGTCTATGATTCAACTTCATCTGTCCAATAATATTTTGCAGAAAGTTTTGGCAGAGAAATCTGTTGCTGCTCTTTGACTGAAACTGGAATCGATCTGCATGTCAAAGGATCTAACCAGTAAGATGCATGTGAAGATAAAGTTATTCTCGCATAGATTGCAGGAAGATGGATCGGTAATGAATTACTTATCTCTTTTCAGAGAGATTGTTTCTGATTTACAATCTATGGAAGTAAAATATGATGATGAGGATATAGCTCTATTACTCTTATGCTCGCTATCTAGTTCTTGTACACACTTTCGTGATACAATATTGTTGAGCCGTGATAAAATAACCCTTGATGAAGTACAAGAGGCCCTCAAACAGAGGGAAAAGATGAAAACTATGGTCCAGGCAGATGGCACATCATCCAAGGCTGAAGCTCTGCAGGTTCATGGCAGGACCGAGCAGAGATCTAACAACTATGGCAACCGAGATAAGAGCAAAGATGACAGAAGTCGTTCGAAGTCCAAGGGAAAGGACAAGCTCTACAGGTATTGTAAGAAATCTAATTATATTATTGATGATTGTTGGAAGCGGCAGAATAAGGAGAAAAGAAACGGGACTTACCAACCGAAAGATAAGGATCAAGGTAATGGTAAGACTGATGTTGTTTCTAGTGAGAGTTCTGACGGTGAATGTTTAGCCGTTTTTGCTACTTGTGCTTCTCGTGATAATGAATGGATACTTGATACTGTATGTTCGTTTTATATTTGCTGTAACAAAGATTGGTTTAGTTCATATGAGTTTGTGCAGACTGGAGATTTTGTACGTGTGGGGAATGACAACCCATGATATATTGTCGGAGTTGGATCTGTTAAGATCAGGACACATGATGACGTGACACGTACGTTGACTGAGGTGAAGCACATACCAAGCATAGCCAGAAATTTGATCTCCCTGAGTACCATGGACGTTGATGGATACAAGTACGCCGGTGGGCGTAGATTGTTAAAGGTATCAAAAGGTTCTCTTATTCACATGATAAGTGATATGAATTCTGCTAAGTTATATGTTTTTAGAGGTAGCACTTTGCATGGTATTGCTGCTGCTGTTACTTCTAATGATTCTGATGATTGTGGTAAAACAAATCTGTGGCATATGCGTCTTGGGCATATGAGCGAACATGGCATGGCAGAGGTGGTTAAGAGAGAACTGATTGATGGTTGCAACTTGGGTAAGTTTGAGTTCTATGAGCACTTTGCTTTGCTGCTATCATAAAAGAGTTAAATTCAATGCTTCTGTCCATACCACCAAAGGCATTTTAGATTATGTGTATGCTGATGTATGGGGGCCTTCTCGTAAGACATCTATTGATGGTGCTAATTACATGCTTAGCATTATTGATGACTACACAAAAAAGTGTGGTCATATTTTTTGAAACATAAATTTGATGTTTTTGATTCTTTTAAGAAGTGGAAAGTTATGATAGAAAAACAAACTGAAAAGAAGTAAAGGTACTACGTACTGACAATGGTATGGAATTCTATTCTAATGAGTTTGAGGAGTTTTGCAGTAATGATGGTATGATCAGGCACCACACCATCCCTTACACTCCTTAGCAGAATGGCGTGGCTGAGCGCATGAATAGAACCATCATCTCGAGGGCTTGTTGTATGTTGTCCAATGCAGGTATGCATAGACGTTTCTGGGCTGAAGCAGCCAACACAACGTGCTACCTAATCAACATGTCACATTCTATTCCACTTGAGAAAAAAACTCCTATTGAGGTATGGTCAGGTTCGCCTGCTGATTATTCACAGTTGAGAGTTTTTGGTTGCACTGCTTATGCTCACGTTGATAATGGAAAGTTAGAGTCTAGAGCTGTTAAGTGCATGTTCATTGGTTATGGTTCAGGAGTTAAGGCATATAAACTATGAAATCCTGAAACTAAAAAGATTTTGTTGAGTGTTGAGTAGGAATGTTGTTTTCAATGAATTTGTTATGTATCATAACAGCTTGCCATTAGATCCCTCTCCTATTGCTATTGGAGAGGAGGGAGTTAGTGTGCGGGTGGAGCACCTGCAGAAAACTATTGATAATAATGTTATTGTTGATGATACTCATGAGGAAAATATTGATGATGATGTTGTTCAGCACTCACCTACTATTTTGCAGCACCCACATGAATCTATTGTTGCTGATAGACCGAGGCGTAACATAGTTCCACCTCGTCGTTTAATTGAAGAGTGTAATCTTGCTCATTATGCTCTGAGTTGTGCTGAACAGGTGGAGCATGATACCGAACCTGCTACATACAATGAGACTGTTTCATCCGTTGACCGCGAGAAATGGGTTTCTGCTATGCAAGAAGAGATGCAATCGCTTGATAAGAATGACACATGGGAAGTTATGCGCTTTCCTAAACAGAATAAGGTTGTCCGCTGTAAGTGGATATACAAGAGAAAGGAAGGTTTGTCTCCTAATGAGCCTCCAAGATTTAAGGCAAGGTTAGTAGCAAAATGTTTCAGCCAGATTCCAGGTATTGATTATAATGATGTTTTCTCTCCAGTTGTGAAGCATAGTTCTATTCGTGCTTTCTTTGGTATTGTTGCTATGCATGATTTTCTCTCCGGTTGTGAAGCATAGTTCTATTCGTGCTTTCTTTGGTATTGTTGCTATGCATGATCTTGAGCTTGAGCAGCTAGATGTAAAGACTGCTTTTCTGCATGGTGAACTGGAGGAGGAGATTTACATGGACCAACCTGAAGGGTTCATAGTTCCTAAAAAAGAGGATTTTGTGTGCAAATTGAAGAGATCGCTTTATGGTTTGAAGCAATCTCCAAGACAGTGGTACAAAAGGTTTAATTCATTTATGATCTCACAAGGTTTTAAGAGATCTCAGTTTAATAGTTGTGTTTACATAAAGTTTGTTAATGGATCACCTATTTACTTGTTGTTATATGTTGATGATATGTTAATTGCTGCCAAGCGTATGAAAGAAATCACTACTTTGAAGGCACACCTAAGTAGTGAATTTGAGATGAAAGATCTTGGTGCTGCTAAGAAAATCCTAGGTATGAAAATTAAATTGGACAAAAAATCTAGGTTTTTGTTTCTTAGTCGGCAAAGTTACGTTGAGAAAGTTCTTCAACGTTTTAATATGCATGATGCAAAGTCAATTAATACTCCTGTTGCTTCTCACTTTAAATTGTCAGCTTTGCAATGTCCTAGTTCTGGTGAAGATATTGAGTACATGTCTCGAGTTCCTTATTGTAGTGTTGTTGGTTCCTTGATGTATGTCATGGTTTGTTCTCGCCCTGATCTATCATATGCTATGAGTTTGGTGAGTCGTTACATGGCTAATCCTGGTAAAGAACATTGGAAAGTTGTCCAGTGAATTTTTAGGTACCTCCGTGGCACATCAAATGCTTGCTTGAAGTTTGGCAAGACTAATGAGGGACTCGCAGGCTATGTGGATTCAGATTTTGCTGCCGACTTGGATAAAAGAAGGTCCCTCATAGGTTATGTGTTCACAATAGGTGGATGTGCCGTGAGTTGGAAGGCAACGCTGCAACCAGTTGTTGCTCTATCTACAACCGAAGCAGAATATATGGCTATTGCTGAAGTTTGCAAAGAGTCTGTTTAGTTGAAAGGTTTGTATGCTGAGCTTTATCAGGATGATTCTTGTATTAACATGTTCTGTGACCGTCAAAGTGCTATTTACCTTACTAAGGATCAGATGTTCCATGAGAGAACAAAGCACATTGATATCAAGTACCATTATGTTCGTGATGTTGTTGCACAAGGTACACTAAAGATATGCAAGGTAAGCAATGATAATCCTGCTGATATGATAACAAAGCATGCTCCTGTTGCTAAGTTTGAGCTATGCTCAAGCTTAATTGGTATAACTGCTTAGCCCAAGTGGCTGTTGGCGCCGAAAGTGTTTTCTTTATTTGTTCAGGGAGATGATTACTGTTGATGCTATAAGAAGGAATTTGTCTCAAGGTAGAGTTTGTTATGTATACCTCTTATAAGCCGTCGGCTGGGAAAAGTTGCATCTGTGAAATCCCCGGCGTTGTGTAAACACTCCCCGTTATAGTGAAGTTTCGCTGGATGACGCACGTGAATTTTTCCTCTCTTTGTTGGAGAGGTTTTTCCAGGTTAAATATGTGTCCCCTTGCTGCGGTTTTATTTTGGTTCTTCGTTATTTGATCGTCACAAATCTAACACCCAATACACTTTGTTATTTTTAATACTCCCCCTTCTCAAATTAGATGTTTCAGATTTATCCACATTCACATGTATCTGACGTGTGTTAGTATATAGATACATGCGAATAGAATCTCCTACATCTAATTCGAGACGAATGGAGTAGTTTTTCAGAGAACAATACACCTTGCTACTAAGACGGTACACAAAAACTTCATATACCTGCTTGATAGCAATTGGGCTTTACCTGCTTGATAGCAATTGGGCTTTACCTGCTTGAAGGAAATAACTAAAGCCCAACAAGGATTTTGTTTGCGTTTCTTGCTCCTTGGTATTATCAAACACGTTCTTTAACTAAGGATTTATCCACAATCACATGTTTCTAGATGCGTGTTAGTATATATAGATACATGTAAATCTAAACAAACCTCCTACATCTAATTCGAGACGAATGGAGTAGTTTTTCTGAGAACACTTCGCCTTGCTACTAAGTACTAAGACAGTCCTTCATATACCTACTTGATAGTAATTGGGCTTTACCTGTTTGAAGAAAATAACTAAAGCCTAACAAGGATTTCGTTTGCGTTTCTTGCTCCTTGGTATTAGCAAACATCTTCTTTAACTAAGAAATAATAACTTTTGACCAGGTTGTTCGGTTTTTTTTCCCTGGAATACTATGGTATTACTGTTGCACGCCGATGTAGGTTGATTACTCTAATGGTTGTGTGCGTGCTCTTAGCCTTGGTATTGTGGCTCAAATTAAAATTATAGGAGAACCATCGTTTCAGGTCTGTGTTTTGACATCTATGTCATGTTTATTTGGATGTCCTAAAAAATATACAAGATTATGTTATAGAAAAAGAAGATTTTGAAGAGCTTGAAGTTTTGCTCGTTTTCTTTCAGATTTTATTTTGCAATTGTTGGAGACAGTTTATGTATATGTACACGGATTATGGATTATTCAGTACTATATATAGCATGTATTGACAGTAAAAAAATACAACTTGCGTTCATAATTATAATATGTTTTAGATATTTCAATATGGACTATATACAGACCAAAATACGTGCACACTGAAATGCGTTTCGATACATGTGTTTTAGAAAAAAGCTAAAACACATCTTATAACTCCGAAAGAAGAGAGTAACTTGGTCTAAACAAACTAAAAATACTTTTACTCTGTGTTCTCTCCTTATTTTCTCCGCATCACCAAAATAGGGTGTCAAGTGTGATGCCGCCAAAGTCTCACTTCAAATTCACTTGCCAAAAATTTAAACTAGATTTTGGCAAATAAACTAAAAGTGGGACTTTGGTAGATCTCACTTAACACCTTACACCAAAATGCTAACGTGCCAGCTTACAAGACCAAAATGCTAACGTGCCAGCTTACAAGAAATGGCTAACATGGATTTTTGAAGGTAAATCGATATGAGTCTCCATCATGACCAGAAGCCGTATGTGCACACACATGTACGGCACAGTGGCACCATGCACGCATGGTAGGATCGACAGCGCATGCCTAGATGCAGGACAAGCTGCAGGGCTACGTGTGATGGATGCCTCATCAAGCGTGACAGGTAGGGCAAACTGTACCCACGTCGCACTCTTTCCACCAACATTGGAACAAGATAAGATCATCATTTTCGAAAAAATAAATATAAATCAAGGATGGCTTGACATAGTTCACTCAATAACTAGACCACCTTTCCCAAAAGGCTATGGATCACAATCAAAGCAAAAAGGCTGTCTATGGCCTCATCACTCTACTGAGACCACCGCCGTATACGAATTTTTGTGCTATTGGTGTTCTCAACTTCGGCAAATGACGCAGTTGATTAATATCCTACGAAAATGGCGCACCAACAGAAAAGTACTAACTATTTCATTAAATTTTAATCTGGATTCGATGTGCAATAGGCACCTAAAATAAAAAGGGAAACAAGTACACCCTCCGTCTAAAAAAGAATGTCACAAATTTGGCCAGATTCTCATGTATTTAGACGTGTTTTAGTGTATAGTTATATGCTAATCTAAAAAATCTGTGACATCCTTTTTAGGACGGAATGAGTACTACACGACTTAATGGTATTATTTCTAATCCAGTTGATATGCATCTTTTTTTTCCAGATGCTTGATTATATTATGATATATTATAGAACTAAATATGCTTTTAGAAATTTTCGTGACAGTTTACACCATCAATCGCCCCCGAATTTGCTAGCAATGCATAAATTAGTGTTCTCAAATTCTTATGCAGATCAAGAATTAAATTAAATTTTACTTGTTTCAAAAAAGAAAGAATTAAATTTAATGACTTACACTGAAGCCACATACACATCCAACTGAAAAAAACATTTGAAAATAAAATAGAAAATCGAGGAATTATGCTAACCACAATTAAGGCTATATAAACAAATGTGCAAACAACTGTTCGCACATAGCATAACTAACTTTAATTCGAAAGGCTCACTGCGTTTATAGAATTCAGACAGCATGGACATCCATGTTCTCTACATACTTAACTTGAATCATAGGGAAAGAGCACGGAGTTCTAACAAAATTAGGTGAAAACTATCAGGTAATTTCTTCAAACTGAATAAAATTTCGCCAGAGTGCCTTAGAGGAGATAAGATTTACTCCCTCCGTTTTAAAATATAAGATGTTTTAGCTTTGTGAAAGAAATGTATCTAGATCACTTTTGCTATCTAGGTTCACTTCAAACCTTGATGAACCTAGACACTAGAAGAGGTCTAGATACACTTCATTTACAAAGCTAAAACATCTTATATTTTAAAACGGAGGGAGTACATATCATAAGTTGCACTAGGATTTCCCAAGATCTTGGAAGCCATGCATTTGCCAATGCATGTCTAGTGAAGCCAGATACTCCCTCTGGTCCATACTAATGGTCTCAACTTTGTCTAGATTCAAATACATCTAATCTAAATACTTAACTAGATACATACAAATCTAGATAAAATTGAGGACATTAATATGGACCGGAGGGAGTATGAGTTTCAATTTGGAATTTCATTTACACATGCAAAGGCACCACCGCACACGAGTTGTTTGTTTTCCCCCTTCCTTCCGGATGTGACTTTTGTTGTATTTATGTATGTCCCATTTTATTAATTAGGGTTTAATATTATTCTGTTAAAAATGGAGTAAGTTTGATGTTTCTTTTTTATCTTATTGGTGTGGTTATGATTACTAGGGGTCGTTCAAACGCAGCTTTCACCACCTTATTATATATTTTTTGACTTGCTGCATGCGTTGTCACTAGCAAAGATAAAACTTGAACTAGCCCATGCCTGTCGGCCTGGCAAGGTTCATTCACACTCGGGAACAAATTGAAACCCCTAATCAAACGGTAAATCCCAATCCTTAACCCAAAGATATCTAAGTTTCTCTTAGTTACTCTCGCCTATCTACCTATCTGAATATTCCTCTAAGACCTGAATAAAATGAATACTTCTCGGACTAATTAGTACATAATGGGTCGACTGAGTGTACTGCTCCTCTATATCACAAACCCATGTTTTTATACAGAGAAGTATGTGCAGGTGAACATAACGGAATATAATATGCATGCATTTCCCTTGTTGCGTGTCTTAGCTAAGGTTAGTTTGGATAGTGCACAATCAAAATCTGGCCGTTTGCCGAGCATCCGCCTCTTCGCCCCAAGCTTTCTTACGGGCGCTCCGCAAAGGCTGCTCTACGCCGACAGCAACCCTAAAAAAAACTCGGCAAAATTTCAACTCTCAAACTTACGTCTTTTTTTGTGTACACCTCGGAACGAACGGCATTTTTAGAAGATACGTTTTGAACAAACACATAGATTATCTAAGACCAAAAATAATACCAAGGACAATGAATAAAATTAATTCACTGTTAATTATGCACCATTTAGAGGCGATAGAGGATACTATTTTTAGTTAGCCGTAGATATGTGCTCAGGGATGTTCTAAAAAGAGATCAAACTAAATAAGGGGATGACAGAAGAATGTCACTACGAATATATGAATAGGCACAGCTTATAATTAATTATGAATAAGATTGGAAAATAAGCAAGTTGTGAATAAGATCTATTAAGTTGTACACAAGGCCCATCAATCAACATAAGGTTTGATAGATCCCTCTGTTTGGGGCAAGAATAGGTACCATGGTGGCATTTAGATGGTAATTAGTGTACATACCTTGTACTACTACTAACTATATAACACAACAACATACACTGGAGCAATCATTCAAACAGAATTTTCTCTAACATGCAGGAAAAATATGTAAACGTTTGGTGAAGTACTGTGATGATTATATAACATTATGCTCTTCAGATTCCAAGCTATAAAACTACAAGTCAGGCTCAATGGGAAATACTCCCTTGGTCCACAATTATAAGATGTTTTAGCTTTTTTTAAACACATGTATCAAGACGCGTTTCAGTGTGTAGATTCACTCAATTTGGTCCGATAGTCCACATGGAAATTTCTAAAACATCTTATAATTGGGGACGTAGGTTGTAATATATAGTCTAAAGAAGCTTTACATTATTTTCAGTATTTCCATAATTTAAAACCAAAGTTATACCCCCTCCTATCCAATAAGTGTCGTTAATTTAGTATAAATTTAGTCTAAAGAAGCTTTACATTATTTTCAGTATTTCCATAATGTAAAACCAAAGTTATACCACCTCCTATCCATAATAAGTGCCACTGATTTAGTATAAATTTATGCTAAATCATCGACACTTATTATGGATCAAAGAGACTACATAAATCCGCCTTTTATAGTTCTATAAATCATCCATTCCATCTACATATTAAGTTATCAACACAATTGAAAGGCAAAGACTCTTACAAAGATTAATGCTTAATTTCTACAAGTTCTCTTTTCGAATCCTCCTAGAAGCATTAAAAAAATAGGTACAATATTAGAAGAAATAAACCATTTACAGGTTTAGGTAAAGAAATTTAAGTGAACGCTAGGAAAGATCCTTGGCCACATAAAATTGAGTGTTAATTTTCAAAGACACTAGCATGATAAATTGAGATATTAAAATTACTTAATCCGGCCTAGACCTAACTAGTTGCCTCCTTGTCATGGTTGTCCAAATTTGATTTATATGGAAACATTGCACATATGCTTTGTACATATGTAATGCTATCATATGCTAAAAATACGGACACATCATGAAGTAACGAGATAGCTAAAACTGATCATGCACTTAACATATGAACTTAACATGTCGAGAAAATATACAAACTCAAAGCAAGTTAAAATAACTAAAAAGATGGAACAATTACTTTCATGGTACAAATGAGGGACTGAAAAACTATACATCACATCAACACAATGGATCCACAAATTAACTAAAAGTACTGAACAACAAAGAAACATAATACACGTAGCTCGCTAGAAAAACAGCCACCGCAGACTAACTTAGTAATAGGATGTTGACAATTTAACGAGCAAAAAACAATTTGCCAATTTATATATGTTGGCTAATGATTTGTCTAAATCATCCATCACCTTGAATCACATCAACCAGCTCATTCAAGAGGCTAGGTTTTACTACGTGTCACTCATCTCTCCACACAAATTGATCAAGCCTGTTTAGGTAGGTTACTAATTGACGTGATTTAAATTCTTTCCAGCTTGCCTCTTCAACCGATATGGTTTTCTGATTATTATTTTTTGAAGACATTTTTCTGAAACTGCAGGACAGGCTTCAGATAACCTAGCACACACATCAGTCACCTGAAAACTAATATCTATCACCTTGTTCACTAATTAGACCAAACCATGAATTCATGGCAAGGCAAACTGAATGGTGTAAATTGCAAACAAGATCACATCTGAAAGACAGCGAAAGTGGATGCAATTCACACCTCAGAAGGGAGCACGGGAGATAGTATAACCAGCAAAGAGGAGGTAAAAAAAACACGCGGGATTAGTACCTTGTGCAAATTTATGGTGTTGTGCTGTCGGCTATTAAATCATGACGCCCTTATCCTGAAAAAAAAATGGCAAAAGGCCTGTGAGTAACAGTGAGGACCAGAAACGAGAAGTATAACCGAGCAGCTCTCATCACCAAAATGGAAGCGGATCCCTGAACAAATGGATAGCAAAGCAAGCAGACATAAGCAACCAGCCATCAGTAAAACTGCGGCAGCAGGAGTTACAGTGCATCCTTTTACGGTGTGCGTGAGGAACAGGAAGGAGAGAGAGAGGAGGGAGATAGAACCAACTGCCAAAGTGGGAGAAAGACAAGGGGGCTAACCTAAGATGCAAACTAGATCTGGCAAAAGCAAAGTGAGGCCACCTTCCTTGCCAAATATGGCTCATCTCTTAGCTTACTCCATGCTCTTCTTTTACCCCAACAAGAACTTGATCCAACCCCACCACCATGGCCAAAACCTGCCTCCAGGAAAACAAGGCAGTAGGAAAGAAGAAGGGGTTGTTAGGGAGAGGAGGAGAGAGGATGCATGCTATTAAATCGCCACAGCGTTGCAGTGTACCGGCAGCATCTCCATGATCCAGCTCCCAAGGCGAGTACACTGCAAAAGGAGAAGAAAAAACATTTTGGGGATGAGAAAAACAAGTAACAAATCCAATCATTTATTCCAGTACCGCAAGCCTACAGCTGCTCCTCCTTACAATTACCACTGGCATCCGTATCACTCTCCTCGGTAGTAGCTCCCAAAGGCAACTTGACTGGAAAGATCAAAACTACATAGCAAAAAAAAATATTTTGCTTGCGCACACATCTAAGAGATAAGGAAGTGCCATGGTAAAAAGTGGGAGAAAAGCCTGAGCACTTGCCGCATGCGTGTTCTGTCTTTTGTGGCTGAGTTTCTCCCTTACAAGCAGGGTGTAACCTTCTTTGTTGTTGGGAAAAATATTAAGTACTGAATTGAAATTGAATCGAATTGGCTCTACAAACCCACCTGTGGATCTGAATGTAAGGTGAACTCCCAAGAGAAAGAGGCTGACAGAAAGAGGAGTGAGCACGCGGCAAAGACGGCATACATGTTATGCCGGACATCACGCCGTGTGCTCACTCTCTTCTGTCAATCTCTCGAGGAACTCTCCGCGGAGGAGCTGACCTTACTTTGCAGATTGCACAATCGAAGAAATCCAAAAAAACAGCACACAAATTGCCAACAACCCAAAAATTCCAAAAGAAAACCCAAATAAAACCTCACGACACAGCAGGAAGCCGGAGAGGTTTTTTCTTCTTGGGATCCGGTGAGCGGCCGCCGTACTGGAATTGGAAGGAGAGGTGGTGAGAGAAAGGGCTCCTCTCTTTCTTGGAGTTTGGTTTTTGGAGCAGAGGAGATGGATGGGATGGGTGGTCGTACCTCCCAGTGCTGAGACCTCGCAAGGTTTTAAGTACTACTCTCAGTAGTAGTACCCCTGCTGCTGCCGCGAAGTAGTAGTGCCAATCAGCAACAGTTGACACTACATAGTGTGTGCATCTCTACTGAGTAATAGTTAGTTATATTATATTCTACTGGGAGTGGTACATAGTACAAATATCCCACCTAAAAATGAGTTAAACCTAGCACTGTTTATAATACGGCACTACTATGGCTAGCATCTCCATCGAGGCTTTATAATTTTATGGCTCTAGTCCATTTTAATGTTTTCCATATGACCATTATTTCTTTTTCTCTTGGGAACTCTGGATAGATCAGGCTTCTTTCCGCCAGCCAACTTTACACATCCAACTGGCAGCCAAATACCAGGTTAGAGTAGACAGTCAGGTTTGAACCTCATAGTCTCCTGGCTGGCTATCGTTTATACCATAGAATAAAAGGATGCTAGCTTACCTCAAGTGTCCACCTCCAGTATCCATGCAACCATCCATGCTGGTCCCTCCGCTGTCTATGGCTTTTGCTGCTCCCTCCCTGTTTTGTACAGAGAAGAAAAGGCCGGCCCCAGCCGTCCTACATCGATGCAAGAAGACTAATCAGCTAAAGTATCAACACAATTGCTGCATAATAGAGAGGGAGATAATTCATATCGAATTGAACAGAAATAAAAATGCTATCTAGCTACATGCACAACTGAAAGGCGATGCAACTATATTGTCCAGAGAGTTACTCCCAAATGTACTTCCAACTTAGTCCTAAGTCAATCTTATTTGATTTTTCTTCTTCTATTAATATATCAAGCAGCTCGCCTGCCGAATTCTCAAAAAAAAAAAAACTTGTTTGAATTTGGCTCACTTTATACAAATGAGTACCAATGTATATGATATCAAATGGGTAGATTATGAAACTATATTTCAAAACCAATCTAGCGATATATATTAATTTAGTGTCATAAATATTGCTACTCCCAAAGAGCAAAGAAAATAGCCATAGATTCTATCTACATGCCTTGATCTTCAAGGGTACAAACTAGTACTACAACTTGATCTTTCGAGCGGTGAGATATTCTGGTAGAACCAGCTAATCTACCAGGTCTAGGACGTAGGTGGTATGGGTGGCAGGGAGGATGAAGAGGAGCCAGACGTCGCCGACGGCGTGTCGGCGCCGTGGTCGCGAGGAAGAGGAGGCGGAGGCGCTGGAGGAGGCGGCGGCTAGGGTTCAAGACCGACTCCTTGAGGAGTCGGCAATAATAACTTTGATTATTGCTTAATCCGAATAGTCTGATTACAACTCCTTATATACTAAAAATAAATGGGCTAAGCCCCTAATTTGGCCCACTAGCAGGCTTCCTCTGGCTGTATGTGAGGCCGGTCATAACATCTCTCCCTGCCTCGACAAACAGCTCGTCCTCGAGCTGGATATCCGGAAACTGCTGGCGGAACTCGTCGAGCTTCTCCCAAGTAGCGTCATCCACTGGAAGGCCTGTCCACTGCACCAGGACATGCCAGACGTCACGGCGCTTATGTGCCTTCAGCACCTTCTCCGGGCTAGGCAACAGACGACCCTCGGCCGTAGGAGGTAGAGTCGGCGGCGCGGCAGGTGGGTCGCCACGGTAGGCCTTGAGCAAGCCCACATGGAACACGTCGTGAAGGCGAGACCCCTGCGGCAACTCCAGCCGGTAGGAGAGCGTCCCGATGCGCTCCAGCACACGAAATGGCCCAGCGTAGCGAGGTCCCAATTCGCGGGTCCAAGGACTGTGTCGTCCTGTGAAGGAGGCGCAGCCACACCCAGTCACCCTCTGCGAGCTCTGCCTCGCGATGATGAGCATCATAGTACTTCTTGGCCATCTGCTGTGCTTGGAGAAGGCGTTGGCGCGCCTCGGCCAGGATCTCGTCGCGGGTGCGGAGCAAGGCACCCGCAGCCTCAGTCCGGGCCGTCCCGTCCTCAAACGGCAGCATCGGCGGAGGCGGACGGCCGTAGACCACCTCGAAAGGCGTGGTGTGCAGGACAGTGTGATAGGAGGTGTTGTAGCAGTACTCCGCCAACCAGTCCACCCAGGCGCGTGGACGATCACCTGTAACACAGCGTAGATACATCGCAATCACCTTGTTGACCACTTCAGATTGACCGTCCGTCTGCGGATGGAACGCCGTGCTCAGGCGGAGCTTGACACCGGCCAGCCGAAAGAGATCCCGCTAGACGTGACCAGTGAACACCGGGTCACGGTCGCTGATGATCGACGACAGAAACCCATGGAGGCGCACGATGTCGTCGAAGAAGGCGCGTGCCACGGACGCGGCGGTGTACGGATGGCCGAGCGCAATGAAGTGCACGTACTTGGAGAAGCGGTCGACCACCGTGAGGATGACAGACTTGCCCCCCACCTTGGGCAGCCCCTCAATGAAGTCCATGGAGATATCAGCCCACACCTACGAGGGCACCTCGAGGGGCTGAAGAAGACCCGCTGGTCGTGGCATCTCCGTCTTGTTGCGCTGGCACGTCACACACGTCCGCACCCAATCTTGCACCAGCGCTTTATCGCCCGGAATGTAGAAGTCGGCGCGAAGACGATGGACGGTTTTCTGGACACCCTCATGGCCAGCCGAATGCGCCAACGTCAAGACCTAATGGCGAAGGTCGTCGTGGTCAGGCACAAAGAGACGGCGCCCATGGAGGAGCAGTCCGTCAGTCAGGTGCCAGGGCGCCTCCAGCTCGCCGGCGTCTAGGCGCTGGCGTAGGCCCTGCGCATCGCCGCGGTCGCCATGGCCTGACGTATGTCGTCGATGAGCGCGCATGTTGGCCCGGAGCGGATGCACAGGACCGCTCCCGAGGTTGCGGCGTCCCCCGCAAACACCTCCGTGTCACGGCGCGACAGTGCGTCCGCAACCGTGTTGAGATGGCCGGGACGGTACTCAACTGTGAAGTCATAGCCGAAGAGCTTGCTGATCCACTGGTGCTGCGAAACAGTGGAGAGACGCTGGTCCAGCAAGAACTTGAGGCTGTAGTGACCCATGCGCACGCGAAACGACCGCCCCCAAAGATAAGGCCTCCAATGCCGCACGGCCTGGACCAGCCCGATCAGCTCGCGCTCGTATGCGGCCAGCTTGTGGTGGCGAGCGGCGAAGGGGCGGCTAAAGAAGGCCAGCGGTCCCTCGCCCTGGTGAAGGACGGCGCCGAACCCGATGCTGGAGCCATCGCAGTCAACCATGAAGGGGCTGTGGAAGTCCGGCATCTGCAGCACCGGTCCCGTCGTGAGTGCTCGCTGGAGGGCCTGGAACGCCTCCGTGGCCTCCGCGTCCCATGCGAAGGCGTCGCGGCGCAGAAGGCGGGTCAGTGGCGCGGCGACGAGGCCAAAGTCCCGGATGTACTTCCGGTAGTAGCATGCGAGTCCCAAGAAGCCGCATAGGGCACGCGGCGACTGCGGAGTCGGCCACGCAGCGACGGCGGCGACCTTATCCGCGTCCATCGCAACGCCCTCCGCTGAGATGACATGTCCTAGGTATGCGACGGAGGTCGTGCCGAACGAGCACTTCGAGCGCTTGAGGTGAAGATGATGCGCTCGAAGCTCGTTGAAGATGATGGCGACGTGCTGCAGGTGTTCCGCCCAAGAGGCACTGTAGATAAGAATATCATCAAAGAAAACCAGTGCAAAGCGGCGTAAGTAGGGGCTGAGCACATCGTTCATGAGGGCCTGGAACATCGCCGGAGCGTTGGAGAGGCCGAATGGCATCACCAAGAACTCGAAGTGGTCGTGGTGTGTCCGGAACGCCGTCTTCTCAATGTCGTCCGGATGCATCCGCACCTGATGATAGCCGGAGCGGAGGTCGATTTTGGTGAAGAAGCGCGCCCCATGGAGCTCGTCCACGACGGGTATGGGAAACTTGTCCTTGGAGGTGTCAGCGTTGAGGGCGCGATAGTCGATGCAGAACCGCCACGTGCCATCGGGCTTGCGCACCAAGAGCACCGGTGCTGAGAACGACAACGTCGAAATCCGGATAATGCCCTGTGCGAGCATCACCGCCACTTGGCGCTCGAGCTCGTCCTTCTGCAGCTGGGGGTAGCGGTATGGGCGCACGGCGACATGCGCCATATCCGGCAGTAGGTGGATGTGGTGGTCGCAGGGCCGCGCCGGTGGGAGGCCCTGTGGCTCGTCGAAGATGTCGTTGTGCTGGTGCAAGAGGTCGTCCAGCAGGGGGTGCGCCTCGTCGAGGGTGGCCGCCATTAGCTGGAGCTGCGGGGTCACGGGACCTGTACCGTCGATGCCCATCCACTGGACTCGGCGACCTCCCTCACGCCAGAAGATGAGGGTCAACGCGTCGAAGTCCCAGAGTATGGGGCCTAGTGTGGACAGGAAGTCGAGGCCAAGGATGAAGTCGTAGCAGCCCAGGTTGATGCCGACACAATCGATGGCGAAGTGCTCGTCGCCAATGAGGGCCGGGACCTGCCACGCCACGACCTGGCACGCAAGGCGGTCCTCGTTGGCGACGGTGACGCGGAACTGCTCGGCACCCGACGGCTGGAGTGCGAGGCGGCGCATGGTGTCCCCAGACATGAAGTTGTGCATCGAGCCCGTGTTTACAAGGGCGGTGAGGCGCTCCCTGTTGATAGTGACCGGAAGCAACATAGTCTTGGCCGTCTTGATGCCTGCCAATGCATGGAGGGAGACGACGAAAGCCTTTGCGTAGACCGGCCCGCAGGTCGTAACGCCGGCCTCGGAGATAGTCGTGGCCTCAAGCTCCGCGGCTAGGGCCTCCACCTCCCCGTCATCGACGGTCTCCAAGTAGAACAGGCGGGCGCACACGTGACCCGGCGCATAGGTCTCGTCGCAGTTGAAGCACAAACCCTTGCGGCGCCGATCGAGCTGCTCGGCTGTGGTGAGGCGACGGAAGGGGCGCGTCGGCGCCGGCGCCGCCGCGGGGGCGGTTAGCAGGGCGGGACGCGTCGGGGCAGGGGCCGCTGGAGCCGGGCGAGGTGGGGGTCGCCCCCACGGCCCGGGAAGGTCTGTTGCATGGCGATGGCGCGCTGCTTGTAGGCGCGTGCGTAGTACATGGCCATCTGCAGGTCTTGTGATTTGCGCATCTCCACGTCGACGCGGATGTGGTCGGGCAGGCCCCCGATGAAGAGATCGGCGCGCTGGCTAGCCGTGACGCCAGGCGCATGGCATGCCAATGTCTGGAAGCGGTCGGCGAAGTCCTGCACCGAGCCTGTGAAGGGAAGGCGGCCGAGCTCGGCCAGCCGGCTTCCGCGTACCGGGGGTCCGAAGCGGAGGAGGCACAGGTCGCGGAAACGCTCCCACGACGGCATCCCGCCCTCGTCCTGCTCGGGGGCGTAGTACCACGTTTGGGCGACGCCACGAAGGTGGTAGGAGGCGATCCAGGTGTGTCGTCAGATTGATGACAAGTACGCCATGAGGGGGTCCTCGAGGCGTGCAGAAGAGAGGGGTATGAGACGTACGGTATTCCGGGACGGTGAGCACACAAGTTTACCTAGGTTCGAATCCGCCGGCTTTGGACGGATCCTACTCGTGCTAGCAATCCAGTAATACGGCAGAGCCGGAATATGGGTTACAAGGGTTTCGCCTGTACGAGTTGAGGGTCTAAAGTATTGGGTGTCGCCCTAAAGGCTCTCCCTAGGACGGCTTATATAGATATCCGGCCTAGGGTTTACAGGAGAGATCTATCCGGCTACGTCTAAGAGTCGGTTACATAGTACATCTTGAACTACAAGTAACATTATGGGCCTAAGTCGGTAAGTCTTCTGGGCCTTCCCGTAGCCGGATTGGACTCCGTCTTTCTCCCTGACTGGGCCGTCCGTGAAGCAAAGCTCTAACCCGAAGTGGGCTACCCTGGTCAGTGAGGAACTATGAGGATACCCGGAAAGTATATCCCCAACAGCAGCCCCCGAAGGCCTCCAAAATCCAAAGTCGGATTTATCATCGTCTAGCTTGATCTTCGGCTTGCAGAATCTTGAAGGGTTCCTGAAACTTCACAACAAAAAATACGATCCGGGTCTTAAAAAATAAGTCGGACCTTTCAGTTGGTTACTCGGATTTTCCAGCCCGTTTTTAAACTAAGCCGGAACTTGGTCTCTAACGCCACCTGACACAAGCATGGTCAAGTCACGTCATCTGACAGGCGTTCCGTCAGCACGACCGTTGGTGGGTTCGCGGTCCGCGGAACCGAGGCGCCGTTTCAATGCGTGCGTGGAGATTGAGGCGACGCAATCATCCGCGGGTCCTTCCCAGTTCTTTCCACGACGCGTGGCGGTTGCACTGTAGCGTTTGCACGAATCTTGGCACACGTAGGTGGATATAAGGGGTTCAGATTTCTTCTTCTCCTTTCCACCAGTCCTTTGTCGTTTCCTTCCTTCCCAATCCTCCTGCGCGCACAGAGCCTCCTCGTCCTTCCCCCACAGAAACTCCCAGCGCCGCCCCTTTAAGGTCACCCTCTCACCGGAGAAAATGGCTTCATCATCTTCTTCCTCCGGTTTGGCGGCAGCAGCGGCGGCGGCGAAGGCGGAAGCTGCAGCAGAGAAAGAAAGCTACAGGGGAATCTGGATCCCCTATGCTCTTGACGAAGCAGGCCTCAAGAACGTGGAGAAGGAGGGGCTTCTCGTTGCCAGCGACTGGCGGAGCGGCTTCGGTGAAACCGTCCCCAACCCGCAAGAGGGCGAGCGAGTCCACTTCGACACCCATCTGGACCGAGGTCTGTCTTTTCCTCCCTCGGAGTTCTTCTCCGAGGTGATAGATCACTATGGAGTTCAACTCCACAATCTTCCTCCCAATTCACTTCTAGAAATGAGCGCATATGTTGCGCTTTGCGAGGGCTTTCTCGGCATTATGCCGAGCTTGCTTCTCTTCCGGTTTTATTTCCATGTCCGGAGGAATTCCATTACTGCCGGTGTTCCTTACATCACCGGCACCATTAGTTTTTCTCTTAGACGAGACCGGGCATATCCCAAAATTTCTGCCAGTGACTCGGTCAAACAATGGCCAGCCACTTTTTTCTACCATAGGGATATTCCGGCTCCGGCAAAGCTACTGCTTTGTCAGCTTTTGTTGACGGAGCCGCCACGGCCCAGCCTTCCTGGGACGAGGCTGCTCCGGCTCTCACTGATGATCTGATCCTCGCTAAGAGGCGGATCGAATATCTGATCAAGCACAGTGGTCGAAGGGATCCGACTTGGTCCAGTGCTGGGTCTCACGTCGGATCCAGCCACTTCAGTACCACGGGGATAGACTGATGCACTCCATCACGTCTTCTCCAACCGACTCCCTCCGCGTCAGCCCCAACGCCTACACCACTCAAGGCTACATAAGCCAAATTAAGTGGCTGATCAAGGAGCGGATCGAAAGGCGGATTCCGGAGGTTTCTCTGGACATGCACACGACGGAAAACCCCGTGGTGCCGGTAAGCTTTCATCATCACATCTTTTATGTGTTTCTATCTTCGAGTTTATATTGCAATACTGATATGTTTTCTTATTTTCAGCTTGCTGACATCCCCGAGTCGGAACTTGCTCCGCTCGAAGGATACCCTCCGGAGTTCTCTCAGGAGGTGGAAGTAGTTCCACTGCCGGATCTTGCGCTCAAGAAGCGCAAAGCTCCGACAGTAGCGGTTGGCACAAAGGAGGTGTCGGTCGTGAAGAGGTATCCTTTCAGTCACAACTTTTCCGTCTTTGTACTTTACTCAAATTTCTTTCCGAGATGTAACGTTTCCGACTTTGTTACCTCCTCAGAGCAAAATCGATCATCAAGGGCATGGGGAAAGGGATTTCTTCGAAGCCCTTAATCAAGGGCCTACCGTGGCTCCTTCGACTCCGGTCCCTCAATCTTCTGCAACTCCGGTTATCTCGTCGGATGCTGCAGAAGATCCGGCTCTTCAAACGGAGCCTGCGATCCTTGGGTCGCAAACTGACGTCACCGTGAGTGCGTCAGCTCAAGATAAGGGTGAACCCTCTTCGGGTAATGATCCCTTGGCTGATGTCTTCGCCGAAAACCTCCTCAACAACCCGGGTCTTGCCAAGTTTGGCCTGACCCGGAAATCTGCAGAGGAGATCCAGCGGCTAGCTAGGCAAGTCCTGGATAAAAGCCATTTATCCCCGAGGAGGAAACGCAAGAAGCAGAGGACGTCAAGTTCTCTAACCTTCTCACTCAAGTCCGCCTTCGCGACGAGAGGATTAGGACTGGCGAGCTTCCAACAGCCCCAGTGATCCCTCTTACTCTTGCCGAGAACGTGGCCGCTGAAGTGAATGCGGGTTTAGATAAACTCACCCGCGAGCAATATGTAAGTCGGAATTCCAACTCTTGTGTTTTCCATTATGTTATATCATATCCTCTAGCCCCCAAGCATGAAGTAGGATATAGAATCCGAGTTTATGCTTCATTAGGATGCCAAAGAACGAACTAGTGTAGCCCCCAAGGCTCGTGCTGATATTTAGCAAAAATATTAGCCCGAGTCTTAAGTAGCTTTCTGACTTTGGGTATTCTGACTTACAGAAAGTATGTTCCTATAACCAGGAATTATTGACCAATGTCTGTGATAAGCGGAGAGAGATCAAAGCTCTCCGGCTTAAAAATGCTGAGCTCAAAGTAGCCAAGGATGAAGCCGAAGGTAAATATTCCAAGATTCAAACCTTGTCTTTGCTTTTTTCAATGTCGAATTTTTCTGAACTTGTTGTTCTTTTTTGTCTTATAGCGTTGGTGAAACAATCCATCGCTATGATTGAAGAGGCCGAGAACCTCAAGACCCTGGTGGTGGAGAACAAGGGACTTCGCCAAGAGCTGGATAAGCTCAAGGCAGATCATGAAAAGAGCATAGCTCAAGTCCTTGAATCCTCCTCCATGGCCACTGATGAGCGTGATCGCAAGATTGCTGCTTAGGATAAAATAATCTCAGACCTCAAGAATGAGCTTGGCAGAGAGAAGGACCTATCCCAGGCGCTCCGGGCTGAACTCCAGAGTCTCCGGGAGGAGAAGACCAAGATTGACGACGTCATTTTTGGTACGTTCCACCTCTCTGACTTATCTTTTCTTCGACTTCTATCAATGTTGGTTTTTCTTGACTTGTTTTGTGTATAGGTCCTCTGAAGTTGACGGACTCTTCCTCGTCCGAGCCCCGCACTCGCCGGCTTACCCAAGTCGGTGATCTTCTTCATGACTACCGCCAGTCCCTTGAGGACATTGGCGAGTCTCTCAGGATTCCGGACATGCCAAGCATGTCGGATTTTGAGGTGCGGGACAGGGCCAAGGGGATGCCGCAGCTTGTTCGGGACTGGAACATGTCCTACGCGCGGACTGCTGCGCAGAACACTCTCACTATGGTCATGAGCCACCATGGAAACATGGAGATATGGCAAGTGACCAGAGGGTACTGCAAGGTGGACGAAGACGGCCAGGAGCAAGACCTTCAAGCTATCATGCACTCCTGCGCCGGATACGGGTGCCACGTAGCTGATCTGACCAGCTACGAGATCCCCTTCTTCACCCGCGTGGCTACTCCGCCTCCTCCTGCAGAAGAAGCCGAAGAAGTTTCCGACGATGAACGCACCAACTCGGATGCGGACATCTCGGAAAGATATCAAGGCGGAGTGACCAGCGAGCCGACAGATCCTTCATCTCCTCCTGCATCATAGACCAGAAATTTATGTATTATTCCGGAAAAACCTGATGCTATTGTAAATATTAAGTACTATTTATCTTTGCAAGTGCTAAGCTTTTGATCTATTCAGCACTTTTGACCTTTGAAATTTTTGCGTGCCTGAAATGTTTACACAAGCACTTGTATTTTTTCGTCTCTACTTATCGTTTATCTGGCTTTCCGCCTCGTCTCTTTCGTGAGCCGGCTAAACCTTCAGCCGGAAACTTTGCCGAGCAACGAAGCTCAATTGCTAAACCAGTTTAAACTCGAAAACAAAGCCGGCTTCCAGTACCAACAATTCACTACTCGGAAAATGGCCGCATCCAGCAATCAGACAAATAACCAAAGTAAAGACTAGAAATTTTAGAGTTATACCCGAAGGTAGCAGTTTTAGAATCGGAAATCTAGATCAGAACGAACATGAGCATAAAGTACTTTCAAGCATTCTGAGATTTTCGACTATGACATGATCATTCGGAAATAAGATGGTTTAAGAACTCAGAAAAAACTTGAGGCAACCAAAACTTTTATTTCTCACAGAACATGTACATATGTATGATTACAAAGAAGGATAAACTAAGAATAAAAGGGACGTAGCTGAGCAATATTCCACGGTCTGTCTAACTCATCCGGATTTGTACTGCATCCAGCTCTCTTTCTCTTCTTAGTAGCAGGTCTTTCTTTGACTGGCCTCATGTCAGTTAAGTAGTACGATCCATTGTGCAATACTCGACTAGCTAAAAAGGGCCCTTCCCATACTGGGGAAAGTTTGTGGTTTCTTTGTTGCACAAACCGGAGAACCAAATCACCTTTATTGAAAGATCTATTTCGGACTCTCTGGCTATGATACTTGCGTAACTTCTGCTGATAGGCTGTAGATCTCATTTCAGCAACGACACGAACTTCTTCGACTAAGTCGAGATCATTTTATCGAGAAATCTCGGCATCTTCTTCAATATACGTGGCCACTATAGGAGAAGTATGAATTAAATCACTAGGAAGAACTGCTTCTGCGCCATAGACCAAGAAGAAAGGTGTGTATCCTGTTGACCTGTTCAGAGTTGTTCGTAAACTCCAAATTACAGAGGGTAGTTCCTCTGCCCAAGTCCCCGCAGCACGTCGTAGTGGTGCTTCGAGTCTTGGTTTCAGGCCTTGTAGAATTAAGCCATTTGCTCTTTCGACTTGTCCGTTAGCCTGTGTATGTGCGACTGACGCAATGTCAAGCCGGATATTTTGCTTATCGCAGAATTCGGCCAGTTCTCCCATAGAAAAGTTACTCCCGTTGTCCGTGATAATGCTATGCAGATAACCATACCGGATTATAACATCCTCGACAAATCTTTTGGTTGTTGCTCCATCACAACTAGTGACAGGCTTAGCCTCGATCCACTTGGTGAATTTATCCACCATCACTAAGAGGTGAGTAAATCCACTTGGAGCTCGTTTAAAAGGTCCTACCATATCAAGCCCCCAGACCTCAAAAGGCCATGTTATAGGTATTGTTCGCAGCTGATCAGCCGGAACATGAGCTTGCTTGGTGTACTTTTGGCAACCTTTGCATGTCTTGACTAATCGTTCGGCATCTGCCTGAGCTGTAAGCCAGAAAAATCCATGTCGAAAAGCTTTTGCCACTAAAGATTTGGCTGCAGCGTGGTGACCACACTCGCCTTCGTGGATTTCCCTTAAGATTTCCACTCCTTCCGGAGATACACAGCGCTGAAAAACCCTAGAAATACTCCGTTTATGGAGCTCACCCTTAACAATAGTATAGGCTTTTGCTCGTCGGATAATCTGCCGGCTCAACACCTCGTCTTCGGGTAATTTGCCATCTACCAAATAATCGAGGTAGGGTTGAGTCCAGCTGGGAATTACAGCCAGAACTGCTATTAAAGGTGAGTCGGATTTGGTCGGATATTCCTCATCTACTCCCTTTATCGAGGGAACTTTGAGGTCCTCTAAAAATGCGCCATCCAGGATCTCTTTCCGCGCAGAGCCTATTCGAGATAGTGCATCTCCTTCCTCATTTTCTGATCGAGGGATGTGTTGAACTTCAAATCCTTCGAATGATTTAGATAGATCATCCACGACAACTTTATATGCTGCCATGTGCTTATTTGCATTACAAATATCCGAGACTTGCTGAGCAACAAGATCCGAATCTCCGTAACACATCAAATGTCGGATGCTAATATCCTTGGCAATCCGGATTCCATGCAGCAGTGCTTCATACTCGGCAATATTGTTTGTCGCTGTGAAGTGGATCTGCAACACGTATAATAGTTTATCTCCTTGGGGTGATTTGAGCACCACGCCAGCCCCCGAGCCCCCTCGAGCCTTAGACCCATCGAAAAAGAGGGTCCAGTATTCCGACTCAGGGAGGACCATGTTCTCCTTCGTCTCTGTCCAATCAGCGACAAAGTCAGCAAGGATTTGGGATTTGATTGCTGTCCGAGGTTTATACTCAATATCGAAAGCTGAGAGCTCTATGCCCCATTTGGCAACACGTCATGTGGCGTCGTTGTTGTTGATTATGTCTCTCATGGGAGCTTTGCTCAACACGGTAATTGGATGCTCCTGAAAATAGTGTCGTAACTTACGAGATGCTAGGAAAACACCGTAAGCCAACTTTTGATAGTGCGGATATCGCTGTTTTGATTCTGTCAAGACCTCGCTGACAAAGTAAGTCGGACGCTGCACCAGGTGTTCCTGATTTTCCTCTGGTCTCTCCACCACCATGACGATACTAACGACCTTATTTGTCATAGAAATATAAAGCAACATCGGTTTCTGAGGTTCCAGCGCTGCGAGGATAGGAGCAGATGAGAGTACTTTCTTCAGGTCTTGCAGTGCAGCTTCAGCTTCGTCAGTCCAGACAAAATCTTTGGTCTTCTTCAGGAGTTTGTATAATGGTGCGGCTCTTTCACCAAGCCGACTTACAAATCGACTGACCGCAGCAATGCAACCAGTTAATCTTTGTACGTCTTTCAGGCGAGTTGGCCTGAAAATATTGAGTATAGCCTTAATTTTGTTGCGGTTCACCTCTATGTCTCTTTGAGACAGGATGAAACCTAACAATTTTTCGGCTGGTATTCCAAAGAAGCATTTCTTCGGGTTAAGCATGATGTTGTATTTTCGTAGATTGGCGAACGTTTCCTCCAAGTCGGAAATGAGTGTTTCCTTCTTTTTGGACATCACCGCGATATCATCCACGTATGCATGTACATTGCGTCCGAGTTGGTCGTGGAGGCAACGCTGCATCGTGCGCTGGTACGTAGCTCCTGCGTTCTTCAGCCCAAAGGGCATCGTAACAAAACAGAAGGTTCCGAAGGGGGTTATGAATGAAGTTTTGACTTTGTCAGATTCCATCATCCGGATTTGGTGATAACCGGAATATGCGTCGAGAAAACAGAGAAGTTCCGAGCCTGCCGTAGAATCGATAAATTGATCAATTCTAGGCAGAGCGAACGGATCTTTTGGACAAGCCTTGTTCAAGGCAGTATAATCAACGCACATCCTTAAATCAGTGGTGTCATTTTTAGGGACCATTACAGGATTGGCCGACCACTCAGTGTGGATGACCTCTTCTATGAATCCGGCTAACTCGAGCCGTGCTAGTTCCTTAGCTATTGCCTTACGCTTTTCGTCACCAAACCATCATAAGGACTGTTTGACGGATTTAGCGTTCGGGTTTACATTTAGAGAGTGCTCGGCAAGTTCCCTAGGTACTCCGGTCATGTCAGATGGCTGCCATGCGAAGATATCTTGATTTGCTTGGAGGAACTTGACGAGCGCGCTTTCCTATGCGCTATCTAGGCCTACGCCTATCTGGGTCACCTTGGACGGGTCATCATCCTTCAATGGCGCTTTCTTCGTCTCTTCTGATGCCTTAAACTCCGGATTTGGCTTGGTAACCTCCTTCTTCGTTGCGGGCATCTCGAACGGATCTATGCTCTTGATCTCCTGGTACTCCTGGGCGTGCAGCACGGCTTCGGCAAAGGCGTCATTTCCATCGTCGCACTCTCGCGCTTTCTTCGGGTCCCCCCTGATGGTGATCACGCCGTTGGGACCTGGAATTTTCATCATATTGTAAATGTAACACGGACGAGCCATAAAAGCCCAGTAAGCCGGACGTCCGAATATAACGTGGTATGCGCTCTTGAACGGGACCACTTCGAAGGAAAGTGCCTCCGTCCGATAATTCTTTGGAGTTCCAAAGGTAACATCCAAAGTGATCACTTCTAGGGAATTAGCTTGTCTTCCTGGGACAACTCCGTGAAAAATCACAGAGCTATGGTTCAGCTGGGTCTCCGAGATCTTCATCCGGCGTAGCGTTTTGACATAGAGAATATTGATGCTGCTACCACCGTCCATGAGGGTTGACGATTAAGGCGTATTTTCCTCGCCTATGTAACTTAGGCGGATGATCATCGTGGTCAAACGTGATTGCCACTTCCGACCAGTCCCGATACTGGGGGACAACCGGAACTATTGCATTGAGCTCGTGTAGAACTGCTTTCTTGACCTTTGCTGGTTGAGATTCGAGGAAGGTGACATAAGTGTCCTTCTTGGTAGGAAAAGTTTTCTTTCCTTCCGACTTGGGATTTGAAGCATCAGCTTCCTCCATGTCGGAATCTTCCTTGGTCTCCTTGTCTTTTTCGGGATTTTTCTTTCCCTTCTTCCTCTTAGCTTTATAGCCTGCGGTATCATCTCTCTTGATGTCGTCATTAAAACGACATAGAGCATTGGTGTGGGACGAGCCCCCATTGGCGTCTAAGTGATGCACACATGGGTTATTGGCAATGTCGGCCCAAGAGTAGGTTTTGCCTGGTTGTTGTTCTCCTCTACCTTGGACCCTTGATGTCCCACGGCCACGCCCGCGGCCTCTGCCACGTCCTCCTCGTCCTCCAGACCCGGAAACATTAGTAACTACCGTTGTTTCCGCGTTGGGTTTTTCTTTCGAGGTATTTTTGCGCTTCTGAACTTGTTGCTTTGCTGACTGAGGCACAACTAGGGCATTGAGTAGTCCTTCTGCATCGTCGTCAGCATCTGTATACTTGCTCGCTGTTTCTATCATCTCTCCCAAATCAGTAACCTTGTCATACTTCAAGCGATGGCGTAGTAAACCAATAGGGAGACCTGCGATGAAAGCTTCAATCGCAGTTTGATCATTTACTCCTTCGCAGGACTTCTTGGTGTCGATCCATCGTCCGAGGTAATCCCGGCAAGTTTCTCCGGCTTTCTGGGTGCAACGCTGTAGGTCTCCAACCGTACAGGGCCTCCGATATGTGCCTTCGAAATTTTGAAAAAACGCACTTTGCAAATCATACCAGTTATGAATGGTGTTCGCCGGAAGTTCATTGAGCCATGATCGTGCCGTCATCTGCAACATAAGCGGGAGATATCGGGTTGCGACCAGGCTATTTCCGCCTTTGGCGATGCAGCAAGCTTGGAAGAAATCCTGTAACTAGGTGTCTGGCCGAGCAATGCCGTCGTAGGCTTGGATATGTCTTGAGATAGCAAATCCTTCCGGGAATTTTGTAGCTCTAATGCGTGGACCGAAGCACTTTGGGCCGACGTACACGTCATCATTTTCATAGCGCCGAGCCTCTATGTTGGAGTCGTTCGGGGATAGAGATCGTCCCGAATGCCGGTTGTGGCTGCGGTGCCTTGGAGCCGGACTTCGGCTTCTGCCACCACCTCCTCCGCCATGTCGTCCTCCTTGCCCTCCATGGGAGCCGTTGTGATGACTGTGTGGTGGAGAGGGTGGAGCAGCTTGACTACGACGAGCCCCCTACCGGCTTGTACCGGCATGGTTTCCATCGTTTCTTCGTCCATCGTTCCCACCATGGTGAGGCTCAGCCAGACGGTTCTCATGTCTAGGAGGTGGCATTCTCTGACGATCCTCCTCCCGACGTTTCTCTTTATCTTCTCTCCTTCGATCCTTAGATTCTCGTCGGGGAGGGTTCGTCGGATTCAGGGCAGCGATGGCGTCTTTTTCGGCCGCTGGGGCGACGTTGCTCCAGTTACGCGAAGTTTTGTGATTCTGTCTTGAAGATCCGGTTCTTGAATAATTGTCTTCCCTGTGTTCAGGGTGATGGTACTGCGCCTGAACGTAGTGGGATCTTACGCTTGCCCATGCCGGATCTGTGCGACATTGGTCAGAATCCGAGACCAGTTTTTGACTTCCGGACAGGGCTACCTTTTGCTCCTCCAGTCCCTTGTTGAGTAGCTTGATACCCAAACGGATCTCCTCTGGTCCTAGATTAGCCGATAGAATT
This sequence comes from Avena sativa, assembly GCA_916181665.1. Lineage (NCBI taxonomy): Eukaryota > Viridiplantae > Streptophyta > Magnoliopsida > Poales > Poaceae > Avena > Avena sativa. Next base: position 202,848,774 of record OV702291.1, read on the forward strand.
TCTCGGGCTGCCACGGTATTTTGTACTGGTGTTGGGTATACCCAATCTCCGTTGCTATCTTTCCGTGGCTTCCCCATCTCATCTCCAAAAAGGACGGCACGGACACATGGGAATTGGTTGTCATCTATGTGACGCTTCCGTGTCTTCTGATGTAGACGAGACATGTATTCCTTGTTTGACATGCGTTTCTTCTCCACCTCGATGTTTTTGGCTTCATCGGGGAGTTGTTGACGACGCGCTTCTAGGGCTTGCGCCCTTTTGTCCAGCTCATCTGTAGTAAGTTCTGCAGCTGTAGGGATAGGTGTGGTTAGTGCGGCATCGATGAGTTTACGCGCACCTTCAGTGATCACGTGTCCATCCACCGATGCTTCTTTTTTCAGCTCGTCTGGGATAAGTGCTCCATCCGAGTCTTCCTCGTATTCCTCGTCAATCACCTCCTCTGTCAGAGGGTCTTTTGCCGGGGTCTTGTTTTTCTTGTTCTTTTTCTTTGCCTTCTTGGCAGCGCCGGTAGCAAAGATGGCTTTGGGTCCGTTTTCCGGAGTCAAGCTCTGATCGGTACTTTCGAACATTTGGACTTCGGGATTATCTCCGACGTCCATGTCATCCTGCGCTTTGGGAGAGTGTTCCCCGGACCCTTCGTCCATGGCTTCTCCATCTTCTACAGCTTTGGAGTTATACTCCTCTTCATATTCCGCGGAGAACTTTCGGAAATCTGCCGACGTCATCGACTCATCCGAGGATGCGGGTACGTCGGCGTTTGTTCCAATTGCCTCCAGCACCGAGTCGGTGTTTTCTCCAGCATCGGCAGAGCCGGATCCGGATCCCACGTATCCGACGAAGTGCGACGCGTGCTTCCTGAGGTACCTGCGGCTTTCGCGATCAGCCATATCGAAACTTTTGATGGTCTCGAGGATTGCATCTGCGCTTTCGCCTTGCAGTATCATGCGTTTTAGTGTGTACCTTAGGAAAGGCCTGTCTGTCCTGGCATCATCAGAGCCGGAATTAGTGTCGTTGATATGCTCCTCCTGGATTTCGACTTCCGCGGGTAGATCGATCTGGGATCTGGCTCCTCCAGGGAGATCCACTGCAGATTCGACGTGGACCGCTAGGTCTTCTTCAGGTTCGGGTTTCTCCACTATCTCCGCAACTGGTACGGGCTGGGTGGGATTAGGGTTTTCTGAGATCCGGAACTCTGCCGCCTCCGCGGACAAAGGGGACCCAGAAAATTCTTCTGCCTTTATCATCACCGTTGGGGTGGGTTGGGCAGGTTCAGCGAAACCGATGTAAACATCGATCTCGCCAAAAGACATGATTGTGTAGGTAGTCACGGCCTCCCTTGCCGGAATCCAAGTCTCGTCGAGAACGATGAGAGGGACGTCGCTGGCGTAGAGGATGCGACCGACGACGATAGTCTCGCCGATTCCGATTTTTACAGATTCCGCTCGGAACGCAGATCCGAAGCTCACTTGCCCCACGGTGGGTGCCAACTGTCGTCGGATTGATGACAAGTACGCCATGAGGGGTTCCTCGAGGCGTGCGGAAGAGAGGGGTGTGAGACGTACGGTATTCCGGGACGGTGAGCACACAAGTTTACCCAGGTTCGAATCCGCCGGCTTTGGACGGATCCTACTCCTGCTAGTAATCCACTAATACGGCAGAGCCGGAATATGGGTTACAAGGGTTTTGCCTGTACGAGTTGAGGGTCTAAAGTATTGGGTGTCGCCCTAAAGGCTCTCCCTAGGACGGCTTATATAGATATCCAGCCTAGGGTTTACAGGAGAGATCTATCCGGCTACGTCTAAGAGTCGGTTACATAGTACATCTTGAACTACAAGTAACATTATGGGCCTAAGTCGGTAAGTCTTCTGGGCCTTCCCGTAGCCGGATTGGACTCCGTCTTTCTCCCTGACTGGGCCGCCCGTGAAGCAAAGCTCTAACCCGAAGTGGGCCACCCTGATCAGTGAGGAACTGTGAGGATACCCGGAAAGTATATCCCCAACAAGGTGCGGTCCGATGCCAGTGTCCGCTGCCCCCGAAAGAATTGTTCGCATTGATTGAGCCAGTTCAGGGGGTCGATGGTGCCGTCGTAGGTGAAGAACTCAAGCTTGGTGAAGCGGGGTGGTTGCTGGACGTGCGGAACGGCAGCGTAGGCTCCCTCGGAGCGACCTAGCGCTGCGGGGGGCGAGTAGGTCGGCGCCATGGATGTATACGGCTCACCGTACCCGGTGAATCCCCCGAAGGCGGCGGCCGGCGAAGGCGCTGCCGGCTACGGCGCCGTCTTGTACGTAGACTGGTCGAGCCAAGCCGGCAGCTGCAACGACAATGGCGGGAACTTGATCTGCGTGATCGGAATCCCCTGCTGCGAGGTGACGGCTATCGGCAGCGGTGGTGGGGGCGGTGTGAAGGGCGCGGCGGACGGCGGTGGTGGCGGCGCAGAGAACCCCAGCCCCGGCTGGGACGGCACCGTGAACTCCTGGAGGAAGGTCCGAAGGTTTGCGACCGCCCAGGTTAGGTCGCGGACGGTCGTTGAGACCTCCTGCTGCGAGAGGAGAGGGGCGGGTTCGGTGGGCGGCGCGATCTGTCTCGCAGCGGCCGGTCCCGAAGTGGCCGGCGACGACTCCATGGAGGTGGGCGCGCCGGAGGTGGCGATCGCGGCGGAGGCGGTGGGCAATCCCGAAGACATCGAGCCTGAGCTAGCTGATACCAAATTGGTAGAACCAGCTAATCTACCAGGTCTAGGACGTAGGTGGTATGGGTGGCAGGGAGGATGAAGAGGAGCCGGACGTCGCCGACGGCGTGTCGGCGTCGTGGTCGCGAGGAAGAGGAGGCGGAGGCGCTGGAGGAGGCGGCGACTAGGGTTCAAGACCGACTCCTTGAGGAGTCGGCAATAATAACTTTGATTATTGCTTAATCCGAATAGTCTGATTACAACTCCTTATATACTAAAAATAAATGGGCTAAGCCCCTAATTCGGCCCACTAACAGGCTTCCTCCGGCTGTACGTGCTGTACGTGAGGCCGGTCATAACATATTCATTATTCGTCATAACCTATTCATTATTCCGCATACACTTGTCGCATAGGTAATGGCTGGAGTCATATTGACTTGACTAGTATATGCACACATGCCATTTGCCTAAATTAAAAAAATACACAAGTGACAATCCCTCTCTTATATATACATTGACGTATGTCACCATGGCGCATACAAAAAATAATCATAAAATTCTAACAAGTGAATGAAAAGTAGAGAATTGCCAACATAAATTCATCATGACGGAAAGGCATAAGCCTCGCCATGTAAGCAAGAACTAGTGGGCACTTCTCACCTCCTCCCACTACAAGTTGACAAATGCTCCCTCTTTAATCCTCGGAGACCAAAGGCACCAACTTCAGTGGCTATCAATAAACCAATAATAAAAAAAAGAAAATCCGTAGCCTCCCCTCAACTCTCAATTAGACTTATATTTATCTTCCTCGATGTAGGATTTATATACAATATATGAACAATCCACTAAAGTAAATCTTGGGCTTCAGTCAAATTCTCACTCCCATTGATCTATATTTAGCATATCAGAACCCTTGCTAATTTATTTATTTTAGAGTTAAAAGTAGTTATTTCAATAGATTGTATTCTTCTTTGATTCAAAAATAGAAGAATATTATAATAAGCAGAAGAACAAAGTTAAGTACGAATTATGCCCTGATTCTATGTATCGGTTTCGGATCAGTGCCGGTGTCAAGGCCCTCCTTTCTTCCGCATCATCCACTTGAACCGCCACGACTAAGTGACAAAAGCCTGATATTTAGCAATGGTAAGAGATTGAAGGTCGTAAGTCTCTCACACTTTTCGAGAATAGAAGTGGAAGCAGCAACTGATTCAAACTCGCCTAAGATGGGACGGAGGCACATGCATCTTCAAGGATACCCCCAAGGTTAGAAATTAAATTTGAAGTTTGGAACAAAGAAAAAAAGAGTAGAGCATGGCAAGTCATCCCCAAAGAGACTATCTACTCAAGGACTAGTACAGGGCCTCCGATCTCAAGATCCATCACCTCTCTTAGTCCATATCATGTTTATTTAGTCTTAATCGACACCGACCGGTTTGATTAGGATATCCATACTGTAGAACATTGGATCAAACAAGGCTTAGATGGTTGATCTTTCAAAGAAAAGGGTTATCAATATTATTATCTTGATGTGTTTACGTTACATCTTGAAAATGACAGAAATTCGCTTTCATCATCTGTACTAAAAAAAACTAATGTGTGTTTTTGTGGGTGTGTCATGTGCGTGTGTGTGTGAGAGGGTTACCCTAAGAGCAAGGACAATAGTAGAGTCAACACTTGGCTATAAGCCATTTCTATGTCATCTAGAGTCAATCTAAAAGCCAATATGTACAATAGTTAGAGGTAAAAATATAGTACTTTATTAATGTATGACCCACTTTTCACTCTCACATAGTGCCTAGGAGCACGTGCTGCAGCTGGCTCTTAACTAAGAGTAAGTTCAATAATATAGCCCGTTGTTGGCTATAAGCAACTGACACGTCATCTATAACCAGCTCTATAGCCTATATGTACAATAGTTGGCTATAAAATGTACTACTTAATCAATATGTGACCCACATATCACTCTTATAAAGTGTTTAGGAGCACGTGCTAGAGCTGACTCTTAACTTACAGCTGGCTTATCTTCTCTCTCCTCCACCTCACCCAAACTATACTATTTTATCTCTTATAGTCAGCTGACTGTATCCTATTGTACTTGCTCTAAGCACCCACTCCTCTTCTCTCTCCTCTTCTCTCTCATCCAACTAAGTACAAATATATTATTTTAAATCCTATAGTCTGCTGACTATACCTTATTATACTTGCTCTAATGGCAGTAGTGGCTAGCAGCCATCCGAGTGATGGTACCGAAGACCTGGGCCGATGGGATGTGGTCTCCGGCGGTACGTAGGCCCCCAGACGTTATCTTGTGCGGTGCCTTTCTCCATCGTCCAATAGGAGCAGCCATTTCCAGCACCCCACGGCCGTGAAAGGTGGCATGCGTCCTCGTCTTTCCCTCCTTTCCAGTAAAGAATCCGGCCGGCCAGGAAAAGTAAAAAAACGCGTGTGAGAGCCAGAAAAATCACCAAAAACTATATAGAAACGAAAAGCCATAATCGCCTTTCCCCCTCCTATTTTCTCTGCGTCTCCTTCTCGAGGTGACCCTCGGCAATGATAAATCGTAAACAGCGGACCGTGTCGGAGAGATTAGGAAGGGCGTTGTCGACTCTGGATTGGCCGTGCTAACGGTGGGCCCCGGGCCGTGGGTGTGACCGTGAGGCTTTACGTGGCTAGGTGTGAGTGGTCGCAGGTGGGGTGGGGCCATGCCTGCCGGTGTCCCTGAGGGCTTGGAGAGCCTCGTCCTGGGCTGTGCGCAATGGCGGGTAGACCGGGCGCAGTACAGCCATGTCTTTTTGGTTAGGTACAAATTACAAACATACCCTTAACAGTGGATTATTCCCACAGAGCTCCCTGGGTTTTCTTAATAATTACTAGAATTACATATCTTTGCCTAGTAAATGCAGGATTTGGATAGAACCAACGTCATTGCATTGGGACTGCCCTCACATGCATCAAACCTTACTTGAGATGATATCTTACATCCCTAAAATTCTGATACTCCTTCCGATCCAAATTAATGGACTCAAATTTGATTAATTTGGATTAGAGGGAGTAGCTAACTTTTAACATGAGATGATGTGAGTATTACTGTGTCTGGAGTACGACTGCAGGTAATTGATGACTTAAAACGAATGAGCATCCAACATCTGAATATACTCCAAAGTATAGAGATTCTAGCTTATTGTCTTTCGGTACTTCTGAGGAATCTTCTCTCAGATGCATCGAAAAAGAACATGTCGCCCGTGTACATTAGACGTCGTCGGAGCAAAATTTAATAAGGTCATATCAGATCCCGCGGTGATTTAGATTGGACGCCAAAGGTCAACATGGATTAGAAGTACAAGCTAGTACGTGTCTATTTGTCTGTGGCTTAAGTTGTGGATCCATGTACTATGACGTTTTGTTTAAACAGTTGTAGCTATTAATGATACTGACAGATCCCATGTTGTACTAGGATCATATACCTAATCTATATTTAAGCAAAAATAAGTACTGGGATGACACTCCATGCACTATAGATCAAGTTTACTCATCTGAACTGACCAATCTGAGATCAATCCCCTGTGTACTGCACCTTGGATTTTAATTTTAGATAGCTAGCACTCCATGATAATTTTGAAATTTTCCTCTGCACGAGATTCTTTCCCGTTCTTTGCATCTACTTTAATTTGCTAGCCTGCAGCTTTCACGTATCCTCGGCTACACTTTATTTTTCAATGGACACCGTGATGCATGGAAAACCTGTTGCTATAGAAAGAAGAGGGAACCTAGCTTCACTTGCTTAAAAAGATACTATTCAGTATGCCCTTTTGAAAATCAAGCTAAATATCTAAGTATCCAAGGTGATTCTATCCAAGAATAAAAAATGTTGTCCGCGGTATTTTAAAAAAAACTGCATATCTCAGGGTTGATTTATGCTACTGATATGATAGTACTAAGTAAAAGTCAAAATATCCAATGTACCTGGGGATGTAGATGTCAACAGATAATATCCCGACAACGATTAGAAGTTTAGAACAAATGAGTGGTGCAAAGGTGTTGTCTAGGAAAAGCCCATGCCGTGTACCATCTCATCTGAATATTACATATAACTATATCAAAACAAAAACAACAGAATTACTGGATAAATTTAATAAATATTTAAGTACATATTAGCAAACGGATAATAAAGATAAAGTAATAAATAGTACTTCGGAATCTCGAGCCCACTATCTTTGTTTAGTTTTGTTCCATATCAGAGCCACCTATAAAAAAAATCCAGTTGGTTATAACTTTCAAGCTTTTCATTAGAGAATTACTTTTGCACTGATTCTTCTATCTTAGCGGGTCTATTGCTCATTCAAGATGGCAAACCATTTCAAACTTCTGCAATTTCAGTTCTGCAAAATATTCTCGCAAGTTCCTATAATTTTTTTTCCCAAAGTCTTGCATGGTCAGGATCTCCATAATATAATAACCCATCTTCTAATTAAAATACACTGGAAATCAGATCCAACATTAGGAAAGCACATATCATTTCCCTTATTCTCAGCAGTATGAAATCAACAGCTCCAGGTCTGGATTACAATTTGACTTGAGAATAAAACTAACACTTACCGCAAAAAACTTGAATAAAAAGTGGAAAATAAAAGCACAATTAATCTATTTAATTTCTTTCGGCAAGCGAAAAAATATTAACTTGTGTTTCCAACTATGACAGGTATCAACATCTTGCACCCACCAACAGCCAGTACCGTTCGCTCGTGAATAGTTGTGAAGGAAATTCTGTAAATAAAAACCTCACAAGGTCTGCGAAGAAAATTCTGTAACTATCTATTAACTCTCTGCTACGGCGCCAAATGGAGCCTATTAACTTGAACTCATTAAGCAAGAGTATGTTATGGACGTAGAGAGAACACCAACAGTAACAAGAGTTGAACAATTAGGAAAGCGGGAAGGATGTGGAAAGCCTTGATGCAGCTACCCTAGCAAAACAAATCAGGGTCCCCATTAATTAGAGTATATGGAGGGAGCACTATTGTGAAACAGCGATGCATGCATCTGGTGTTCAGTTCCAGGAACATCTTTAATCACATGTGAGGCTGTGCAGCAGCGGCTAGTTGCCTAGGTCAATGGCAGAACGTTCAGTATCACTATCCACAGACCACTCCAGTTTTATCCCCAACTATTTCTTTTGCGTCCGGAATAGCTTTATGAAAAAATCTACTAGGTAACCGCAGCACTCAAGAGTAATGTGTTTAAGTTCCAACTGTCCCGAAATAGATATATAGCTAGCTTCCTCGCATTGGTGGATTCCACCACTTGCGTGTCGTATAACGTGTGACTGCAAAGGTGTTGCAGATGTGACTGAGATGGCACTTACAGGCCAACTAGCATTTAGATAGACAATTGAAGGCGATGCGGGACCAATCTGCTAGTCAAGAGGCATTAGATAAATTTACAGTGTCATCTAGGTTTGCTTTCTGCGCTAAACAAATAACCACACAAGCTTTGACACCTACGCAATCTCTTTCCAGAATGAGAAGGGAATAGATTCAATGTGAACATTATTCATGTGGTGATAACTCTTTTTTCTATCGTAGTCAGTAAAGCAAACATATGAGAGAACAAGTCATTATGCTGCATCTAATAGCTTGTAATATCAGCGTGGCCGACTGACCAGTCAGGTCTAGAAAAGAAAGCAGGATAAGTGATGTAACTGACATTGAAACATGAGGCACTGTTAACCAGAGGAAACAGCATTACCTTGCCTACCGAGGCCACTGCTTTGGTCTGATCCCTCTTTTCCACAGGGACACGATTTGTTGACACCTGAAACTTTTACAATTCTTTCCCCCTGCATTCAGAAGGTAACCATTTTGACAATGAACTGAGCCGTGATCCACAACAAGCTAGTAGGACCACCGGCAAGAGGAGCATGGGAAGGACACTGACCAGCGATCCATAATAAAAGGTGGGCCAAAATGTCACGTGAAGATTGCATCTCGCTGAGTGCCCGATGGAACCTACATGCCCCAGTTGCTACTGCTGCACAGACAAGTGGTCAAAGTCAAGTATGGGTGTGGCACACAATAATTTCTCGCAGGACCTACACATACACCCGGACAATCCCCTCCATGATTTTTATATGAAATGGGTTAATTTCTGAAATCTTCTGGGACTGGACCAGATCAGCAGTACTCCCTCCGTTTCAAAATATAAGATGTTTTAACTTTGTGAATAAAGTGTATCTAGACTCCTTTCAGTGTATAGGTTCATCTAAGTTTGGAGTGAACTACACAGTAAAAGGAGTCTAGATACACTCTTTTCACAAAGCTAAAACATCTTATATTTTAAAACGGAGGGAGTAGTTCACAAGTGCAAATCTTACCCCAATCTGCTAGTTAACATATTGGGGAGTGACTAAAGAACATGCACTGTTCTAGAATCAAAGATACAACTACTTGAAGGACGTGGCTCAAATAAACCTACAAAGTGTTCTTGACCTTGCATGGACCATGGGGCCAACTTTAATATCACCGATCGAGAACATATTGATAATTCCCTTGAAGTTTACGGAACAGTGCAAATAGCAGACGGACAATCTACAGTCAGGTTGACATGCACAGAACAAATTTATGTGTGGCGTTAGCTTCTAAGGAATATGTTATTAGCTGTCATATTCATATATATCAGCTAATGAAAATAAAGTGCTCGTGGGATTAAAAACTAATTCGAGTAAAATCAACTTCAGTTAATACGAGTGAAGAAGAGGTACAAGCCCCATCTAGAATCTCGTACGACGAGAGGACACATCCACACAACAGGATGAGGTTTCCACCGCTCATTTGCGGTCCACCGTTTAAAGTCTTTCAACAACATCACTTTCTTTGGGTACATCAGTACAAGCTGTACTAAATATTACAGTAAAATTCATAATTTTCAGACTGGTATTTCCATGTGATTCATTCATGCAGAAAAATCACAGCATATGCAATCTTTTGGTCAATATCGCTGATTTTCACCCTTCTCATCCAAACTTAACATGGCAATATGGCATATTTTCCTACCATTACTTCATCTTCATGACTTCATTCAAATGTTAACACCATGTTTCATGATTGTTTTCTCCAAGCATAGGATTGTACAGCAATAACAACAGAACATCTTTTGAATTTCTCCAAGCATTGTATGGATTCGTCTTCGTATTTTCTATTCAATCTGATTACCTTCCTATATTAACAAGTGGCAACTACCAAAGTGCCAAATAGGCAGCCTAATATGAAACATGAGGTTCAAGATTTTCAACGAAAATACCTAACAGACACCAATAACTCGGACATGGTGTTTTGGCTTATAGGTCTAAATGCACCCATTATGAAAAATGCATTTTAACCAACAGTAACATATCATATAGAAGATCACTGAAGCATCAAATTCAACGTCAAGCAAGCAGGATTCGAAAAATGTATTGAAGGATCTAGAGAATCAGTAACGGTACAGAAGAAACTAGAACAAGCCACCAGATCGTGTACCTTGACCAAGTGTTGTCATCTTCCTGCACATAGTGGCCTAAACTGTACCTCTGCAGCTTTTACTCCATAACAGGCTGTAGCTTAAACTGTAAGCAATGTTTGGCCAAGCTGCACTGGAAACTGGGACAGACGACAGCCCCTGCCTCTACTTCCCCGGCTCCAGTCAAGCTACAATTCTCCTCCCTAGTCCTCATTTCCATCTTTGCTTCTTCTCCTACCTTTGGAACCTTCAAGGAACCATGTTACCTGTAGATTGTATCTCATCCTCTTGATCACCTTTACGAAGTCTCCAACACTTAATTTCCTTTGATGACAAACATGTGAAGTAATGGTGAGATTTAACAATATTTCTCAATGAAACAAAATGACAAGTTCATCATCGCATTAAACCAGAAAATCAGAAATAATTTTTTTGTTTGCTTTCGTTAGAAAAAATTGTTTGTTTTCTACAACAATAAAATGTTCCTACACCACTTGGAATGGCAACAAAAACTAGAGCAGCCGGTTTAAAACTCAGTCTATTGTCATAACTCTCAATGTCATGGATTACACACACGTTGATAATATTACCATATTATACACACTCCCTAGAAACCATAATATTTTGGGTTGTTAGGATTCCTAGTCATCAAAGGAACTATTGGTGGTCACTATCACGCATGAACTCTAGAATGAGACATGATTGGGCATTTGGGTTCAAATGTATTCATCGATTCAAGGAAAAATGAACGGTTGTTGACAACTTGATATGCAGTGACATAAACGTGTGCTAGAGCTATGCAATCAGGACCCCTCCAAAGAAACTTCTCAGATCAATGTCCTCAATAATGCCCAGACAACCATTTGTGTGTTCGGATTATCACTTCAGAACACAGTCAAACACAGGTAGAGTAACCTAAGAAGTTGATAAGATAAAGTAAGGGAAATATAATTCGTCAGACACCTGACTGCGCGCATTGTAGAAACAGACTCCAAAGTAGCCGCTCCTATAAATGCCTACCAGTTCGACATAAAACTAAAATGTATCAAACGATTCTGAAGAAACCCCCAACTCTGTCTTGTTAAAAATCAAAACCTGTCAGATGATCATAATGAAGCCGCAGACAACACTACGGCCAAAATTCGCCGACATTCGCATACAAAGGCGCACAAAAAACTACCCAACAAATAACCAAATTAGCAAATTCGCGTCGAATCACCGGCTCTCACGACCCCAAACCGTATAGATCGCCACCAACAAACACCGAACAGTGCCCAAATTCGCCGGGAACCATCGCACGGTGTAATCGGAATCGAATTGCTAGGAGGGGTAGAGCTAGAGCGGAGCTGAGGGGGTGGGCGATGCCCTGAACCCGAACCTGCGAGGGGCAGCACGATGCCGGCGAAGGACGATGTGGCCGCGCTCGCGTCATCTCCTCCGCGAGGCCGGTGCGATAGAATTCGCGGTGCTCTCTCCTCCTCCTCCTCCATCGCCGCAGCACGGGGCGACGAAAGCAACTTACTAGGGTTTTTGGTGTGGAATGTTAGGTCAGGGGACGGCGGTGTGCGTGGAGGCGTCCCTCTCTCGAGGGCGGTGGCCGGTTGCTTTGGCGGCAGCGACGGCAGTCAGGAAGGGAAATGCGGGGAGGGAAGAAAACCGGAGGAACGGCGGTGGTCTTGTGATCCATTTTAATGGGCCTGAAAGTCAGGCCCTTGCGAGGCTTATATGTCCTCGTCTGCTAATTCATCAGCCTACTATGGAAATGTTAGCTTGATTGATCTCCAAAGGAAATGCGGACTTGGAGTCCACTGGGCTGCTTCTGCCGTAGTAAAATGTATGGTGGGCTGGTTGTACAAAAACAAATGTATGGTGGGCTCTTACTAGAAAAAAATGTCTGGTGAGCGAGTAAGCTGCTACAAGCTTACAAAAATGGCTATACCAAGGATTCATGTGCTTTTGAGTCTTTTTGTAGTTTCCAAAAATGTACCATCCCCTAAAAAATGATAGGGGACCTAACCTCAAGTCGAGCTGATTTTTAGATTAGAACTTTCTTGGTAATTATTCTAATATATTAAAGTTAGTGTATATCTCAATCATTGTATATACAACATCGTCTGTATGCTCACAGAATGTCACAAAAACCGCTCAAAAAGCTAAAGTACTTTATACATGTTCATGTTGGGGGAAAATCATGTATGAAACAAGATATCCAGCTGTAAAAACAAATCTTCAAAAATATCACACACAATATATGCAACATATAATTCCAGCACATGTAACAAAAGACAACATTGCATGTGAAACAATGAAAGTTCTTTTTAAAGATGGAAGCTTTCGTGCGCAATTGTATCATTGTTTGCATGAAGACAAAATTGTGCAACAAATCAAAACAAACCTATGCAACACAAAATATTGAAATCTCAAACCTAAAACCAGCAACAATTTAGGCAAACGTCTCGTTTTCTCATGATCCTCAATGGGAAATTCCACGTGTTAGACACCTGCCATCAATTGTGCCTGTACCCATCTAAATCTTGTGTACCATATTTTTCAAGGATTGACGGCGTGAAGGACTCTCCTTTCGAATCCATGCACTAGTAGGAAAGTGGCTATATCAGTCATTTCCCTAGTGACGAGCAAAAATATATACATGCCACCACTTCAAAGCAAAATAGTAATGGCGTGTAAATTGTTGGGGGATACCCCCGGGTAGGGTAACGCTGGGGTATAAGGGCCGAGTTAGCCTGGGTACGGCGCGGTAAAATCAAGTACTGACCGGGTCACCTCAAGACATGCCGAACCACAGAGTGACCCGGCCCATAGAGCGTCTCCTTGACTATAGTCCGGCCGGCATAAAATATATGCCAGCCATGTTTATCTATCTGTTTTGCAGGTAACTTGATAGCCGGATTATCCACAAGCTAGCCGGACTATCCTATGCCTTCCAAGAGAAGGAATCCCCCGCTGGTCAAAAGGTGACTTTATTAGCTGTAGCATGAGCGAAGCAAAGTAAAGAAGAGGACCAGCGGGTCAGGAGCAACCAAGGTGACGCGAGCAATGCCGGATGACGTGACCCGTGTCTGGTGACGCTTAAAGACAAATATTACGTTGTGGGTTACGTCCAAAACCCGGACGAGCCGTTAAAAAGAATAAAGAAGCATCTAGCTTTAGGCGAGGAGCATATTCTCCGAATATGCTACCACGTATGCCCTAATATTGTAACCCGGGCTCCCCTATATAAGGGGCACCGGGGCCTCCATAGAGGGGGATCGATCATTTTCTCTGTCTAAGGTAGAACTCTAGAGAGCTAGTTGGTAGGGACTAAGAGACATAGTCTCCTTCTTACTGAGAGCTTGAAGAGCGTTTGTAAACATCTTTGATAGAGAGAATACAAGAACATTTGTACTTGAAATCACCACGTTCTCCCTCCCTGGATTCCCCTAGCACTCGTTGGCCTCATCTTTAACCCATCCATGGCATCTGCCGTGCCATCACCACGACAGTTGGCGCCCACCGTGGGGCTAGCGGTGCTAGCAGGGGTGAAAATCCAGACGGAAAGCTTCTCCAGCACCGGCGAGCGCGTCGTCTCCAGCTTGGTTCAGCGCTTTGGAGCGCTGGACTACGTCAGCGACAATGCAGGAAGCTTCGGTAGGCACCCCTCTCCGTGGAACGGCGTCTTCATCAAGCTTGGCGCGCACAAGATCTACGTCGGCGTGGACGAGTCCTGCGTTCATCCGCGGCACATCATCGAGGGAGGCGAACCACCTCTCAGCGCAGCTCGTGGAGTGTGTATCACTCGCCCCACCAGCAGCGTTGAAGTCCTGATGACTGCACCTAACGCGGAACCGAGCAAGGGCCCGGCACCAGAGCCGGAGGTCACGCCAAAGTAGACTAGGTCTAGGTTTCCTCCACTAGAAAGGCCAGAGAATGTGCTCCAGCAAGCAATAGATAGTCTAGCAACGCCAATAGCACCTGTGGTAGATCCGGCTCAGGCACAAGCTGAGTTAGAGGAAACTAGGCGGAAAATGTTAGCTGGGGCAAAGAAGGTAGCAGAGCTGCATTGAGAGAATATGCTAAGGCAAACCGCATAGATGGAGTCAAAATCCGGGGTAGGAACCTGATCACTGAGATTGATAAGGAATACGAGCCTAGGCCGGGTCAGATAGCCACGATAGTAACAGGAGGGCTGGATCGGTACAGTACCCCGGCAAAGAACCTCAGGGCAGCAAACGGGACCGCGTCCGAGTTAGAAGGTTTAACTAGAGAGGCCCGACAAAGGCAACAAGATAGAGTGAATCACTTGCTGAGAGTTGCTTGCCAGCAAAATGAAGAAATGAACAAGGCAAACCCGACGCCACCAGGAGCGTCACATGTGGTACATTCGGCTAGGAATAACCTAGCAAGATCTGGAGGAACCGCATCATCTCTGGGTCACAATCCTAGGAGAGAAGAAGTAGTAAACTCTAGGAGAAGAGACAAACAGATGGTTCCCTATGATCCAGTAAGGGCCAGAAAAGGCAAAGCAGTGCAAGTTGATGAAGATCGGCACAGTACCAGCCGAGGTATGGCTGGCCGAGGTAAACGTGACCAAGGCAATGCCGGTCAGAGAAATGCTGCCAGCGATAATGCCGGACAATGTGATCCCGTGGGAACTGGGCAAAATATACCTCGGCAGCAGCAACATCGCGCACCTCGGCAAGAGGGAAGTGCAGGATAAGCAGCACAACAACAAAATGCTTGCCCGGATCATGAAAGATACAATGATGGTTATTCGGCTATGATCAACGATGGATACCGCAGACCGGATCACCACATAATTGGGTCAAGGCTGGGAAGCAGAAACTTGCAGCCAGATGACGCGAGGCTGAAACTGGATAGAATTTATAGGTCGGAGCTAATTGAGGTACAAGGTCCACCGGGTCCAGCATGCTTTGGGCCCCGAATCATGAAGGAGCCACCAGTGCTGAACTTTCAGCTGGCCAGAGGAACCCGAACCTATGATGGAAGTACTAGGCCAGAAGATTGGCTGATCAATTACGCCACAGCGGTCAAAATCGTAACAGGAAATTTGAGATGGGCAGTAAGATATGTGCCGCAGATGCTGGAAGGACCAGCGAGAGTTTGGCTGAACAATTTGCTACCAGGAAGTGTCAACTATTGGCTGGATTTCGAGGAGTTGTTCGTTAGCAACTTCTCAAGCACTTACAAGAGGCCCAACATGCCACAGACTCTAGCGCTATGCCGGCAAAGACCGAATGAGCCAGACCGAGATTTCCTAACTCGGTGGTGCAACGTGCATAACTCGTGCGAGGGGGTAATTGAATCACAAGCTATTGCGTGGTTCGCTCAGGGATGCAGATATGGAAGTATGTTGTGGTAGAGACTGCATAGCCCGGACGAGCCGTTAAAGAGAATAAAAAAGCATCTAGCTTTAGGCGAGGAGCATATTCTCCGAATATGCTGCCACGTATGCCCTAATATTGTAACCCGGGCTCCCCTATATAAGGGGCACCGGGCCTCCATAGAGGGGGATCGATCATTTTCTCTGTCTAAGGTAGAACTCTAGAGCTAGTTGGTAGGGAGTAAGAGACATAGTCTCCTTCTTACTGAGAGCTTGAAGAGCATTTGTAAATACCATTGATAGAGAGAATAAAAGAACATATGTGCGTGGAATCACCACGTTCTCCCTCCCTGGATTCCCCTAAAACTCATTGGCCCCATCTTTAGCCTATCCATGGTATCTGCCGTGCCACCACCATGACATAAATAAACACGAACGCCACCAGTATAACTTAGTGGTGGCGTTCGGGAAATAGTAAACACTAGCGTTAAGTGGGACCCATGGCGCAGCCAGGATTAACCTTATAGTGGCGTTCGCGTATATCGAACGCCACTAGTAGAGAAGTTACTAACGACGTTCATGTAAATCAACGCTACGGATAACTGTCACCTCGTTGATATCAGCCCTTGCGAATATCGGTCTCTGTCCGAAACACATCTTCTTCCCTCTCGACTCCCACCCGTCTGTACGTCGATGTCGCCGCTGCCGCACCCTTGCATCCTCGGTGCTCTCCCTCTCCCCTCCCCACACGTGTGCCCTGCATCTGACCTCTCCCTCTTATCTCCCCATCCGCATCGTCATTCCACCGACGCGCACGCCGCACCTGATCCGCCAGCCACAACCGCCCCTTCCCCGACCGTCCGCCGCGGCAACCGCCTGTCACCACCCGGATTTTTAATCTCAGATGCCTATTATGCATACATCGTAATCCCAGGATTACCATTTTTGCGAGACATAATAGATTGGATATCATAGTACATCATCCATTACAAACTATAATAAGGTCTTACACAAATAAAGGATCTCATGATCCAGTCTTAGTACAAACAAGTAGCAGAATAATAAGCGTAGCGGTGGGCTCCATCTTCAGTGTCACAAGCAATGCTGACGATGGGAGATGATCCTAGTTGTCGTAGCCATCCTGTTGTCCTTCTTCCGGATGGTCCTCCTCATAGTCTAGCCACGGGAATAGCCAGGGACAAAGCCATGAGTACTCTTTAAGTACTCGCAAACTATCACTAACAAGTAAGGTAGTTCTAGTAGGAAGGCTAAGATCTAAGTTTATTTGCAAAGTTAAGTTTGAAACCTAAGCTGAGTTCAGAAACAAAGAAAGATAAAATAAAGTTTGAAATCACCTAAGTGGGAACTTAGTTGTCATAGTCACAACTCTGTTGTGGTCAAGTCATGTCACAATTCATTTCATAAGTCATTTTGGAAATATCTGACAACGAGACAGTATGTCCACTCCAACTGTCCATAACCGTGGACGCGGCTATTTGAATAGTTTGACACTCTGCAGAGGTGGTACACTTTCACCACAAAATTCGATACATCTGTCAGGGATAACCCTGAATCATCATACTTAGTATGCAGATAATCAACCATAACATTTCCTTTACACACTCTAGTATAAGCACATCTCCTATGAGCTTGGCCTCCCAGCCATGGCCATCTGCCATCCTGGGCACTGCATAGGTGGACAATATTGAGAGGTAGCCTCAGCTCAAACCTCTCCCGCGAGGGAACTCATACTAATGCATATAAACTTTCGGCTAAGCCTTACCCAATTCAGGTATTGTGGTTGTACGGTAAAATTGGAATGGTATCGCATCCGAACCCAACCATCAGTTTTTATAAAGGGATAAGGCTCATGCCTCAACATTTTCATCATCATAAACCATTTGTGTTTCTCAACACATGTCAAAACATCTCAATAGAATGACTCATCATTCCAAGGTTTTCATAAGCATTTTCACCAAGTATTCCCATCTAAAGTGATCAAGTTTTTTGGTTTAGCTCTAATCACTAAGTTAAGAGTGTTCACTAAGGTGGTATGCTAACCTCAATCTCATGCCATAGAATGACATCTAGTATAGGCCAAGTTTTATACTCTTTATGCTATCTAAACTACTTTCTAAAATCTCACAAAGTATTACTAAAAGTAAAGAAACTTTGGTAAAGTAAAAGGTAAAACTTGTAAGTAAAACTTGGGATGGGTATAAATCAAAAGGTATAACCAAAGCATGCCTAATGCATTTGCTCAAGTTAAGGGGGAAGTGTTAACTTGCTTAGTTCTAGCTTTCCTTGATTGGTGTAGTGGTTGAAATTCTCCTTGTCTTCTTCGGGGTAGAACTCCTCCTCCTCGTAGACTTGGTCGGTACTATCGTCTATAAATACATATGAGATACACAATCACCAAAAAATACTTAACTAGTCTATTTAGCACACTAAGGCACACACTTGATGATCTAGTATCATCACATTCATCAAAAGATTTTACGAACTAGTTTCATTTATTTTATTTGAGAAAAGTAATTTCTACTCAATGAAATTAATTAAGATTTAATATTCTCCAATTAAAATATGGGATCATGTGGACACATGTCATCACCACATATTCTAATACATGGGAATGTGATGTAAATGTTGGATCACATTTTAATAAGTTTAAGTTTAATATTTAAATGATTTAAAGTGACTAGAAATGCCTATATAGCATTATTTTGGTACTAGTCCAAAGTCACTACATGCAAACCTAAATATTATTACATATTCAGATAGATATTATCAAATGTGATTTTTGAGAGTTGGAATCAACTCAAAAGCTATTATGGTTGATTTTTGAAAAATGTTTGAATGTAGAAAAGTCTCTGTCTTGTTATTTTTGCTATATGTGATCTATAATTCTAATTGATTTAAATCCAACGGTATTGGATAGATATTTGAATTATCTTTCTAAAAAAAATTGAATCATTCAATTTGGTTCAGTAGAACTCTCTGAACTGATTTTTAAACTAGTGGATAGAAAATAGATTAAGTCTAAATAGAAAAACCTATATTTGAATTTTAGGGCCAGCGCGGGAAACTAAACGGGACGGCCCAGTGACACTCTGCAGCGCAGAGGATAGCTGACAGGGGGTCCCACATGTCAGCAGCTCTTCTAACGCTAAGCGGTACGGAGCGATGTGGACCGTGCGATTAGAACCTAGATCAACGACTCTGGCTCATCGTCGACGATGGACTGGTCGCCAGCGAGACTGAACCCTAGCGGCTCGGTGGGGGTCGACTGGGGGCTTACCAGGGCTCCAGCTAACGTGGTGATGGGGGCGATCGAACAAGTGGTCGACGGCGGGCCCAGGCGAGGTCGCGGCGGCTCCTGGGGTGGTCGCAATCGACGGGCCCCTTTCTCCTCTGCGGCGGCGACTCTGGTGGAAATTCCGGCGAACAAAAATAATTTATTACAAAGTCTAGATAACAACATAGTAAAATGTCTACTGACATTTATTACATCCAGAAAGCACAACAGAAATATAAAACGTATAGTGACTCCATCTCAGCCACAGGCAGTCGATGTAGTCCCCGAGACCTCATTCATCAGCGTCATCATAGTAGTCGTAGTCCTCCCCTTCATAGTATTCTGAATTCAACAAAAGTATTGCCATGAGTACATGCCGTACTCAACATACCCCTTATGCAAAACCTGATATATCTACATGTGGCTTTATGTGGAGGTCATAGGGTTCTTTTGCATAAAAGCCAATTTTATTTGCAATTGATAGTAGTTTTGATAAAATCAGTTTTAGACGAAAACATGTTTATCATCAATGTGGTATTTCTCCGTAGTGTGATTGTCCACGACAACTCACACAGTTCATAGATTTCAGGATAAGGATAGGAGCAAAGAGGGAAGTAGCAAGACAGGTTCTCGTATGTCAAGAAAGATTCATGTATCGTCCATGACCGTGGACACGGATATTCGAATAGTTTAAACTCTGCAGAGGTTGTACATTTTTCCCACATGACACAATCCTGACTTGATGCCCACCAGCCGTCACTGGTTTAATACACACCAATTGGTGTATCGGCAGAGGGATTGTGACAAGGTCTTTTAGCTAGATCCCCCAAAGATGTGACATGCCCACCGAGTATGGCGTACGGAACTGAGAGTACGTCCTCAAACCGGTCCCCCCATCTGTGCCGAAGGCTCCCCCGTAGGCAGACACCTCATCAGCGGTACGGCGACATTGACACCTAAGGATGACTGACTTACTTGACCAAGCCAGTGCCCATTATAGCATGTGGTTATACGTATGGTCACAATCTTTAAATCCAAGACTTATTAGGCCCTCATACGATACGGACGGCGGATTGCCCCCTTCAACTAGTGAAGGGCAGCCAATGGCTCCTTCCTTTGATCCAGCTGTCGCCCGCGCCAGTGTATAGATGGTAAGTTTCACCCAGAGTAGAATAAAGTAGAGGAAGCAACAACGGCTAGCTCAGCGAGCTCATCCAGTTTTAAAAGGGTATATCTGACCCAAGGGTCATCCAATTCCTCCTAAGAGGAGAGATCAAGTACCCTAAATATTATATAGCATGACTAAGCAATTCTACTCTACAGGATTAATATATAATCTCTACTCAGGGTTGTGTATGGCGACAGGTGTATCAAGGTATGTGGGTAACCAAAATAACAGTAATATTTGTAAAATGATAATAACATACACTTGTAAAACATGGGATAATTATGAAAGGGGCATGCCTTCGTTATCGTGAAAGTGTTCTTCCTCGTAATCTTGATTCTGCTCGAACTCGTCACTCCCTACTCGCCATAACGATAAAACACACATAAATACAAATTCCAACAAACACAAATAAAATCCAAATAGAAAGTGTGTGTCAGTGGTTTGACATATATAGCGTAAAAGAAAACAGATCGGGATTACACGCACGGGGTTTTGGTTACTAATATAAACAACATGGCAATCGTTCTTTTCTGTCTAATAAAATATTTTAGAAAATCACATGTAGCAAAAATTATATGAATGACCTAGCCTTGACATGTAATGCACAAACAGTGTCTATATTGACTAGTCATACACAAGCATGAATAAATAATCCAGAATTAAAATATTTTACAAATGCAATACCAATCACATCTACACCTCCATGGTTATGAACCAAGTAAAGCAACGTACAACAAGGCATTCAGTGCAACGAATAATAGTGTTATGCTAACAAAAGAATACCCTCTAATCTAATATTCAAAACGATGAGTAACAAGCAAAAAAACACATTCAACAAATAGTACTAAATATAATGATCAATTGGTACTAACCAAGCATGATGAGCAGCCGGAAATCAGACGATTAATACTAGCACAGGTATCAGTACAACAGGAGAAAAAAAACTACAGCTAAACGTATAGTAGGCATAAACAAAAATAGCAGATGGCAAGTCGGTTCAAAGTGATGTACATAGTTCAGACTAGGCATAATAAACATGTGAAAACAATTAGCAGCAGTACCCTGGTATGTGCACTACACGGACATGAACATATATACATAGCTAGGTAATAACGTACTGATACAAACTCTTTTCAAACAATAGACTGATAAAAATCAAAAGATACTGCATCTACAACTTCCTAGAGATATTTGGGATGTTTTCCAAGTTGGGATCAGACTCATCGTACGTGTGCTTGGTGCTATAACCTGCTCATGCCACCGGACGACATCCGGTTCACCGGCACCGCGGTCATCTAGAAAACTACGGCTAGAAACCACGTCTAGGAGGTAGGCCGCATCTAGATTAACGTGTGTGTGCAAGGATTTCTGCTGGTGCTCACCGAGTGTGACACGATGGTCCGAGGAAGACGGTGAACCGAGTTGGAACGGTGATGAAGTACGTCGTCGGTGATCAGCGGCTTCTCCTTCTAGTCCAAAGAATCTGCCCGGCTCCTCCTCTTGGCCGCGGTGCAGCAGCTCGTCCCGCTCTCGCCCTCTCCTCACTGGAGCTGCCGGAAGTGTGGCCGGCATCCCGTGCGGCGACCAGCGAGCTCTCCAAAATGAACTAGGATAGGAGCCAAGGCTCCGGTGGTGGTGTGGAATGGCAGGAGGGAGACACCGGAAGATGTATGGGGCTTGAAATACGGTGGTGTACTGTCCGTGCATGCGAAGATACGAAGAAGAATGAAGCGCTTCAGCTGGCCTCCCTAGGCAGGCATTGGTTGGACTGTAGAGCTGATTCGACTACTAAGATTGAGAGGAGAGAGTGGGATATATATGCGTATACATATACACACGACCACCCTAGATCGGCCAAGAAAAATAAAACGAGATGAGAGAGAATAACATGGGGTGTCATATATACGAATATGCTACAGTGGAGCTAGAGACTAGCAAACATATATACCCGTATGTGCTATGTGCTACAGTGTGCTAAGGCTAGCTCATGCATCGTTGCATGTAAGTGGGTCAATACGATTTCTTTTGTTTGGAAAGAATTTATAAGAAGTGAATCGGTAAATTAAAAGAAGATCCAAATAAAAGAATACAAGAAGTACTTTGAGAGAATTATTCTCCTTCTTATATGTCTAACTAATTCTAATATAGTTTGAATTGATTTAAGAAACACAAAAATAAAACATTATTTTATTTCAACACAACATCCTTTAAAAAGGAAAAAAATTAACCGTAAAAAAAGTCAGGATGTTACAGTTCTACCCACCTTATAAGGAATCTCGACCCCGAGATTCGGTCTAAGAGAAAAGATTTGGAAATTCAGCGCGAAGGGCATCCTCTCGTTCTCATGTCGCTTCCTCCTTGCTATGGTTACTCCATTGAACTTTGCAGAACTTGATCACGTTTCTTCTAGTGGTCCTGAACTGCTCATCGAGAATTTTAACTGGATATTCCTCATAAGTCAAATCATCTTGAACTTCTATGGCATCCAAAGAAGTTTTCCGAGTCTCTTCCTCTGGCTTATCAAAACATTTCTTCAGTTGAGACACATGAAATACGTTGTGCACCTTGGACAATTTCTTAGGTAATGTCAACTCATAAGCAACCTCTCCACGCCTGGCGGTGATTGTAAATGGTCCAATATATCAGGGTGCCAACTTTCCTTTCAATCCAAAACGTCGCATCCCGCGAAGTGGGGATACCTTCAGGTACACATCATCCCCCTTTTTGAATGCTAAATCGTGACGACGTCTATCGGCATAAACTTTCTGCCTTGATTGGGTAGCCCACAACCTTTCCTGAATCATCTTTACTTGCTTATCCGCCTCCTCAAGAGTGTCGGGTCCAAAAACTTGATTTTCTCCCACTTCATGCCAATTTAGTGGGGTGCGACACTTTCTTCCATACAAGAATTCAAATGGAGACATTTGTAAGCTTGCCTGAAATCTATTGTTGTAAGAGAACTTAGCATATGGCAGACTCTTGTCCCAAGTGCGCTTGCAAGTTAAAGCACATGCTCGAAGCATGTCTTCCAATATTTGGTTCACTCGCTCAGTCTGTCCATCAGTCTGCGGATGGTAAGCGGTACTAAAATTCAACTGTATGCCTAAGACTTCGTGTATCTTCTTCTAGAACCTTGACGTGAATTGAGTACCTCTATCGGACACAATCTTCTTTGGAACTCCATGTAGGCAAACAATTTTGGCTATATATAACTCAACCAATTTCTCCCCATTATAAGAAGTCTTCACTGGAATAAAGTGAGCTGACTTGGTTAATCGATCTACGATAACCCAAATAGAGTCGTATCCTGATGACGTCCTCGGAAGTCCTGTGATGAAATCCATACCGATTTCTTCCCATTTCCACTCAGGAACTTTAAGTGGTTGAAGTAGTCCTGCAGGCTTCTGATGCTCGGCCTTGACTCTTCGACATACATCACAACGAGATACATACTCCGCAATTTCACGTTTCATGCTAGACCAGCAGAAACTATCTCGGAGATCATGGTACATCTTCGTACTTCCTGGGTGTATGGAGTATGATGAGTCATGCGCCTCTTTCATGATTGAGTCCTTGAGTTCTTTTTGGTCTGGCACCAATAGACGTTTCTGAAACCAAATATTTCCTTTTTCATCCTCCTTGTAGTCAGGTGCGTCTCCTAACTTGATCTTTGATCGAATCTCTTCGATTCCCTTGTCGTTCTTCTGACCTTCTCTTACTTGATCCTCTAGAGTGAAATTGACTTCTAACACATCCTCCTTCTTAGCAAGACTCACATTCAGGTTTAAATTCCTGAATTCCTCATGCAGTTCTGATTGAGCTTCCTAAATCATAAGATTACTGTAGTAAACCTTTCTGCTCAACGCATCAGCTACGACATTGGCTTTACCAGGGTGATAATTTACACCAATGTTGTAGTTCTTAATTAGTTCCAGCCATCTCCTCTGTCTAAGATTCAAATCTGGTTGAGTGAAAATATACTTCAGGCTCTTATGATCTGTATATATCTCACGTCGGTTACCAATAAGGTAGTGTCTCCAAATCTTCAAAGAATGTACTACGACAGCCAATTCCAAACCATGTGTGGGATAGTTCACTTCATGTGGACGTAGTTGTCTTGATGCATATGCTACGACCTTTCCTTGTTGCATGAGAACACAACCCAAACCCTGTTTGGAAGCATCACAATAAACTTCAAAATCCTTCCGAATATCTGGTAAAATCAACACTGGAGTGGAAGTCTGTCTCCTCTTGAGTTCTTGAAAACTGGTCTCACATGCTGGTGTCCACTCAAATTTGTTCTCCTTCTTTATCAACTGTGTCATCGGTCTCGCGATTCTTGAGAAATCTTCTATGAAGTGGCGGTAATATCCCGCCAGTCCGAGGAAGCTACGTATCTCGGACACATTCTTCGGTTGCTTCCAGCTAAGTACTGCTTCTACTTTAGCTGGATCCACTGCTACTCCTTCGGCTGAAATGACATGACCAAGAAAATCTACTTGTCTCAACCAAAAATCACACTTGCTAAATTTTGCATAGAGTTGATGTTCTCTAAGCCTTTCTAGAACAATCCGTAGGTGTTTCTCATGCTCTTCTTCATTACGAGAGTAGATCAGTACATCATCGATGAACACAACCACAAATTTATCCAAGCAATCCATGAACACTTTATTCACTAGATTCATGAAGTAAGCTGGTGCATTGGTTAGTCCAAATGACATCACTAGAAACTCATACAGGCCATAACGAGTAACAAAAGCTGTTTTGGGTATATCTTCTGGTCGGATCTTTAACTGATGGTATCCTGACCTGAGATCTATCTTTGAGAAAACAGAAGCTTCTTTCAACTGATCAAACAAATCATCGATCCTCGACAAAGGGTATTTATTTTTGATGGTTACTTCATTCAGAGCACGGTAGTCCACACACATGCGCATGGAACCATCCTTCTTCTTTACAAACAACACCGGTGCTCCCCAAGGCGATGTGCTCGGTCTAATGTATCCCTTCTCTATAAGTTCTTGGATTTGCTTCTTCATCTCAGCTAGCTCATTTGCTGGCATTCTATATGGTCTTTTTGCAATAGGGGCAGTGCCTGGAACTAACTCAATTGCAAACTCTATCTCACGATCTGGTGGAAGACCTGGTAACTCCTCTGGGAAAACATCTGGGTATTCCTTAACCACCCTAACATCTGACACAACCATCTCCTTCAAGCTATTCAACAAACTTTCTACTGGCGGTTTCTGATGCTAACTCAGGCTTGTAATTCACCACAATTCCTTCAGTACTGGTTAAGGATACGGCTTTAAGGCCACAATCTATCATAGCTTTGTGTTTCCCTAACCAGTTCATGCCTAGAATGACATCTAACCCTTTAGAGTCTAACACTATGAGGTTTGTTAGGAACTCTACTCCCTCGATCGTTATGATCACTTTAGGGCATTTTAAACCTGACATAAGAATTCCCCCAGGTGATTGTACTGCCATTGACCGACTCATACCCTCAGTTTCCAAATGGTGTTTTTCAGCAAATTGCTTGGAAACAAACAAATGAGAAGCTCCAGAATCAAAAAGTACTGAACCATAACATGAGTTGATTGGGAACATACCAAGAACAACATCTGAGGCTTCATTAGCTTGTTCGGCCATGACGTGGTTGACTTGACCACGACCTGGCTGTCCTGAGGCATGAGGTGCGCCTCCTGGTGTAGGCAGTATGCCTCGCCCACGTCCCGCTGTTGGTGTCTTGGCAGCACACCCCAAATTGAACTTCACTAGTGTCAGCCCCGCGTTCCTCTTGTTCGGGCATGCAGCAGAAAAGTGTCCCTCTACGCCACAATTGTAGCATGCCTTTCCAGCAGTGTTGGCATGGTTTCCTCCAACTTCAGCTCTTGGTGTACGATAAGGATTGTGCTGGAAGTTGTGCCTAGGCTTTGCTGACTTGGTAGTTACTCCATGATAACCCGGGTGGTTATTGTTCTTTTGACGTGAGCTTCCTGCTCCATGATGACCCTGTGGTGCCTTGCGCTTGTGGTGTTCTTCTAGCTCTCTCTTTGAGTTCTCTTGAAGAATAGCCTTGTTTACCAGACTCTAGAAATTTGGAAAGTCATGGGATACCAACCTATCCTTCAGACCTATGTTCAATCCTCTCAGAAACCTAGCAGTCTTGTTGGCCTCGGTGGGAATGTCTGCTTTCCCATAGCATGACAACTGAGTGAAACGATCCCAATATTCTGAGACTGACATCTTTCCTTGGACTAGGGCTCGAAATTCATCCCTCTTCAGCTCCATGACACCAGCTGGAATGTGTGTAGTACGAAAAGCTTCAGAAAACTCATTCCAGGTGATTGCCTCAGTATCATCATGTGCATCATAAAAGCTCTCCCACCAATCTGTAGCTACACCCTGAAGTTGGTGCGCCGCAAACTTCACACGGTCTTGTGCATCAACATTGACCAAATTGAGCTTCCTGCGAATGTCCTTCAACCAATCATCAACTTCAATAGGGTCTAGTGACCCTGCGAAAGTAGGTGGCTTTGTCCTCATGAACTCTGCTAACTTGGACCGCGGTGGAGGATGATGACCTTGATTCGGATTCAAGTTTTGGTTTTGGTTCTGATTCGCCATGTTGGCGGCCATCTGCTGCAGCAACTATGTTTGCATCAACATTAATTGCACCATGTTAGGTGGCGGCGGCGGTGGTGGATGCTGTCCCTCATCTTCAGTATCGGTATCAGTGTCATGTACTTCACCCTCAGCGAAGTTCTCCTCGAACGCTGGTCCACGACTGCGTCCACGTCCGCATCCACCGCGACCACGACCCCGGTTGGCGTTCATCCTGTTATCGCTCAAGGTTAGAATAGATGAGAGGGAAATAAACTACCTCAAAACCAAACTTGCACGAATAAACAATTGAAACATCAAATTGTAACATCAAAGAAATCCAAACAAGAACCAAATTCGTCTTAAAATCTCACACACAAAAGGTTCAAGATAGAGTAGTAGCTATACCACATATAGATCGGTATAGTCTACTCACACACATGCAATTATTTAAAATAGCTAATGTCTCACATATTATTGAATAAAGGCTCTCTTATGGTTTGTTGCAGTCTACTCGTCCTGGTACCCATGCGATCCTGCATTCGGCTGATCAGGTTCAAAGCTAGACTCCGCTTCGTCCGAGCTTGCTGGAATCCTTTCTTCAGGCTCTGTTTCTTCTCCCTAGGAATGATCAGCAGGCTCCTGCTGTACTGATGGTGGTGCGGGAAGTGCGAGCATCGGTGCAATGGCCTAGAGAGAAAGACGACGCCTCGCTACACGCTGACACTTCTTCTTCATTGTGACCCGCACACGCACATGGTACCGGGTGCCGCTCGCATTGTCGTAAAATGTCCTATGACACTATGCATCAGGTGCAGGTTGTGGTAGTTCCAGTCCCTGTCCGTCACCGCTGTCATTGACTGCCAGCGCGGTCTCCGTAGCGGCCTCGGCCACATGCACCGCGGCGATGGCATATTCAGAAGTAGCTTCAGTAGCTTCACGTGCAGCATTGACGGCAGCTAAAGTTCTATTAGCTTCCACCAATATCTCCTCCAAAGTCTGAGCTCGGTCCTGATAGTGATGGATAAGATGACGTGCATCCTCCAGCATACCGGTGACTGCGACCAAGCGATTCTCTAGTCCGAAGTTGAGTGATGCCATGCGAGTGAGTGTGGGATCATCCTCATTCTGGTACCTCATGTTCTGACGGAGCGGACCTCCCTCATCTCGGTAGGCAAAGTACCGGAACTGTGTGTTGCGCAACTCATCTTGGTAGATGCCGGCCATTCTCTGCATCGCCTGGTGAATGGTATGGATGGTGGCATCCACAAAGTCCTCTCCATCAGCAGTGAATTGGTGTCCTCTTGCTCCTGCACATCTTCCACGAAGTGATAGGTTCAGAAACACCACCAATGTAACTCTCATAGTCTCCTCATCCCAGACATTCCTAAAGGTGTATCCAGTTGCTTCAGGGTCACGGTCGTAACCCAACCTCGTCAGCATGTCACGAAACTCCCGACCAAGGTTCCCAAACTCCTCAATCCGGCGTGTCGCAGGTACGGCTGATGACCCACAAGTATAGGGGGTGTATCGCAGTATTTTCGATAAGTAAGAGTGTCGAACCCAACGAGGAGCAGAAGGTGCTGGCTAGTGGTATGGATCAGGAATTCTCTGCAAATACTTAGCAAACGGATTTTTAGGGGTTTTTAATATAGCAAGTAAACAAAGTACGAGTAAATAAAAGATAGTAGGAATAAATGTAGCAAGTGGCCCAATCCTTTATGCAGCAAAGGACAAGCCGGTTGTATTACTTAAGATGACCAAACGTTCTCGAGGACACATGGGAAGACTGTCAAGTGCTTTAGCTTCATATAGTTGATTAATCTTCTTTAGCTTGCTAAGTGTTGTGTGGGTGAACCTGTGCTAATGTACCGCCCCATCCAAGACTAATACATACTTGTGATTATACCCCTTGCAAATATCCGTAAGTACAAGAAAGTAATTAAGGTAGAAACCTAACCACAACTTTAAACTCTAAGACCCTTACGTCCCTTGTGCAATGGTTTCCTAACGGGGGTTCAGGTTTCTGTCACTCCGGCAACCCCTACGATTAGTAGCCAAATACACAATGCATTCCCCTAGGCCCATATAGGTGAAGTGCCATGTAGTCGACGTTCACATGACACCACTAGAAGAAGTACACCACAACTTAAATAACAATCTATTGAATCTTTCTCAACGCAACTCCACTACTAACAACAAGACTTCTCCCATGTCCTCAAGAACAAAACGAACTACTCACAAGACATCATATGGATCATGATCAGAGATGGAATAATGATGTATAACAACCTGAACATAAACAATAATTCAATGGTTCACTCAATAGCATCAACTACAAAGAGTAATCAACACCGGGAAAGTTTCCCCTATGAACTATGCAAGATTCAACGCAATTGTTACAGCAATATGGAGATGGTGATGAGGGTGCTGATGGTGATGATGGTGGTGATGATGATGATACCGATGAAGTCCAGCTTGATGGTGGTGTTGATGGCGATGATATCCCCTCTCCGGGAAGGAATTCCCCCGGTAGAAATCTGTCTGCCGGAGAGATCTTTCTCTCTCGGTGTTTTTCATCCCGCAGAGGCGGCGTAATCTTTCTGTGGTCGCTCCCCGAGTCTTAGGGTTTCGGGAGGATGATATACACCAGAGGAGAGAGGCTGGAGTGGGCCAGGGTGGCCACACCACCTCCTGGCGCGGCCTAGGGCTGCCCGCGCCATGGGGTGGTGTGGGCCCCCTGTGGCCCATCTCCACTCCGTCTTCTGGCTTCCTTAGTCTTCTAGAAAAATAGGATTTTCCGTATATTTTCTTGGATTTTCTGATCTTCGCGAATTTTGCCTCCAAACAGCATATTTTCCATCAGAATCCTGACTGCAGCGGTCCATGCTCCAAAAGTCATCAACCATACAAAAATAGATGAAATAACATAAGTATCACCTCTCAATATGAAATATATCAATGAATAATAGTGAATTAAGACATAGAATAGTGATGCAAAATGGACGTATCAATGGCCATCTACGCACATTTGAATAAGAGAAGAATATCAGTAACAAAATTTTGTAAAATTAAATGAATAGACGAGCAACAATAAGGAATCCTATTTTTGTAACATATGCTTTTAGTAATATACGTGTACTAAAGGCTTTCCATTCTATCTAAGGCCACGTGACTAGGTCGACGTCGGCTCTGATACCATTTCTATGAGGATCGGAACTTAACTTCCAGGCCCCCCTGTGTTTATTCGTCAATCCCAAGATCAATGTTGACGACACAGCGAAATGTATATCATTACAGACATACAAAAGTAATTTATTATAAAGTCTAGATAACAAATGTCTACTGACATTTATTACATCCAAAAAGCATAGCGAAAATATAAAACGCATAGTGACTCCATCTCAGCCACAGGCAGTCGATGTAGTCCCCGAGGCCTCACTCATTAGCATCATCATAGTAGTCGTAGTCCTCCCCTTCATAGTATTCTGAATTCAACAAAAGTATTGCCATGAGTACATGCCGTACTCAACATACCCCTTATGCAAAACCTGATATATCTACATGTGGCTTTATGTGGAGGTCATAGGGTTCTTTTGCATAAAAGCCAATTTTATTTGCAATTGATAATAGTTTTGATAAAATTAGTTTTAGACGAAAACATGTTTATCATCAATGTGGTATTTCTAAATAGTGTGATTGTCCATGACAACTCACACAGTTCATAGATTTCAGGATAAGGATAGGAGCAAAGAGGGAAGTAGCAAGACAGGTTCCCGTATGTCAAGAAAGATTCATGTGTCATCCATGACCGTGGATACGGCTATTCGAATAGTTTAAACTCTGCAGAGGTTGTACACTTTTCCCACATGACACAATCCTATCCTGACGCCCACCAGCCATCACTGGTTTAATACACACCAATTGGTGTACCGACAGAGGGATTGTGACAAGGTCTTTTAGCTAGATCCCCCGAAGATGTGATACGCCCACCGGGTATGGCGCACGGAACTGAGAGTACGTCCGCAAACCGGCCCCCCATTTGTGCCAAAGGCTCCCCCGCAGGCAGACACCTCATCAGCGGTACGGCGACATCGACACCTAAGGCTGACTAACTTACTTGACCAAGCCAGTGCCCTTTATAGCATGTGGTTGTACGTATGGTCACAATCTTCAAATCCAAGACTTATTAGGCCCTCATGCGGCACGGACGACGGATTACCCCTTCAACTAGTGAAGGGCAGCCAATCGCTCCTTCCTTTGATCCAGCTGTCGCCCGCGCCAGTGTTTAGATGGTAAGTTTCACCCAGAGTAGAATAGAGTAGAGGAAGCAACAACGGCTAGCTCAGCGAGCTCATCCAGTTTCAAAAGGGTATATCTGACCCAAGGGTCATCCAATTCCTCCGAAGAGGAGAGATCAAGTACCCTAAATATTATATAGCATGGCTAAGCAATTCTACTCTACAGGATTAATATATAATCTCTACTTAGGGTTGTGTATGGCGACAGGTGTATCAAGGTATGTGGGTAACCAAAATAGCAGTACCATTTGTAAAACAATAATAACATGCACTTGTAAAACATGGGATAATTATGAAAGGGGCATGCCTTCGTTATCATGAAAGTGTTCTTCCTCGTAATCTTGATTCTGCTCGAATTCGTCACTCCCTACTCGCCATAACGATAAAACACACATAAATACAAATTCCAACAAACACAAATAAAATCCAAATAGAAAGTGTGTGTCGGTGGTTTGACATATATAGCGTAAAAGAAAACAGATCGGGATTACACACACAGGGTTTTGGTTACTAATATAAACAACATGGCAATCGTTCTTTTCTGTCTAATAAAATATTTTAGAAAATCACATGTAGCAAAAATTATATGAATGACCTAGCCTTGACATGTAATGCACAAACGGTGTCTATATTGACTAGTCATACACAAGCATGAATAAATAATCTTGAATTAAAATATTTTACACATGCAATACCAATCACATCTACACCTCCATGGTTATAAACCAAGTAAAGCAACGTACAGCAAGGCATTCAGTGCAACGAATAATAGTGTTATGCTAACAAAAGAATACCCTCTAATCTAATATTCAAAACGATGAGTAACAAGCAAAAAAAACACATTCAGCAAATAGTACTAAATATGATGATCAATTGGTACTAACCAAGCATGATGAGAAGCTGGAAATCAGACGATTAATACTAGCACCGGTATCAGTACAACAGGAGAAAAAAAACTACAGCTAGGCAAGCATGATGATCAACAAGCAACGTACAGTAGGCATAAACAAAAATAGCAGATGGCAAGTCGGTTTAAAGTGATGTACATAGTTTAGACTAGGCATAATAAATATGTGAAAACAATTAGCAGCAGTACCCTGGTATGTGCACTTACACGGACATGAATATATATGCATAGCTAGGTAGTAACGTACTGATACAAACTCTTTTCAAACAATAGACTGATAAAAATCAAAAGATACTGCATCTAGAACTTCCTAGATATATTTGGGATGTTTTCCAAGTTGGGATCATACTCATCGTACGTGTGCTTGGTGGTATAACCTGCTCATGCCACCGGACGATATCCGGTTCACCGGCACCGCGGTCATCTAGAAAATTACGGCTAGAAACCACATCTAGGAGGTAGGTCGCATCTAGATTAACGTGTGTGTGCAAGGATTTCTGCTGGTGCTCACCGAGTGTGACACGATGGTCCGAGGAAGGCGGTGAACCGAGTTGGAACGGCGATGAAGTATGTCGTCGGTGATCAGCGGCTTCTCCTTCTAGTCCAAAGAATCTGCCCGGCTCCTCCTCTCGGTCGTGGTGCAGCAGCTCGTCCTGCTCGCTCCCTCTCCTCGCTGGAGCTGCCGGAAGTGTGGCCGGCGTCCCGTGCGGCGACCAGCGAGCTCTCCAAAATGAACTAGGATAGGAGCCAAGGCTCCGGTGATGGTGTGGAATGGCAGGAGGGAGACACCGGAAGATGTATGGGGCTTGAAATACGGTGGTGTAATGGCTGCGGTTTCTAGTTCAAATTATGGCATTGATTATGGTGGCGTTTTAGTCTGTCTGCTAGTCTGCTGTCCGTGCATGCAAAGAGACGAAGAAGAATGAAGTGCTTCAGCTGGCCTCCCTAGGCAGGCTTTGGTTGGACTGTAGAGCTGATTCGACTGAGGAGAGAGAGTGGGATATATATGCGTATACATATACACACGACCACACGTTCACTAGCTCACTAGATCGTCCAAGAAAAATAAAACGAGATGAAAGAGAGAATAACATGGGGTGTCATATATACGTATATGCTACAGTGGAGCTAGAGACTAGCCTGATATGCATGCATGGTCAACTTTCTGTATATATATAAGTCTAGGGAGAGAACTCGGTTGCATGTAAGTGGGCCAATACGATTTGTTTCGTTTGGAAAAAATTTATAAGAAGTGAATCGGTAAATTAAAAGAAGATCCAAATAAAAGAATATAAGAAGTACTCTGAGAAAATTATTCTCCTTCTTATATGTCTAACTAATTCCAATATAGTTTGAATTGATTTAAGAAACACAAAAATAAAACATTATTTTATTTCAACATAACATCCTTTGAAAAGGAAAAAAATAAACCGTAAAAAAAATCAGGATGTTACATCGAGTGGCTCCAGTGAGAGGTGTAAGGGACTCAGTGGGAGGTGGGGAGTGCTGGAGTGTGGAGAAATAGTGCTGGGAAGGGCTCCTTTTATAGGTCGACGAGGAGACCGTGGGGTGCGACGGTGAGCTCGTCGGTGACGGTGGTACCGAGGGCTAGAGGCATGGGCGGGGTATGCGGACAGTGGCTTGCCTCCTAGCGGTCAGCTATGGTGTAATGGCGCGGCTAGGGGCGGTGGTATGCGGTTGGGAAAGGTCGAAGCTCTGAGCGGCAGAGGCGGTGCTCGACACTGCGTGCGGTGGCTGCTGGTCGCGCGGCGGGAAAATGGCATGTCTGGTGGCTTGCTGGGGTTATGGCGGAGCGGTGCGTGCAAGCTGAGGTCGAGGCTTGGCTTGTGCTGGCCTGTCGGGGTTGGCGCTCTGGCGTGCTCCGTGCATGACGCAGAGGCTTGGTGCGCGGGCGCTCCTCGGTGGTCCAGTGCTCGGCTGCGTCCGTGGGGTGGACAGGGGGTCGTGGTAGGGTGCGGCGGTGCTAGGGGGCAAGCTGGTTTTGTGCGGCACTGTCTTTGGCGCGTTGCCCACGTTTGGCCAGCGACGACCAAGAACGGGTGGCACGGTACTGCTACTAGGGGCTAAATGGTAGCTCTTTGATGGCTTGGTTGGAACTAGGGGAGACATGGAAGAGCAGAGGGGGTCGAATGGGGGACAATGAGTTGATTAGCAACAGTATTATTTAGGCCAAATTTTCTCTGCCTGCCAACTGTTCGACAAAATGGCCGCAAGAAAGTTTTGTTTGAATTTTGAAAAGATTTTTGGTGGATGTGTTAGTCATATGCTTGAGCATCTGTGGTTGCTTGGGATTGTCAAGGTGAACTCATTTGAGTGGTTTTTAAAAAAGTGGGATCTATGCATATGAAATAGATTCCATTTTCAAATGCCATTTAAAATTAGTGTTTAAATGTTTTTGTAAGATTTCAAAGTAGGCTTTGGTAGATCATTACTTGTACTAGCAAGGGGTGAAAATAATTAGAATTGTTTCTGTTAAGAATTGACTTCTAGGAACACCTAAAGTGACCTAGTGGATTAAAATGGCAAAAGTGATCATTTGCCTTTATTAATCTTATTTGATTTCTTTTTCTTTGGATTTGGTTTTGGAATGATCTAAATGATGTGGCATTCACCTTTGAATCATTTTACAACCATTAGAACAAACAAACATGGCAATTCCAAACAATTCTATTTTAATGCAACACACATATGCATTCTTAATTATTTTAATGATAAAAAGTTTTTGCCAACCCTAAATTGGGTGATTTGGATCTTGATAACCTTGATTAAAGTTTTGGCATGTTACAAACCTTCCCCCCTTAAAAATAGCTCGTCCCGAGATTTAAGAAAGAAAACTAGGAACTAAAGAGATCTAGAAACTCAGTCCTAATGTAATCTTCTCGCTCCCAAGTGGCTTATTCTTCGGTATGGTTGCTCCATTGGATCTTGAGAAATTTGATACTCCGGGTCCTGGTGGTTCTGTAAGCTTCCTCCACGATATGGATGGGCACTTCACGATACGTCAGATCCTTGTTGATATCAACGACTCGGTGATTGATGTTCTTGAAAACTTTGGTCTTCTTCGGCACTTCTAGGCATTTGCAAAGTAACGAGATATGGAACACATTGTGGATGTCAGACATCTCTTCAGGCAGTTCCAGTTGATACGATACTTCTCCTCGACGATTTAGAATCTTGAAGGGTCCGATATATCTGGGGGCTAATTTTCCTTTCAAACTAAAACGTTGTGTTCCCTTCAATGGCGAAACTTTGAGATACACAAAATCTCCGACATTGAAAGTCAGGTCTCTACGTCTCTTGTCAGCATAACTCTTCTGTCTGGATTGGGAAGCCTTGAGGTGCTCACGGACTTTGTGAACCTTCTCTTCGGCTTCTTGTAGGACGTCGGGTCCGAAAATCCGACTCTCTCCTACTTGCGACCAATTCAAAGGGGTACGACACTTTCTTCCATATAAGAACTCAAATGGGGCCATTTGCAAACTGGCTTGATAACTGTTGTTGTATGAGAATTCTGTGAAAGGCAGACAATCTTCCCATTTTGATCCGTACTCTAACACACAAGCTCTCAACATATCTTCTAAGATTTGGTTGACTCTTTCAGTCTGTCCATCGGTCTGAGGGTGATAAGCTGTGCTGAAATTCAACTTGGTCCCTAATCCTTCTTGGACTTTCTGCCAAAATCTCGAGGTAAATTGGGTTCCTCGATCCGACACTATGGTCTTGGGGGTTCCATGCAAACTGACAATTCTGGCAATGTACAATTCTGCTAGCTTCGAACTTTGGTAGGTTGTCTTGACAGGTATAAAATGGGCTCCTTGGACAGTCTATCAACAATGACCCATATTGAGTCATTTCCCCTACTAGAAGTAGGCAAACCGGTGATAAAGTCCATTCCGACGGAATCCCATTTCCATTCCAGAATCTGCAATGGTTGCAACAGTCCTGCGGGTCTCTGATGTTCCGCTTTGACTCTCTGACAGATATCACACTTGGCGATGTAGCTTCCGATTTCTCTCTTCATCTTGTGCCACCAAAATTGCTCCTTCAAATCCTGATACATCTTTGTTCCTCCGGGGTGGATAGAATAAAGAGTATCATGAGCTTCTTGCATGATCACTTGCTTCAGCTCTGAATCTGTGGGTACACAGATACGTCCTTTGTACCACATAATTCCTTCTTCGTCTTCGGTGAATCCAGGCACCTTTCCTGTACCAATACGATGCTTGATTCCGTCGATACTTGCATTTCCCTTCCGGGCTTCCTTGATTTGGCTAATCAAAGTGGGTTGAAGTTCAATGCTAGCTAAAAATTCTTTGCTAACTAGCTCAGTTCTAAACTGCTCCAACTCCTCATGCAAACTTGGCTGCTTCTCCTTGATCATGGTGTTTAACCTACACGGCAATCTGCTAAGAGCATCCGCTACCACATTGGCTTTGTCGGGGTGATAGTGCATGTCAAGGTCATAATCCTTGATTAACTCTATCCATCTCCTTTGCCTCATATTCAGCTCCTTTTGAGTGAAAATATACTTCAAGCTCTTGTGATCTGAATAAATCTCACAGCGATTACCCATAAGATAATGACACTATGTCTTCAAAGCTAAAACTACAGTTGCTAATTCAAGATCATGGGTAGGGTAGTTCTGCTCATGCTGCTTCAGTTGTCGAGACAAATATGCGATGGCTTTGCCTTCTTGCATCAACACACATCTGAGACCAATCTTGGATGCATCACAATACACATCAAACGGCTTCTTGATATCTGGCATAATCAATATTGGGGCTGAAATCAATCTCTTCTTGAGCTCTTGGAAACTAGCTTCACATTTGTCGGTCCATTCAAACTTCTTGTCCTTCTTCAACAATTGGGTCATGGGTCTTGCGATGCTCGAAAATCCTTCCACGAACTTGCGGTAATATCCCGCTAATCCGAGAAATGCACGGACTTGGGTTTGAGTGGTCGGGGCTTCCCATTCTTCAACGTCTCAGATGTTTCTCATGGTCTTCTTCTGACTTGGAGTAGATAAGAATATCGTCGATAAACACAACGACAAACTTATCCAGAAAGTTCATAAAGATCTTATTCATGAGATTCATGAAATAAGCGAGAGCATTGTTTAATCCAAAAGACATGACCGTATACTCATATAATCCATATCTGGTGTTAAAGGCGGTCTTTGGAATATCCGTTGCACGAATCTTAAGTTGGTGATAACCAGTCCTAAGATCAATCTTAGAGAACACTATGGCACCAGTCAACTGATCAAATAGATCATCTATCTTTGGCAATGGGTACTTGTTTTTGATGGTGACATCATTCAGCTTCCTATAATCTGTGCACAAACGGTTGCCTCCATCCTTCTTGTCAACGAACAACACGGGCGATCTCCATGGCGATGCGCTTGGTTGAATCAAGCCTTTCTCCAGCATAGCATCCAGTTGCTTCTTCAACTCCACTAACTCTGATGGGTTCATGCTATAGGGTCTCTGAGCTATGGGTCCGGTTCTAGGAATTAGTCCAATAATGAACTCAATATCCCGATCTGGGGGCATACCGGGCAATTCATCTGGGAATATGTCAGGGTATTCACAGACTACTCTGACTTGGTCAATGGTGGGCAGGGCTAGACTTTTGTTGCATTTGAATTGAGGGGGCAAGGTTTCAAATATATGCTCTACTGATACTCTAGAGCTACTGGTCATGGTGATGGACTTCTTGGCACAGTCTATCAATCCTTTATGCTTCGGCATCCAATCCATTCCCAGTACTACTTCCAAACCTTTGGTTCCAAGTACTATTAGGTTGGCATAAAAATCTATCCGATGTATTCTGATAGGCACAACCTTGCAAATTTTTCTAGCTTTGGTGGTTGAACCAGGTATTTGAACTATCATAACATGCTTCAAGTTGGTTGGGTGAATCTTACTAGTGCATGCAAATTCTTCGGTAACAAACGAGTGCGATGCTCCAGAATCAAACAACACTCTTGCTAATACTGAGTTAACAGAAAACATACCCAGCACGACATCTGGTACTTCTTGGGCTTCTTCGACATTCATGTGGAAGAGACGGCCGTTGAAGTTGTGAGGATTCCCTAGGGAGAATCTTCTTCCGGGATGAACACGGCGCTGATGCTGAGCTGGGGCATTCACATTGGCAGTGGCGGCAATCTTATTGGGACACTCATTGGAGTAGTGACCCTTCACTCCACACTCAAAACAAGTAATCTGAGACTTGTCTTTTGCTGCAACAGGCACAACATTGCTTCCAGTCCTTGGGGCAGTGTTGTTGTTGTTGTTGGACTTGGGTGGTGCTTGGTTGAAGTTGTTCGAGTTGCCGGGGTGGTTGTTGTTGTTTCCTCCGATCTTCACATTTCCTCCGCTACGGTTGGGGTAGCTTGGGCGAGACATTGGGGTCTATTGTTACGCAGGGCATATCCGGCAGACGGGTTGGGGCGATACTTCTGGGCACTATGGGACCCAGCTTGGTGCATCATCCGACGTTTGCGATTGTCATTCGCTTGGTTGATCTTCCCTTCCATCTGAATGGTAGAGTCGACTAGCTCTTCGAGATCCTCAAAATGGATGTTGACTAGCACCGTCTACATCTCATCATGTAGTCCGTTCAGGAATCTCTCCTTCGTTTTGGCTTTAGTGTTGATTTCATCAGGTGCATACCTGGCGAGGGACAAGAATCTGTCACGGTACTCCACTACAGTCATTCTGCCTTGATTTAGTTCTCTGAATTCATCTCTCATTCTGGTGACTAAACCCTGCGGCACATGGGTGCGGCTGAACTTGACCTTGAAAGCTTCTCACGTCATCACTTGACCGTGGTTCATCGTGTGGGTGCTGTTCCACCATGCTATTGCATCTCCTGCCAGATAGTGGGTGGCAAACAGAACTTTCTCGTTGGCATCCACTCCTACGACTTCTAAGTTATTCTCCATGGTCTGTAACCAATCATCAGCATCCAGCGGGTCTTCAGACTTGCTAAAGATAGGGGGGTTGGTATTCTGGAAGTTTTTGAGTTTGGATCCATGATGATCCTGATTTCCATGGCCCTGATTGTTGTGAGCCATCTGGGCGATCTGCTGCAGGGTGGCTAGATTTGCTTGGCGCTCTGCTCTACTAGCTTCGCGGTCCGCAATTAGGGTATGCAGAATCTGCAACATTGGGTCCTGCGATGAGCTGCTCCCTCCTTGGTTTCCATGAGTCATCTGAAGATTGAGATAGATAATGGGGTAAGAGGGAATGTTCTAAGGTTCAGGGTTTTGTTTTCAAAACTAAAACTTTGAGTTTGACTCAGGTTTTACAACTAACTCCTTTTCATTCATTCAAGCAAAGAACACGATACAAACACATACACCACAATAAAAGGAAAACAGATGGTCTTAAGAACCATTCTGTAAGCTAATATACAATAGGACCCTTACTTCTCACTCCTACGATAGTGCTCTAGTGCATCTACTCATCATCGATCAAGTAAGAGTCATCATCGTCGGTGTAGAAGTCCATGGAATCATCCTCCAGGTAGTCATCATGATTGCTGAGGTATGAGTGAATGTCCCCCTGGATGTCTTCACCTTCTTCCTCTTCTTCTTTTGCTGCTAGCTGAGCTTCTTGCTCCTTGATGGTCTTCTCGAGGTCGGCCACCTTCTTGTGAAGACGATCGATGGTGCGATCCTTCTTTGCGCGTTGATGACGAAGTGATTGCCGATCCTTGACGAGCACTGAAAAAGTCTAGGCCTTCTGGGCGGAAATGGCAAGGTTGTGGTTGGCGTACTCTCGAGCATTGTCCAATTCCTTCTGTCCGTCATACACCAGGAAGTCGAGGTTCTCCACTTGGCGCTTCAACTCCGGGTGACTTGGCATCTCCAGAGGCATTCCCATTGAATCACGCCTTGCATAGTGAGCAAAGCGAGTTCCCTGGATCAAGTTGACATTTTGTGCGCAAAGACAAGCGAGAGCTTCATGCACTGCCCTGGCTAATCCATCTAGCCAGTTGTTCTCTCTCACGGTGAATTGAATCTCCTTGGAAAGTGGTGCTTCCATCTTGCCTCGAAGATCAGCAACTACTAGCCATTGTAAATCTCCTCCTGGGTGATCATTGAGTTGAGCTCCGAAGAATTCCAGATGCAGACGCTCAAGGTACTCAGACAGTGCATCAAGATCCCTCTCGAAGATCAGTTGGCCTCCGTTGCCTAACTGGTAGAACTTGCAGTACTGAACTTCCATCTATAAGAATTCAGGATGAGAAAGTTAGTGAGGTGATCCAGTGTGTTAAATTTTATGGAGTAATGTAAGAATTTTGAGGAACATGAATCTTTTTGAAAGAATCTCAAGGGTAAGAGGGGAAATAGATTTTCACAAATACTCACTTTGGTTTTGAAACTAAGTTTTTGTTCGGACGTCCATTCTAACTAGGGTCTCCTATGGTCAAGATGGCTCTGATACCAACTTGTCAACACCCGGATTTTTAATCCTAGATGCCTGTTATGCCATACATCGCAATCCCAGGATTACCATTTTTGCGAGACATAATAAACTGGATATCACGGTACATCATCCATTACAAACCATAATAAGGTCTTACACAAATAAAGGATCTCATGATCCAGTCTTAGTACAAACAAGTAGCAGAATAATAAGCTTAGTGGTGGGCTCCATCTTCAGTGTCACAGGCAATGCTAACGATGGGAGATGATCCTATTTGTCGTAGCCGTCCTGTTGTCCTTCTTCTGGATAGTCCTCCTCATAGTCTGGCCACGGGAATAGCCAGGGACAAAGCCATGAGTACTCTTTAAGTACTCGCAAACTATCACTAACACGTAAGGTAGTTCTAGTAGGAAGGCTAAGATCTAAGTTTATTTGCAAAGTTAAGTTTGAAACCTAAGCTGAGTTCATAAACAAAGAAAGATAAAATAAAGTTTGAAATCACCTAAGTGGGAACTTAGTTGTCATAGTCACAACTCTGTTGTGGTCAAGTCATGTCACAATTCATTTCATAAGTCATTTTGGAAATATCTGACAACGGAACAGTATGGCCACTCCAACTGTCCATAACCACGGACGCGGCTATTCGAATAGTTTGACACTCTACAGAGGTGGTACACTTTCACCACAAAATTCGATACATCTGTTAGGGATATCCCTGAATCATCATACTTAGTATGCAGATAATCAAACATAACATTTACTTTACACACTCTAGTATAAGCACATCTCCTACGAGCTTGGCCTCCCAGCCATGGCCATCTGCCATCCTGGGCACTGCATAGGTGGACAACATTGAGAGGTAGCCTCAGCTCAAACCTCTCCCACGAGGGAACTCATACTAATGCATATAAACTTCCGGCTAAGCCTTACCAAATTCAGGTATTGTGGTTGTACGGTAAAATTGGAATGGTATCGCATCCGAACCCAACCATCAATTTTTATAAAGGGCTAAGGCTCATGCCTCAACATTTTCATCATCATAAACCATTTGTGTTTCTCAACACATGTCAAAACATCTCAATAGAACGACTCATCATTCCAAGGTTTTCATAAGTATTTTCACCAAGTATTCCCATCTAAATTGATCAAGTTTTTGGTTTAGCTCTAATCACTAAGTAAATACTGTTCACTAAGGTGGGATGCCAACCTCAGTCTCATGCCATAGAATGACATCTAGTATAGGCCAAGTTTTATACTCTTTATGCTATCTAAACTACTTTCTAAAATCTCACAAAGCATTACTAAAAGTAAAGAAACGTTGGTAAAGCAAAAGGTAAAACTTGTAAGTAAAACTTGGGATGGGTATAAATCAAAAGGTATAACCAAAGCATGCATAATGCATTTGCTCAAGTTAAGGCGGGCAAGTGTTAACTTGCTTAGTTCTAGCTTGCCTTGATTGGTGCAGTGGTTGAAATTCTCCTTGTCTTCTTCGGGGTAAAACTCTTCCTCCTCCTAGACTTGGTCGGTACTATCGTCTATAAATACATACGAATACACAATCACCAAACAATACTTAACTAGTCTATTTAGCACACTAAGGCACACACTTGATGATCTAGTATCATCACATTCATCACAAGATTATATGAACTAGTTTTATTTATTTTATTTGAGAAAAGTAATTTCTACTCATTGAAATTAATTAAGATTTAATATTCTCCAATTAAAATATGGGATCATGTAGACACATGTCATCACCACATATTCTAATACATGGGAATGTGATTTAAATGTTGGATCACATTTTAATAAGTTTAAGTTTAATATTTAAATGATTTAAAGTGACTAGAAATGCCTATATAGCATCATTTTGGTACTAGTCCAAAGTCAGTGCATGCAAACCTAAATATTGTTACATATTCAAATAGATATTATCAAATGTGATTTTTGAGAGTTGTAATCAACTCAAAATCTATTATTTTGATTTTTGAAAAATGTTTGAATGTAGAAAAGTCTCTGTCTTGTTATTTTTGCTATATGTGATCTATAATTCTAATTGATTTAAATCCAACGGGCTTGCATAGATATTTGAATTATCTTTCTAACAAAATTTGAATCATTCAATTTGGTTCAGTAGAACTCTCTGAATTTATTTTTAAACTAGTGGACAGAAACTAGATTAAGTCTAAATAGAAAAACCTATATTTGAATTTTAGGGCCAGCGCAGGAAACTAAACGGGCCGGCCCAGTGACACTCCAGCGCAAAGGACAGCTGACAGGGGGTCCCGCATGTCAGCGGCTCTTCTAACGCGAAGCGGTATGGGGCGATGTGGACCGTGCGATTAGAACCTAGATCAACGGCTCTGGCTCATCGTCGATGATGGACTGGTCGCCGGCGAGACTGAACCCTAGCGGCTCGGTGGGGGTCGACTGGGGTCTTACCAGGGCTCCAGCTAACGTGGTGATGGGGGTGATCGAACGAGTGGTCGATGGCAGGCTCAGGCGAGGTCGCGGCGGCTCCTAGGATGGTTGCAATCGACGGACCCCTTTCTCCTCTACTGCGGCGACTCCGGTGGAATTTCTAGTGAACGGCTGCTCGAGCGGCTCCGGCGAGAGGTGTGAGGAACTCAGTGGGAGGTGGGGAGTGTTGGAGTATGGAGAAATGGTGCTAGGGAGGGCTCCTTTTGTAGGTCGACAAGGATACCGTGGGGTGTGATGGTGAGCTCGTCGATGACGGTGGTACAGACGGCTAGAGGCATGGGCGGGGTAGGCGGACGGTGGCTTGCCTCCTGGTGGTCAGCTATAGTGTAATGGTGCGGCTAGGGGCGGTGGTATGCGGTCGGGAAAGGTCGACGCTTTGAGCGGCAG
Source organism: Avena sativa (assembly GCA_916181665.1). NCBI lineage: Eukaryota > Viridiplantae > Streptophyta > Magnoliopsida > Poales > Poaceae > Avena > Avena sativa. The sequence goes on from OV702291.1 coordinate 202,891,884, forward strand.
AGGCGGTGCTCGATGCTGCGTGCGGTGGCTGCTGGTCGCGCGGCGGGAAAAGGGCATGTCTGGTGGCTTGCTAGGGTTATGGCGGAGCGGCGCGTGCAAGATGAGGTCGAGGCGCGACTTGTGCTGGCCTGTCGGGGTCGGCGCTCTGGCGTTCTCCGTGCATGGCACAGAGGCTCGGTGCGCGGGCGCTCCTTGGTGGTCCAGTGCTCGGCTGCGTCCGTGGGGTGGACAAGGGGTCCTGGTAGGGTGCGGCAGTGCTAGGGGGCAATCTGGTTTGGCGCGGCGCTGTCTCTAGCGCGTTGCCCACGTTTGGCCGGTGGCGACCAAGAACGGGCGGCGTGGTACTATTTCTAGGGGCTAAATGTTAGCTCTTTGATGGCTTGGTTGGAACTAGGGGAGACAGGGAACAACAGAGGGGGTTGAATGGGGGACAAAGAGTTGATTAGCAACAATATTAGTTATGCCAAATTTTCTCTGCCTGCCAACTGTACGACAAAATGGCCGCAAGAAAGTTTTGTTTGAATTTTGAAAAGATTTTTGGTGGATGTGTTAGTCATATGCTTGAGCATCTGTGGTTGCTTGGTATTGTCAAGGTGAACTCATTTGAGTGGTTTTTGAAAAAGTGGGATCTATGCATATGAAAGAGATTCCATTTTCAAATGCCACTTAAAATTAGTGTTTAAATGTTTTAGTAAGATTTCAAAGTGGGCCTTGGTAGATCATTACTTGTACTAGCAAGGGGTGAAAATAGTTAGAATTGTTTATGTTAAGGATTGACTTCTAGGAACACCTAAAGTGACCTAGTGGATTAAAATGGCAAAAGTGACCATTTGCCTTTATTAATCTTATTTGATTTCTTTTTCTTTGTATTTGGTTTTGGAATGATCTAGATGATGTGGCATTCACATTTGAATCATTTTACAACCATTAGAACAAACATGGAAATTCCAAACAATTCTATTTTAATGGAACACACATATGCATTCTTAATTATTTTAATGATAAAAAGTTTTTGTTAACCCTGAATTGAGTGATTTGGATCTTGATAACCTTGATTAAAGTTTTGGGATGTTTACCGCCCCTTCCTCGATCCACCCGCCGCCGCAACTGCCCGTGTACACGAGCCACCGGCCTCCGCACCCGCACCGTATCGTCCTCGCGGTGAGCCACCGCCGCACCTCCATTTTTCTACTTGCAATTTAGAAAATTTAGATAGATATGTAGTGTTGTTTTATGTAAAAATTGGTCTCAAAATTGTGGATAGATACGATTTTAGACAGTGCGTTAGATATTGAAATTTGGCTCAAAACTGTAGATAGATATGTTAGATAGTACTATTTTAGATAGTGCGTAAGATATTGAAATTGGGCTCAAAATTGTAGATAGATATTATGAATAGTGGCCACAATATATGCAAATATGTTATCTTGAAGTCGATAAATAATGTCACGGTTCATATAGTAAGGATGAAACAATTGTGTTGTTTAAATCAATTGCACAATATTATTCTCAGCCATGCTGAAAGGGAAACAGACGTCGCCTAGAGGGGAATGAATAGACATTCTAAAATTATTACGGTTTAGGCTCTAATAAATGCGGAATAAAACTTAATGTTTAATTTATCAAGCCTAAACCTATATTCACTAGGTTCACTAAGTGCACCAACAACCTATGTTAAACAAGATAAGCAACAAGGTGATAACAAGATATAATACGTCAAGCACGATGGCTATCACAATGTAAATTGCATAAGTAATGGGCTCAGTTGAGAGATAACCGATGGACACAGAGACGATGATTTGGTTCCCAAAGTTCACTTCCAAAGAAGCTATGTATCCGTTGGAGAGGTGCGGTGGCGCAATGTACTTCGAACACCACAAATGGCTCACCTCGAGGTGTGGTGGCTCGATGCTCACCCAACGCCACACAAGGCCTCACCCCAAGATGCGAAGGCACGCAACTCACCGACGCTACAAAAGGCTCACCCTATTCTCCCGTGAGCTCGCCACAAAGGCCTACTCACGTTCCACTATGGGGCATGATGTCTGCAAGTGCACATATCATTTGTAGCTAGTTTCGAAGTATAGATATCGATCCCACAGGGAGCCCAAAGGTAAGTATTTATGAGTGAAGTCTCTGTCACACCCAAAGTTGTCACAGGTTTTCGAGTGAATTGACTGCAAGTGTTGAAATGAGAATGGAATTTGGATTTAACTGGATGTATTTAAATAAAATTTAAAATGTAAACTTCAGAAATAAAAAGCATAAAAGTAAAGAACGATTCGGTTGTTTGTTGTTTTCTGTAGATGGCGAAAAAGGCGCGGGGAGATACAGTTCATGGTGATAGTGATTGTACCAGGTGGACGAATGATAAGTTTAACAATTGTAATCTTATAAGTATATGTGTAGGCGAGCAATCCATAATTAGCCAGAACTCCTCTAGGTAGATTTTGTCCCAACTTCAATAATCCTACTAGTCTGTTACCAAAACCATGGTCAGACACTAGATGATTAAGATCATTCATGTTGCTTCGCAATTAAGCTCCTTGGATCGGACTAATGAAATAAGCACAGTGGTTCCTCGTTATCCTCAAGTCTACTAGTTTTCCATTGATATTCCTGTGTCACTCAGGGATTGCCGGTCTGCTAGTGAACAAGATCCTATTCATGTAGAACAAAGCATCATATTATTTGGGCCCTTAATTAGACAACAAGCATTAGGTATCCCACAGATAGTCAAGCACACATAATATAGTAATTAAAATCGATCACAAACTAATGGAAAATATATGGAGGCACATCACATCTCACCAATCCCTTACATCTCCCACGTCCAAGGAACTTACTCACACATGAGAGAAGAAAGCATCATCGATATAATTAAATAAAGGGAGTTCTTCTCGATATTACCGTGGAAATCCACAATAAGAATAGAAAAGTAATCCAACACAATTCAAGATAGGAAGAAAGAATCTCAAACCCTAGTCTTGCAAGGTGAAGATCTCTCTCTCTCTCTCTCTCTCAAGTACAAGTAATGGCTATGGGGGTGTGTTGGCTAGGAGGTCAAAGATCGTGGAGCGAGATGAAGAACGTCTTCCCCTTCTTCTCCGGATCTCTTCTTTCTCCTTTCTGGATGGGATGGCAGCTGTTGTGTTATGATTTCGCGTCTGTCCTCTTCATGGAAGTTGTCCCTTTTGACAAGCAGAGGTGGCAACAGCTATACGGCCGAAAAAAATAATTCCCGTCGTATAGTTGCTCGTTAAAGCGTCTATTTGCCTCCCTTGATTTCTTCCAAAATGAGACTTGCTTGTTTTTGCCTGAATATTGTGTTTCCCTTGATAAAACCTCATGTTGATGTTCAGAACCTGAAACACACATTAAAAACCAAAGTTTTCTTTGCTACCGAAGTATTAGCGTTAGCTAAAGCTAGAAAATGATCAAATCTAGAGGAAAACTATCAATAAAAACCATAAAAAATGTGTCGAATCTCACAGCTATCAACTCCCCCAATCTTAGATGTTTCTTGCCCTCGAGTGACAAGAAAATAAGGAAGAATAGCGGAGATTCACGACTGAAATAAAAGAACTTACAAGCTTGAATTGGTGTCAAATTATGTTCTTCACAATTCCTGCAATCTTAAACATGATCATACAAGTATTTACAAGATTGCACTAAGTCCACTTCCTAACCATGTATATATTTCTAGCAAATAAATCATATGCCCGAGAAAATGTCAAAAGTTTAGCTAGGAAAGTGAAACAAATTCTTTTGGTGTCTCTTTGTTGAGAGATGAAAACTTTTGCTCTTGTTTCTTTAATCAATTAAGAGTACTCAAGTTGGCACCAAGAACATTCAATTTAAGAACAACTCATCTATTCCCACGTAAAAATTTCAAGACTCTCAAAGCACATTTTTTCCTTTCTTTGCCTTTTAAAAACTTCAACTCTTTCATAGAGAAATCAGGCCACTGTTTTTAACATGTTAATTGGGACTGTGTTGTGCACGCGTGACCATGCCAATAAAATAATTGTTGAGCAATAGTGGGTCAGAGGAGTACTACAACTTCACTTGGAACATGAAACCACAAGGAGACTAAAATTTGACCCGTCATAGCATTGCTGCTACAGACTTTTACATAACTCAATAGCCGAAATCAAGTGGTTTCCCACATTTAGATCGTTCGTTGGCCAGCGGAGTTAATAGTTCCCCATGGAGCACGACAGTGTTGTAATGACACGCATAAAGCAATATCTTACGGTAATTATTAGAAAAAGCAGTGGTATAATCTCTACTACTTCGAAGCATCCATTTTATCAAACAATTTCATTCAAGGTTACTATCGAGTTTATTTACATTAAGCTCAAATGGGATGGAGTATTTCTAAATCAAATCCTTTGGGCTAAACATGGACTCAAGTCATCTTTTGGATGCTTTTTCTTGTTGTATAAGTGTAGGAAATATTTTTAACCAAGTTCATAACTCATTGTTTCAAAGCTAAAAAGGAGACACTAGCAAATGAATAGAATTTATAGGATAGCAAGCTAAGTGGGGAGTGACTCCAGTGCAAGCGAGTAAATAATTGTGGGATCAATTTAAAATTGCAGAAAAGGTGATGAAAGGAATGTGATACCTCCTCTTGCTTGCTTTGTTCTCGTACTTGGGTCGAACCCCCTATGTATTTCCCTGTTGCCAAGTCACCTGAAATTGAGCAATCTCCGAGAGAAACAAAGAAACGAAATTGCAATAAAAGTTACAACTATTTTTTTTGTGTTTTTGGTTTTGGAATGCAAACTGAAAGTAAACATGAAATTTTGAATAAGTAAAAATAAATCAAAAGAAGAAATGAAAATATGAATGCAAGGTTTGGAGGTTTTCAAACCTCCCCCAAGCTTAGGCTGTTGCTAGGCCCAGTTCTTGCCGTTGTTCGGCGACTGGTGCGGATACTGCTGGTAGTAGTTGGGGAAGTGGGTCATCAAGTGACTGAAGTTGTGATTAAGGAACTCACATCTGCATTCACTCCTTGTAGAGTGTGGTCAATCTCCCCAACGCGATGGTTGAGCTGCTGAAATTCTTGATAGGGGACGTAGTTGAACCCCTGCCGCGGCTAGTTGGGCCATGGGTCCTAGGATCCCCGTTACTGCTATTGCTGCTATCCCTCCCAAGTAGGGTTGTATCCCTGCTCATCCTCATGCTCCTGCTCATCCTCATCCCGCTGCTCTCCTTCTTCATCTTCCTCTTGATCAGGCTGGAGTTCAGTCATGATATCCATCACTTGATCCTTGGTGAGGATCCAAGTGTCCTTCTCCAAATCGAGAAGGCTTGTGGATAGGGCAACATAACCTGCTCACCCTGTGCATCACCAAGATAACCAAACTAATATGCTCGGAGCCTCTTGTTAGCTTGGTAAACACTAAGGAAGCCACAAGCAGTTAAATACTTGTCGTTGTATTGGGAATGGCAGTACTTGAAAAGGTTAGATAGAGGTATGGGGACTAGCAGGAAAGCTCTCAACGGCGTCCGCAGGCGGGATTGTGTATGAGCTAGTGTAGCTAGACACAAGAAGTACCCAGGTTCGGAGCCCTCGTGAGGAGGTAAAACTCCTATTCCTGCCGATCTGACTATGAGTAGTATACAGGCTACAATCGCTCCTTGAGCTGTACCTCCTAGCTACCTTCTTAAATGCTCTGAGACCCACCCTTGCTACAAGAGCCTTGCCCCTCCTTATATAGGTAGAGGGGCAACGGTCTAACTGGCCATACTGGCTGGCAGCCCCCACAGGCGGGTCCCAGCCGACTGGTCATCTACAGTATCCGGTACGGTATGTCTAATCGAGGTACATGTCGTAGAGGTCGTCGTGGGTACAGTGAGCATCGTGCGAGCGTGTCGTTAGCACCCAGCCATTGTGCCCGCGTCACCCCGCAAAGTCTTTGGTATGGCTTCGTAGTGGCGGGTCTTGTCGCTGTACCAGGGAGTACCATGCAATGTGCAGCACGTCGCCCTGTCCTCTTGATTGCGTCCGGCTACGCTAGTGTAGCCGGTATTGGATCTTGCCGATCCTCCTGGTTCGGCTACTGGATGGTAGCTGGTACGAAGTGTCCACGTCCGGCTACGCCTTGTTAGCCGGACGCAAACTGCCTGCTGTAGTTCTTGTCTGGTTGGGGTATCCGTGGGTCATCCCCCCGACACTAGCCCTCGAGAGCGTGTAGATTTCGCCCTTAGGTTAAATGTGTGCGTGCTCCCTCTTGAATTTGAAATCCATGTCCAGCTACGCCTGACGGTTGCGCTACCTGTGACGTCAATGCTGAGGCCAGCCACGCGCGCACGCGCCATCACTGTGTCGTGGCATGCAGCGTAACGTCACATCGCATGTCGCCTCGGGAACTACCGTTTGGCGCTTCGGTTCTCGGCTCTGGATCTTCTGCGCACCCAACTCCTACACACGGGATCTGGGGTGGTAGCTAGGGTGGGGCACGTCCCGGTGAGCGCCGCGTGGCTTCGCGGACGGTTTCCCTCCCCGGTCCTTAAAAGGCCGCACGGGGGAGCCGCTTCTCCCTTCTGCTCACTGCCTCCCCAATCTCCTCCTTGCGCCCTTGCTTTCTCGCCTCTGCCTTGTAAGCTCTTGCCACCGGACTTAGCCACACCGCTCGTTCAGCGCTGCCGGAGACACGGGCCACTGCTACTCTGCTCCCAGCACCACGCCGAGCAAACCCGCAATGGCCTCGGAGCATGGAGCCTGGTGACGGAGGAGCACATCGCCAAGTACCACGCCACCCGCGTCCTGCCGCCGGAGTCGAAGGTGAAGGTGCGACTGGCGCCACCGGAGGAGGAGTCACCACACTCGGCAGAGGGGGAGCAGGTCATCTTCCTCTCGCACCTCTCCCATGGCTTCACGCTGCCCGTGCATCCCTTCTTCCTCACCTTCCTCGCCTTCTTCGACCTCCACCTCCACCACCTCGGCGCTAACGTGATAGGCACGCTCGTGCACTTCGCGGCCTTTTGCGAGAGCTACCTCGGGATCCAGCCGGATCTTGGGCTGTTCTGCCGGCTGTTCCGCATGTGGCCGCAGGTTCAATTCACGCAGGGGCCGCTCGTGACGTGCGGTGGCGCCTCCATCTACTCCGGCACCTAGACCGGCTACCCGAAGTTCCGGCTGCAGGACACAGTGCGACTGTGGCAACACTCGTACTTCTACGTCAGCAAGGTCACTAACGTGGACCGAATCAATCTGCCGGATTTCCAGGACGTGGAATCTAGCCAGCAGAACTGGGACCTGAAGATCCACGGGGACAAGGCGGAGTCGAACGCGATGCTGCAGCAGATGCACTCCCTCATCACCGCCGGCTTGATCGTCCTGGACATCACCCTCAGCTGGATGTCCCGGCTGGTGATGCTGCTGCAGAAAGGCACACACAAGATGTGCTACTACTCCGGCCGGTTGGACCCAACCCGGCTATCCCGCCATGATCCCTGCTACCACAACCTTAAGGAGTGGGTGTGGATGATCACCAAGGAGCATGATGATCAGACTCAACACATCGATCTCGTTGGGGAACCCCAAGAGGAAGGTAGGATGAGCACAGAAGCAAGTTTTCCCTTAGTTATGAAACCAAGGTTATCAAACCAGTAGGAGCAAGGAAACACCTCCAAGGTGTTCTTTCCAACTTGGAATCCTAAACAACACAACCACAGAACATTGCCCGCAACTTACAGTGAGGTTGTCAATCTCACCGGTTTTGCTGAAAACAAAGGATTAAACGTATTGTGTGGAAGATAGTAGTTGCTTGCAGAAGGTAAACAGAAAATAGTAAATAGGAGATTGTAGATTGATGGTAAAAGAATGGACCGGGGTCCATAGTTCACTAGAGGTGATTCTCCTTAAGATAGATGACATGTTGGGTGAACAAATTATAGCAGGGAAATTGACAAACACCGAGAAAGCATACATGCATATACTAATCATCTTGACTCCTATGAGATTTGATTGGGCATTACAACATTATACATAGACCATAATCCAACTGCATCTATGACTAATAATCCACCTTCAGGTTATCATCCGAACCCCCTCTAGTATTAAGTTGCAAGAAACAGATAATTGCATTAAGAAAAGTGTGTAAAGTAAACAATACGATTGTTCTATGAAAAAAGGATTGCTGTTTTCTCCCTAGTAGCAACAACACATCTAGTACCTTAGAGATTTCTGTCCCTTCCCCAGATTCCTAGAGGCATGAACCCACTATCGAGCATAAATACTTCCTCTTGGAGTTGCTAGCATCTACTCAGCCAAGATAGCTACTAACAACGGAAAGCATGCAAGATCACAAATAACAAAGACATGATAGAATCAATAATCAATCTGAAATAGCATCTCAATATCCATCTGATCCCCACAAATACAACATGTATGATTACAAATAGATGATCTTGATCATGAACGGAGCTCACAAGATCTAGACATGGTAGCACAAATGAGAAGAACCAACCATCTAGCTACTACATGGACCCGTAATCCAGGGATGAACTACTCACGCATCACACCAGAGGCTGTCATGGTGATGAAGAAGGCCTCCAGGGTGATCTCTCCCCTCCGGCAGGGTGCCGGGAAGAGCTTCAGATCCCTCCCGATCTAGGGATGGAGATGGCGGCGACTACAGACTCTTTCGTGGAATTTGATCGGGTCCCTAGGGTTTTCTTCCCAGAGGAAATATATAGGCGAAGGGGCAAGGTCGGTAGAGTACCAGGGGGCCCACACCCCCTGGTGGCGTGGCTAGGGCTGGCCGTGCCACCACCAGGTGTGGCTGCCCTGGCTTCCCTCTCCGTCTCCCGTTCAGACTCCGTATTCCTTCTAGTGAAATATTGACTTGGGCTTTTGTCTGGTCCAATTCCGAGAATATTTCCTTACTAGCTTTTCTAAAACCAAAAACAACAGAAAACAGGCAAATGGCACTGTGGCATCTTGTTAATAGGTTAGTTCCATAAAATGTGTAAAAATACTCCAAAGTGTGGACAAAACATAAGAAAGTAGATATAAAACAAGCATGAAACATCAAATATTATAGATACGTTTGCAACGTACCAACAACCCCAAGCTTAACTCCTGTCTGTCCTCGAGTAGGTAAGTGATAAAAAGAAAGAATAATTTTTGAGGTGACATGCACCATCATAATCTTGATTAAAGTATTTGTAAAACATTGATAGCTGGGATCATAGTACTTTAACATAGCATGAAAGATATAGTTCTAACAATAAGACACAACAACTATGTTGTAACAATAAAAGGCACGAACAAAAGATTCATGAATAACAATGTTTTGAAAGACGTTTGTTTGTTTCACATATAGAAAACATAATGAGAATGGTATTCAGCTTGTCCCTTATAGTGTAGCAACACATAAATGCATAGGACACCTTCAAAGTTCACTAATACAAATAGTTTAAGAACAAGCAATATCAAAGTTATGAATCAATCAACAAGTCTTGGAACAATGCACATTAAACTAAGAATGGCCACTGTGCTCTCTCAATAGGTGCATAAAGATAGAAGATGGAGACTCAACATAAAAGTAAAAGAAATGTCTTCATAGAAGGAAGCAGGGATTCAAGTCTCATAAAGAGCTTCCAAAATTATGGTACATATTAGCTTTCAGCTCTCATTGCCCCTATCATAAGCATCTTGAAGTGATTAAAGTTAAAGTGAACAAACTATGGAGTCTATGCTTGACAAAGTATAAGTTGGCAATCTCATGTCCCTTGAATACGAGGGCCGCTCCTCATGCTACTCAAGTTTAGTTACCGGTAAGTTCTTGTCATAGTAAGTACATGTGTATCATAGAGAACCGCCAATGGGGTACCCCTTGCACATGATACATGAGCTATCCCATAATCAAAATGACAAGGCAAGCAGATAATGAGCATCTCATCAATCTTCTTATTTACCATGGGAAAATGGTTCCTTTTTCTCTCTTTCCTCTTTTCTCATCTTTTTTTTTCTCAATCTCTATCTCTTTTTTTATAAGAAGAATGCTTCATAGATTGCTCACTATGGTGATGCTGCAAGTTTCCACCATGATTAGGCATGGCTTAGGCTAGTGACCCAGGCGTTTATCTAACACACATACATAACTCCACGGACTTACAAGCTCCCCTTTCATTTCACACCGATGACATCCATAAACAAAAGAGCATTATATCAACTGGGTACAATGTACAAGTGCAATGTTGAAAACGTTCCCCATGATAGCATGGTTCTGCTAATCTGTAACGCCCCAGAATTGGGTCTATACAGATCTTAGCATTTCCCGCCAAAACCCGCATAGAAGCAATTCAATGATGCCCACCAAACACTTTCGTGTGGGTGGGATTTGATTACAAGTAGTTACATCACAGTAGTTTACAATAGAGTCCACAAGAACTTATATTTACAACAACGACTCAACGAGTCAAGAATACAAATGGTACAATTCAAAGATGCAAATCTTGAAGAAAGCAAAATAGTGTCTGAGTACGAACAATATCCAAATTGGACTAGGAGTCCTGAAGAATAACCAGCGGTGTCCATAACCCTGCCCCGGCCAAGCCGAAAGAGTAACCCTGCTAACGTCGTCAATTATATACTTGTCAAAGCCAAAGGGGTGCCGACAAAGGGCAAAGGAAAACAGAAAGAGAGTGGTTAATACTGAGGCCAGTACATGGCGAGGCTAGAATTCGGCGGTCCTCGCCTACATGGGTATGGTGGGTTCAGCGGTAGCAAAGCTTGCACTATCTAACTTATAAAGACACACTACAAATTCGGCTATTAGAGCAAGATAAGAGAGCGCTATACGATAAGTATAATATAACACCAAACATAACCCATCCGAAGGTTTCCCCCTCGAAGACCAGTCAAGGAAGTCCACTTGCGGAACACACATAGTGGCAATTTTAATTAAGCAGGTATTTAGTTGATAAGGCTAATTACTAGTCATGTTATTAGAGGCAAAACATTAATGGCGTTATCTATGATCATGACACCGTACTCCTGAGGTGTCCATAACCGTGGACACACGGCTTGTCGAAAAGATTTACCCTGCAGGGGTGCACTACTGTACCCAAACGCATGCTCAACCCTTCAGGCAACATAATATGCGTGCCTTCCGAATCTCACAACAAGAACTGTCCCATAACTACGCGCATATCCATAGGTATCACCTACTATGTTTTATCCAGCCAAGAGGCATGACCGAGCCTCAAGGTGGCATAGCGTTTGAGTCTACGGTTGGTCGATGATCGAAAGATAACTTGTAGAGCTCCATCCCACCTCCGGCACGATATCCCGATTTTATGCAATGCAAGCCATGGTAGTCCACCAAAATTATATCACAACTCAAACCATGTCCGAGGACATATTATGCGTATGCATCAAATGGAAAACCAATTTTGTGACCCTCTGGATATACGAATAGCGCCCATAGTTGAGGGGGGATCCTAAGGGCCCCCACGTTTGGTTAGCGCGATCAACTCAGAACTAGTATCGTAGAATGAACGGGTCCTAGGTCGGCTCAAGCAGTTCCCAAAGGTGGTCCCTGCCGGGCCCTTATCATTAGGTGAAGCCATAACCATAAACATAATTAGCATCACCAATTTAATTTATCATGTTATCAACTATAACTAGATATCATAGTTCACCTGTATGAGAGCGGGCAACAGACCTAAGCGTGCGCTACGACTCGCAAAGGCAAAACTAGCTAATCAAACAAGGCAATAAGATAACCAAGGCTTTATAGTAGAGAAGGTAATTAAAGGGAACGATACTAGAGCATCGATAATAAGGATAGCAATAGATCAAAGGAAGGAAGTAAAGACTATAAATGCAAAATAGGTAGAAGAGGGGAGAATGCTCGCCTGTGAGACAAAGTTGGTGACCGAGGGCTTGTCGTATCTCATATTGACTCAACGTCCTATCCGGTGAAGAAGCAAACACTAGAAAAAACACCCGATGCGATATTTAATAATACGCAGAAGATCCAGCATGTTTATGGTATGATGCATGGCATGTCAATATGCGATCTATCTTAGCAATATTAAGCGGGATCGGGGTCCCAACAAATAAATATTATTGTTCAAGTTGTTTATCTACCCCGCAATTAAATGTTGAATTAACTTGGCAAAAACCTAGCATCGGTGAGCTACACAATTTAAATAGAGGCAATATACGACTATAATAGCCCGTATATAGTCTCCATATTTAATTTAGGTGAATCGCCTAGATACGCCAAACAATAATGATATGTTTGCGAGATGAATGATTTAATGCAACAAGTATAATATGCCAATTTATAAAATAGGGGCTCGGATAGAGGTCACACATATGGGATCGACGATCTTGGGTTCGGGTTCGGTCTTCGGATCCATGAAGGAGAACATGGCGTTCCATAGAGTTAGATGTCCTGGGTCGAAGAACTTCTCGGTGCTTCTTCGAGTGGTGCCGGGTTCGGTATGGTCCCTTGGGCAGCACCATGTTCCTTCTTCGGAGACCTTGCCAACGTCCACAGTCGGGTTAGTAGTAGAACTTGTCGATGAAGAGGGTGTCGCATCCTTGTAGATCATGGAGACCTTGTAGCTCGGGAGACCTTGTACTCATACGACACTCATAGGATTGGGCACGCTGGACTCACACTTGGTATGTGCCGAGAGGGGCATGTTCGGTCGATCATTTGATCGAACACCCTGCAGGCGTGGTAGAGCAGAACTGCGGCTAGAGGCTGGCGAGCGGGGACGAGGCAGAGGACGATTGGGCCAGGCAAAGAGGCAAGGAGGTCGGCGATCAACGAGGAAGGGTGCAGCGACGACCAGAGGTGGTGCTGGGCGACCCTGGAGAGGGCGGAGAGTTCGACGGGCTCGCAGGGAGGCGCGGGTTGGAGCTCGGGTCGGCAGGGCGGCGGAAACCGGCGGCGCATCGTGGGATAGGCCGCTAGGGCTCCGACGAGGATGACAGGGCGCTTGAGACGTAGACTACAGGGAGGCGACGGTGGGCGCTAGCCGTAGCCAAGCAAGGGACGGTGATGCGAGGTTGAGAGGAGGGCGTCCGATGGAGGTCCTCCGCGGGCGCGCGGCAGCCGGCGGTGCTGGGGGGAGCATGCAGGCGGACATGGCGGCAGGGTTGATCGGGAGAGACCTGGCAGCGCGGGGTTGGTGAGGAGTGAGGCGAGAGCGGCCAGTGATCGCGATGGGGAGATGGTGGTGTGTAACGTGCGGGTGCGGTCATGCGTGTATGCATACGGCTGTAGGTGGTGTTGGACCTGGGGTGCGTTACCAGTGTGTGTGTGGTGTGAGTGGTTTTGCAACATGAGAGGATGGGCGCGTGCTCTGTTCGTTGGTGGCGGCAGATGGGGTGTGGCGGTGCTGCGGGTGCGGATTAGCTAGGGTTAGCTAGGTTTTTTGGTGGGGTGGTAGTTGGATGGCTGCTAGGCTTTTGGGCCTGGCAGCTGGCTGACTCCCCAACAAAACATTTATTTTATTTGTTTTATTTTTAGAGAGGCTTTTTGTAAATAGTTTTTAGACAGGTAAAAGATCCGAAAAAGACTAGGGTTTTAGTTTGAAATTAAAAGAGGGGGCTAAATAGAAAACAAAATAGGCTTTTGATGAAAACATTTCAGAGAAAAAATATGCATGATGTCATGATGATGCACAAAATAAAAAAAACAGGAAAATGTAATTTGGGGATAATTTCCTGGGCATTACATAATCCCAACGTATATGTGCAAGCATATACAACATAGATGACACAGTGATTCAAGTTTATTAGGGGCAAGAAAAGTAAAGTGTGCCATCAAGTTCGTGAGAGCTTTAATCACTAATTTTCACATAACAAGTTTAATTCGGAAGGTAGATAAAAACATGAATATACTTAGAATAGCAAATGCTAATAGGTAGGTATGGTGGACTCTTTGGAATAACTTGGTTTTATTTGGAGTTGGATGCATGAGTGGAACTCATACTTGGTATGGAGGCTAGCAAAAGACTGGGAGCGACCAACTAAGAGAGCAATAATGGCCATAATCATGCAAAGTGACAAAACATCATTAATTAAAGCATAAATAGATATTACAAGTCGAAAACTAAATGATCATAGAGGCTATGGTGACTTGGTATAGTCTTAACATGGTTTGAGCATGCGCCAAGTCAACCCAAATAAAGCATTTAAAGGAGAATACCACAATATTATGCTTTTAATATGCTAAAACAACACATGATTCTTTCAAGGCACATTAAGCAATCTCAATTTTTTATAACATGTCATGCTACAGAAAAATTCACTAAGCATAAAGCCAAAACAATATCAAGCATGACATGATAAAGTCTAAGTCATAGTAAAAAACAAGCTCCTTTTTACCACTTAAGCATGAACTTTCCTACTCTTTTCCAATCCAAATCAACTTTATTTGAAAACTAATGCATGAATGAGGGGGCCCATCCAATTTATTCAAGCAAACTAAGCAAACAAAAACTAAAAACGAAAACGAAGACGCTCCAAGAACAACGCAATTGTGCATGAAACAATAAAAATGGAGTGTTTGGAAGAAACCTGAAATTTTTATTGATGAAGAAGGGGATGCCTTGGGTATCCCCAATCTTGGACGCTTGTACTTCTTGAATATTTCTTGGGGTGACATAGGTGGCATCCCCAAGCTTGAGCTTTCGTCCAAACTTCACCTTATCACATTACTCTTCCCTACACTTTAAAATTTCCTTCATATAAAACTTCACACAATCTTCATTAGCAACATTAGTGTACTCAAGATAATAAGTCTTTTTGGTTCAGTTCCAACACAAATAAAACTTCCATTAAAACAATAGCTAATGTAGCACTTCCTTTAAAAAGTTCAAATGTTCAAAGAGAACTCAAAGAGAAAGAGATTAAGAGGCAAATGCAAATAATGGCAGAAATCTGTCAAAACAGACCAGCAGGTAAAAACCAATTTTTTCGAAGACCTTCTGTTGCTCAAATCAAAAAGTGTTGAACTAATAGAAGTTGGATAACAACCTGGCCAGAAGCACGAAAAATCACAGCTCAAACCGACATACAGAGATTTTTCACGAATTTTTACAGCAAAGCACAAAAATCTATTTCAGGACAACAACTTTCCCAAGCATTACTTCTCTCTCATTAGAGATTACTCTTGGCATAAAAACCACACAAAAATGATAAGAAGAGGTTATTACTGAAGCAATAACTTCAAATACTCAACAAAAGATTCCTAACAAAATTTGGGTTATCTCCCAATAAGTGTTTTTCTTTAACGCCTTTGAGCTAGGCATAAGAGGCAAGAAAAGTATCAAGTATTCTCAAATGAAGAAGCATTAAAAGCAAATTTTGTTTTAATAGGAGAGGCAAAAGGAATCTTCTCTCTCTTCTCAGGGAAGTGTTTTATACCTTTCTTGACTGGAAATTGATATTTAATGGTGCCTTCTTTCATATCAATAATGGCAACAACAGTTCTAAGAAAAGGTCTTCCTAAAGTAATAGGACAAGAAGCATTGCATTCAACATCCAAAACATAGAAATCAACAGGGATATAGGCATTGTTAACCATAATAAGAACATCATTAATACTCCCCATAAGTTTCTTTTTAGCATTATCATCAAGCGGGACATTTAAATAACAATCTTCCAATGGTGGTAAATCAAGCATTTCATAAATCTTTCTTGGCATAATAGAAACACTACTATAAAGATCACATAAAGCTTTGAGATCAAAATCATTCACTTTCATATTAATGATGGGTTCCCAACGATCTTCTAATTTCATAGGAATAGAAGCTTTATGTTTCACCTTTTCTTCTTTAATTTTTATGAGAGCATCAGTAATGTGTTTTGTAAAGGCCATGTTCACAACACTAGCATTAGGACTTTTAGCAAGCTTTTGTAGGAACATAATTACTTCAGAGATATTGCAACCATCAAGATCAAAATCATAATTATCATCTAAAGTAGTAGAGCTATTGTTTCCCATATTTCAAAGAATTTCAGCATTTTTATTAGAAAAGGTTCCATTGGGTTTACTAGCTTCAACATTAGTGGTAGTGATAGTAGAAATACTAATATTTCTAGCAATTTCATCTTCTCTTTCCCACTTAGCATGCAATTCAGCTAACAGTCTAACATTCTCATTAGTTCTAACTTGTATGGCATTAGTAGCAGCAAAGGGATTTTCAATGGTTTCAGTTTTAGCAGCCATTTTATTCAAATAAGATTGTGCTTCAGACAATGATGCTATATTCCTTTTAGCATTAGAGAGTTTTTCCTCAATAGTTTTATTGAAGGCAGTTTGTTTACTAATAAAATCTTTAAGCATGACTTCAAGTTTAGAGGATGCACTTCTATTATTGTTGTAGGAATTTCCATAAGCATTACCATTATTGGGAGGATATGGCCTATAATTATTATTACCAAAATTATTCCTATAGGCATTGTTGCTAAAATTATTGTTTCTAATAAAGTTCACATCAACTTGCTCTTCTTGAGCAACCAAAGAGGCTAAGGGAACATGATTTGGATCAATATGAGCTTTCCCATTAACAAGCATAGACATAATAACATCAATTTTATCACTCAAGGAGGAGGTTTCTTCAACAGAATTTACCTTCTTACCTTGTGGAGCTCTCTCAGTGTGCCATTCAGAATAGTTAATCATCATATTATCCAGAAGCTTTGTTGCAGCACCCAAAGTAATGGTCATAAAGGTACCTCCAGCAGCAGAATCCAGTAGATTTCTTGAAGAATAATTCAATCCTCCATAAAAGGTTTGGACAATCATCCAACCAGTCAGTCCATGAGTGGGACAATTCTTTACCAAGGATTTCATTCTTTCCCAAGCTTGAGAAACATGTTCATTATAAGATTGTTTAAATTTCATTATTTTACTTCTCATAGATATAATCTTAGCAGGAGGATAGTATTTTCCAATGAAAGCATCTTTGCATTTAGTCCAAGAATCAATACTATTTCTAGTTAGGGATTGCAATCATTCTTTAGCTTTTCCTCTCAAAGAGAAAGGAAATAATTTAAGCTTAATAATATCTCCATCTATATCCCTATGTTTTTGCATCTCACAAAGTTCAACAAAGTTATTAAGATGAGCAGCAGCATCTTCAGTACCAATACCAGAAAATTGTTCTCTCATAACAAGATTGAGTAAAGCAGGTTTAATTTCAAATAAAGTAGCTTCTGGAATAGGTGGAGCAATAGGTGTGCACATGAAATCATTGTTGTTGGTGCTAGTGAAATCACACAACGTAGTGTTTTCAAGAGTAGTCATTTTTTGTGTTTTTAATATAAAGAAGAAAACTAGTACAACTAATTTTTGTGTGTTTTTGATAAAGAAACAAGCAAACAAAGCAGAAATAAACTAAGCAAAATGAAAACAACAAAGTAAAGAGATAGGTTATGAGGGACTCCCCTTGAGAAGATGTCCTTGACTCTATGGCAATGGCGCCAGAAAAAGCCTTGATGGTTGGACTCAACACGTCGATCTCATTGGGGAACCCCAAGAGGAAGGTATGATGAGCACAACAACAAGTTTTCCCTCAGTTATGAAACCAAGGTTATCGAACCAGTAGGAGCAAGGAAACACCTCCAAGGTGTTGTTTCCAACTTGGAATCCTGCACAACACAACCACATAACTTTGCCCCCAACTTACAGTGAGGTTGTCAATCTCACCGGTTTTGCTGAAAACAAAGGGTTAAACGTATTGTGTGGAAGACAGTAGTTGCTTGCAGAAAGTAAACAGAAAACAGTAAATATTAGATTGTAGGTTGATGATAAAAGAATGGACCGGGGTCCATAGTTCACTAGAGGTGATTCTCCTTAAGATAGATGACATGTTGGCTGAACAAATTACAACGGGGAAATTGACAAACACCAAGAAAGCATACATGCATATACTAATCATCTTGACTCATTTGAGATTTGATTGGGTATTACAACATTATACATAGACCGTAATCCAACTACATCTATGACTAATAATCCACCTTCAGCTTATCATCCGAACCCCCTCTAGTATTAAGTTGCAAGCAACAGATAATTGCATTAAGCAAAGTGTGTAAAGTAAACAATACGATTGTTCTATGAACAAAGGATTGCTGTTTTCTCCCTAGTAGCAACAACACATCTAGTACCTTAGAGATTTCTGTCACTTCCCCAGATTCCTAGAGGCATGAACCCACTATCGAGCATAAATACTTCCTCTTGGAGTAGCTAGCATCTACTCGACCAAGATAGCTACTAACAACGGAAAGCATGCAAGATCACAAATAACAAAGACATGATAGAATCAACAATCAATCTGAAATAGCAACTCAATATCCATCAGATCCTTACAAACACAACATGTATGATCACAAATAGATGATCTTGATCATGAATGGAGCTCACAAGATCTACACATGGTAGCACAAAGGAGAAGAACCAACCATCTAGCTACTAAATGGACCCATAGTCCAGGGATGAACTACTCACGCATCACACCGGAGGAAGTCATGGTGATGAAGAAGGCCTCCAGGATGATCTCTCGCCTCCGGCAGGGTGCCGAGAAGAGCTTCAGATCCCTCCTGATCTAGGGATGGAGATGGCGACAGCTACAGACTCTTTCGTGGAATTTTGATCGGGTCCCTAGGGTTTTTGTCCTGAAGGTAATATATAGGCGAAGGGGAAAGGTCGGTGGAGTACTAGGGGGCCCACACCCCTGGTGGCGTGGCTAGGTCTGGCCGCGCCACCACCAGGTGTGGCCGCCCTGGCTTCCCTCTTCGTCTCCCCTTCGGACTCCGTATTCCTTCTAGTGAAATATTGACTTGGGCTTTTATCCGGTCCAATTCCGAGAATATTTCCTTACTAGCTTTTCTGAAACCAAAAACAGCAGGAAACATGCAAATGGCACTGTGGCATCTTGTTAATAGGTTAGTTCCAGAAAATGTGTAAAAAATACTCCAAAGTGTGGACAAAACATAAGAAAGTAGATATAAAACAAGCATGGAACATCAAAAATTATAGACACGTTTGCAACGTATCAGAGCGGCTGCCGGAGAACTAGCGGTTTGGGCTGGACCCCTACAGCCACGACAACCGCGCGCCCCGGGTAAGCTTTCTTGCTAGTCGGTTCTTTCTGTTTTTGGCCCACCTTGTTATCCGGCTGAGCTCTTGTCTTCCTTTCTTTTGACAGAGTTTCCCCTGCATCATCCAGGAGGAGGGCGCGATGCCCCTCCAGGTCTTCACGCCTGACCTTCCCGAGCCACGCGCATGCCGGTCCGGCGAGGAGTCGGACGGGGATGCTGACGTCTTCCCTAACCAGAACGACGAGCCGGCCCACGACCCCCACACGCAGGTCAATGAGGAGGACGAAGCCGTGCCGGCTCCTGAACCGGCTCGGCGCCGCGCGGAGGACGGCGAATCTAGTCTGTCGAGCGCCAGGGGGAGTGGCTCCAGCCGGTAGGGCGTCGGAGGAGGCGGGTCCAGCTAGCCCTTCATGGAGGAACTGGCCCCCAAGAGGAGCCAGGGTAGCGCCCTACCCCTCAGCCAGCTTGCCCGCAAGAAGGCACCGCCTCTAGTGGTGCAGGGGTGAGTATTCCTCATTCTTGCCTTGCGTTTCTTCCTCCTCTCTTTCTTTTGCGTGCCTTTTTCTGCCTTTTGCCTTTCTTACTTGCTCCTTTTTCTTATCTTTTTTCCTTTCAGGTCACTCGTCTCCTTCGGTGCCGCCAGCCCGGAGTGGGCACTGACTGGCTCACCGCCCCACGTGCCGGACACCACACCACCTTCCGCTGCCGCCCCCACTCCTTCGCCCAAGGCCTCGCCTCCGCCTCCGCCTCGCGCTGATTCGGCTACTGCAGCCGAGGCTGGGGATGCTCCGCCGACCGTGGTGGTGCAGCTGAACTTGGCTGCAGTGACCCCACAAAGTGGAGGTAGTTCTCCCGCGGGGGTGAGGAGGGCCTGAACTGGCAAGGAGCTCGTGGTCATCACCGACGACAACTCCGACGACGATCCGGGGGAGGAGTGGTGGACGGAAATTTTGGAGGCGAAGGATTCGCTGACCGTCAATGTTGTTGATGACGATGTTTCCCCCGCTGTCTCGCTGGTGGACCTAGTCACCACCCTTGAGATGGCGGTGAAGGAGATCCGGCTGGTGGAAGCCGCGCCCGGGGGCAACCAGACCTTAGAGTAGAAGCTGGCTACCACCAACGGAACCTCCTAGAGTAAGTCTTCTCACCCGGATTCCATGGCCGGTTACTTTCTTCTTCCTCTTTTTTTTGCTCATATCCAGCTTCTTGCAGCTATCATGGTGTGTGCTCAGCGGGAGATAGATCGTCTGAAAAGGGCGAACGACCGTCTGGCGAAGTCCAACTCTACCCTCCGGTTGTAGAATAAGGACTGACACTCCAAGACGGTTGCACTGGAGGCCACCCTCAAGGAGCACGATTCTGCCCTTGCCATCCGGGCCTAGGCCTTTGATATCCTCGACGCCTAGAACAAGGACCAGGAGAAGGATATCAAACGGCTGGCGGACCGGGAGAAGGCCCTGCTTAAGGAGCTGATGCAGATCGGGCGCACCACCAAGGGTAAGTATTTTCCAACTAGCTTTTCCTGTCCGGATCCGGTAGCCAGACCTGACTTTCTCTTTTCTAACAGCATTATATCCCGGTGTAGACTTGCTAGCGTACAACCGGCTGCAGGAGAATTGGCCGCCCTTCTCGGCAAGGAGGCCACTGAGCTGCGCAAAGCGGCTCACGCGGTCTTCGATTTCCTATGGCCGGATGCCGTGGTGCCGGAGGCGATCGCCCAGCTGGTGGCCAAGGTAACGGAGGTGCCGGATGCCGTCGAGCGGCTAAGGGATCTGGTGGCGTGAGCCAGAGCGGAGATGGCGCTGACCTTGATGCTTTCCTGGTACAAGGATGCCCGCATCGAGAAGATCGATGGAGGCTTCCGTGCCGGTGCCAACCTTGCCGCCATTCGCCAAGCCCATCCCGAGCTCCACACTTCTGCCATCAAGATTGCCGGCTACGCCGATGTCGACGAGGTCATCACCGACTCGGAGTCCGCCGGGACACCGGATGCGGGAGCCAAAGCCTCGTCGTAGCCGACTAGCGGAGATGTCGGAGCCGGATCTGCCAGTGTGCCTCCTCCACCTCCTGAAGCTGCCTCCGGCTAGAACCAACCTCATGGCAAGGGTCCTTCCATCTAGACATGCTCCCGGGATGCCGGGTGAAATTGTAATTACTTTGTCTTATTGAACCGGTTTGTTTGCGCCGGCTATCTATGATGCCGGTTGAACCTTGAAAGGACATTTACTGTCATAATCACTTTTGGTGCTTGTTAACAACTAGTAGACCCTTTTTTACAGATTGCTATTGTCTACAGGTTGATATTTTACAAAGTGAAAAGGACCATTTCCTGCGGAACATTGCCTGCATAGTTACTTGTCTCTTGGGAATTCCAGACCGGAGTCTCCAGCTACCAAGACCGGAGTCTCCGGTGTGGTCCGGAGTTTCCCCAGGAGTCTCCGCATGGGGCTTCTGTTTTCCTGCCTGGGTCAGCCAGAGAGGTGGTCCGGAGCTTGGTCCAGAGGAAGGTCTGGAGTCTCCGGTCCGTGCCTCAGACCAGAGTCTCCGGTGTAGAGGTACCGGAGTCTCCGGTCCACTTGGCTCACAAGTGGGCTGGGTCATTTAGTTTGACGGTCCGGAGGCTGGTCTAGAGATTGACTAGAGTCTCCACTGTAGGCCGGAGTCTCCGGTGTGCAGACCGGAGTCTCCGGTCTGACTCTTCTCCAACGGTCAAAAAACGGTTCACTAGTGCGAAGGGATATAAATAGAGGAACTTATCCCCTCCCTCCAGCTGCTCGTCCACCTCAAGAACACCATGTCCATTTGAGCCACCAAATCAACAAGATCTCTTCATCCAACCATCCAAAGTCATTGATCTTTGGAGAATCGAAGGAGGAGGCCTTGATCTACATCTTCACCAAGAGAGATCTTCATTTCCCCCTCATTCACTTGAGGGCCCCCATGCTCTACTGTTTCTTTGGAAGCCCTAGGTTTTGATTTGGTTCTTACAAGCTTGTCTTTGATTGTTTGACAGCTTGCTTGTATTTGGGAGCCTCCAATTAAGTTGTGGATGTGTGCCCCGAACTCGTTGTAAAGGTGTCGGCTTCCACCTCGAAGGTTGCCGTATAGTGGAAGAGGTGAATCGAACCCCTTGGGGTGAGGTTCATCGGAGAACAAGGGAGGCCTCTCGTGGCGTTGGTGGTTTGATACCACCCCCTCTCCAAACATAGACGTACTTCCCTTCAAAAGGAAGGAACTACGGGAAACAAATCCTTATGTCTCCGAGCGCTCCACTTTGGTTACTTCTATCCTTTACCGCACTTTACTAATCTAGTTCTTGCTTAGTTCTTGTGCTAGGTTGACATATAGGTAAATTCACCTTAGTTGCATAATCTAGAGAATTTACCTTTTGTGTCAAACTCTAAATTGAAAAAGAGTAAAATTTGGAGTAACACCTATTCACCCCCCTCTAGGTGCCCATACAATCCTTTCAATTGGTATCAGAGCCTCAGCTCTTTATTCAGGCTTAACCGCCTAAGAGATTATGGGCAACCCAGAGGAGGGAGAAAGTGAGGCTAGCCATTTGGTGACCATGGTAGATCTCAGAAATTTGGAAACAAGCTTGAGCTCTACCTTGGGCAATGAAATCCAACAATTGCGTCAACTTGTTGAGCAACTTTTTAGGGATAAGCAAACCTCACCTCCTCCCCCTCAAGAGGAACCACCACCAAACCCAAAGGCTAATGCTCCGGCTAAGCCTTTGGAGGAAGTGGCGGGGGATGAACATAATTCCACCAACTCCACCACCAAAAAGGGTGATGGGAAGGAAGAGCACCATGCGGTTCCCGGATGGTACTCTCTCGACCCTCCTAGACCTCACCCACATATAAATAATAGAGGCGACCCACCTAACTTAGCTGCACATACTTTTGCTCAATGGAAAGTTTTAATGAAATCTCATGTGCGCAGCTCTTGCATTGATTTGTGGAATATTATTGAAGAAGGACTCAAAATTGAGGATCCAACCAACTTGACAAGAAGAGAAGTGGTCAATAGCCAACTCAATGTGACTGCCTTGCACATGATCCAACTTGGAGTGGGACCAAAGGATTTTCCCCATGTTGAGCACTACAACACCACCAAGGAAGCTTGGGATGCTCTCATTGACTTGTTTGTTGGCAATGAGAGTATGAGAAGAAATAGATATGATTATTTAAGCAATGAGGCCGAAGGTTTCTTCATGAAGGATGGTGAGGATCATGAAGATATGTATCGAAGACTCAAATCCACAGCCACCGCCTTCAGGAATGTTGGTGCCTCTCACATTGATGATGCTTGGATCAAGAGGAAGTATGTGAGTGCTCTCATGCCCTTCAAGCCTAATGACTAGAAGAGTCTCCAAGGACGACACAACTACCATCTCATGACCTCCAATGAAGTTATGCAAGAGATGGCCGCCTTCAAGGTTGCTGCCAAGAATGCCAAAGACGCCCGTGCTCGTGCCATTGGAATGAGTAGTGGTGTCAATCTTGCCTTGAAGGCCAAGGTTGTGGAGTATGATGAAGATGAAGGAAGTGATGAGGGACTTTCAATGAGCCACCCCGAAGATGTCAAGGTTGCTCATGGTGAATACATGGCCTTCTATGCAAGAAACTTTTGGAAACATCCTGCCAAGGCCAAGATGGAAATGCAATGAAGAAGCAACCCCAATGGGAGAAGAGATAATGGGTCCAAGTTTAGAACTTGTTTCAATTGTGGTGACCGCTATCACTTTGTTGCAGCTTGTCCCTATGAGAAAATAGAAGATCATGGGGGTAAACTTGTGTTGAAAAATACCTCCAAAGCTCCTTACAAGAAACCCTTCATCAAAAGAAACTCAACCAACAAGAAGCCGGGAGAAATTGTCTTGATCACACATGAAGAGTTCTCCTCCGATGATGATGATGATGATGATGATGAAGATGAAGAAGAGGATACATAAAGTGGTGTGGTGGCTCTTGCTACTACCTCTACTCCTTCATTCTCACTCTTCGACTCTCCAAATGAGAATATCTCCAACAAGAACGTCATTTGCTTTATGGCAGGAGGAACGGAGACCTATGCTTCCGGAGGGTCAAAATGGGTGCTTGATAGTGGATGCACAAGTCATATGACCGGAAGCACGTCTAGTGTCAAGGAGTTGAGACCAAATGTTGATCATAAATCCGTGACATATGCCGACAAGTCAAAGTCTAAGGTAATGGGTTTCGACAAAGTTGTGGTTGCACACGATATCACTCTCGTGGATGTCATGCTTGTTGAGACCCTTGGCTACAATTTACTTTCATTCCGTGCTCTTGGAAAGATGGGTTTTGCCGTCTTTATTGATAATGATATTGTGATCCTCATGTGGAGCAAGTCTCTAAAGGTCGCTTTCGTTGGGTACATAGAGAATGACTTGTATGTGGTGGATTTCTCGGGGAAAACCACTACAAGTCCGATGTGCTTATTCGGAACGGCCGATGTGGGTTGGCTATGGCATCACCGTCTAGCCCATGTCAACATGAGAACTTTGCAAAGCCTCCAGAAGGATGGTCATATTGTTGGACTAAAGGAAAATGTTTGCTTTGCCAAAGATCGTGTTTGCAGGGCATGTGTTGAAGGAAAAATGCATGATTCTCCCCACAAGCCAAAGAACTACGTCAAGTCCAAGAGGATCTTGGAGCTCCTTCATGTGGATCTTTTTGGCCCCCCTTCTCATGCGAGTCTTGGTGGGAAGAAATATTGTTTGGTGATTGTTGATGACTACTCAAGATACACTTGGGTATATTTCTTCAAGTTAAAAAGTGAGACCCAATAGAACTTCATTGACTTCATCAACATGGCTCAACGTCAACACAATGTCCCAGTATTAACAATAAGAAGTGACAATGGTACCGAGTTCAAGAACTACACATTGAATGGATTTCTTAGTGATGAGGGAATAAAACATCAATATTCCGCTACATATACCCCTCAACAAAATGGTGTAGCGGAGAGGAAGAACTGGACTCTTATTGATATGGCAAGGACTATGTTGGCAGAATTTAAATCTCTATACAATTTTTGGGCTGAATCTATCTCCACCGCATGCCATGCATCAAGCCGTCTCTACCTCCGCAAAGAATTGATCAAGACTCCATATGAAATCCTTACCGGTAACAAGCCCAATGTTTCTTACTTCCGGGTGTTTGGTTGTAAGTGCTTTTATCGCATTAAGGGTATTCATTTATCCAAGTTCGATTCCAAAGCATTAGAGGGTATTTTTGTTGGTTATGGTCTCGAATCCCCCACACTTATAGAATCTATGACAAGCTCTCCAGAATTGTCATAGAATCTTGTAGTGTGGTGTTTGAAGAATATAATGGTCCCCAAGCGGGGCGTGTTGATGTCTGTGATGTAGAGGATGAAATGCCTCAGGATGCCATAGGAAGAATGGGTGCGGGCTTCATCCGCCCTGTTGAGAAACCCCTTATGGCGGATCGAGAAGAACTATGCTCTACTCAAGTGGAGCCCCTCATCTTCACAACATCAACAAGCTCCTATCGAGGAGGACAATGACCCATGCCAAAGACAAGTTGTGGACCCTCAACCCGCTGATCAAGAAGAAACCTCTAGCCAGGAGTTACGTGAGTCTCCATTTGCTAGAATGTCCAGTGGTGCTAAGTCTATTACACAAGGAAGATCTATAGAAACTGCCATAAGGGAAGCTCAATGCCTGTCTAGAAGTATGCTTGATCAAGACCAAGGTCAATGTTTGCCTCCTACAGGAGAGATTGATTCCAATGATGATCAAGGTCAAGTTGATGGTCAAGACAAGGACCAAAATGATGAAGTGATCCCCCCAAGAAACAACAACGAGATCGAAACTCGTCGCCAAGCTAGAATGGATAGAATATTGGAATTAAGAGACCACACTCTTGAGAATGTGGTAGGAGATCTAAGAAGAGGGATATCTACTCGAGCTCAACTGAAGAACTTTGGTGTGCACCAAACACACATTTCCATGGTGGAACCAAAGAAAGTATGGGAAGCCCTTGAAGATTCGGATTGGTTGGATGCAATGCACAAAGAGCTCAAGAACTTTAAGAAAAACAAAGTATGGAAGTTAGTTGAAAAGCCAAAAGATTGCCGCAATGTTATAGGCACCAAGTGGATTTTCAAGAACAAGCAAGATGAGCATGGAATTGTGGTGAGGAACAAGGCAAGATTGGTTGCACAAGGGTTCTCTCAAATTGAAGGCATTGATTATGGAGAGACTTATGCACCCATGGCTCGCCTTGAGTCCATCCGTATCCTTCTTGCTTATGTGGCACATCATAAATTTAAACTACTACAAATGGATGTAGAAAGTGCATTTCTTAATGGTCCATTGCATGAGTTGGTATATGTGAAACAACCCCCAGGGTTTGAGGATCCCAACTTTCCAAACCACGTCTACAAACTCGATAAGGCACTGTATGGGCTCAAGCAAGCCCCACGCACGTGGTATGAGCACCTTAGAGAGTTGTTGTTAGATCGTGGGTTTGAGGTTGGAAAATCGATCCCACTCTTTTTTACTAAGAAGGTCAATGGGGAACTTTTTGTATGCCAAATTGATGTATATGATATTATCTTTGGCTCATCTAACAAAGCTTTTAATGATGAATTCTCAAAGCTTATGACTGACAGGTTCAGAATGTCTATGATGGGAGAATTGAGAGTATCTCTTGGTTTTGAGATCAAGCAAGTGAGAGGAGGAACATTCTTCAATCAAGCCAAGTATACTCAAGATATGCTCAAAAGATTCAACATGAAAGACCTAAATGGAGCTCCCACTCCCATGGCAACAAAGACTCATCTTGAACTAAACCCAAATGGTAAAGATGTGGATCAAAAGGTATACCGGTTCATGATTGGCTATTTGCTTTTCCTTTGTGCATCTAGACCCGATATTGTGTTGAGTGTAGGAGTGTGTGCAAGATATCAAGCGGCTCCTAAAGAAAGCCATTTGATGGCAGTCAAGAGAATCTTTCAATATTTGGTTCATACCCCAAACTATGGTATTTGGTATCCTAGGGGCTCAACTTTCTCTCTTTGTGGGTACACGGATTCGGATTGGGCTGGTGACAAGGATGATAGAAAATCAACCTCCGGGGCTTGCCAATTCCTTGGGAGGTCCTTGGTGTGTTGGTCTTCTAAGAAGCAAAATTGTATATCTCTTTCCACCGCCGAAGCCGAGTATGTGGCAACTGCTAGTGCTTGTACACAATTGCTATGGATGAGGCAAACTTTAAAGGAATACGGTGTCCATTGTGAAAAAGTGCCTCTTCTATGTGACAATGAAAGTGCTATCAAGATTGCATATAACCCAGTGGACCATACAAGAACAAAGCATATTGAGATTCGTCATCACTTCATTAGAGATCATGTTGCTCAAGGTGATATTGAGCTATCATATGCGTCAACCAAAGACCAACTTGCCGACATTTTCACGAAGCCACTTGATGAAGCAAGGTTTTGTTATTTGAGGAATGAACTAAATATCGTGGATTCTAGGAGTTTGACTTGATTACCTTGCATACTCACCTATGTCTTGACCCATATTTGGTGTAGGTGCAAGCATGGAGATAGGGGGAGTGCGGTTCTAATTCATTGGACTATCCCTCCCCCAATAATGCCAACATTAAGAAATTCAATCCTCTTAGTATCATTTAGTGATATGTGAGCATCATTGATGAGTAGTGGCTATGGACCCAAGGATAATTCTTCGCAGTGTCATGCCACAAACTCCTACATGGTGGCTTCAGCCACCACCCTCTTCTCATTTGATAAGTTGGTTCTTAGTTCGGGTTTATTTGGCGCATTAATGAACATTTGAATAGATTTCTATGGTTTTCTTGACTTTTCACAATATGACATCTTAACCCAAGCCTACTCTCTGTCCTAAAAACTCTATCTAATATATGTCCCCATACACATATCTTGGAGTTTGTGGTCAAGGAGGACCGGAATCTTGATACATTGCAAATGTATCTATAATTGTTGATGTTCCATGCTTGGTTTTATCTACTTTCTTGTGTTTTGTCCACACTTTGGAGTACTTTGATTTATTGGAGTAACCTATTAACAAGAGACACAGTGCCAGTTGCCTGTTTCTGCTGTTTTTGGTTCCAGGAAAGTCAGAAAATGAATATTCTCGGAATTGGACGGGACAAAAGCCAAAGTTCCTATTTTACCGGAAGACTCACGGAGCTAGAATACGAGACGGAGGAGGGCTAGGGCCTGGCCACACCACCCCTAGGCACGGGTCCCCCTTCTCCGCGCCAGGGCATGCTGTGGGCCCCCTGGCCGGCCACCGACCTTGCCTCTTTCGCCTATAAGAGCCTCCCGATACCAAAACCCTAAATCACCAATCAGAAATCCACGAAAAGTTCCGCAGCGCCGCCGCCACCGAAGGGGAGATTCGGGGGACAGAAAGTCTCTGTTCCGGCACCCTGCCAGGACGAGGAAGTGCCCCCGGAGCCATCTCCATCGATCTCCACCGCCATCTCCATCACCATTGCTAATTCCCATGATGACGAGGGAGTAGTTCTCTCTCGAGGATAAGGGTTCTACCGGTAGCTATGTGTTCATCTCTCTTTCTATGCATGATCATATTGTGATCATGAGCTTTGTAATCAAGTAGATCTACCTTGCTACTCAGGTGCTTTATTAGATCTCTGCTCTCCCCATGTGTGTGAAAGTGACAGCGTGCACACCATGGTGGCACTTAGGCTAGAGATTACAAATACTTGTTATGAGTTATATTTGGAGTTGGATGTCTCTATGAAATTGTGGTGTTTGTTGGACTCATCTAGTACTCAAGGTGATAGTGTGGGGTTTTCTATATGGGAAAGATGAACTTTGAGGTGTGCTGTTATAGCCCTACCATCGATTAGAGTGTCCAACCAGAGAGTAGTTAAGAGTAGTATCATGAAGAGAATATATTTATATGAGAGTGTTCACTAATGAAAGTATGATCCCTAGGCCTTGTTTCTAAGCACTGAAACACCGTTTGCAACTAGATCTGTTACATGTTTGCTTGCTTCCATCTTTATTTCAGTTTTACTTTAGTCTTTTCCACTCCATCAAGCTATTTTCTATCACCGTTACCACTTATAATCATCTATACCACTTGTATTTCACTATCTCTTCGCCGAACTAGTGCACCTATACACCTGACAAGTGTATTGGGTGTGTTGGGGACACAAAAGACTTCTTGTATCTTGATTGCAGGGTTGCTTGAGAGGGGATACCTTTGACCACTTCCTCCCTGAGTTCGATAAACCTTGGGTGATCCACTTAAGGGAAAACTTGCTGCTGTTCTACAAACCTCTGCACTTGGAGGCCCAACAACTGTCTACAAGAATAGAAGTGCGTAGACATCAAGCTATTTTCTGGCGCCATTGCCGGGGAGGTAAGGTAAAAGGTACTCACATCCTCCGATGTGAGTGCTCGAAGTTATTTCCTTTAGATTCTACAATTATATCTTTTTGTTTCTTGTTTTCACTAGTTAGGCTTAATGGAAAACAACAACAAAATTAGTGAGGTTTATAGTATTTATCTTGAGTTAGGACATGAAGTGTTTGAAGAAAAAATTAAAAAACCTATGGAACTTTATTTGCATGCTAATAGCAATGTTATTAGGATGAATTCTCTGAACACCATTATTGCTAATGCTATGGAAAAGTCTAAGCTTGGGGAAGCTGGTTTTGATGAGCATGATATTTTTAGTCCCCCAAGCATGGAGGAGAAAATTTAGTTTGATGATACTATGCCTCCAATATATGATGATTACAATGATGAATATGATATTTTTAGTCCACCTACTATTGAGGAGAAAATTAATGATTACAATATGCCTCCTATATTTGATGATTATGGTGATGAGAATAATAATGATAGCTATTTTGTTGAATTTGCTCCCACTACAATTAATAAGAATGACTATGCTTATGTGGAGAGTAATAATTATTATATGCATGTGGTATTGGGGATATACTTTCTGGGCATCCTCACAGTTCCTCACTGACCAGGGTGGCCCATTTCGGGTTAGAGCTTTGCTTCACGGGCGGCCCAGTCAGAGAGAGAAGACGGAGTCCAATCCGGCTACGGTAAGGCCTAGAAGACTTACCGACTTAGGCCTGTAATGTTACTTGTAGTTCAAGATGTACTTTGTAACCGACTCTTAGTCGTAGCCGGATAGATCTCTCCTGTAAACCCTAGGCCGGATATCTATATAAGTCGTCCTAGGGAGAGCCTTTAGGGCAACACTCTAGACACCTCAATAGTCTACAATCTCAACTCGCACAGGCGAACCCTTGTAACCCATATTCCGGCTCTGCCGTATTACTGGATTGCTAGCAGGAGTAGGATCCGTCCAAAGCCAGCGGATTTGAACCTGGGTAAACTTGTGTGCTCACCGTCCAGGGACACCATACGTCTCACACCCCTCTCTTCCGCACGCCTCGAGGACCCCCTCATGGCGTACTTGTCATCAATCCGACGACAGTTGGCGCCCACCGTGGGGCAAGTGAGCTTCGGATCTGTGTTCCGAGTGGAATCTGAAAGAATCGGAATCAGCGAGACTATCTCCGTCGGTCGCATCCTCTACGCCAGCGACGTCCCTCTCATCGTTCTCGATGAGACTTGGATTCCGGCTAGGGAGGCCGTGACTGCCTACACAATCATGTCTTTTGGCGAAATCGATGTTTAAATCGGTTTCGCGGAATCTGCCCCACCCACCCCAGCGGTGATGATAGAGGCAGAAGAATCTTTTGGGTACCCTTTGTCCGCGGAGGCGGCAGAGTTCCGGATCTCAGAAAACCCTAATCCCACCCAACCCGCACCAGTTGTGGAGATAGTGGAGAAATCCGAGCCTGAGAAAGACCTAGCGGTTAAAGCCGAATCTAGAGTGGATCTCCTCGAAGAGACCGTATCCCAGATCGACCCACCCGCGGAAGTCGAAATCCAGGAGGAGCATATCAACGACACTGATTCCGGCTCTGATGACGCCGGGACAGACAGACCTTTCCTAAGGTACACACTGCGACGTATGATAATGCAAGATGCAAGCGTAGATGCAATTCTCGAGACCATCAAAAGTTTCGACATGGCTAAACCGCGAGAGCCGCAGGTACCTTAGGAAGCATGCGTCACACTTCGTCGGATACGTGGGATCCGAATCCGGCTCTGCCGATGTTGGAGAAAACACCGACTCTATGCTGGAGGCGATCGGAACAAACGCCGACGTACCCGCATCCTCGGATGAATCGATGACGTCAGCGGATTTCCGAAAGTTCTCCGCGGAATATGAAGAGGAGTATAACTCCAAAGCTGCAGAAGAAGGAGAAGCCATGGATGAAGGATCCGGGGAACACTCTCCCAAAGTGCAGGATGACATGGACGTCGGAGATAATCCCGAGGTCTAGATGTCCGAAAGTACCGATCAGATCTTGAGTCCGGGAAACGGACCCAAAGCCGTCTTTGCTATCGGCGCTGCCAAGAAAGCAAAGAAGAGGAACAAGAAGAACAAGACCCCGGCAAAAGACCCTCTGACAGAGGAGGTGATCACTGAGGAATACGAAGAGGACTCAGATGGAGCACTTATCCCAGAAGAGCCGAAAAAACAAGAATCGGTGGATGGACACGTGATCACTGAGGGTGCGTGTAAACTCATTGATGCTGCATTAACCACACCTATTCCTACAGCTGCAGAACTTACTGCTGAAGAATTGGACGAGAGGGCGCAGGCCCTAGAAGCGCGTCGTCAAGTACTCCTCGATCCGGCATGGGCGCCATGTCCAGAAGTCAAAAACTGGTCTCAGATTCCGACCAATGTCGCACAGATCCGGCATGGGCGGACGTAAGACCCCAGCGCGTCCCGGAGCAGTATCATCGCCCCGAGCGCCGGGAAGACAATTACTCAAGAACTAGATCGTTAGGACAGCACCGCAGGACTATGCGTGACTGGAGCAACATCGCCCCAGCAGCCGAGAAAGAGGCCATCACTGCTCTGAATCCGAGGAATCCTCCTCGACGAGAGTCTAACGATCAAAGGGGGGAAGATAAACAGAAACGTCGGGAGGAGGATCATCAAAAAATTCCACCTCCTAGGCATGCAAGCCGTCCGGCTGAGCCTCACCATAGTGGGAACGACAGACGAAGGAACGACAGAAACCATGTCGGGACAAGCCGGCAGGGGGCTCGTCGTAGTCAAGACCCTCCCCGGAACCGGAATAATGATGCTCCGGACGGAGGCCGGCGATCAGCTGGAAATAATCCAGCTGCCCCACTCTCTCCACCAAGCATTCATCACAACGGCTCTCAAGGGGTCATGGAGGAGGACATGGCGGAGGAGGTGGTGGCAGAAGCCGAAGTCCGGCTCCAAGGCACCACAGCCACTGCCGACATTCGGGACGATCACTATCCCCGAACGACGCAAGGCACATGATCAATTCCAACATAGAGGCGCGGCGCTATGAAAACGATGATATCTATGTGGGCCCAAAATGCTTCGGACCATGCATTAGATCTACAAGATTCCCGGAAGGATTTTCTATCTCAAGACATATCCAAGCCTACGACGGCATTGCTCGGCCAGCCACCTGGCTACAGGATTTTTTCCAAGCTTGCTGCATCGCCAAAGGTGGAAATAGCCTGGTCGCAACCCGATATCTCCCACTTATGTTGCGGAAGACGACACGATCATGGCTTAATGAACTTCTGGAGAACACCATCCACAACTGGTATGACATGCAAAGTGCGTTCTTTCGGAATTTCGAAGGCACGTATCGGAGGCCCTGTACGGTCGGTGACCTACAACGTTGCACTCAGAAGGCCGGAGAAACTTGCCGAGATTACCTCGGATGATGGATCGACACCAAGAACTCCTGCGAAGGAGTAAATGATCAAACTGCGATTGAAGCTTTCATCGCAGGTCTCCCAATTGGTCTACTGCGCCATCACTTGAAGTGCGACAAGGTCACTGATCTGGGAGAGATGATAGAAACAGCGAGCAAATATGCAGATGCCGACGACGATGCAGAGGGATTACTCAATGCCCTAGTTGTGCCTCAGTCGACAAAACAACCAAAGCAACAAGCTCAGAAGCGCAAAGATACCTCGGAAGAGAAACCCAACGCGGAAACAACAGTGGTCACTGCTACTTTCGGGTCTAGAGGACGAGGAGGACGTGGCGGAGGCCACGGGCGTGGCCGTGGCCGTGGCCGTGGGACTTCAAGGGTCCAAGGGAGAGGAGACCAGCAACCAGGCAAAACCTACTCTTGGGCCGACATTGCCAATAACCCATGTGTGCATCACCTAGACGCCAATGGGGGCTCGTCCCACACCAACGCCGAATGTTGTTTCAATGACGACATCAAAAGAGATGACACCGTGGGCTAAAAAGCTATGCGGAAGAAGGGAAAGAAGAATCCCGAAAAAGAAAAAGAGACCAAGGAAGATTCCGACATGGAGGAAGCTGATGCTTCAAATCCCAAGCTGGAAGGGAAGAAAACTTTTCCCACCAAGAAGGACCCTTATGTCACTTTCCTCGGATCTCAACCAACAAAGGTCAAGAAAGCAGTTCTACACGAGCTCAATGCAACAGTTCCGGCTGTCCCCCAATAACTGGACTGGTCGGAAGTGGCAATCACATTTGACCGTGCTGATCATCCGCCTAAGTTGCATAGGTGAGGAAAATACGCCCTAATCGTTAATCCACTTATTGACGGTTATGGTTTCTCCAAGACCCTCATGGACGGTGGTAGTAGTATCAATGTTCTCTATGTCGAAACGCTACGCCGGATGAGGATCTCGGAAACCCAGCTGAACCATAGCTCTATGATCTTTCACGGAGTTGTCCTAGGAAGACAAGCTAATTCCCTGGGAGAGATTACTTTGGATGTTACCTTTGGAACTCCAAAGAATTATCGGACGGAAGCACTTTCCTTCGAAGTGGTCCCGTTCAAGAGCGCATACCATGCTATATTCGGACGTCCGGCTAACTGGGCTTTTATGGCTCGTCCGTGTTACATTTACAATATGATGAAAATTCCAGGTCCCAAAGGTGTGATCACCATCAGGGGAGACCCAAAGAAAGCGCGAGAGTGCGAGGATGGAAATGCCGCCTTTGCCGAAGCCGTGCTGCACGCCCAGGAGTACCAGGAGATCAAGAAGAGCATAGATCCGTCCGAGATGCCCGCAACGAAGAAGGAGGTAACAAAGCCAAATCCGGAGTTCAAGGCATCAGAAGAGACGAAGAAGATGCCATTGAAGGATAATGACCCCTCCAAGGTGACCCAGATAGGCGTAGGCCTAGGTAGCGCATAGGAAAGCGCAATCGTCAAGTTCCTCCAAGCAAATCAAGATATCTTCGCATGGCAGCCATCTGACATGACCGGAGTAGCTAGGGAACTTGCCGAGCACTCTCTAAATGTAAACCCAAACGCTAAACCCGTCAAACAGTCCCTGCGACGGTTTGGCGATGAAAAGCGCAAGGCAATAGGTAAGGAACTAGCACGACTCGAGTTAGCCGGATTCATAGAAGAGGTCATCCACACTGAGTGGTCGGCCAATCCTGTAATGGTCCCTAAAAAGGACACCACTGATTTAAGGATGTGTGTTGATTATACTGCCTTGAACAAGGCTTGTCCAAAATATCCGTTCTCTCTACCTAGAATTGATCAAGTTATCGATTCTACGGAAGGCTCGGAACTCCTCTATTTTCTCGACGCATATTCCGGTTATCACCAAATCCGGATGAAGGAATCTGACAAAGTCAAAACTTCATTCATAACCCCCTTCGGAACCTTCTGTTTTGTGATGATGCCCTTTGGGCTGAAGAACACGGGAGCTACGTACCAGCGCACGATGCAGCGTTGCCTCCACGACCAACTCGGACGCAATGTACATGCATACGTGGATGATATCGCAGTAATGTCCAAAAAGAAGGAAACGCTGATTTCCGACTTGGAGGAAACATTTGCCAATCTACGAAAATACAACATCATGCTTAATCCGAAGAAATGCTTCTTTGGAATACCAGCCGGAAAATTGTTAGGTTTCATCGTGTCTCAGAGAGGCATAGAGGTGAACCGGGACAAAATCAAGGCTATACTCAATATTTCCAGGCCAACTCGCCTGAAGGACTTATAAAGATTAATTGGTTGCATCGCTGCGGTCAGTCAATTTGTAAGCCGGCTTGGTGAAAGAGCCGCACCATTATACAGACTCCTAAAAAAGACCAAGGATTTTGTTTGGACTGATAAAGCTGAAGCTGCATTACAAGACCTGAAGAAAGTACTCTCATCTTCTCCTATCCTGGCAGCACCGGAACCTTAGGAACCGATGTTGCTTTATCTCGCTGCGACAAATAAAGTCGTTAGTATTGTCATGGTGGTGGAGAGACAGGAGGAAAATCAGGAGAACCTGGTGCAGCGTCCGACTTACTTTGTCAGTGAAGTCCTGACAGAGTGAAAACAGCGGTATCCACACTATCAAAAGTTGGCTTACGGTGTTTTTCTAGCATCGCATAAGTTACGACACTATTTTCAGGTGCATCCAATTACCGTGGTGAGCACAACTCCCATGAGAGATATAATCAACAACAGTGACGCCACAGGACGCGTCGCCAAATGGGGCATAGAGCTTTCAGCTTTTGATATTGAGTATAAACCTCGGACAGCAATCAAATCCCAGATCCTTGCTGACTTTGTCGCTGATTGGACAGAGACGAAGGAGAACATGATCCTCCCTGAGTCGAAATATTGGACCCTCTATTTCGATGGGTCTAAGACTCGAGGGGGCTCGGGGGCTGGCGTGGTACTCAAATCACCCCAAGGAGATAAACTTTTATACGTGTTGCAGATCCACTTCACAGCGACAAATAATATTGCTGAGTATGAAGCACTGCTACATGGAATCCGGATTGCTAAAGACATTGGCATCCGATGTTTGATTTGTTACGGAGATTCGGATCTTATTGCTCAACAAGTGTCGGATATTTGTAATGCAAATAAACACATGGCAGCGTATAAAGCTGTCGTGGATGATCTATCTAAATCGTTCGAAGGGTTTGAGGTTCAACACATCCCTCGAGCAGAAAACGAGGAAGCAGATGCACTATCTCGGATAGGCTCTGCACGGAAAGAGGTACCGGATGGCGCTTTTCTAGAGCACGTCAAGGTTCCCTCAATAAAGGGAGTAGATGAGGAATATTCGACCAAATCTGACTCACCTCTAATAGCAGTTCTGGCTGTAATTCCCAGCTGGACTCAACCCTACTTAGATTATCTGGTAGATGGCAAATTACCCGAAGACGAGGTTCTGAGCCGGCAGATGATCCGACGAGCAAAAGCCTATACTATTGTTAAAGGTGAGCTCTATAAACAGAGTGTTTCTGGGGGTTTTCAGCGCTGCGTATCTCCGTAAGAAGGAGTGGAAATCTTAAGGGAAATCCACGAAGGCGAGTGTGGTCACCATGCTACAGCCAAATCTCTAGTGGCAAAAGCTTTTAGACACGGATTTTTCTGGCTTATAGCTCAAGCAGATGCCAAACGATTAGTCAAGATGTGCAAAGGCTGCCAAAAGTACGCCAAACAAGCTCACGTTCCGGCTGATCAGCTGCGAATGATACCTATAACATGGCCTTTTGCGGTCTAGGGCTTGATATGGTAGGACCTTTTAAACGAGCTCCAAGTGGATTTACTCACCTCTTAGTGGTGGTGGATAAATTCACCAAATGGATTGAGGCTAAACCTGTCACTAGTTGTGATGGAGCAACATCCAAAAGATTTGTCAAGGATGTTAGAATCCGTTATGTTTATCCACATAGCATTATCACGGACAACAGGAGTAACTTCTCCATGGGAAAATTGGTGGAATTCTGCAACGAGCAAAATATCCATCTTGACATTGCGTCAGTCGCACATCCACAGGCTAACAGACAAGTCGAAAGAGCAAATGGTTTAATCCTACAAGGGCTAAAACCAAGACTCGAAGCACCACTATGACGTGCTGCGGGGGCTTGGGCAGAGGAATTACCCTATGTAATATGGAATTTACGAACGACTCCAAACAGGTCAACCAGATACACACCTTTCTTCTTGGTCTATGGTGCAGAAGCAGTTCTTCCTAGTGATTTGATTCACACCTCCGCGTATATTGAAGAGGATGCCGAGATTTCTCGACAAAACAATCTCGACTTAGTATAAGAAGTTCGCGTCATTGCTGAAATGAGATCTATAGCCTATCGGCATAAGTTATGCAAGTATCATAGCCAGAGAGTCCGAAATAGATCTTTCAATAAATGTGATTTGGTTCTCCGGCTTGTGCAACAAAGAAAGCACAAACTTTCCCCAGTATGGGAAGGGCCCTTTTTAGTTAGTCGAGTATTGCACAATGGATCGTACTACTTAACTGACATGAGGCCAGTCAAAGAAAGACCTGCTACTAAGAAGAGAAAGAGAGCTGGAGGCAGTACAAATCCGGATGAGTTAGACAGACCGTGGAATATTGCTCAGCTACGTCCCTTTTATTCTTAGTTTATCCTTCTTTGTAAAACATATATATGTACATGTTCTGTGAGAAATAAAAGTTTTGGTTGCCTCAATTTATTATGAGAAGTTTTTGCCATCTTATTTCCGAATGATCATGTCATAGTCGAAAATCCCAGAATGCTTGAAAGTACTTTATGCTCATGTTCGTTCTAGTTTAGATTTCCGATTCTAAAACTACTACCCTCGGGTATAACTCTAAAGTTTCTAGTCTTTACTTTGGTTATTTGTCTGATTACTGGATGCGGGCATTTTTCGAGTAGTGAATTGTTGGTACTAGAAGCCGGTTTTGTTTCCGAGTTTAAACTGGTTTAGCAATTGAGCTCCGTTGCTCGGCAAAGTTTCCGGCAGAAGGTTTAGCCGGCTCACAAAAGGAACGAGGCGGAAGGCCAGATAAGCGATAAGTATAGACAAAAAAATACAAGTACTTATGTAAACATTTTAGGCACGCAAAAAGTTTAAAGCCAAAAGTGCTGAATAGATCAAAAGCTTAGCACTAGCAAAATTATAGTACTGCATATTTACAGGCCCATCATGTTTTTCAGAATAACACAAATATTTCTGTTAATCTATGATGCAGGAGAGTAAGGAGCTACCGGCTCGCTGGATACACCGCCTTGGTATCGTTCCGAGATGTCCACATCCGAGATGGTGCGTTCATCGTCGGAAACTTCGGCTGATTCTTCTGGAGGAGGAGGCAAAGTGTCCACGCGGGTGAAGAAAGGGGTCTCGTAGCTGGTCAAATCAGCCACGTGACACCCATATCCGGCGCAGGAGTGCATAATGGCTTGAAGGTCCTGCTCCTGGCCGTCTTCGTCTACTTTGCAGTACCCTCTGGTCACTTGCCATATTTCCATGTTTCCATGGTGGCTCATGACCATAGTGAGAGCGTTTTGCGCCGCAGTCCGCGTGTAAGACATGTTCCAATCCTGGACAAGTTGCAGCCTCTCCTTTGCCTTGTCCCGCACCTGAAAATCTGACATGCTATGCATGTCCAGAATCTTGAGAGCTTCGCCAATGTCCTCAAGGGATTGGCAAAAGTCGTGAAGCAGGTCACCAACTTGGGTAAGCCGGTGGGTGCAGGGCTCGATGGAGGAAGAGTCCGTCAAGTTCAGAGGACCTATACACAAACCAAGTCAAGAAAATCCGACATTGAGAAAAGTCGAAGAAAGCGGAAAAGTGAGACAGATGGAACATACCGAAAATGACGTCGTCAATTTTGGTCTTCTCTTCCCGAAGACTCTAGAGTTCAGCCCGGAGCGCTTTGGAAAGGT
The DNA here is from genome assembly GCA_916181665.1 of Avena sativa. Classification (NCBI taxonomy): domain Eukaryota; kingdom Viridiplantae; phylum Streptophyta; class Magnoliopsida; order Poales; family Poaceae; genus Avena; species Avena sativa. The sequence goes on from OV702291.1 coordinate 202,930,826, forward strand.
CCCTCTCTCTGCTAAGCTCATTATTGAGGTCTGAGATTTTTTGAACTTGAGCAGCGATCTTGCGATCACGCTCATCAGTAGCCATGGAGGAGGACTCAAGGATTTGAGCAATGCCCTTTTCATGATCCGCCTTGAGCTTATCCAGCTCTTGGCGCAGCTCCTTGTTCTCCACCATGAAAGTCTTGAGGTTCTCGGCCTCTTCAATCATGGCACAGGATTGTTTCATCAGTGCTATAAGTCAAAAAGAACAACAGTTCAGCGAAAAAATTCGACTATGAAAACGCAAAGACAAAGTTTGAGTCTCGGAATGTTTACCTTTGGCCTCATCCTTGGCAACTTTAAGTTCAGCATTTTTAAGTCGGAGAACTTTGATCTCTCTCCACTTATCACAGACATTTTTCAACAAATCCTGGTTATAGGAACATACTTTCTGTAAGTCAGAATACCCAAAGTCAGAAGTCTACTAAAGACTCGGGCTAATATTTTTACTAATATCAGCATGAGCCTTGGGGGCTACACTAGTTCATTCTTTGGCATCCTAATGAAGCATAAACCCGGATTATATATCCTACTTCATGCTTGGGGGCTAGAGGATATGATATGAAATAAAGGAAAAACAAGAGTTGGAATTCCGACTTACATATTGTTCGCGAGTGAGTCTATCCAAACTCGCGTTCACTTCAACGGCAACCTTCTCGGCGAGAGTCAGAGGAATCACTGGTGCTGTTGGAAGCTCACCGGTCGTTATCCTCTCGTCGCGAAGGCGCACCTGGGCAAGAAGGTCAGAGAACTTGATGTCCTCTGCTTCTTGCGCTTCTTCTTCGGCAGATAAGTTTCTTTTCTCTAGGCATTGCCTGGCCAGCCGCTGGATCTCTTGAGTAGATTTCTGGGACAGGCCAAACTTGGCAAGTCCCGGATTGCTGATAAGGTTTTCGGCGAAAGTTTCTGCCGAGGGATCATTACCCAAAGAGGGTTCACCCTTATCTAAATCTGACTCACCCATGGTGACGTCAGTTTGCGATTCAAGGATCGCAGGCTCCGTTGAAGGAGCCGGATCTTCTGCGGAAGCCGGAGAAATCACCGACGTTGCGGAAGGTTGAGGGGCAGGAGTCAGAGGAGCCATGGCGGGAGAAGCTATGGTAAGCTTCGTCTGCCGCAGGGGCTTCCAAGAAGTTCCCTTCCCCTTACCCTTGATGAGCTGTTTAGCTCTAAGAATGTAATAAAGCCGGAAACATTACGTCTCAGAAGAAAATTCGAGTAAGGTACAAAGGCGGAAGTTGTGATTGAAAGATACCTCTTCACGACGGGCACCTCCTTTGTGCCAACAGCCACTGTTGGAGCTTTGTGCTTCTTGAGCACAAGGTCTAGCAATGGTACCACTTCTGTCTCCTGAGAAAACTCTGGTGGATATCCTTCGAGCGGAGCGAATTCTGACTCGGGGAGGTCAGCAAGCTGAAAAGAAGAAAACATATCAGTGTTGCAGTATAACTCGAAGATTGAAATACATAAAAAGGTGTACTGTTAGAAACTTACCAGCACTACGGTTTTTTTTGCCGTATGCATATCCAGAGAAACCTCCGGGATCCTCCTTTCGATCCGCTCCCTTGTCAGCCACTTGATCTGGCTTATATAGCCCTGCATGGTGTAGGCTTTGGGGCTGATGCGGAGGGAGTCTTTCTTGGACGACATGACGGAGTGCATCAATCGATCTCCGTGGTACTGAAGGGGCTGGATCCGACGAGATACCCAGCATTGGACCAAGTCGGATCCCTTCAATCCTTTGTATTTGATCAAGTATTCGATCCGCCTCTTAGCGAGGATCAGATCGTTAGTGAGAGCCGGAGGAGCCTCGTCCCAAGACGGTTGGGCCGTGGCAGCTCCGTCGATGAAAGCCGGCAAAGCAGTGGCTTTTCCGGGAGGCGGAATATACCTATGATAAAAGAATGTGGCTGGCCATTGTTTGACCGGGTCACTAGCTAGGATTTTGGGGTATGCGCTCGCGTCTAAGCGAAAAACTAATAGTACCGGTGATGTAAGGAACACCGGCAGTGATAGAGTTTCTCCGGACATGAAAATAGTACCGGAATAAGGTCAAACTCGGCCTAATGCCGAGAAATCCCTCACACAAAGAAGCGTAAGCACTCATTTCTAAAAGAGAATTGGGAGGAAGATGGTGGAGTTGGACACCAAAATGATCAATCACCTCGGAGAAGAACTACGAGGGAGGGAATGACAAACCTCTGTCGAGGTGGGTGCCGAAGTGGACCCGCTCGCCGGCACACGGGTTGGGGACGGTTTGCTCGGAGCCGCTCCGCCAGTCGCCGGCGCGGAGGAGCCCTTCTGTCTCCATGTTCTTGAGCCTCTCATCGTCAAGTACGCAGGGGATCCAGGCCCCGCGGAAGCTTTCCTTCTCCGCCACCACTTCCATCGCCGCCACTGCCGCCAAGCCAGAAGAGGAAGAGGAAGCCATCTCTCCAGCAGGCAGTTGACCTAGGATGGGCGATGCTGGGAGTTTTTGGGGGGAAAGCAGATGAGCTCTGTGCACGCGGGGGAGAATTGGAGGAGAGGAAAAGGCAAAGGACAGGTGAAGAGAAGCGGAGAAGAATCCTCACCCCTTATATCCACCTAACCGCGCAAAGATTCGTGCAAATACTACAGTGTAACTGCCACGTGTCATGGAAGGAACTGGGAAGGACCCACGCGATGATTACGTCGCCTCGATCTCCGCGCATGCATTGAAACGGCGCCTCGGTTCCGCGAACCGCGGACCCACCAACGGTCGTGCTGACAGAATGCCTGTCAGATGACGTGACTTGACCATGACTTGTGACAGGTGGAGTTAGAGACCAAGTTTCGGCTTAGTTTGAAATCAATCTGGAAAATCCGTGTTGATAGGTCCGACTTATTTTTAAGACCCGGATCGTATTTTTTGTTGTAAAGTTTCAGGAACCCTTCAATATTCTGCAAGCCGAAGATCAAGCTAGACGATGATGAATCCAACTTTGGATCTTGGAGGCCTCCGGGGGCTGCTGTTGGGGATATACTTTCTGGGTATCCTCAAAGTTCCTCACTGACCAGGGTGGCCCATTTCGGGTTAGAGCTTTGCTTCACGGGAGGCCCAGTCAGAGAGAGAAGACGGAGTCCAATCCAGCTACGGTAAGGCCTAGAAGACTTACCGACTTAGGCCTGTAATGTTACTTGTAGTTCAAGATGTACTTTGTAACTGACCCTTAGTCGTAGCCGGATAGATCTCTCCTATAAACCCTAGGCCGGATATCTATATAAGCCGTACTAGGGAGAGCCTTTATGGCAACACTCTAGACACCTCAATAGTCTACAATCTCAACTCGCACAGGCGAACCCTTGTAACCCATATTCCGGCTCTGCCGTATTACTAGATTGCTAGCAGGAGTAGGATCCGTCCAAAGCCAGCGGATTCGAACCTGGGTAAACTTGTGTGCTCACCGTCCCGGAACACCGTACATCTCACACCCCTCTCTTCCGCATGCCTCGAGGACCCCCTCATGGCGTACTTGTCATCAATCCGATGACATGTGGCTCATGATAAGAATGTTTCTTATGATAGTTATATTGTTACTTTTATTCATGATGCTACTGAAAGTTATTATGAGAGAGGGAAACATGGTTTTATGCATCTCAATAATATTAAGTTTCCCCTCTTTATGTTGAAATTTTTGAAGCTACACTTGTTTTGCTTTCCTATGCTTGTTGCTTTGTGCTTTCATGACTTGTTTCTTTACAAGATTCCTATGCATAGGAAGTGGGGTAGACTTAAATGTGTTTTGAATTTTCTTCTTGATGCTCTCTTTTACTTCAATTCATATTTCTTATGTGAGCATCTTCTCAAACTATTAAGCCTAACTTAAAGGCGTTAAAGAAAAGTACTTATTGGGAGATAACCCAAAAGTTTTAGATGAGTCTTGGAAGTTATTAATTTAGTAATAACCGCTCTTTATCCTTTTTATTTGCTTTTTGTGCCAAGAGTAACCTCTAATAAGAGAGAAGTAATGATTGGGAAAGTTGCTGTCCCAAAACAGATTTCTATGCTTCACCGTAAAAATTCGTGTAAAATCTCTGTACGTCGTTTTAATGAGTAAATTTTGTGCTTCTGCCCCAGGTTGTTATCTAACTTTAGTTAGTTCAACACTTTTTGATTTGAGCAACAGAAGGTCTTCGAATAAATTCGTCTTTACCTGCTGGTCTGTTTTGACTGATTTCTGCCATTTTCTGCATTTGCTTCTTGTTGGTTCCTTTTTGAGTACTTTTCAGGAATTGATCTTTTTAAGGGAAGTGATACAGTAGCTAGTGTTCTAATGGAAGTTTATTTGGTGTTAGAACTGAACCTTAAGACTTATTTATCTTGAGTGCACTAATGTTGCTAATAAAGATTGTGTGAAGTTTTTAAGGAAAATTTTTAGGTGTATGGAAGGAATGAGTAATGAGATGAAGGATGGACTAAAAGCTCAAGCTTGGGGATGCCACGCATGTCACCCCAAGAAATATCCAAGAAGTACAAGCGCCAAAGCTTGGGGATGCCCAAGGCATCCCCTTCTTCATCAATAAAAATCCCAGGTTTCTTCCAAACGCTTCATTTTTATTGTTTCATGCACAGTTGTGTTGTTCTTGGAGCGTCTTCTTTTGCGTTTTCGTTTTGGTTTTTTGTTTTCTTGGTTTTCTTAGTTTTCTGAATAAATTGGTTGGACTCCCTCTTTCATACATTGGTTTGCAAATAGTTTGGTTTGGATTGGAAAAGAGTAGGAAAGTTCATGCTTATGTTGTAAAAAGAGCTCGTTTTTGACTGTGGCCTATGCTTTGTCATGCCATGCTTGATATTGTTTTGGCTTTATGCTTAGTATTCTTTGTTGTAGCATGACTTGTTATAAACAATTGATATTGCTTAATGTGCCTTGGATGAATCATGCGTTGTTTTAGCATATTAAAGCATAGTATAGTGGTATTCTCCTTTGATGCTTTATTTGGGTTGACTTGGCGCATGCTCACACCATGTTATGACTATCTCAAGTCACCATAGCCTTTATGATCCTTTAGTTTTCAACTTGTAGTATTACTTTATGCTTTGATCAATGATGTTTTTGTTGCTCTGCATGATTATGGCCATTATTGCTCTCTTAGTTTGTCGCTCCCAGTCTTTTGCTAGCCTCCACAACCAAGTATGAGTTCCACTCATGCATCCAACTCCCTAAACCAAGTTATTCCAAAGAGTCCACCATACCTACCTACTAGCTTATGCTATTCCAAGTATATTCATGCTTTTGTTTACCTTCCAAATTAAACTTGTTATGAGAAAACTAGTGATTAAAGCTCTCACGAACTTGATGGCACACTTTACTTTTATTACCCTTAATAAACTTGAACGATTGTGTAGTCTATGTTGTATATGCTTGCACTTATTTGTTGGGAATTAGCAGAACCATGCTTTCATGGGGAACGCTTTCAACATTGCACTTGGTACTTGTACGTAGTTGATATCATGCTCTTTTGTGTATGGATGTTGTCGGTGTGAAATGAAAGGGGAGCTTGTAAGTCCATGGAGTTATGTATATGTGTTAGAGAAACGCCTAGGCCGCTGGTCTAATCCATGCTGACATGGTGGAAACCTGCAGCGTAACCATAATGAGCTGTCTATGAAGAATTCTTCTTATAAAAAAAGAGTCCTATATTGAGCAAAAAGAGAAAAAAGAAAAAAAAGAGATTATGAAAAGAGGAAAGAGAGAAAAAAAGCACCATATTCCCATGGTAAATAAGAAGATTGCTGAGATGCTCGTTGTCTGCTTGCCTTGTCATTTTGATATGGGGATTCTTCCATATCATCGGGCAAGGGGTACCCCATTGGCGGTTCTCTATGATACAAATGTACTTACGATGACAAGAATTTACCGGTGACTAAACTTGAGTAGCATGAGGAGCGGCCCTCGTATTCAAGGGACATGAGATTTCCAACTTATACTTTGTCAAGCATATACTCCATAGTTTGTTCACTTTAACCTTAATCACTTCAAGATGCTTATGATAGGGGCAATGAGAGCTGAAAGCTAAAAAGTACCATAATTTTTGGAAGCTCTTTATGAGACTTGAATCCCTGCTTCCTTCTATGAAGGGCCTTTCTTTTACTTTTATGTTGAGTCTCCATCTTCTATCTTTATGCACCAACTTTGAGAGCATAGTGGCCATTCTTAGTTCTATGTGCATTGTCACAAGACTAGTTGATTGATGCATACCTTGATATTGCTTGTTTTAAACTATTTGTATCTAGTCACTCTTATGAACTTTGAAGGTGTCCTATGCATTTATATTTGCTACTCTACGAGGGACAAGCTAAATGCTATTATGCTATGTTTTCTTTATGTGAAACAAACAAATGTCTTGCAAACAATTGTTATTCATGATCCTACTCCTGCTAGCAATCCAGTAATACGGCAGAGCCGGAATATGGGTTACAAGGGTTTCGCCTGTGCGAGTTGAGGGTCTAAAGTATTGGGTGTCGCCCTAAAGGCTCTCCCTAGGACGGCTTATATAGATATCCGGTCTAGGGTTTACAGGAGAGATCTATCCGGCTACGTCTAAGAGTCGGTTACATAGTACATCTTGAACTACAAGTAACATTATGGGCCTAAGTCGGTAAGTCTTCTAGGCCTTCCCGTAGCCAGATTGGACTCCGTCTTTCTCCCTGACTGGGCCGCCCGTGAAGCAAAGCTCTAACCCGAAGTGGGCCACCCTAGTCAGTGAGGAACTGTGAGGATACCCGGAAAGTATATCCCCAACAGCAGCCCCCGGAGGCCTCCAAGATCCAAAGTCGCCGATTTATCATCGTCTACCTTGATCTTAGGCTTGCAGAATCTTGAAGGGTTCTTGAAACTTCACAACAAAAAATACGATCCAGGTCTTAAAAAATAAGTCAGACCTTTCAGTTGGTTACTCGGATTTTCCAGCTCGATTTTGAACTAAGCCGGAATTTGGTCTCTAACGCCACCTGACACAAGAATGGTCAAGTCACGTCATCTGACAGATGTTCCATCAGCACGATCGTTGGTGGGTCCGCGGTCCACAGAACCGAGGCGCCATTTCAATGCGTGCATGGAGATCGAGGCGACGCAATCATCACGCGGGTCCTTCCCAGTTCTTTCCACGACGTGTGGCGGTTACACTGTAGCGTTTGCACAAATCTTGGCGTAGGTAGGTGGATATAAGGGGTTCAGATTTCTTCTTCTCCTTTCCACCAGTCCTTTGCCGTTTCCTTCCTTCCCAATCCTCCTGCGCGCACAGAGCCTCCTCGTCCTTCCCCCACAGAAACTCCCAGCGCCGCCCCTTTAAGGTCACCCTCTCACCGGAGAAAATGGCTTCATCATCTTCTTCCTCCGGTTTGGCGGTAGCAGCGGCGGCAGTGAAGGCGGAAGCAGCAGCAGAGAACTAAAGCTACATGGGAATCTGGATCCCCTGCGCTCTTGACGAAGCAGACCTCAAGAACATGGAGATGGAGGGGCTTCTCATCGCCGGCGACTGGCGGAGCGTCTCCGGTGAAACCGTCCCCAACCCGCACGAGGGCGAGCAAGTCCACTTCGGCACTCATCTGGACCGAGGTCTGTCTTTTCCTCCCTCGGGGTTCTTCTCCGAGGTGATAGATTACTATGGAGTTCAACTCCACAATCTTCCTCCCAATTCACTTCTAGAAATGAGCGCATATGCTGCGCTTTGCGAGGGCTTTCTCGGCATTAGGCCGAGCATGCTTCTCTTCCGGTTTTATTTCCATGTCCGGAGGAATTCCATTACTGCCGGTGTTCCTTACATCACCGGTACCATTAGTTTTTCTCTTAGACGAGACCGGGCATATCCCAAAATTTCTGCCAGTGACTCGGTCAAACAATGGCCAGCCACTTTTTTCTACCATAGGGATATTCCGGCTCCCGGCAAAGCTACTGCTTTGCCGGCTTTTATCGACGGAGCCGCCATGGCCCAGCCTTCCTGGGACGAGGCTGCTACGACTCTCACTGATGATCTAATCCTTGCTAAGAGGCGGATCGAATATCTGATCAAGCATAGTGGTCTGAAGGGATCCGACTTGGTCCAGTGCTGGGTCTCACGTCGGATCTAGCCACTTCAGTACCACGGGGATAGACTGATGCACTCCATCACGTCTTCTCCAACCGACTCCCTCCGTGTCAGCCCCAAAGCCTACACCACTCAAGGTTACATAAGCCAAATCAAGTGGCTGATCAAGGAGCGGATCGAAAGGCGGATTCTGGAGGTTTCTCTGGACATGCACACGGCGGAAAACCCCGTGGTGCCGGTAGGCTTCTATCATCACATCTTTTATGTGTTTCTATCTTCGAGTTATATTGCAATACTGATATGTTTTCTTGTTTTCAGCTTGCTGACATCCCCGAGTCGGAACTTGCTCCGCTCGAAGGATACCCTCCGGAGTTCTCTCAGGAGGTGGAAGTAGTTCCACTGCCGGATCTTGCGCTCAAGAAGCACAAAGCTCCGACAGTAGCGGTTGGCACAAAGGAGGTGCCTGTCGTGAAGAGGTATCTTTTCAGTCACAACTTTTCCGTCTTTGTACTTTACTCAAATTTATTTCCGAGATGTAACATTTCCGACTTTGTTATCTGCTCAGAGCAAAATCGATCATCAAGGGCAAGGGGAAAGGTATTTCTTTGAAGCCCTTACGCCAGACGAAGCTTACCATAGCTTCGCCTGCTGTGGCTCCTCCGACTCCGGCCCCTCAACCTTCTGCAACTCCGGTTATCTCGTCAGATGCTGCAGAAGATCCGGCTCTTCAAACGGAGCCTGCGGTCCTTGGGTCGCAAACTGACGTCACCGTGAGTGCGTCAGCTCAATATAAGGGAGAATCCTCTTCGAGTAATGATCCCTCGGCTGAAGTCTTCGCCGAAAACCTCCTCAACAACCCGGGTCTTGCCAAGTTTGGCCTGACCCGGAAATCTGCAGAGGAGATCCAGCGGCTAGCCAGGCAAGTCCTGGATAAAAGCCATTTATCCCCCGAGGAGGAAGCGCAAGAAGCAGAGGACGTCAAGTTCTCTGACCTTCTCACTCAAGTCCGCCTTCGCGACGAGAGGATTAGGACTGGCGAGCTTCCAACAGCCCCAGTGATCCCTCTTACTCTTGACGAGAAGGTGGCCGCTGAAGTGAACGCGGGTTTAGATAAACTCACCCGCGAGCAATATGTAAGTCGGAATTCCAACTCTTGTTTTTTCCATTATGTTATATCATATCCTCTAGTCCCCAGGCATGAAGTAGGATATAGAATCCGAGTTTATGCTTCATTAGGATGCCAAAGAACGAACTAGTGTAGCCCCCAAGGCTCGTGCTGATATTTAGCAAAAATATTAGCTCGAGTCTTAAGTAGCTTTCTGACTTTGGGTATTCTGACTTACAGAAAGTATGTTCCTATAACCAGGAATTATTGACCAATGTCTGTGATAAGCGGAGAGAGATCAAAGCTCTCCGGCTTAAAAATGCTGAGCTCAAAGTAGCCAAGGATGAAGCCGAAGGTAAATATTCCGAGATTCAAACCTTGTCTTTGCTTTTTTCAATGTCGAATTTTTCTGAACTTGTTATTCTTTTTTGTCTTACAGCGTTGGTGAAACAATCCATCGCTATGATTGAAGAGGCCGAGAACCTCAAGACCCTGATGGTGGAGAACAAGGGACTTCGCCAAGAGTTGGATAAGCTCAAGGCAGATCATGAAAAGAGCATAGCTCAAGTCCTTGAATCCTCCTCCATGGCCACTGATGAGCGTGATCGCAAGATTGCTGCTCAGGATAAAATAATCTCGGACCTCAAGAATGAGCTTGGCAGAGAGAAGGACATATCCCAGGCGCTCCGAGCTGAACTCCAGAGTCTCCGGGAGGAGAAGACCAAGATTGACGACGTCATTTTTGGTACGTTCCACCTCTCTGACTTATCTTTTCTTCGACTTCTATCAATGTCGGTTTTTCTTGACTTGTTTTGTGTATAGGCCCTCTAAAGTTGACGGACTCTTCCTCGTCTGAGCCCCGCACTCACCGGCTTACCCAAGTCGGTGATCTTCTTGATGACTACCGCCAGTCCCTTGAGGACATTGGCGAGTCTCTCAGGATTCCGGACATGCCAAGCATGTCGGATTTTGAGGTGCGGGACAGGGCCAAGGGGATGCCGCAGCTTGTTCGGGACTGGAACATGTCCTACACGCGGACTGCTACGCAGAACGCTCTCACCATGGTCATGAGCCACCATGGAAACATGGAGATATGGCAAGTGACCAGAGGGTACTGCAAGGTGGACAAAGACGGCCATGAGCAAGACCTTCAAGCTATCATGCACTCCTGCACCGTATACGGGTGCCACGTAGCTGATCTGACCAGCTACGAGATCCCCTTCTTCACCCACGTGGCTACTCCGCCTCCTCCTGTAGAAGAAGCCGAAGAAGTTTCCGACAATGAACGCACCAACTCGGATGCGGACATCTCGGAAAGATATCAAGGCGGAGTGACCAGCGAGCCGGCAGATCCTTCATCTCCTCCTGCATCATAGACCAGAAATTTATGTATTATTCCGGAAAAACCTGATGCGATTGTAAATATTAAGTACTATTTATCTTTGCAAGTGCTAAGCTTTTGATCTATTCAGCACTTTTGACTTTTGAAATTTTTGCGTGCCTGAAATGTTTACACAAGCACTTATATTTTTCGTCTCTACTTATCGTTTATCTGGCTTTCCGCCTCATCCCTTTCGTGAGCCAGCTAAACCTTCAGCCGGAAACTTTGCCGAGCAACGGAGCTCAATTGCTAAACCAGTTTAAACTCGAAAACAAAGCCGGCTTCCAATACCAACAATTCACTACTCAAAAAATGCCCGCATCCAGCAATCAGACAAATAACCAAAGTAAAGACTTGAAATTTTAGAGTTATACCCGAAGGTAGCAGTTTTAGAATCGGAAATCTAGACCAGAACGAACATGAGCATAAAGTACTTTCAAGCATTCTAGGATTTTCGACTATGACATGATCATTCGGAAATAAGATGGTTTAAGAACTTCTCAGAAAAACTTGAGGCAACCAAAACTTTTATTTCTCACAGAACATGTACATATGTATGATTACAAAGAAGGATAAACTAAGAATAAAAGGGACATACCTGAGCAATATTCCACGGTCTGTCTAACTCATCCGGATTTGTACTGCCTCCAGCTCTCTTTCTCTTCTTAGTAGCAGGTCTTTCTTTGACTGGCCTCATGTCAGTAAAGTAGTACGATCCATTCTGCAATACTCGACTAACTAAAAAGGGCCCTTCCCATACTGGGGAAAGTTTGTGCTTTCTTTGTTGCACAAGCCGGAGAACCAAATCACCTTTATTGAAAGATCTATTTCGGACTCTCTGGCTATGATACTTGCGAAACTTCTGCTGATAAGCTGTAGATCTCATTTCAGCAACGACGCGAACTTCTTCGACTAAGTCGAGATCATTTTGTCGAGAAATCTCGGCATCCTCTTCAATATACGTGGCCACTCTAGGAGAAGTATGAATTAAATCACTAGGAAGAACTGCTTCTGCGCCATAGACCAAGAAGAAAGGTGTGTATCCTGTTGACCTGTTCAGAGTTGTTCGTAAACTCCAAATCACAGAGGGTAGTTCCTCTGCCCAAGCCCCCGCAGCACGTCATAGTGGTGCTTCGAGTCTTGGTTTCAGGCCTTCTAGAATTAAGCCATTTGCTCTTTCGACTTGTCCGTTAGCCTGTGTATGTGCGACCGACGCAATGTAAAGTCGGATATTTTGCTCATCACAGAATTCGGCCAGTTCTCCCATAGAAAAGTTACTCCCGTTGTCCGTGATAATGCTATGCGGATAACCATACCGGATTATAACATCCTCGACAAATCTTTGGGCTGTTGCTCCATCACAACTAGTGACAGGTTTAGCCTCGATCCACTTGGTGAATTTATCCACCATCACTAAGAGGTGAGTAAATCCACTTGGAGCTCGTTTAAAAGGTCCTATCATATCAAGCCCCCAGACCGCAAAAGGCCATGTTATAGGTATTGTTCCCAGCTGATCAGCCGGAACATGAGCTTGCTTGGCATAATTTTGGCAGCCTTTGCATCTCTTGACTAAACGTTCAGCATCTGCCTAAGCTGTAAGCAAGAAAAATCCATGTCGAAAAGCTTTTGCCACTAAAGATTTGGCTGCAGCGTGGTGACCACACTCGCCTTCATGGATTTCCCTTAAGATTTCCACTCCTTCCTCCGGAGATACACAGCGCTGAAAAACCCCAGAAACACTCCGTTTATGGAGATCACCCTTAACAATAGTATAGGCTTTTGCTCGTCGGATAATCTGCTGGCTCAGCACCTCGTCTTCAGGTAATTTGCCATCTACCAAATAATCGAGATAGCATTGAGTCCAGCTGGGAATTACAGCCAGACCTGCTATTAAAGGTGAGTCAGATTTGGTCGGATATTCCTCATCTACTCCCTTTATCAAGGGAACTTTGAGGTGCTCTAAAAATGCGCCATCCAGGACCTCTTTCCGCGCAGAGCCTATTCGAGATAGTGCATCTGCTTCCTCATTTTCTGCTCGAGGGATTTGTTGAACTTCAAATCCTTCGAACGTTTTAGATAGATCATCTACGACATCTTTATATGCTGCCATGTGCTTATTTGTATTACAAATATCCGAGACTTGCTGAGCAACAAGATCTGAATCTCCGTAACACATCAAACGTCGGATGCCAATATCCTTGGCAATCCGGATTCCATGCAGCAGTGCTTCATACTTGGCAATATTGTTTGTCGCTGTGAAGTGGATCTGCAACACGTATAATAGTTTATCTCCTTGGGGTGATTTGAGAACCACGCCAGCCCCCGAGCCCCCTCGAGCCTTAGACCCATCGAAAAAGAGGGTCCAGTATTCTGACTCAGGGAGGACCATGTTCTCCTTCGTCTCTGTCCAATCAGCGACAAAGTCAGCAAGGATCTGGGATTTGATTGTTGTCCGAGGTTTATACTCAATATCGAAAGCTGAGAGCTCTATGCCCCATTTGGCGACACGTCCTGTGGCATCGCTGTTGTTGATTATGTCTCTCATGGGAGCTTTGCTCACCACGGTAATTGGATGCTCCTGAAAATAGTGTCGTAACTTACGAGATGCTAGGAAAACACCGTAAGCCAACTTTTGATAGTGCGGATATCGCTGTTTTGATTCTGTCAAGACCTCGCTGACAAAGTAAGTCGGACGCTGCACCAGGTGTTCCTGATTTTCCTCTGGTCTCTCCACCACCATGACGATACTAACGACCTTATTTTTCATAGCAATATAAAGCAACATCGGTTCCTGAGGTTCTGGTGCTGCGAGGATAGGAGCAGATGAGAGTACTTTCTTCAGGTCTTGCAGTGCAGCTTCAGCTTCGTCAGTCCAGACAAAATCTTTGGTCTTCTTCAGGAGTTTGTATAATGGTGTGGCTCTTTCACCAAGCCGGCTTACAAATCGACTGACCGCAGCAATGCAACCAGTTAATCTTTGTACGTCCTTCAGGCGAGTTGGCCTGGAAATATTGAGTATAGCCTTGATTTTGTCGCGATTCACCTCTATGCCTCTTTGAGACACGATGAAACATAACAATTTTTCGGTTGGTATTCCAAAGAAGCATTTCTTTGTGTTAAGCATGATGTTGTATTTTCATAGATTGGCGAACGTTTCCCCCAAGTCGGAAATGAGTGTTTCCTTCTTTTTGGACATCACCGCGATATCATCCACGTATGCATGTACATTGCGTCGGAGTTGGTCGTGGAGGCAACGCTGCATCGTGCGCTGGTACGTAGCTCCTGCGTTCTTCAGCCCAAAGGGCATCTTAACAAAACAGAAGGTTCTGAAGGGGGTTATGAATGAAGTTTTGACTTTGTCAGATTCCTTCATCCGGATTTGGTGATAACCAGAATATGCGTCGAGAAAACAGAGGAGTTCCGAGCCTGCCGTATAATCGATAACTTGATCAATTCTAGGCAGAGCGAACGGATCTTTTGGACAAGCCTTGTTCAAGGCAGTATAATCAACACACATCCTTAAATCAGTTGTGTCCTTTTTAGGGACCATTACAGGATTGGCCGACCACTTAGTGTGGATGACCTCTTCTATGAATCCGGCTAACTCGAGCCGTGCTAGTTCGTTAGCTATTGCCTTACGTTTTTCATCGCCAAACCGTCGTAAGGACTGTTTGACGGGTTTAGCGTTCGGGTTTACATTTAGAGAGTGCTCGGCAAGTTCCCTAGGTACTCCGGTCATGTCAGATGGCTGCCATGCGAAGATATCTTGATTTTCTTGGAGGAACTTGACGAGCATGCTTTCCTATGCGCTATCTAGGCCTACGCCTATCTGGGTCACCTTGGAGGGGTCATCATCCTTCAATGGCGCTTTCTTCGTCTCTTATGGTGCCTTGAACCCCGGATTTGGCTTGGTAACCTCCTTCTTCGTTGCGGGCATCTCGGACAGATCTATGCTCTTCTTGATCTCCTAGTACTCCTGGGCGTGCAGCACGGCTTCGGCAAAGGCGGCATTTCCATCCTCGCACTCTCGCGCTTTCTTCGGGTCTCCCTGATGGTGATCACGCTGTTGGGACCTGGAATTTTCATCATATTGTAAATGTAACATGGACGAGCCATAAAAGCCCAGTAAGCCAGACGTCCGAATATAGCGTGGTATGCACTCTTGAACGGGACCACTTGGAAGGAAAGTGCCTCCGTCTGATAGTTCTTTGGAGTTCCAAAGGTAACATTCAACATGATCTCTCCCAGGGAATTAGCTTGTCTTCCTAGGACAACTCCGTGAAAAATCACAGAGCTATGGTTCAGCTGGGTCTCCGAGATTTTCATCCGGCGTAGCGTTTCGACATAGAGAATATTGATGCTGCTACCACCGTCCATGAGGGTCTTGGAGAAACCATAACCGTCAATAAGTGGGTTGACGATTAAGGCGTATTTTCCTCGCCTGTGTAACTTAGGCGGATGATCATCGCGGTCAAACATGATTGCCACTTCCGACCAGTCCAGATACTGGGGGACAGCCAGAACTGTTGCATTGAGCTCATGTAGAACTGCTTTCTTGACCTTTGCTGGTTGAGATCCGAGGAAGGTGACATAAGTGTCCTTCTTGGTAGGAAAAGTTTTCTTCCCTTCCGACTTGGGATTTGAAGCATCAGCTTCCTCCATGTCCGAATCTTCCTTGGTCTCCTTGTCTTTTTCTTTCCCTTCTTCCGCTTAGCTTTATAGCCTGCGGTATCATCTCTCTTGATATCGTCATTAAAACGACATTCAGCATTGGTGTGGGACGAGCCCCCATTGGCGTCTAAGTGATGCACACATGGGTTATTGGCAATGTCGGCCCAAGAGTAGGTTTTGCCTGGTTGTTGTTCTCCTCTACCTTGGACCCTTGATGTCCCACGGCCACGCCCGCAGCCTCCGCCACGTCCTCCTCGTCCTCCAGACCCGGAAACAGTAGTAACTACCGCTGTTTCCGTGTTGGGTTTTTCTTCCGAGGTATTTTTGTGCTTCTTAGCTTGTTGCTTTGGTTGCTTTGCTGACTGAGGCACAGCAACGGCATTGAGTAGTCCTTCTGCATTGTTGTCAGCATCTGCATACTTGCTCGCTGTTTCTATCATCTCTCCCAAATCAGTAACCTTGTCACACTTCAAGCGATGGCGCAGTAAACCAATAGGGAGACCTGCGATGAAAGTTTCAATCGCAGTTTGATCATTTACTCCTTCGCAGGAGTTCTTGGTGTCAATCCATCGTCCGAGGTAATCCCGGCAAGTTTCTCCGGCTTTCTGGGTGCAACGCTGTAGGTCTCCAACCGTACAGGGCCTCCGATATGTGCCTTCGAAATTCTGAAAGAACGCACTTTGCAAATCATACCAGTTATGAATGGTGTTCGCCGGAAGTTCATTGAGCCATAATCGTGCTGTCTTCCGCAACATAAGTAGGAGATATCGGGTTGCGACCAGGCTATTTCCGCCTTTGGCGATGCAGCAAGCTTGGAAGAAATCCTATAACCAGGTGTCTGGCTGAGCAATGCCGTCGTAGGCTTGGATATGTCTTGAGATAGCAAATCCTTCCTTGAATTTTGTAGCTCTGATGCGTGGACCGAAGCACTTTGGGCCGACGTACACGTCATCGTTTTCATAGCGCCGATCCTCTATGTTGGAGTTGATCCTGTGCCTTGTGTCGTTCGGGGATAGAGATCGTCCCGAATGGTGACTGTGGCTGCGGTGCCTTGGAGCCGGACTTCGGCTTCTGCCACCACCTCCTCCGCCATGTCATCCTCCTTGCCCTCCATGGGAGCCGTTGTGATGACTGTGTGGTGGAGAGGGTGGAGTAGCTTGACTACGACGAGCCCCCTGTCGGCTTGTACCAGCATGGTTTCCGTCGTTTCTTCGTCCGTCGTTCCCACCATGGTGAGGCTCAGCCGGATGGTTCTCATGTCTAGGAGGTGGCATTCTCTAACGATCCTCCTCCCGCCGTTTCTCTTTATCTTCTCCCCTTTGATCCTTAGATTCTCGTTGGGGAGGGTTCGTCGGATTCAGGGCAGCGATGGCGTCTTTTTCGGCCGTTGGGGCGACGTTGCTCCAGTTACGCGAAGTTTTGTGATGCTGTCCTGAAGATTCGGTTTTTGAATAATTGTCTTCCCTGCGTTTGAGGTGATGGTACTGCGCCTGAACATAGTGGGATCTTACGCCTGCCCATGCCGGATCTGTGCGACATTGGTCAGAATCTGAGACCAGTTTTTGACTTCCGGACAGGGCTACCTTTTGCTACTCCAGTCCCTTGTTGAGTAACTTGATATCCAAACAGATCTCCTCTGGTCCTGGATTAGCCGATAGAATTTCTCGGGCTCCCATGGTATTTTGTACTGGTGTTGGGTATACCCAATCTCCGTTGCTATCTTTCCGTGGATTCCCCATCTCATCTCCAAAAAGGACGACACGGACATGTGGGAATTGGTTGTCATCTATGTGACGCTTCCGTGTCTTCTGATGTAGACGAGACATGTATTCCTTGTTTGACATGCGTTTCTTCTCCACCTCGATGTATTTGGCTTCATCGAGGAGTTGTTGACGACGCGCTTCTAGGGCTTGCGCCCTTTCATCCAGCTCATCTGCAGTAAGTTCTGCAGCTGTAGGGATAGGTGTGGTTAGTGCGGCATCGATGAGTTTACGCGCACCTTCAGTGATCACGTTTCCATCCACCGATGCTTCTTTTTTCAGCTTGTCTGGGATAAGTGCTCCATTCGAGTCTTCCTCGTATTCCTCGGCAATCACCTCCTCTGTCAGAGGGTCTTTTGTCGGGGTCTTGTTTTTCTTGTTCTTCTTCTTTGCCTTCTTGGCAGCGCCGGTAGCAAAGACGGCTTTGGGTCCGTTTCCCGGAGTCAAGCTCTGATCGGTACTTTCGGACATTTGGACTTCGGGATTATCTCTGATGTCCATGTCATCCAGCGCTTTGGGAGAGTGTTCCCCAGACCCTTCAACCATGGCTTCTCCATCTTCTGCAGCTTTGGAGTTATACTCCTCTTCATATTCCGCGGAGAACTTTCGGAAATCTGCCGACGTCATCGACTCATCCGAGGATGCGGGTACGTCGGCGTTTGTTCAAATTGCCTCCAGCACCGAGTCGGTGTTTTCTCCAGCATCGGCAGAGCCGAATCCGGATCCCACGTATCTGACGAAGTGCGACGCGTGCTTCCTGAGGTACCTGCGGCTTTCGCGATCAGCCATATCGAAACTTTTGATGGTCTCGAGGATTGCATCTGCGCTTTCGCCTTGCAGTATCATGCGTTTTAGTGTGTACCTTAGGAAAGGCTTGTCTGTCCCGGCATCATCAGAGCCGGAATCAGTGTCGTTGATATGCTCCTCCTAGATTTCGACTTCCGCGGGTAGATCGATCTGGGATCTGGTTCCTCCATGGAGATCCACTCCAGATTCGACGTGGACCGCTAGGTCTTCTTCAGGTTCGGGTTTCTCCACTATCTCCGCAACTGGTGCGGGCTGGGTGGGATTAGGGTTTTCTGAGATCCGGAACTCTGCCGCCTCCGCGCACAAAGGGGACCCAGAAAATTCTTCTGCCTCTATCATCACCGCTGGGGTGGGTTGGGCAGGTTCAGCGAAACCGATGTAAACATCGATCTCGCCAAAAGACATGATTGTGTAGGCAGTCACGACCTCCCTTGCCGGGATCCAAGTCTTGTCGAGAACGATGAGAGGGACGTCGCTGGCGTAGAGGATGCGACCGACGGTGATAGTCTCGCCGATTCCGATTTTTGCAGATTCCGCTCGGAACGTAGATCCAAAGCTCACTTTCCCCATGGTGGGCGCCAACTGTCGTTGTATTGATGACAAGTACGCCATGAGGGGTTCCTCGAGGCGTGCGGAAGAGAGGGGTGTGAGACGTACGGTATTCTGGGACGGTGAGCACACAAGTTTACCCAGGTTCGAATCCGCCGGCTTTGGATGGATCCTACTCCTACTAGCAATCCAGTAATACGGTAGAGCCGGAATATGGGTGTGGCATCCCGCAAAACCACTACTAGAAAATCGCGTTGTTTTTGTGCATTGCATCATCATGACCGCATGCTCATGTCATCATGCCACATTGCATTTGAGCATCGTCATCATCTTGCATTTGCTTGCATAAAACTATTTTCGGAAAAACCTAATTTGTTTTCTAAACGCCCCGTCTTTGTCAAACGCAAAACCCGGGTCACCGGATTATTTTGTTTTGTCGGCCAACGGAGTTGCAAAAGCCTGTTTGAAATAAATAAAATATTTAATTATTTTAATGGGGGCAGTCGAACGGGCCGACCCGACCCAGTCGACCACCCCCAGTACAAAATCGGTCCACCCCAAAACCCCTTTTACACCCAGACCTAGTCTACCCACAACCCCTCCACCTCACCCCGCCCAATAACCTGCCGCCACCTCACCCTCTCCCTCCCCTCTAACCAACCCCATGCCGCCACCTACCCCCCGCTCCCTCACCTCCACTCCACCTGGTACACACGCTTCCACCCTCCCAACCGGCCCACCTAGGACCGCACCCACCTGTCCCCACGCTCGGTCCCACCCCCACCCACCGACACGCCTCCCCACGCGGCCTCTCTCTCCCGCACCCGCGTCTTCCTCCCCGAGCAGCCGCCGCCCCTCCCGAGCTCGCCCCCTCTGCCTCGCCTGGGCCTCGCCCCGTCGTCGACCGCGATCCCCGGCCCTCTCGCCTTCCCCATCCCCGGCAGCCGCTCCGCCCCGAGTCCGCGAGGCCCCCTTCTCGCCGGTCCCGCGCCGTCGCGCCCGCGCCTCCGCGCCACCCCCCACCTCGCAGCCCTTCCGCTCTCCGGCCCCGCCTCCTCCGGCTCCGCCCCGACCCCGCGCAGCTCCCCCCGACCGCGGCCTCGGCCTCGCCGGCGACCTCGCGCCCTTCCTCCCCGAGCAGCCGCCGCCCTCCCCTTCCTCTCTGCTCCGGCTTCTGCCGGCCGCCGGGCCTCAACCGCCGTCGTCTCCCGCATCCTCGAGCGCGCCCGTGGCCACCGTCGACCTCACCGCCAAGCTCCTCGCCGCCCGGTCCGTGCCCAAGCTCGCTGCCATCCTCTGTGCCGAGGCCGCATGTCCTCTGCATGCATGCTGCTGCTGCCGTGGCGTTTTGGTGCTAGTCAGGGTACCTCTAGTACCAGCGGGTTTTCTCCATGTGTCATGTTTTGGTGCTGGTCAGTAGAAGGACGGACATGATCTCCAACACGGCCGCTAGTAACCTCATCGTGGAACGCCAAGCCCTCCTCGGGGACCCGAGAACGCTCCCGGATACACCGAGTTCTCCATCGAGGACACCAAGACCGTCGACATGAAACCAAATAACGTCAAGCACTTCGCCGCGGAACGCCAAGTACTTCACCCCGGACATCGAGACCCTGAACGACAAGTACTCCTTCCCGGATGCGATGCTCGAGAACCCGGTCGGCAAGAACACCGACGCAGAACGCCAAGTCCTTCTTCCCGGACGCCGATTCTGCCGAGACGAACCCCAGATCCGAACCCTGAGACCGACCCCGGACCCCCGGAACCCCAAGATCGTCGAGACCCCCTAATGTGTGAACCCCTTCCCGAAACCCTATTTTATAACATAATACAACCTGTTGCATAATAATTGTTCATCTCGCATGCATATCATGTGGTTTGGGGGCCTTATGCCGATTCACCTCATAATTAAATATGGGGCCCATATGCGGGCAAATCTAGTCTTATATTGGCCTCATTTAAATTTGTGTAGCGAACCGATGACATAATCTTGCCTTGTTAAGACAACATTTAAATTGCAGGGTTCTAAATAACTTGAACCGTTTAATTAATTGTCGGGACCCCCGGTTCCGCTTAATCTTGCCCAATTGCATTGCACCCTTGCCATGTCATACATCATACATGCATCATGCCGATCTTTTGCCGTAGTATTAAATATTGCATCCGGTGTTTATTCTAGTGTTTTGCTTCTTCGCGGATAAGGCCGTTGAGTTGATGTGAGCTTCGCCCCGATCTTCGGATGAACCTTCGGCAATGTTTTTCAGGCGAGCACCTCCCTCCTTTCTACCTATCTTACTTTTATAGTATTTATTCCCTCCTGTTGATCTATTGCTATCTGTGTTGCGATGCTCTAGTTTTCGTGCCCGTGATATCCCTTGCAGACTCATATTGCCTTGGACACATCCTATTACCTGTTGTTTGGTAGATAGTTGGACCTGCGCGTCGTAGTCGCTTGCTCAAGTGCTGTTGCGTGTCGTCAAGTACCACAGTTGTTGGAGTATTGCCGCCTGTTCGATGTTGGAGATGATCTTGGCTATATTTATCGTTAACTTTAATTACTGTTTAATAACTAAAATTGAAGTAGGTAAGCAGAGGCACAGGTGGGCAATAGATGTTATTTGGTTGTTAACCGTCCACTTGTGTCCCGTAGGACCCCGAGTACTTGATACCTGTTCCTTGAATATTCGCGCTATCCACATCCGGGAGGCTTATGGACCCCCCTGAGCCAGAGCTTGATTCATTCTTATTTCTTGGGGCCACAAACTAGTTTGAGGTTTTATTTAAATTGTGCGATGGATAGCACACTATACTGTTTAGGAATTGTGACCCGTTTTCGCGGTATCGACAAGCCCAGTTTTGGGTTCCCAGTCGTTTACAGCCGGCCCCACAAACCTTTAGTCCGTCTCGGAGTCAGCTAACTTCGTTGCGGGTATACTTAAAGGGGTGGCCCCCTGAAATATTTCTGAATCCTGTGATTGCTTTGTCGTGAAAGCCTCGTTGGGTTTTGATTTGGTTTTTCCGAGGTTGATCGAGTGTGTGTTGCTATTTGTGCACCCCGGCCGGGTTAAAACTTTCTGAAAGCCGTGTCCGCGGTTATGGACGACTTGGAGCACAGTATCTCGATCATAGACAACTATAACTAAAGTAGTGCTATAAATTTGACTTTATAATGACTAGTAATCAGCTTCACTATAATGGAATGGCCAAATAAAACTTCCAACAAGTGCTTGTTTGAGTTGTCGCTTGCGACCATTGTACCTGACTAGTAAGTATGGCAACTATAACGGAATGGATAAATAAAAATACCAACAACTGCTGGGTTTTGGGCTTATCTCATGCTATCTGTATCTGATTAGTAAGTGTTGCAACTATAACGGAATGGTTAACTAAAAGTGCCCACTGCTTATTTTTTTATCAGGATGACTATCTATGTTTGACTAGTAATTGCTGCAACGATAACTGAATAAATAAAACTGCCAACTGTGTGAGTTCCTCGGTTGACTTCCTCGTTTGGTCTCGAGGGGGAAATACCAGGATGGGTATGTTTGGTGGTAGCATCAGGTTGGTTCCGATTAGGTCTTTCTTATCCCTCTCTGATAGCCGTCAGTTATCTCGGGTCTCTATAGATTGTTTAGTGCATGCCGCGCTGCCGCTCAGTCCACCATACCTTTGTAGGCGAGGACCGCCGAATTCTAGTCTCGCCGTGTACTGGCCTCAGTACTGACGCTCCTCTTTTTCCTTTGCCCTTCGTCGGCACCCCTTTTGTTTAAGCAGGTTTTGAGATCGACGTTGTTAGCAGGGTTACCCTTCCGGCTTGGCCTGGGCAGGGTTATGGACGCCATTGGTTATTCTTCAGGGCTCTTAGCCCCATTTGCATCTTGTCCGTAGTCGGACGCCCTATCATTTTCAAGGTGATTTGGATCTTTGTATATTATAGCTGTATTCTTGACTCATTGAGTCGCTGTTATATATATCTGTTCTGTGGGTCCCATCGAGGACTGTTGTGTAATGTTATTACTTCGTTTTCCACCCGCACGAAAGTGCCTAGTGGGCACCTTTGAATCGTTTCTATGCGGGTTTGGCGGGTTTCGCTAAAACTTGCATAGGTCCGATTCTGAGGGTGTTACAATGGGTTACAAGGGTTTTGCCTGTGCGAGTTGACGGTCTAAAGTATTGGGTGTCGCCCTAAAGGCTCTCCCTAGGACAACTTATATAGATAACTGGCCTAGGGTTTACAGGAGAGATCTATCCGGCTACGTCTAAGAGTCGGTTACATAGTACATCTTGAACTACAAGTAACATTATGGGCCTAAGTCGGTATTCTGGGCCTTCCTGTAGCCGGATTGGACTCCGTCTTTCTCCCTGACTGGGCTGCCCGTGAAGCAAAGCTCTAACCCAAAGTGGGCCACCCTGGTAAGTGAGGAACTGTGAGGATACCCGGAAAGTATATCCCCAACAGTATCTATAATTTTTTATGTTGCATGCTTGGTTTTATCTACTTTCTTGTGTTTTGTCCACACTTTGGAGTACTTTTCATATGATTTCTTGGACTAACCTATTAACAAGAGCCACAGTGCCAGTTGCCTATTTTCTGCTGTTTTTGGTTCCAGGAAAGTTAGAAAATGAATATTCTCGGAATTGGACGGGACAAAAGCTCCTATTTTACCGGAAGACTCACGGAGCGAGAATACGAGACGGAGGAGGGCCAGGGCCTGGCCACACCACCCCTAGGCGCGTGTCCCCCTTGGCCACGCCAGGGCATGGTGTGGGCCCCCTAGCCATCCATCGACCTTGCCTCTTTTGCCTATAAGAGCCTCCCGATACCAAAACCCTAAATCGCCAATCAGAAATCCATGAAAAGTTCTGCAGCGCCGCCGCCATCGAAGGGGAGATTCAGTGGATAGAAAGTCTGTGTTCCGGCACCCTGCCGGGACGGGGAAGTGCCCCTGAAGCCATCTCCATCGATCTCCACTGCCATCTCCATCACCATTGCTGATTCCCATGATGAGGAGGGAGTAGTTCTCTCTTGAGGCTAAGGGTTCTACCGGTAGCTATGTGTTCATCTCTCTTTCTATGCATGATCATATTGTGATCATGAGCTTTGTAATCAAGTAGATTTACCTTGCTACTCAAGTGCTTTATTAGATCTCTGCTCTCCCCATGTGTGTGAAAGTGACAGCGTGCACACCATGGTGGCACTTAGGCTAGAGATTACAAATACTTGTTATGAGTTATATTTGGAGTTGGATGACTCTATGAACTTGTGGTGTTTGTTGGACTCATCTAGTACTCAAGGTGACAGTGTGGGGTTTTCTAGATGGGAAAGATGAACTTTGAGGTGTGCTGTTATAGCCCTACCATCAATTAGAGTGTCCAACCGGAGAGTAGTTAAGAGTAGTATCATGAAGAGAATATATTTATATGAGAGTGTTCACTAGTGAAAGTATGATCCCTAGGCCTTGTTTCTAAGCACTGAAACACCGTTTGCAACTAGATCTGTTACATGTTTGCTTGCTTCCATATTTATTTCAGTTTTACTTTAGTCTTTTCCACGCCATCAAGCTATTTTCTATCACCGTTACCACTTATAATCATATATACCACTTGTATTTCACTATCTCTTCGCCGAACTAGTGCACCTATACACCTGACAAGTGTATTGGGTGTGTTGGGGACACAAGAGACTTCTTGTATCTTGATTGCAGGGTTACTTGAGAGGGGATACCTTTGACCACTTCCTCCCTGAGTTCGATAAACCTTGGGTGATCCACTTAAGGGAAAACTTGCTACTGTTCTACAAACCTCTGCACTTGGAGGCCCAACAACTGTCTGCAAGAATAGAAGTGCGTAGACATCAAGTCTCCGGTGTGTTCACACCGGAGTCTCCGGTGTGGGCCAGAGTCTCCGGTGTAGATAAGAGTCTCCGGTCCGGACGGTTTCTGTCCACTTAAAGGGAGGATGGGTGAACTGAAACTGCAGTTTCATTCATCCACCCCCGTCGTCCCCTCTCTACCCCGTCGCCTCCTCTCCCAAATCTCCTCCTAGAGGTCAAGAAGCCCCTGGGATCCGCCGTGCCGCTAGCCAATCATCTCCCCTCCACCATTGGGTGATTCCCACCGGTGGAATCAATCCCATGGACAGATCTGGTACGTCTCCTCCTCTTTTCTCACCTAGGGTTCTTCCCTTGCTTTGTTTTGGAGGATTGGTACTATTTTTGCCCACGGGAATCCCTTTTTTGCGTGCACACGAGTACTTCACCCTTGTTACCCTGCCCGATCTGTTGGATTCAACACCATTGGAGCCTCCCTGATCTTCCCCCGAGTCTCCCAATCAGAGACTCCGGCCGGCCGGAGACTCTGGTCTGAGCCGGAGACTCCGGTATGGACCACGGAGACTCCGGTGTGGTTTGAATCTGACATATCTTGCATGGCCTCAAGGGTCCTGTGCTGCCTCCTTGGGACATATATACTTACCTCCATGCTATCTCCCTCGCTGCTTTTCACAGGTTCTGGCTCTTGTCGTCCTCCTCGCACCAAAGCCAAGATGAAGAGAGGGGATCCTCGCTATGATGAGTCTGAGGGTCAGTACATTGTGCCCCATCCAACCGTAGACAGCAGGCCCGTGACGCAGCCTATATGCAGAGGGAGCAGGAAAGGGTTGAGGAAGAGAACCGTGCCAAGAGGGCAAAATATGACAACCTTCAGTCTTTGGCCTGCATGTCTAAGAAGGATTACCGTGAGATGCAGAAGACTAATTTCTATGCCTTGTCTCGCACCAGTGATGACCCATGCTATTGGAGGAAGGAGCAAGCTGTCTTCATGAAAGAAATTTACAACATGCTCAAGAGATCCCCCGTGTGCCCCCAGAAATACTTGAGTGTTGAGCATATGAGGAAGAGCCCCTACTTCTCTGATGCACTGTGGATTAGTGAGAAGTTGGGCTGTTCAACTTGATGGAGCTTCGTGAAGACTACAACATCACCCTTGTGCAACAGTTCTACGCCACAGTTGTGTTTGGGACTGACCAAGCCAGGACTATGACTTGGATGACTGGCAACCACCGCTGTTCTGCAACTTTCTATGACTTTGCTAAGGCCATCTTTGAGACATTCTAGGGGGTGTCTACTCATGTTGCAGTACGCATGCACTCAGCAGCTCTTGGGGTGAACAAGAACAAGCTTGCCCCTTTATATGGTAGTGAGGGTGTTGTGGGGGGGGGTCCAAGGGACTCAAGCCTCTCTACAATCTGATGTTGAGGATCTTCCGCCAGACCATTTCCCCTAGTGCTGGGAATGATGATGATGCCATCATATGTGGTTTGGTCAACTTGTTGTATCATACCCACAGGATCTACATGGCTGGCCCCAATGCAAATGCTGATCCTATTGATGTTATGGATTACATATTTGAGGAGATGTAACATGCCTTCTTATACAAGAAGGCCCCACCATATGCACCACTGGTCATGTGACTCATCAACACTCAGGAACATGGTTCTCCGCTTGATTTGCCTCCCAACCTTACCGAGCAGACTCTCGTATCTCTAGAGCAGAAAGGGGAAATGAGGGCTCCTCCTAGATGCTCACATGCACATGTGGAGGAGGAGATCTCAGAGACCGAGAGGGCCCCTGATGACCCACAAGTATAGGGGGTGTATCGCAGTATTTTCGATAAGTAAGAGTGTCAAACCCAATGAGGAGTAGAAGGTGCTGGCTAGTGGTATGGATCAGGAATTTTCTGCAAATACTTAACAAACGGGTTTTTAGGGGTTTTTGATAATGGAAGTAAATAAAGTACAAGTAAATAAAAGACAATAAGAATAAATGGAGCAATGGCCCAATCCTTTATTCGGCAAAGGACAAGCCAGTTGTATTACATAAGATGACCAAACGTTCTCGAGGACACATGTGATTACCGTCAAGTGCTTTCGTTTCACTATAGTTGATTAATCTTCTTTAGTTTGCTAAGTGTTGTGTGGGCGAACCTGTGCTAATGTACCGATCTTCCTAGGACTAATACATACTTGTGATTATACCCCTTGCAAACATCCGTAAGTACAAGAAAGTAATTAAGGTAGAAACCTAACCACAGCTTTAAACTCTAAGACCCTGACGTCCCTTGTGTAATGGTTTCCTAATGGGGGTTCAGGTTTCTGTCACTCCGGCAACCCCTACGATTAGTAGACAAATACACAATGCATTCCCCTAGGCCCATATAGGTGAAGTGTCATGTAGTCGACGTTCACATGACACCACTAGAAGAAGTACACCACAACTTAAATATAAAACTATTGAATCTTTCTCAACACAATTCCACTACTAACAACATGACTTCTCCCATGTCCTCAAGAACAAAACAAACTAATCACAAGATAGCATATGGATCATGATCAGAGATGGAATAATTATGTATAACAATCTGAACATAAACAATAATTCAACGGTTCACTCAATAGCATCAACTACAAAGAGTAATCAACACCGGGAAAGTTTCCCCTAAGAACTATGCAAGATTCAACCCAATTCAGCGATATAGAGATGGTGATGATGGTGCTGGTGGTGATGATGGTGATGATGATGATGATGATCCCGATGAAGTCCCGCTTGATGGTGGTGTTGATGGTGACGATCTCCCCTCTCTGGGAAGGAATTCCCCCGGAAGAATTCTGTCTACCGGAGAGATCTTTCTCTCTCGTTGTTTTTCGCCCTGCAGAGGCAACGGAATCTTTTTGTGGTCGCTCCCCGAGTCTTAGGGTTTCGGGAGGATAATATACGCTAGAGGGGAGAGCCAGGGGTGGACCGAGGCGGCCACACCACCTGGTGGCGCGACCTAGGCTGGCCCACGCCAGGGGTGGGTGTGGGCCCCATATGGCCCATCTCATCCTCCCCTTCTGGCTTCCTTCGTCTTCTGGAAAAATAGGATTTTCCATGTTTTTTCCCGGATTTTCTGATCTTCGCGAATTTTGCCTCCAAACAGCACCTTTTCCATCAGAATCCTGACTGCAGCGGTCCATGCTCCAAAAGTCATCAACCATGCACAAACAGATAAAATAACATAAGTATCATCCCTTAATATGAAATATATCAATGAATAACAGCAAATTATGATATAGAATAGTGATGCAAAATGGACGCATCAACCCCCCCAAGCTTAGACTTCGCTTGTCCCCAAGCGAAACTTGGCTCAATAAACATGGCCTTAGGTTTATGGAGTGAAGAGTCGATAAAAGAATACGGACAGGAAGCATCACATTCATCAATACATAGATCATAATAGAAGACAACTCACTATTATATAACTTAACTTGCAATAGGTAAAGGAAACACAATAAAGATACATAAAGTGAATCATAATTGGTAATGGAAAACTTACCTCTTGGTCGAAGAATAGTTGGCAATTTGTTGGAGTTCACAAATAACTGATTTTCAATGATAGCTTTCAAAGTAGTAGACACCAAGATAAGAGCAATGTGCAAAACAAGGAACATAAGAAACATGATTGAATAAATCATCATATGAATGAATGGAACACAACTCAAAATGCTTGCTGAGGTAGAAGGGAATAGGTTTACCAACTCAACTGAAAAGTAAAAGAAAGGCCCTTCGTAGAGGGAAGTAGGGAATTCAAGTTTCATAAAGAGCTTCCAAAA
Source organism: Avena sativa (assembly GCA_916181665.1). Classification (NCBI taxonomy): domain Eukaryota; kingdom Viridiplantae; phylum Streptophyta; class Magnoliopsida; order Poales; family Poaceae; genus Avena; species Avena sativa. The sequence continues at coordinate 202,958,835 of OV702291.1, forward strand.
ATTATGGTACTTATTAGCTTTCAGCTCTCATTGCCCCTATCATAGGCATCTTTAGGTGATTAAGGTTAAAGTGACACAACTAAGAGGATATGATTAACAAGTTATAAGTTGAAATCTCATGCCCCTTACTTACGAGTACCAAACCTCATGCTACTCAACTTGAGTCACAAGTAAGCTCTTGTCATTGTAAATACATATGTATCATAAAGAACCGCCAACGGGGTACCCCTTGCACATGATACAGGAGCTAACCCATAATCAAAATGACAAGGCAAGCAGACAATGAGCATCTTAGCGATCCTTTTATTTGCTATTTGCATAGGTTTTTATTGAGGATGCTTCATAGAGTGCTCATTATGGTTATGCTGCAAGTTTCCACCATGATTAGGCATGGCTTAGGCTAGCGGCACAGGTGTTTCTCTAACACACATATAAACTCCATGATATTACAAGTTCCCCTTTTATTTCACACCGCCGAGATCCATAAGCAAAATAATCATCATATCAACGAGGTACAAAGTAACAGTGCAATGTTGAAAGCGTTCCCCATGATGCATGGTTCTGCTAACTTCAACTTATGAAGCGCAAGCATATACACAACAAAGATGGACACAATGGTTCAAGTTTATTGATTGCAAGAAAGAAAAGTGTGCCATCAAGTTCGTGAGAGCTTTAATCACTAATTTTCTCATAACAAGTTTAATTTGGAAGGTAGATAAAAGCAAGAATTTACTTGGAATAGAAATAGTGCTAATAGGTAGGTATGCTGGACACAAATGGCATAGGTTTGGTTTAAGGATTGGATGCACAAGAAGAATTCCCTCTTAGTACAGGTTTTTGGCTAGCAAGGTGGGGTAGCAAGCATAAGAGTTGAAGGAAACAAACAAACATACAAGTGATAAAAACAAACATGCAAACTTCCTCGGAAGCACAAAAGATCTTAACTAGAGAATACTAAACTTATGAGCAAATCAAGAAAGAAAGATGATGAAATTATGTTTCTTTAAGAGTACTTTTATCTTTTTCATTCAACCCTCAAAAATAGTGTTGCTACTGACCAAGCCAGGTTTGCCAAAACCAACTAATATTAACTCAATGATCCCAAAGTGCTACCAATACTAACGACAAGATCAATCATATAACCATGAATTGAAAACTAATATAAGATATGCAAAAGAGTAAATGATAGAACTTCTCATTAATATTCCATAACGGTAACTCACACCAAGGGATACATATCTAAAGAGAGAGGGGACACTTCCATAATGCAAACCATCCTACATGATAACTCCTCTATTCATGATATGACTCTACTAAAAAGGTAAAAAGATAGAAGATAGTGATGTGATATCGCGACACTCCCCCAAGCTTGGAACAAACCAAGGGGATGCCAAAACCTAATGACGAATTACTCCTTCGGTGGTGGTGGTATCCTCTCGATGAGCTCTTTGATTAGTTTCCCCAAGTCCTTAATCTCGAAGGTGAGATTACGAATCAACTATGAGTTTTGCTCAATGCGGCTCATGATCATGTCGGGTTGAGAATTCCAGCTCTTGCGATTCTTTCCCCACTCTTCCTCCTTGAAGTCTTCTTTTCCTGCATGGCTAGAACGAGGCAAATCCCAATTGGAGGGTAGTTTCCCCTTGGGCATATTCTGGTATTGATGTTCATGGATAAGGGTATGGAAAGGATTCTTGGTGCGTGGAGGAAGTGACCGTGGAGCCAAGCAGTGATGAGGAGTTTTCTACCCAGTCTACATCCGTGCAGTCCTTCTAACCCTGGTAGGTTTTGTCACCACTCCAATGCTTGCAATGGTAGTGCCGGTGTGTGGATGTTGGCCTTGCTTTGTCTCCATTTCACCTTCACTCTTGATCTCCTCCTCCAGATCGGGGTCTTGGAGATCTTCCTCCATAGGCTCCTTTCCCTTTCCTTGGCGGACACCATTGTGCCTCTAAACTTTCAAAAATAGTTCCTGACAGAAATAGATCGAAACGAAAAACACGACGAGAACACGATATATGAACCTCGGGGGATCCGGGGGATTATATATTACGAAGTTTCACAATAAAAGGAAGGTACTCGGAGAAAACGGGTCGGAGACGGTGGCCGAGGTGGCCACACCACCTGGTGGCGCGGCCAGGGGTGGGCCCGCGCCACAGGGTGGTGTGAGCCACCCTGGCTCCGTTTCCGTCCCTCTTTCGCTTCATAGCTTTCCTTGTTGGATAAAAACTGCAAAAATATAACTGGACAGATCTTTCGTGGAACTTTTCTTACCAGAACTGTTACCTATTCGAAAACGGACTCTGCAGGTCTCTGAATTTGGTATTTAGTAGATTCTTCCGGAGTCACCACTTGAATAACATCAATATCTTCATCTTCATATACTTATTGCTCGAGTCATGAAACCTTTCACTTCCTTATTACACCATTATCTCCACTAACCTGGAAATTTCTTTCACACAAAACTTCACACATTTCTCATTAGCAACATTAGTATAAGTGAAGTGATAAAACCTTTTGAGTCCAATTTCAACTGAAAACCATCAAAACATAAGCTACTGTAGCAACTCCTTCCGAAAACCCAAAAATAATTCAAAAAGGAAATCGATTAAAGAAGCAAATGCAAGAGTGGCAAAATCTATCAAAACAAACCAGCAGGTAACGATCAATTTTTTTGAAAATCTTATGTTGGTCAAATAAAAATGTTCAAAACTAACAAAAGTTAAATAACAACCTGGGGCAGAAGCACAAAAAATTACAGCTCAATCCGACATACAGAGATCTCTCACGAATTTTTACGGTGAAGCACAAAAATCTGTTTCGGGAAAGCAACTTCCCCAAATCTTACTTCTCTCTCATGAATTGAAGCGAAAGAGAGAATTAAGAAGCAAAAATACACATGCTTAAGTCTAACCCACTTCCTATGCAAAGGAATTTTGTAAACAAACAAGTTGTTGAAACCATAAACTGTGAGCATAGGAAGGCAAAAGAAGTGCAACATAAAAACTTTCAGCATAAAACGAGGAAACTTGATATTATTCAGATACATAAGAACACTTTTCCCTGTCTCATAGTAACTTTCAGTATCATGCATAAACTTAACAATATACTTATCACAAGGACCATCGTAACAATGATCAGTTATTCTAACAGAAAACACAGGAATACTAGTTCTTATAATACTACTTTGTGAAACAATATTAGAGGTATCCTTACAAAGGATAGTGTGTCCCTCTTGTACATATTTAGTGACAAAGTCTTTCACATTTGCTATTATAGGTTCATCATCCATTTGTTTATCAAGTTCAACATCTTTATTTGTTCTTTCATCAACCATACTAGCTATCATAGAATGTTCCTTTATCTTAACTGGGAAAGGGATTTTCTCAATGTAAGGTTTAGGTAAAACATGATTAGCAGTATAAACTTCAGTATTTCTTGTAGGAACATTCTTAGCAATATCTTTATAAGGTTCATGATACTTATTCCACTTCTTTTTAGGCACTTCAATGTAGGAAGCAAAAGCCTTAAAATAAGTTGCAATAGCTTGAGAGTCTAGACCATAAGCATTTTTAATATTTTGAAAGTCATTAGTTCCCATAAAAGATTCAATTCATTCATAATCATAATTTATACCTTACTTTCTTCCTTTTTCATTCTCCCATGCTTCAGCATTATCTTGAATACGGTCCAGAAGAAACCATTTAGCTTCTTCTTCCATGCGAGTGAATGATCCAGCACAAGAAGCATCCAATAAATACTTATCATGAAGAGAAAGCCTTGCATAAAAGTTATTGATAATAATATTGTTGGGGAGCTCATGAATGGGACATTTGAGCATTAGTAACTTCAATCTCCCCCAAGCTTGAGTTGTATTCTCTCCATCAAGTGGCCAAAAGTTGTATATTTGATTCCGATCTTTATGAATCTCACTAGGAGGATAAAACTTTGAATAAAAGAGAGGTACTATTTCCTCCCATTCAAGAGCTTGACCATTCTTCAGCAACTTATACCATTCCTCAACTCTTCCTTTCAGTGACAATGAGAATAACTTCTTCTTAACTTGATCTGTAGTAATACCTGCACACTTGAACAACCCACATAATTCATGTATAAAGAGCAAATGATCACCAGGATGGACAGTTCCATCCACAACATAGTAGTTATCCATAACACGATCAATAATTCTCGTAGGTATTTTAAAAGTATCATTCTCAGTAGGTGGTGGTTCGTCTACTACCTTAGCAGTGGTAGTAGCATTACGAAATAAGAAACTCAGCGAATTATCCATATTGAAAATAAAGCAACTAACAGAAATAAACAATACTCACAGTAGAGGTTTCCTTTACCAGTTCCACTCTCCAATAGCGCTTCACTCCCTGACAACGGCGCTAGAAAATAGTCTTGATGACCCACAAGTATAAGGGGTGTATAGCAGTATTTTCGATAAGTAAGAGTGTCGAACCCAACAAGGAGTAGAAGGTGCTGGCTAGTGCTATGGATCAGGAATTCTCTGCAAATACTTAACAAACGGATTTTTAGGGGTCTTTGATAATGCAAGTAAATAAAGTACAAGTAAATAAAAGACAATAAGAATAAATGGAGCAAGTGTCCCAATCCTTTATTCAGCAAAGGACAAACCGGTTGTATTACTTAAGATGACAAAACGTTCTTGAGGACACATGGGATTACCGTCAAGTGCTTTCGCTTCACTATAGTTGATGAATCTTCTTTAGTTTGCTAAGTGTTGTGTGGGTGAACCTGTGCTAATGTACCGACCTTCGTAGGACTAATACATACTTGTGATTATACCCCTTGCAAACATCCATAAGTACAAGAAAGTAATTAAGGTAGAAACCTAACCACAGCTTTAAACTCTAAGACCCTGACGTCCCTTGTGCAATGGTTTCCTAACGGGGGTTCAGGTTTCTGTCACTCCGGCAAACCCTACAATTAGTAGCCAAATACACAATGCATTCCCATAGGCTCATATAGGTGAAGTGTCATGTAGTCGACATTCACATGACACCACTAGAAGAAGTACACCACAACTTAAATATCAAACTATTGAATCTTTCTCAACACAATTCCACTACTAACAACATGACTTCTCCCATGTCCTCAAGAACAAAACGAACTACTCACAAGACATCATATGGATCATGATCAGAGATGGAATCAATATGTATAACAATCTGAACATAAACCGTAATTCAACGGTTCACTCAATAGCATCAACTACAAAGAGTAATCAACACCGGGAAAGTTTTCCTAAGAACTATGCAAGATTCAATCCAATTGTTACAGCGATATGGAGATGGTGATGATGGTTCTGGTGGTGATGATGGTGATGATGATGATGATACCTATGAAGTCCCACTTGATGGTGGTGTTGATGGCGACGATCTCCCCTCTCCCGGAAGGAATTCCCCCGACAGAATTCTGTCTGCCGGAGAGATCTTTCTCTCTTGGTGTTTTCCGCCCCGTAGAGGCGACGGAATCTTTCTGTGGTTGCTCCCCGAGTCTTAGGGTTTCGAGAGGATAATATACGCCAGAGGGGAGAGCCAGGGGTGGACCAGGGCGGCCACACCACCTGGTGGCGCAGCCTAGGCTGGCCCGTGCCAGGGGGTGGTGTGGGCCCCTGTGGCCCATCTCAGCCTCCCCTTCTGGCTTCCTTCGTCTTCTAGAGAAATAGGATTTTCCATGTATTTTCTCGGATTTTCTGATCTTCGCGAATTTTTCCTCGAAACAACACCTTTTCCATCAGAATCCTAACTACAGCGGTCCATGCTCCAAAAGTCATCAACCATGCACAAACAGATAAAATAACATAAGTATCATCCCTTAATATGAAATATATCAATGAATAACAGTAAATTATGATATAGAATAGTGATGCAAAATGGACGTATCAGCCCCCTCTCCTCCTAGGGCTCGGAGGAAGAATGCTTCGAATGCACCTCTTCCTCCCATGACACGTGACTATGTACATGAGAAGGTCAATAAGGCCTCATTCTAGGAGAGGACCCTGTGTTGCATGAATGTGGACATCCGTAAGCAACAGCATGCTTCCTACAAGAGCAACCGTCGCATCAAGAAACTACTCAAGGAGATCAAGACTCAGGGTGAAGCGAATGATGAGGAAGGTGAGGATGAGTACACTGACAAGCATGACGCTCAGCCATCCACCGAGTCAGACTACACTCTTTCTTTTGGGGCATGGAATGCCCAACAAGACAGTTTGGTGGATTGGAAGACCTTTTCTGATGTCACTTCTGGGTATGGCTACCAAGGTACCTCCTCTTCTCGCCCTCACGGCAAAGGGCTTGCAGCTCCATATGGTGATGAGGACTATGATGACGATGATGAGGATCAGGATATGGATGAGGAGGACGAGGAGGATGATGACGAGGACTACTGATCCGTTGGGGCGCTAGCTTAGGTCTTTTCCCTTTTTAAGGGGGAGAAGACATTGTCATTGGGATTTGCATGGGCTTGGGCTTTGCTTTGATTCTTATTTGCTATCTCGACTTCCGTATCTATTTTCCTTATGTTATTGCGAGACACTATTTGCTATTTGTGTGTGACTCTGCGGGTGCTCCTACATTATTGTAACTCGTGTGAGAACTATTTGTTCTATCCATGTTCTACCTACCATGCTTGCTTTACATGTTTATCCTTGTGCACAAAGGCATAGGGAGCATGTCCATACTCTGTCATAAGTCATTGCAAACTATTTTTCATGCAAAATCACTAGTTGTTATCGAACACCAAAAAGGAGGAGATTGAAAGGACATTTAATGTCATAATCACTTTTGGTGTTCGTTAAAAACTAGTAGACCTTTTTTTACAGATTGCTATTGTCTACAGTTGATATTTTACAAAGTGAAAAGGACCATTGGCCTACGGAACATTCCCTGCATAGTTACTTGTCTCTTGGGAATTCCAGACCGGAGTCTCTGGTCTACCAAGACTGGAGTCTCCAGTGTGGTCTGGAGTTTCCCCAGAAGTCTCCGCAGGGGGCTTCTATTTTCCTACCTGGGTCAGCCAGAGAGGTGGTCCGGAGCTTGGTCCGGAGGAAGGTCCGAAGTCTCCGGTCCGTGCCTCAGACCGGAGTCTCCGGTCCACTTGGCTCACAAGGGGGCTGGGTCATTCAGTTTGATGGTCTGGAGGCTGGTCCGGAGATTTACCGGAGTCCCCGGTGCAGACCGGAGTCCCCGGTGCAGACCGGAGTCTCCGGTGTGCAGACCAGAGTCTCCGGTCTGACTCTTCTCCAACGGTCAGAAAACGGTTCACTGGTGCGAAGGGATATAAATAGAGGACCTTATCCCCTCCCTCCAGTTGCTCGTCCACCTCAAGAACACCATGTCCATTTGAGCCACCAAATCAACAAGATCTCTTCATCCAACCATCCAAAGTGATTGATCTTTGGAGAATCGAAGGAGGAGGCCTTGATCTACATCTTCACCAAGAGAGATCTTCATTTCGCCCTCATTCACTTGAGGGCCCCCATGCTCTAGTGTTTCTTTGGAAACCCTTGGTTTTGATTTGGTTCTTACAAGCTTGTCTTTGTTGTTTGACAGCTTGCTTGTATTTGAGAGCCTCCAATTAAGTTGTGGATGTGTGCCCCGAACTCGTTGTAAAGGTGCCGGCTTCCACCTCGAAGGTTGCCATATAGTGGAAGAGGTGAATCGAACCCCTTGGGGTCAGGTTCATCGGAGAACAAGGGAGGCCTCTCGTGGTGTTGGTGGTTTGATACCACCCCCTCTCCAAACATATACGTACTTCCCCTCAAAAGGAAGGAATTACGGGAAACAAATCCTTGTGTCTCCGAGCGCTCCACTTTGGTTACTTCTATCCTTTACCGCACTTTACTAATCTAGTTCTTGCTTATTTCTTGTGCTAGGTTGACATATAGGTAAATTCGCCTTAGATGCATAATCTAGAGAATTTACCTTTTGTGTCAAACTCTAAATTGAAAAAGAGTAAAATTTGTAGTAACACCTATTCACCCTCTCCTCTAGGTGCCCATACGATCCTTTCAAACCATATGGGAGCTTCGACTCTCTTTTGTTTAATCATGCTACTTGTTTGTTCCTATTTTCCTTGTGGTTTTTCGTGCTTCGAAGTTTTTATCCTTTGCCGGTTACACTTATCCGGCTATCTTTGCCTGGCTGAACATCTTTAGTCGGTGGAACTTCACCTCCAGTGGGGGCGCGCCAGTGCACCCATTGGGTGTAGCCCCCGAGATTCAGAGTAGCTGGCGAAGCCAGGTGCTTCGAATCTTCCTCTATCCTTCAAGTTCTTAACTTCTTCCGGCTTGACGCCTTTAGCCGGTTAACCTGACTTTGCCCGGACCAGCCAAATACCACAACCATCAGTGGGGGCGTGCCGGCGCACCCACTGGGTGTAGCCCTCGAGATTCGGAGTAGCTGGCGAAGCCAGGTGCTTCGAATCTTCCTCCGTTTCGTGCCCTTGCCCTCACCTGGGATCCAAGTATCCGGCTAAACTTCTTTAGCCGGTCGTAACTACATGATTCCATTGGGAGGGCGCGAGCGCACCCAATGGGTGGAGAATATCATTTTGCGGCCCGAAAGTTGGGGCGCCCAGGCAACGTGGTACCCAAGTTGCTTACAATCAGTTGCGTTGCCCAAAGTTGGCATGCCAAATACTCAGAGGGTCTTTTTCGGCACGAATTTAACTTTACGTTTCAATACAAAATATCAAGCTAACGGCCATCAAGTTGGGCCCCCTATCAGCTTTCACCGTTATGTCGTTGCCGTCGAGGCTGCCATGTAGGCTTGCAGCATTGGCGCATGCATCCTTTATGCGTCTTCTTCTTCCTCCGGGGCGGCCATGGCACGGAGCTAGGACTTGGACGAACCTGCTCAGCCCCGTTCTCCTTCCCATCCCGAATCGGAGCTTGCCCTCACCATGGCCGCACCCATGGCACGGCGCGGGGATGAGAATTCATTCCCGGGTGAGATCAGTCACCATGTTGACCATGCTCGGTCCTGTTGGCCTCCTCCAAAATCCGAGCTCGCCGGCACCATGGTCGCACACGCACTAGCCACGGCACCTTCCTCTCCGAACCCCAAAGCCACATCCACCCAGTTCGGCACAATGCCAAGAAGGTGAAAATGCATCAAGTTTTCTTCTTGTGATTGTAGAAAAACATGTATGTACCGTGGCCGTAGCATACTCTAACAATGTACACATATGTTGTTTACTAGATTTTCATTTGAAATTAGTAGCTCCGTGATGACGAAACATAGAGAACCTAAATGGAATGACGATGACGACCATGTTCTGTACTTTGCATTGCATCAACAAGTGCTCGTTGACGAAGCAAGTTACCAAGAGAGTGGAGTTCATCAGCCATTGCCAAAAAATATGTGAACAAATCAATGAGAGATTCAATCCAAATACGCGCAGAAAAGCTAGATCCATGTCATCAATCATCAATAGGTGGCACATTCTAGTGATGCGTTCAAATGCATACACAATGTATCATTTGCTTGAAGTGGTTGTTATCCTGAGCAAAAATGCCTAGTATGTACATTACCTTTGTATGTTCTATGCTGCAATTCTGTTGTTATGGGCGTGGAAAGAAAAGCTGGGCTTCACTGAATATTACGAAGTTAGGCCTAACTTAGTCTTACACAAATAAGCACAGCTTAGTATTTACACAAATAAGCGTAACTAATGATAAAGATAAAGACAAATGGTGCATCGGATCTGCCAGTATGAGCACTAGGTCCCTTGAGTTGGTGGTATCGTTGGAACGAACCGGAATGTTGCGTTTGGTCATCTAGCATTCTCCATCAAATCGTACGACCCCACTGATGAGTCAATTGTAGGCCCCCTCCCCCCGACATGGATTCGGCTCCAGGTCGGATCTGGAGTGTCAACATGATAGGCGCGTGAGTGTGCAGCAAACACACAATCTGCTATAAACACTGGAAGTGCTAGCACCTCAGAAACAACACCAACATGTTCTTCCTGGACTCCGACAGCAGCCTCAGCAGGTATTTTGTCAGCTTCACCAGCAGCAGCCTCAGCAGGTATTTCGTCAGCTTCACCAGCAGCAACATTAGCAAGTATTTCGTTAGCTTCACCAGCAGCAGCATCACAAAGTATTTCGTCAGCTTCACCAGGAGCAGCAGCAGCTAGTTCTTCATCAGCTCCACCACCACCAACACCACCAGCAGCAGCATCAGGAGCCAGGGCTGCCTGAGAAATTATAGGTTCAATAGCTCTAGGGGCTCTAACAAAGAAAGGGTAGTTGATCGCAAGAAACACATATTGTCTCTTCAGATTGTCGACTCTGCTCCAGACTTGCTCTACTGGGTCTTTGGATGGGCATGCGGACCTCGAGAAAACGTGACACCACAATGATGGGTATGAAGAAAGTTGTGTCCCCATATGTTCTATTGTATCACCAACGTTGTTTAGTGCTCCCCTGATATGAATCCACATGAGTTCATCATCCAGTTCCGGGTCGCCTCCGAGAGGTGCCAGGAACCAGCACTGTGTCCCAAGTTCAGCATCTGCTACTGCATCTTCGATGACCCGAGCTGGAATGATGCGCGGGGCTGTGTGGGTACCTGCGTGTTACTTACAGTCAGTAAGCAGAATTTCGAATGGGATTTTACATGCTATATGCCCATGAATCACCCCAAATGGATGGCTCCCAAACACGCACGTCGCCGCTAGGTCCAGTGACCGCATAAATGCATTGCGGTTTGTACGAATAGTAGCTGTAGGTGAAGATGGTGTCGACATACTTCTCTGGCCGCAGGAAGTCGTCACGCAAGACTGTCCATTCCTTGTCTTCTGGGCATCTAATGAATGCGATTGCCTTGTTGAACACCGCTAAGAGGTCGTACTCCCAGGTCTTCCACGCCCCCTCCCGCGGTCTATGTGGGAGATGTACCTTCAGGAGGTCAAGTTCTGCCATGTTGAACCTGTAAGCAAATTCAGAAATGGGCGGCGGCCACCCGTTGTTGAATGCAGTAATGCCGACACCCTCCAAAGATGGAAATGTAAGTCTCAACAATCTATAGCCATTTTTTAGAGTCCAAGTACTCCCATCCTATGATAAAAGGACCAGCTACTCGCTGTTGCCACCCACCCAGCTCTGGTCATCTTCCATTTCCGTCTCTTCTTCTTCCTTGATATTCACCACTACTGATTCAGACCACTTATCTAGCAGCATCAGTTTTGCATGAATATTCTGCAGAGTTTGTTGTCAGTTGGTACAATCACCTAGCATGGATTCCATTGCAAATACAATTTGACAACTGGACCTTCAGATTAAAGTACACAAAATATCGCCTAAATACGAGTGTCTCCTCAGATATCGCCTAAATTGTGCCTGTGTCACTACCAAGATACCCAATATATGGAGTAGGAGCAGAGCCCCCAGAACAAAGTCCTGACGATGATCATAAACAGCTCAGGGAATATCACCTAGCAGGCATTCCATTGCAAATCGAAATTGACAACTCGTCTATCACCTAAAGTAAGAGTGTGTCACTATGAAAATACCAGAATATCAGGTACGAGCAGAGCTTCCGCTGTACAGAATAGTCAGCACATATGATTCCGATGAAAGGAACATAGGATTCCGATGAGAGTTCAGCACATATGAATCAATGATATGACTGAACCAATAAGCTAGATACTAGAACTTACATGGCCATCACGGTCGTTTGGCCATTTGCTGTTATCGGGGTAAAGAAGGCCTGGCGTGCCAAACAGTTGTTCGTCCATGTCCCGCATCGTGAAGTGGTAGCCAGGGATGCAGCGAGCGAGGCGGCTGGCAGAGATGATGTCCAACCCCGAGGCGATCCTGTGCACATTCGCGATGCTGAGGTTCGGCCATCCCCAATCCTCACGGTGGCGGTCGCCCTGGTCATCCGCGTCGTCGTCGCATGCCTTTCGCTTTAGCCTGCTGCTACCCCAAGCTCTACCCATAGCGGCAAATGGAGTCTAGAATCCGGTAGATTAATGGAGGCATTGTGATAAGGAGGCGGATGGATTCGAGAGGGGATGGAATCAGGGATGGGGGCAGTTGTTCGAGTGGGGAGTGAATCTGCAAGGAACCGTCGCCACCGCCGGTTCTCGTCCACGTGGAAGACAAGGAAGGGGGCGTAATTATTAAGGGCAGGCACCGGAACCGCCTAGAGGAAGTGAAAAAATAAATCATAAGAGAGAGAAATGTGCGGCCCTCCTGTCAGTGAGTGAAGGTCGGCACGCGCAAACGTGCCTACGTTTGAATTGGATCGTGCATTGTAGACCTCGATTCCACCGCATGCAAGTGGCGTAGAACAAATTTTAGGAAGCGCTAGCGTCGACGTGTAAAACCGCCGTTTTTCTCCACCTTCACCCTACTACGAACGGTCGTGCACCATTCCAGATATTGGTAAGGGCGGTTCCAATCTTTCACTTCTCCATCTCATTTCCTCCTCCACAGCCTCATCGTCTTTCTTCTCCATGGCCTCATGCATTTCCTCCACCACCGCATCACCCTCTTCCTCCGTATCCTTTCCCTCTTGCCTGTAGTCATGCACTCTCCGGACGTCCGAAACGACGGCAGGCAAGAAACTGCGCACTTCGACATAGAAGTACATGGTAGGAAGAAGATCGATGTCGTCTACACCACCGACCCTCGGACGGTGAGGAACACTCTGAATAATTACACGAGTTGGCTACAGTTCGAAGAAAACAGGTTCGTAGGTCTGGACCTCGAGTATAGCCGCGATCACCGTAGGATCGCCGTGGTGCAACTCTCCATGAAGGGGCATGTCCTCGTATACCAGCATTTTTGTGAGAAGAGGGCTAACGGGATCTGGTAGACTTTGTTGTCTTTTTATTCCTGAACCGTCTGTTTGCAAAAGTTATTGCTATATTATTTGTCTGAATTCATTTTCATGCAGGTGGGGCAAAAGCATTAGGGATCTGTTTCATGACTTTCTCGTGAACCAGCACATAACATTTACTAGTGTTGACATCACTAATGACACTAAACTGCTTGAAAGCCCGACTGTCAATATTAGAATCCCGAAGGAGTGCAGAGTGGACATCCAGGAAATTTATTGGATCCCAGGGACGAAGGGAAGCAAGACCGGGATGGCCACTCTTGCCTCCGAACTCATCGACCCATGGTACGCTGACATGAAGGGAAAATTGGCAAGATGTTTGTGGAGGAGTTTAGGGCATGATTACAGGGAGGATAAGCCACTTTCTGAACCTAATCTGAAGTACGCCGCAATTGACGGGTATGTTAGCCACGAGCTATACCGCCAGATTGTAAAATCTCGTTCCAGGCATCGCATCATTGAACCACCACCAAGGCAGGTTGTTTGCCCTAGATGCCGGAGTGTAGATGAATCTACAAGCCGGGGCAAGCGATCGAAGGCATCCTGGGATCGGTTGCCTTCTCCAACAGGCTGGGATGTAGACTTTTAGTGCATGATTGTTGCGTTTATGAAAACATGTTATTTCAGAAGTACACTATGTGAGCAATTATGAACTGCTGTGTATTACCTTTGTCAAACTATAATCTGGGTTTGGTTATGACTGTATCCTTCGCTATAATCTGGGTTTGGTTATGACTTATGACTGTATCACACCTTATGCATGTCAGTCCTGGATTCTGCCGCATGCAAATGGCACAGACAGAATTTGTAAGAATGAATGTTGAGCATACAAAAGGGGGAATGTAATTCATACATGTTAAGTAGCTAATAGCACAGGGATCATACGAGCTTGGTTCTTACACACAGAATGCTTAGAAAATACATGTGAGATAAAATACAGGCGAGATAAAACTAGGAACGAAATGCGAAACTAGTAGTGGTAAACAGCACACTCACCCACCCGCCAGATCCTGTTGAGCATCTTATAGCAGACATACGCGTCCCTGGCTACGTACTTGATTGCATCGTAATCCAGGTGCCTCCACTCCCATCGCTCGTGCAGGTACTTCAGGAACTCGACTTTCATGCCGGCGTACTCGCGGTCGATGATGTCGGCAGCGAGCCTAGCCATGCCGGCTTTCCCCGTACCGCCATCCGGGTACCTCCACAAACATTGGAGATCGACGTGACTGACGACATGAACGAGGAGATCCCGCTCTAGCTTCGGAGTATCGTTCTTGATGTCAACGCTGGCGAAGTAGATCTCCCTCCTATGTAGGAACTCACGAAGCTCTAGGCATACAGATTTGGCCCTACATACATGGTATAGGAGGTAGTGGTTGCGCATTGACAGCTGCAAAAGCGTCGTCCTCTTCCTATCTCCGGTATACTCGAGGTCAAGGCCGACGATCTTGTACCTGTCCATCGGCTCCTGTTGCCACCGCTCATACATTGCGATGACCTTGGCAACCTCCGCTGATGCATTTGTGTGGATGACCGTCAGCTTGGTGGTGCCATGGGAGGTGACGGTGTACTCGTCGGTGAAGTCACTCCCGTCACCGAACACGTCGTACTTTGCGTCCATGGCAGTAGCTAATGCAGGGGCGGTGGCCTAGGGTCGGTAGCGGTGGCTAGGACTGGGCGTGGTGGTGGAGTGATCTGTTGCTGTGGTATGGCCCAGCGGAGGCGATGCCTGCGGCAGCATCGATGGTTCTTGCGGTGGCTGCGGCGACAGTGGAGGACGGCGGAAGGAATGAGTTGTGGATTTTTGCATAGTGATGTGCTGAGGAGATGGAAGGCGATGCTTAAATTGCGTTTACCAATATTCCGGTCATACCCATGTGGAAGCAAGTTTGACTGGGCGAGCATAGTTGGTTTCCAATCCTAGCGGTTAAATTCAGCGTCCGTCCCGGTAGGCGATGGGACGGATGTGCGACGTGGCTTTGGCGTGGCAGAGACCGGTCACGTAGACCACCGTCCCGTTGCCGATCCGTAGCAAGTGCGCGGTGCTGACATGACGTAACATGATAGGGCAGAAGGAAGTGTACAACTATTATTCCTAACAAGTTTAAGAAGTGTAAGCATAGACATGGACCTAGCATCCCCTGCACCCCAGGGCAGCCGATCAGGCTTGCCGATTGCGCAAACTTGCAATTTCATTTTGTCTAGAATTTGCCAAAATGAAGCTCGTTTGCCCATTCTTCTATAAGTTTCTCTGTAGGCCACTTGTGTAAGCATGCACGATCAAGCAACTTTGCAACACACGTGTCGGTTTAAAAGCATTAAGTTTCAACGCACCACATAGTTTAGGTATTTAGAATAGCTACATTGTGGAGCTCTAACCAAATTGCATGGTAAAGCCAAATTCAGCTTTTTGTCAGATTTAGCTATAGCAACATTGTGTCTCGTTTGTCCTCACTTTTGCCCTCCCGATATTCCGAAGCCCTCACATGCGCTCATAGGGGGGTGCCGTCTGGTCAAAGGCTTGGCCGTTACATGCGCCCTGACGCCTAAATTGGAAGTTTTTTTTTGTTATTTGGCCTTTTTAAGAGCGCCTTTTCCCCTCTCTCTCGCTAACAGTTGTGTTTTTTTGCCAAAAAGGTAGGGAATCTAGAGCAGCTTCTCTCTTTATTCATTGTTCCTTTTGCCCTCGTTTTTCCCTAATCTGGTATCAAATCTAGAGCAGCAAAACAAACCAGCACCATAAATAAATTCAGTAAACAGAGCAGATGTAGATAAAGCAACTAATATAGGTTATATAGTATTGTACTTAACGAGGTTCAACAATTAGGCTGCTTAGCAGCAGCAGCTGACAGGTTCAACATAGACAAGACAAAAGAAGCTGCTTTACAGCAGCAGCAACAGCTGATCAGTGGCTCCTCGTGGCCTCTGCCAGGAGGGCATCCGCCTCCTCCCTCTGGCGCCTCGTCCACTTCTTGCTGCCCAGCCCCTTGACCTTGGGCGCCTTGGGTCTGATCGGGGGCATGCGACCCTCCTCTATAGCCACCTTCTAGAGGTTGCGGAGGTGAATACCGAGCGCCTGGTGCTTGGCCATGAAGCTGTGGATGTTCACGGACTCACCGCAGGTCCTCACGTCCTCAGCATGCTTCACGAGGGAGTTGAAGTCCGTGGCGTGGAGCCTCCTAGTGGGGCAGAAGGGGCACCTGTACACGTCACCGGCAAAGAAGTTGTTGTACTGGCCAGACTTTAGCCTCCTTAGCACATGACGAGTCTTGGTGTCCTTGGACTCGTCGTCACTGCGGAGGTCGCTGCTATCCTTCTGTTGGAAAAAACAGTAGAGTGAAATAAGGACATGATTGAGATACTTTGATTATGGGGATTGATTTTTTGCATAAATTAACCGAATGAGATCTCCCGATTATTCCCCAAATCTCAAATCAAATCGAATACTGATCCCAACTACGAACAGGGGGATTCATCGAAAATCGAGATCTAACACAAGAGGATTAACTATTGTAAAAATACGAACAGCCGAGTCCTAATAACATACGATTTAGCATCCAACTATGGGAACGGGGGAAGAACAAGGGAAGGGGAGAAAACCCTGGTTACCTCTGACCATGGGTCGGCGATGCTGGTGTCGTAGGGGTTCTCTGGCCTTATGTTGACAACCTCCTTGTAGGGGTCCCAGCCAATCGGGATCTGTCCGAGACCGGCGGGGGCCTCCTCACCGGCGGCTACGACGGATGCGGGGACGGGGTCAGTATGGGGACGGGGGGCTCCTCGCCGGTGGCCTTGGAGGCGCCGATGGCCACCATGCCGTTCTTCTCCATCGCCGGCGTGGTTGGAGTTTTGTTGGGCGTTTGCAGAAGGTGATGGGACAGTGGAGACAGTTGAGTGAGCAAGTGCGTGATGAGTGGGAGTGGGGAGGCCTCTATTATAAGAGAAGGGAAGCGACATTTCATTGCAAAACCATGCACCGTGTACGCTAATGCACCATGCACGACCACATGTGTCCGTTACCACCCCGTGCACCGCACACACGTACCGTGTGTCGCGTTTTTTCCCTCGTGTCTAACCCTGGTGATTCAGTTGTACTCAGTTTTGCCCTCGAGCGTAACACTGGCGGTTTGGTTCCATTTTTAAATCATTTTCTATTTTCTATTTGAATCCCTTTGTCACTCTTACCCTTGGTTTTTAAGTTCTACTCAGTTTTGCCATTGGTTTTTAAGTTCTACTCGGTTTTCCCCTCTCTTTGTATCCATCTCTCGCACTTGTGCTCATCTTTGCTACTGCGCTCTGATAGGTCGAGACAGTTGTCACACGAATCGTGCCCACCAACCTTTGATCCTCTATGATCTAGCGGACAGGATAATCCTTATATCTATCGGGGCACCCCTCTATTCATGAAAAATAACGAGTATGCCACCGGAACTTTAACTCCATAAACAGATGAACTTGAATATATTTTGAAGGGTACGAAAATAGAAATCCCCATAGTTTAAGGGTCTAGATACGGTAAGAGAACTAACTATTATTAGTGGCCGGGCCAGCACAGTGACGGGTTGGTCAGCTAGAAGTTGCTGATTCCTAAGTAAGGGGACACTAGGCCGGTCTTGACATACTCCCTCAGGAATTTGCCATAAGCAGCGTGCTTAGCCTTGGTCGCTGACTTGTGTTTACTAGCCGGGCTTTTACCGATGCCAACCGCATGCGGAATCAAGCTGGCAATCCTCGGGTTGACTCCTTTCTTACAAAAAGGGCACATGAGCTCCCCAAGTCGAGTGCGGAAAGGGATTATCCCGCTCTTGAGCTTCTTCATGACATGGCGGCTCTTGTTGTCCCTGGTCTCCTTGTCAGAGTCCATCTCACTTGAATCCACCTGTAATGTATGGAATACAAACCGAAATGAGCAAAATAATAAATATATATTCCTTCCACCATTCTGAGTTACTTTCGACGCAATAACATGTCTATACATGTTCAGTAGTTCATTACGGCTGTCTCCCCAGCTCGCTCCTAAATTAATGTGGTTTGTGTTCTTGATAACTTATTAATAAATAAATAATGTGGATTAATTCAGAACAGACTAGATCTCTCCATGTACCGGTTCGTACATTGCATCTAATCATTAGGACTAGATTTTTTTATGACACCAGGATAGATTAAGCTCGAGCAAAAAATATGAAACATGTAGAAATAGATGTACCTCCGGGTACACGAGCGGAGCGTGTTCGTCGAACTTCACACCCTCATCAGGGCCTCCGAAGTCGTCAGCACCGGCGAGCACATGGTCCCCCAAGGGGTTGAACTGCACGTCCTCCTCGCCTTGTGCTGCGTGAAGCTCCTCCAGATCTGTCGCGTGAAGCACCACCCCGGAGGCGATGCCCGGACACTCACCCCCACACACTGGTTTCATGGAGAAGGTTCATGCAAGTACGTTCAAGATTGTGGGGTTTTGCTAGATAGGGAAGAAGAGTAGTGGATGAGTGCGAATGGAGGACCCGATAGGCTGGGTTTTTAATGCGGGGATGTTTAGGCCTCCTCGAGGGCCCCGGTAGGCAACTCTTCCGGCTGCGGCTGCCGCGTGGAAGGTTCGTGTGGTGGGGCCCTGTCGGAAGTGAGAGTGTAGGCGCGCTGCGTAGTAAAAATGGTATAGCCCGTGGGCCATGGATGACCAGTTGCTGTGCAGTAGACTTGTAGCCTTTGCAGACTAGATTAAACATGACATGACCACTCAACGACTTTTTCCATGGACGACATCGTGTTCCTTCTTGTAGAAGTCTCGTTGAGGGAGACGTCCGTGTTGTCTCACGCTGTCCTGTGAAGGGCACGACGTGTGCAACGAGCCTCGTTGGATCACACAGGATCAACGGTTGGTGCGCACGATCCGCGTGACAACTGTGACAACCAATCACTGCATAACAGACAGAGTGGGCACAGGTTTGGGCTTCTACGAAAGAGAGAGAGGGGGCAAAACTGGGTAGTATCAAAAACCAAGGGCAAAGCTGAGTAGTATAAAAATGAAAAGTGAGTGTCTTTTACAATGAAATACATCATGGCATACATTGTGCCAAGATAGATCCACTAGAGTTCATTGCATGTGTATTCTTTCCACAAACCACATATGTATCCACTAGAGTCATTGCATGTGTGTTCCTGTCATGAACCACATTTGGATCCACCCAGTGTTCATTGCATGTGTGTTCTTCTCACAAACCACATATGTATCCACCAGTGTAATTGCATGTGTGTTATTTTCACAAACAACACATGGATCAACCAATGTCATTGCATGTGTGTTCTTTCCACAAACCACATATGGATCCACCAATGGCATTGCATGTGTGTTCTTTCCACAAACAACATCTAAAGCATATCTATAGCAAAGAGCAATTCCAAGGTAAAAACTGCTAAGGACAAGCTTTGAGTCATTTTAGGCTCAGTTTTTTCATGTAGATTAGAGATTCTAGGCCAAGCTTCCTTGAAGCTCTCCTCAATTTCTTGTTTAAAAGTCAAAATCATTTCCTCAGGTGACATAGTGACTGGAGCAAGGCTAGACATAGTGGCAACTCAAGATAGGAACTATTTTTTTTGTGTTTTCAATAAAGAAAGCAAACTTGTAAAAATATTTTTTGTGTGTTTTTGATAACAAAACAAGCAAACAAAACAAAAAACAACTAAGCAAAACAAAAATAACAAAGTAAAGAAATTGGTTATGAGAGACTCCCCTTGTGAAGATGTCCTTGACTTCCCGGCAACGGCACCCAAAAAATACTTTGATGGCTCGTGATTGATGAGCTCGTTGGGGAACCCCAAGAGGAAGGTATGATGAGCACAGAAGTAAGTTTCCCTCAGTTATGAAACCAAGGTTATCGAACCAGTAGGAGCAAGGAAACACCCCAAAGGTGTTGCTAGCTGAGCCTTGGCAGGGCGCACTACCGGTGCTAGTAGCAACGTGTAGACCTGCACAACACAACCACAAAACTTTGTCCCCAACTTGCGATGAGGTTGTCAATCTCACCGGTTTTGCTGAAAACAAAGGATTAAACGTATCGAATGGAAGGAAGTAATAGTTTGCAGAAAGTAAACACAAAGCAGTAAACAGTTTGTAGATTGTATTGAAAAGAAAGGACCAGGGTCCATAGTTCACTAGAGGTGGCTCTCCTTAAGATAGATAACATGCTGGGTGAACAAATTACAGCGAGGCAATTGACAAACATCGAGAAAGCATACAAGCATATACTAATCATCTTGACTCCTTTGAGACTTGATTGGGCATTACAACTGCATCTATGACTAATAATCCACCTTCAGGTTATCATCCGAACCCCCTCCAGTATTAAGTTGCAAGCAACAGATTATTGCTTTACAAATTGCGTGTAATGTAAACAATACGAATGTTCTATGAACAAAGGATTGTTGTTTTCTCCCTAGTAGCAACAGCACATCTAGTACCTTAGAGATTTCTGTCACTTCCTCAGATTACCAGAGACATGAACCCACTATCGAGCATAAATATTAACTCTTGGAGTTGCTAGCATCTACTTGGCCAAGATAGCTACTAACAACGGAAAGCATGCAAGATCACAAATAACAAAGACATGATAGAATCAATAATCAATCTGAAATAGCATCTCAATATCCATCGGATCCCCGCAAACACAACATGCATAATTACAAATAGATGATCTTGATCATGAACGGAGCTCACAAGATCTAGACATGAAAGCACAAAGGAGGAGAACCAGCCATCTAGCTACTACATGGGCCCATAGTCCAGAGATGAACTACTCACGCATCACACCAGAGGCTTGTAAGATGATGAAGAAGGCCTCCAGGGTGAATTCCCCTCTCCGGCAGGGTGTCGGGAAGATCTTCAGATCCCTCCCGATCTAGGGATGGAGATGACGGCGGCTACAGACTCTTTCGTGGATTTTTGATCTGGTACCTAGGGTTTTGGTCCCGAAGGCAATATATAGGCGGAAGGAGAGGCCGAGGGGGTGCTGGGGTAGGCCAGACCACCCCCTGGCATGGGACAGGCCTGGCCGCGTGACCAGGTGGAGTGGCCGCGCCCCATCCCTTCTTCGTCTCGTATTCTGGCTCCAGATGTCTTCCGGTAAAATAGCGACTTTGGCTTTTGCCCCGTCCAATTCCAAGAATATTCATTTTCTGACTTCCTGGAACCAAAAACAGCAGAAAACAGGCAGTTGGCACTGTGGCTCTTGTTAATAGGTTAGTCCAAGAAATCATATGAAAAGTACTCCAAAGTGTGGACAAAACACAAGAAAGTAGATAAAACCAAGCATGGAACATCAAAAATTATAGATACATTTGCAATGTATTAGTGTTCTTTCCACAAACCAACGATGGATCCACCAATGTCATTGCGTGTGTGTTCTTTTCCACAAACCACATGGATCAACCAATGGCATTACATGTGTGTTCTTTTCACAAACCACATATGGATCAACCAATGGCATTGTTTGTGTGTTCTTTTCACAAACCACACATGGATCCACCCATGTCATTGCATGTGTGTTCTTTTCACAAACCACACATGGATCAACCAGTGTTAATTGCATGTGTGTTCTTTTCCACAAACCACATATGGATCCACCAGTGTTCACTCCATGTGTGTTCTTTCCACAAACCACTTATGGATCCACCAGTGTTCATTGCATGTGTGTTCTTTCCCACAAACCACATATGGATCCACTAGAGTCATTGCATGTGTGTTCTTTTCACAAACCACATATGGACCCACTAGAGTCATTGCATGTGTGTTCTTATACTAAAACCAGCACTAGAGTCATGGCATGTGTGTTGTTTCCACAAACCACATATGGATCAACCAATGTCATTGCATGTGTGTTCTTTCCCACAAACCACATATGGATCCACTAGAGTCATTGCATGTGTGTTCTTTTCACAAACCACATATGGACCCACTAGAGTCATTGCATGTGTGTTCTTATACTAAAACCAGCACTAGAGTCATTGCATGTGTGTTGTTTCCACAAACCACATATGGATCAACCAATGTCATTGCATGTGTGTTCCTGTCATGAACCACAAATGCATCAACCAATGAAATTGCATGTGTGTTCTTCCCACAAACCACATATGCATCAACCAATGGCATTGCATGTGTATTCTTTTCACAAAACCACATATGGATCCACCAGTGTTCATTGCATGTGTGTTCTTTCCACAAACCACACATGGATCCCCCTGAGTCATTGCATGTGTGTTCTTTTCACAAACCACATATGGACCCACTTGAGTCATTGCATGTGTGTTCTTTCCACAAACCACACATGGATTAACCAATGGCATTTCATGTGTGTTATTGTCACAAACCACATATGGATCAACCAATGTCATTGCATGTGTCTTCCTCACATGAACCACACATGTACCCACTAGAGTCATTGCATGTGTTTCTTTCCACAAACCACATATGGATCCACTAGAGTCATTGCATGTGTGTTCTTTTCACAAACCACGTATGGATCAACCAATGGCATTGCATGTGTGTTCTTTTCACAAATCACATATGGATCCACCAGCGTTCATTGCATTAGTGTTCTTTCCACAAACCACACATGGATCCACCAGTGTTCATTGCATGTGTGTTCTTTTCCACAAACCACATATGGATCCACTAGAGTCATTGCATGCGTGTTCTTTTCACAAACCACATATGGACCCACTAGAGTCATTGCATGTGTGTTCTTATACTAAAACCAGCACTAGAGTCATTGCATGTGTGTTCTTTTCACAAACAACATATGGACCCACCACTAACATTGCACGTGTGTTCTTTCCACAAACCACATATGGATCAACTAGAGGTTATTGCATGTGTGTTCTTTCCACAAACCACATATGGATCCACTAGCATCATTGCATGTGTGTTCTTTTCACAAACCACATATGGACCCACTAGAGTCATTGCATGTGTGTTCTTTCCACAAACCACACATGGATCCACCAGAGTCTTTGCATGTGTGTTCCTGTCATGAACCACATTTGGATCCACTAGTGTTCATTGCATGTGTGTTCTTTCCACAAACCACATATGGATCAACCAATGGCATTGCATGTGTGTTGTTTCCACAAACCAGACATGGATCTGGCTTTGCATGTGTGTTCTTTTCACAAATCACAAATGGATCAACTAGTGTTCACTTCATGTGTGTTCTTTCCACAAACCACTTATGGATCCACCAGTGTTCATTGCATGTGTGTTCTTTCCATAAACCACATATGGATCCACTAGATTCATTACATGTGTGTTATTTTCACAAACCACACATGGATCAACTAGTGTCATTGCATGTGTGTTCTTTCCACAAACCACATATGGATCAACTAGTGGTCATTGCATGTGTGTTCTTTCCACAAACCACACGTGGATCCACTAGTGTTCATTGCATGTGTGTTCTTTCCACAAACCACATATGTATCCACTAGAGTCATTGCATGTGTGTTCTTTTCACAAACCACATATGGACCCGCTAGAGTCATTGCATGTGTGTTCTTTTCACAAACCACATATGGATCCACCAGTGTCATTACATGTGTGTTCTTTCCACAAACCACATATGGATCCACCAGTGTTCATTGCATGTGTGTTCTTTCCACAAACCACACATGTATCCCCCGAGTCATTGCATGTGTGTTCTTTTCACAAATCACATATGGACCCACTTGAGTCATTGCATGTGTGTTCTTTCGACAAACCACACATGGATTAACCAATGGCATTGCATGTGTGTTATTGTCACAAACCACATATGGATCAACCAATGGCATTGCATGTGTCTTCCTGACATGAACCACACATGGACCCACTAGAGTCATTGCATGTGTGTTCTTTCCACAAACCACATATGGATCCACTAGAGTCATTACATGTGTGTTCTTTTCACAAACCACATATGGATCAAGCAATGGCATTGCATGTGTGTTCTTTTCACAAATCACATATGGATCCACCAGTGTTCATTGCATTAGTTCTTTCCACAAACCACACATGGATCCACCAGTGTTCATTGCATGTGTGTTCTTTTCCACAAACCACATATGGATCCACTAGAGTCATTGCATGTGTGTTCTTTTCACAAACCACATATGGACCCACTAGAGTCATTGCATGTGTGTTCTTATACTAAAACCAGCACTAGAGTCATTGCATGTGTGTTCTTTTCACAAACCACATATGGATCCACCAGTGTCATTGCATGTGTGTTCTTTCCACAAACCACATATGGATCAACCAGTGGTTATTGCATGTGTGTTCTTTCCACAAACCACATATGGATCCACTAGCGTCATTGCATGTGTGTTCTTTTCACAAACCACATATGGACCCACTAGAGTCATTGCATGTGTGTTCTTTCCACAAACCACACATGGATCCACCAGAGTCATTTCATGTGTATTCCTGTCATGAACCACATTTGGATCCACTAGTGTTCATTGCATGTGTGTTCTTTCCACAAACCACACATGGATCCACCAGAGTCATTTCATGTGTGTTCCTATCATGAACCACATTTGGAGCCACTAGTGTTCATTGCATGTGTGTTCTTTCCACAAACCACATATGGATCAACTACTGGCATTGCAGGTGTGTTCTTTCCACAAACCACACATGGATCAACCAATGGCTTTGCACGTGTTTTTTTTTCACAAATCACATATGGATCAACCAGTGTTCACTTCATGTGTGTTCTTTCCACAAACCACTTATGGATCCACCAGTGTTCATTGCATGCGTGTTCTTTCCATAAACCACATATGGATCCACTAGACTCATACATGTGTGTTATTTTCACAAACCACACATGGATCAACCAATGGATTTGCATGTGTGTTCTTTTCACAAACCACATATGGACCCACTAGAGTCATTGCATGTGTGTTCTTTTCACAAACCACACATGGATCCACCAGTGTCATTGCATGTGTGTCCTTTCCACAAACCACATATGGATCCACCAGTGTTCATTGCATGTGTGTTCTTTCCACAAACCACACATGGATCCCCCTGAGTCATTGCATGTGTGTTCTTTTCGCAAACCACATATGGACCCACTTGAGTCATTGCATGTGTGTTCTTTCCGCAAACCACACATGGATTAACCAATGGTATTGCATGTGTGTTATTGCCACAAACCACATATGGATCAACCAATGGTATTGCATGTGTGTTCCAGACATGAACCACACATGGACCCACTAGAGTCATTACATTCGTGTTCTTTCCACAAACCACATATGGATCCACTAGAGTCATTGCATGTGTGTTCTTTTCACAAACCACATATGGATCAACCAATGGCATTGCATGTGTGTTCTTTTCACAAATCACATATGGATCCACCAGTGTTCACTACATGTGTGTTCTTTCCACAAACCACACATGGATCCACCAGTGTTCATTGCATGTGTGTTCTTTTCCACAAACCACATATGGATCCACTAGAGTCATTGCATGTGTGTTCTTTTCACAAACCACATATGGACCCACTAGAGTCATTGCATGTGTGTTCTTTTCACAAACCACATATGAATCCACCAGTGTCATTGCATGTGTGTTCTTTCTACAAACCACATATGGATCCACCAGTGTTCATTGCATGTGTGTTCTTTCCACAAACCACACATGGATCCCCCTGAGTCATTGCATGTGTTTTATTTTCACAAACCACATATGGACCGACTTGAGCCATTGCATGTGTGTTCTTTCCACAAACCACACATGGATTAACCAATGGCATTGCATGTGTGTTATTGTCAAAAACCACATATGGATCAGCCAATGTCATTGCATGTGTGTTCCTGACATGAACAACACATGGACCCACTAGAGTCATTGCATGTGTGTTCTTTCCACAAACCACATATGGATCCACTAGAGTCATTGCATGTGTGTTCTTTTCACAAACCACATATGGATCAACCACTGGCATTGCATGTGTGTTCTTTTCACAAATCACATATGGATCCACCAGTGTTCATTGCATTAGTATTCTTTCCACAAACCTCACATGGATCCACCAGTGTTCATTGCATTTGTGTTCTTTTCCACAAACCACATATGGATCCACGAGAGTCATTGCATGTGTGTTCTTTTTAGAAACCACATATGGACCCACTAGAGTCATTGCATGTGTGTTCTTATACTAAAACCAGCACTAGAGTCATTACATGTGTGTTCTTTTCACAAACCACATATGGATCCACCAGTGTCATTGCATGTGTGTTCTTTCCACAAACCACATATGGATTAACCAGTGGTTATTGCATGTGTGTTCTTTCCACAAACCACATATGGATCCACTAGCGTCATTGCATGTGTGTTCTTTTCACAAACCACACATGGACCCACTAGAGTCATTGCATGTGTGTTCTTTCCACAAACCACACATGGATCCACCTGAGTCATTGGATGTGTGTTCCTGTCATGAACCACATTTGGATCCACTAGTGTTCATTGCATGTGTGTTCTTTCCACAAACCACATATGGATCAACTACTGGCATTGCAGGTGTGTTCTTTCCACAAACCACACATGGATCAACCAATGGCATTGCATGTGTGTTCTTTTCACAAATCACATATGGCTCAACCAGTGTTCACTTCATGTGTGTTCTTTCCACAAACCACTTATGGATCCACTAGTGTTCATTACATGTGGGTTCTCTCCACAAACCACATATGGATCCACTAGAGTCATTGCATGTGTGTTCTTTTCTCAAACCACACATGGATCAACCAATGTCATTGCATGTGTGTCCTTTCCACAAACCGCATATGGATCAACCATTGGTCATTGCATGTGTGTTCTTTCCGCAAACCACACATGGATCAACCAGTGTCATTGCATGTGTGTTCTTTTCACAAACCACATGTGGATCCACTAGTGTTCATTGCATGCGTGTTCTTTCCACAAACCACATATGTATCCATTAGAGTTATTGCATGTGTGTTCTTTTCACAAACCACATATGGACCCACTAGAGTCATTGCATGTGTGTTCTTTTCACAAACCACATATGGATCCACAAGTGTCATTGCATGTGTGTTCTTTCCACAAACCACTTATGGATACACCAGTGTTCATTGCATGTGTGTTCTTTTCCACAAACCACATATGGACCCACTAGAGTCATTGCATGTGTGTTCTTTCCACAAACCACACATCGATTAACCAATGGCATTGCATGTGTGTTATTGTCACAAACCACATATGGGTCAACCAATGTCATTGCATGTGTGTTCTTGACATGAACCACATATGGACCCACTGCTGGTCATTGCATGTGTGTTCTTTCCACAAACCACATATGGATCCACTAGAGTAATTGCATGTGTGTTCTTTTCACAAACCACATATGGATCAACCAATGGCATTGCATATGTGTTGTTTTCACAAATCACATATGGATCCACCAGTGTTCATTGCATTAGTGTTCTTTCCACAAACCACACAAGGATTAACCAAGGCATTGCATGTGTGTTATTGTCACAAACCACATATGGATCAACCAATGTCATTGCATGTGTGTTCCTGTCATGAACCACATATGGACCCACTAGAGTCATTGCATGTGTCTTCTTTCCACAAACCACATATGGATCCACTAGAGTCATTGCATGTGTGTTCTTTTCACAAACCACATATGGATCAACCAGTGGCATTGAATGTGTGTTCTTTTCACAAATCTCATATGGATCAACCAGTGGCAGTGCATGTGTGTTATTTCCACAAATCACATATGGATCAACCAGTGTTCACTGCATGTGTGTTCTTTCCACAAACAACTTATGGATCCACTAGTGGTCATTGCATGTGTGTTCTTTTCCACAAACCACATATGGATCCACTAGAGTCATTGCATGTGTGTTCTTTTCACAAACCACATATCACCAGTGTCATTGCATGTGTGTTCCTCTCATAAACCACATATTGATCCACCCAGTGTGATTGCATGTGTGTTCTTCTCACAAACCACATAAGGATCCACCAGTGTCATTGGATGTGTGTTCTTTTCATAAACCACATATGGATCCTAACCTTAGGAGAGCCCTAACCTTAGCCCCCCAATGAGTGGCCATTAGACCGGGTGTTCTAGAAGGCACGCCCTAACACAGTTGTTCTGCTTGACGATTGTTACATACCGTTCAATCGGGGCGCTTGGACGATTGGGATGGTCTTTGTGAGAGCGGTCCGCGAGTAGGCTGTTCTGCGGCATGATTGGCCACGCTTGCTCTGGACAAACTGGCAACACCGGGGGCTCCCCTGTTGCAAGTGTCACGACTCATGACTCACGAGTACATTGGGCCATATCCCAGTGTCACGTCGCCATTACTTCTCTTCCTCCCTGTACTTCTCTTCCTTCCCCTCGAAGCCACTTTCCCCACTTCACTCCCATCCTGCCGTAGCCGCAAGCCGACGACATCCGCCGATTCTCGGGCCACTACCTTCATGCTAAGAAATCATTTTACAAGCTTTTGAACTTATCCTACATATTCCTGCTATTCGCCAATCTAACTGCTGATCTTTTTTCCGATTTCTCGACGAACTTCAGATGTGGCAGATGCTGCAGCCCAAGAATCTGGAGATCCTCGCGCGCAACTTTGCAGCGACGTTTCCGCTCGTGTGCTCCTACCTAGGATGCTTTCACCGTTACTCCTACCACGAGCTCGCGTGCCCGCACGGCGTGTGCTCCTGCACGGAGCCGGGCTGCAACTACACTAGCCCGCCGGCAGAGCTCGTCGTCCACCTTGCAGAGGAGCACTTGATCGAAGTGATTAGGATCTCGTACGGGTAAGCCCAACTTCTCCAAGAGAAGGTGCCGTTCACTGACTCGGCATGCCGCCGACTAATTTTCCAGGGGGACGGCTCTGTTTTTGTCCTGACCATCACCGCCGGTGTTCCGGGAACCAGAGTCGGGCCCACCGTCGTGTGTCCCGTATGCGTCAGGTCGGTATCGTGCGCCTGGCCCGTATACACAGTGCGCATGTGGGCGAACGCCCAGCCGCCATCATCCGATAGCATTCTTGTGCTAGCCGAGGCACCGAGCTGCCCGACGCTGCGGGAGGTGGAGTATGTGGACCTAAGGTCGATCCTATGTGTGCCATCTCAATACCTTGTTGGTGCTGGACCGAATAGGTAGATGCATTTCTACATTTGTATCGAGAAGACCGACAGGGAAATGTAGTACTTGTGTTGTTGTTACTGTTAGACTTAAGCGATGCTTCTCAGGTGAGTAGAGCATACGTGTTATGCGAATGTACCCCAGTTGTAGTTTTTAGTACTCCTTAATAATTCGACGAGTTATTGGTCCAATCAGCTTGATGTTGTCACGTTGCAAACTCCGCTTGCTCTGGACAGACTGGCAATACCGTGTGCTCCTGCACCCGCATGTCAGTGTCACGTGTTCCGAGGGCCCACCTGCCAGTGTCACGCCCCCTTCTATTCCTTCCCCTTGAAGCCACTGTCCCAACTTCTCTTCCATCCTGCCACTCCCGTCTGATGGTTGTAATCTGATTTTCATTGGATTGTTTACATGTAATATACGTTGATAATGCAACATGCAAATGGCATAGACACAATTTCTAAAGTGGAAGCACTCACACGCTGTTATTACACATATTTCTCAATATAGCTTGACAAACCCATTACAATAATTGTACTCGCACTAAACACAACCGAAATTACAACCATCCTAAACAACATCTAAACCCACATCACACCGCTGTCATCAGAGTCCACCTCGATTAGTGACACCGTCGTGCCCTTCCCAGCGACATCCACTCCACCCGGGTGGCTTGCCATTCGCCAAGGAGGCAACAATGGTGTTCTACACAGCTTCGTCCCCATCGTCCTCCACATCGGAATAGACAATGACGAAGGTGACGGGGTTGGCATCGACCGAGTGCCGTCGCGCCTGGCGGCTCCTGCTCGAGCTCGACGCCGCATCAGTCCTTCTACAGGTAGGAGGGGTCGAGCTCGGATACATAGCATCGTCGCTCCTCTCGAGAAACCATGGCCATTTGATACTGCAACGGTAGGATCTGGGGGTGGATCCGCCGTGGCAAGCCCTACCGGAAGCGGTGGAGCGGATGGATCTACCGGCGTGAGCCATGACAAGTTTCTAGGAGGGAGTAAGATTGTGGGCTAGCGTGTCTGGTTCCTGAGCAAGTCCTCCCAATGATATGTACGCGGGCAAGGTGCCAAAAAATTTCGTCCAATGCATGTGAGAGGGCTTTTGAACCACAAAGGCGCGAGGTTTGGTTGACATGTCCACACGCTAGGTCCCCCACCTGTCAGCCGAATGTGGACGGTAGGATTCTTCTCGAGTTATTAAGTGGGGATAAATCACGCTTCACCACTACCCTGACATCCAAAGGCTCCTCTTTCCTCTGCCCTCGCTCCCCTCGCTCATGGATCGCAGCTCGTGCAGTTCGTCTCGGGCTGAATCAGGGTTAGCTCAACGCCATCAGGCGGGTGCCCCCATCAAGTACCAGAGGGCTCCCTACGATTACTACCCCTATATGATGTGTTTGTGCGGTGAGAAGATGCCGAGATGGATTTCATGGACAGGACGAAAATACCGCAGGAAAACTCAACAACTAGAGCATCAGAGCGGTAAGTTCCTACTATAGGTACAATGGTAACCCGGATCCGGAAAGCATAATGTAATACTTTTTTCCCTTCGATCTACTACGTAGGAAGGGAGGGGGACTGGCTGTGACAAGTTTGTGTGGATCGAAAATCCACTGACAGGTTTTCACAGAGAGCTTGTTCAGGATCTGCGTGATGCTATGTGGGACAAGAAAGAGGAGATTTGTGCGATGGAGCCAGAGATCCGGGAGCTTCGCCAGGTGCAGGGGAGGCAGGGGCAGGGAGGTGGTGAGACAGACGGGCTCAAGATTAGGCAGATAGTGGATACAATTTCCTCATTATCTGGGCATTGTTTGTTGCATTTGAAGTTTATGTTGCCATGTCGTTGTCCAGCAGCTGAAATAAGTTGCTGCTTCGTGGAGTGTAGCAGCCAGCTTAGAACTTGTTTTCAGCCCAGAAACTTATCATAAGTGTAATGCCAATAGCAGGGATTTATTAAGCGCCTATAAATAATTCATGTTTGTGGCACTAACACCCATCGATTTTGGAGACCCCTTAACCGCTCAGCTATCGCGATTGTTCAGATAGTAGTGGCACAATCACAATTTCAGATTCAACTAGTGGCCTCAGCCGTATCCAATCGTAAAGTCGCGATACATTTTACTCCGAGTACGGGAGGCAGATTGTTTCGCCCGGCAAGTTCCACGCACACAGCTCCAGCGTTTAACCGAACTACATATATAGGTTCAAGTTCAATACATCATTAGGCTTCTACACTGCTAGCCTTCTTTCTCTGCTTGGGTGCCAACTTTCTTCCTCTTGCCTTCACGTCCACTGGCTTCTTCATCTCCTGCCTTCTTCCTCTTCCTAGGTGCCAATTTTCTTACCTTCACATACCCTGCATCTCCGGGTCGAGGGAAGTCAGGCCAATCAGCACCAGATCTTGTCCAGCATCATCACTCCACTCGTTTTGGTTGTCTTCCCACAGCAAAATCACTGAGTCGACTGTCTTGTTTCTTACCATGCGCTTCCTGTAAAAAAACCAGGACATGGATTACTACCTTATATCTACAAACTATAAATAATTTTTTTGTGAATGTACCATCTCATACCTAGGTTTGGGAGCATTAAGGGGACAACCCGCTGCTCTATGGCCTATAAGATGGCAGGTCTTGCATCTGTTTTTGCCCTTATTGGTTGCACAGAAAGCCGAACCCTTCTTCTCGAGAAAATTCTTAAACCTATTCACCTGAGGTCTTCCTCTGCCCCTTTTTGTAACTGGCTGGCAAAGCTCGAAAGACTGTTGGACTTGAGGCCACTGAGATGGGTCTGTACATGGCTCGACGGATCCAGCGTATGCACCTCTGAACTTTTCCATAGAGTAGTAGTCTGACAAATACTGATCTAAATGTGGTAGAGTTCTTGAAGGGTTCTGTAGCAGAAAACAAAAAAATTCTATCTACTCGAACACTAATACCAGGATCTATACTATGTAGACATAAGTAACAGAGAAGGAATACAGTATCCATACCTTTGCAGAGAGAGGCACACCTTACGCAGGAAGGCGTATATTGATGAAGACGAGCAGCACCCCAAGTGTGGTGCCTCTGAAGTTCGTCACACGTCCGGTGTAGGGGACGTCAACCGGGCTCCGGTCCAGCCGAGCAGCGGAAGAAGCAGATGCCGGATCGCTGATCACACGACGGTAGTGTGAAGGTGGAGAACTCAACCATGAGGTCCTCCCCAATATTACGGGGAAGTCCTCAGTAGATGAGAGAGAGAATGAGAGGAATGGGTGTGTTCCAAGGGGAGGGAGGGACCCCTTTATATAGTGGGAGGGGGCGCACCACCCAGGGGCCAGGCAGTGTGGGACTAATGCCCACACCCACCGGCCACCTTGGGGAAGCCGTCGGCCCTAGGTGGGCCCCACTGGGGCGGCCCACCAGCCCTAGGCAGGCTGGCCCCCACTCCCTAGGCGCCTTGCCTACTTGGGCCTCCCTATGGGTGAGGCCCATTAGCAATATAGTGCTTTCAAAAATAAAATAAAATATATATTTAATATTAATTCTCCAATTAACATTCAAATACACATATTATATTATTCCTTCACTCCTGAACATCTTCCGGAACCCTTCCGATCTCCATCGGATGTTACCGAAACTATTTCGGTTTCTCTCTCTCTCTATTTCTCATACGATACCTCATCTACCCTAAGCGTCCCTACCCTTAAGCGTGACATCCTTCGGTTCGGAAACACTCCGGACATGATAGAGACCACTCTCATATCAATGATCAACAGAGGGACCTAGATGGCCATGTGACCCCCGTGCGTTTCACGAATACAATCGCTCGAACCGTGAGATAGTCGTTCCCCATTCCCTTTGTCACTCGATACCTAATTCATCCGAGACTTGATCTTTGGTATCTGTATACCTTAGTTCGATCTTGTTACTGATGAACTTGTTTTCTTGTTCTCATGTCATTGCATTCCGTGACCCAGTCACATGCTTGCAAGCTTCATTAATGCAATGTCA
Organism: Avena sativa; assembly: GCA_916181665.1. NCBI lineage: Eukaryota > Viridiplantae > Streptophyta > Magnoliopsida > Poales > Poaceae > Avena > Avena sativa. Next base: position 202,991,897 of record OV702291.1, read on the forward strand.
CCGAGATGGCCACATGTATCTGTCCGTTACACAGACTAGACAAATCCTGGTCTTGATATGTACTCCTCTACGCATCCCTTCAGAAAACCTGAGTAGCACCTTTTGGTCACCCTATTACGAGATGACTCTAGATAACCATATAAGCTTCTTCCGGAATGGTGATTTGCATTACCTCACAGTCAAAGGATCGGGTTACGAGGTTCTCTGTGTTTTATCATCAATGGTGAACTTTGTAACTAGATCTCATGAAGATATAACGGTCGGATGTTTGTCTATCATGTTATTCAACTAATAACATGACCTCATTGTCAGTTGGCATAAATGCCCATGGTCTTGAAACATAGACCATCCTCATGACCAATGAACTAGTTCACTAGAGGTAACTAGAGATATGGTTTGTTTACATACCACACGTGTATTAACGTTTCGTATTAACACAGTTATATCATAGTATGAAACGTATTATGAACACACAGGAGATATATCAAATAATACACTTTATTATTTTCCTCTAGGGCATAACTCCTTCAGTCTCCCACTTGCACTAGAGTATATCAAACTAGTTTACAATAGGCAGGAACCTAACGCCAATGGAATCTTGGTGTTGTTCATGCTTTTCTAAGTGGACAGCTTTCGTCAACGGATCTGCTACATTCAGTTCCGTATCTACTTTGCAAATCTTGACTTCACCTTTGTCAATGTTTTGCCAGATGACGTGAAATCTAAGCTTGATGTGTTTAGCTATGGAACGAGTTCATGGATCCCTTGCATTTGCAGTAGCTCCCGTGTTATCACAATAGATCGTCACGGGGTCTTGCGCATTGGGAAAAACTCCCAGTTCGATGACGAAATTTCTTAGCCAAACAGCTTCATTTGCTACATCAGCTGCAGCAATGTATTCAGACTCCATTGAAGATTGTGCCACCACCGGCTGCTTCTTGCTTTTCCAGCTTACCGCCCCACCATTCACCAAGAAAACAAATCATGTTTGAGACTTTGAGTCATCATGATCTGAATTCCAGCTCGCATCTACGTAACCTATTATGTTTAGAGCTTCATCATTTCCTCCATAGATCAGGAACATATCCTTTGTTCTTCTCAGATACTTCAAGATATTTTTCACAGCTGTCCAGTGATCCGGTCCTAGATTACTCTGATATTGGCTCGTCAAACTAAGAGCCAATGCCACATCAGGTCAGGTACTAAGCATTGCATACATGATAGATCCTATTGCTGAAGCATAGGGGATGTAAGACATCTTTTCTCTATCACTGTCCGTTACAGGACATTGAGTCATACTCAAGTTGCAATTCTTCATCATAGGAGTAAAACCCCTCTTGGTGTTTTCCATTTTGAACCTCTTCAAAATCTTATCTATGTAAGTACTCTGACTTAATGCTATTAGGTGTCCCGATCTATCTCTATAGATCTTGATTCCTAATATGTATGCCGCTTCACCTAGATCCTTCATGGAAAATTGGTTGCTCAAATATGCTTTCACGCTATTCATAAGATCCACATCGTTTCCCATGAGTAATATGTCATCCACATATACTACTAAGAAAACAACCGAGCTCCCACTCGCTTTCTTGTAAACACAGAACTCTTGTTGGTTTTGGACAAATCCAAAACTTTTATCAAAACGTTGGTTCCAACTCCGAGATGCTTGCTTCAGTCCATATATGGACCGTTGAAGTTTGCATACCTTCCCAGCATCCTTAGGATTGACAAAACCTTCTGGTTGCATCATATACAACTCTTCATCAATGTGACCATGGAGGAATGCGGTCTTGACATCCATCTGCCAAATTTCATAGTTGAAATGTGCAGCAATTGCTATTAAAATCCTGACAGCCTTAAGCATCACTACGGGAGAGTAAGTCTCATCGTAGTCAACTCCTTGAATCTGCCAAAACCCCTTTGCGACAAGTCGAGCTTTGTGAATGGTCACATTACCATTCGCATCTGTCTTTTTCTTAAAGATCCATTTAATTTCCACGGCCTTCCGACCCTCTGGAAGATCCACCAAGGTCCAAACTTGGTTTTCATGCATGGATCCTATTTCGGATTTCATGGCTTCTAGCCATTTCTCGGAGTCAGCACTATCGATAGCTTCTTTGTAGTTTGTAGGTTCTTCCTAATCATCTAAGATGACAGACATTACAAGGCTACTGTACCAATCTGGAGTGGCACGAACCCTTGTAGACCTGCGAACCTCAGGAGTCTCGATGTCATTGTTTTGATCAGCATCAATGGGCTCTTCCTCCATGTTGGAGAGCGGTTTCGGAACAGTTTCCGTTGCGCTACTCGGAATACGGAGAGAAGGGTGAACAATTTCATCTAACTCTATTTTCCTTCCACTCACTCCCTTTGCAAGAAACTCCTTTTCGAGAAAGGTGCCATTTTTAGCGACAAACGTTTTGCCTTCGGCTTGGTTGTAGAAGGTATACCCAACGGTTTCCCTCGGGTATCCTACAAAGATACATTTTTCCGATTTGGGTTCGAGTTTGTCAGGCTGCAGTTTCTTAACGTAAGCCTCACAACCCCAAACTTTCAGAAATGACAACAATGGCTTCTTGACATGCCATATCTCATATGGGGTTGTCTCCACGGATTTGGATGGTGCTCGGTTTAAAATAAAAGCGGTGGTTTCTAACGCGTATCCCCAAAAAGACATAGACAAATCAGTTAAAGACATCATGGACCATACGCTATCCAATAGGGTTCGGTTATGACGTTCCGACACACCATTACGTTGTGGTGTTCCGGCTGGCGTAAGCAGTGGTACAATCCCACAATCCTTTAAGTGCATGTTAAACTCATAACTCAAATACTTGCCTCCTCGATCCGATCGAAGGTTCTTGATTTTCTTGTTAAGTTGATTCTCTACCTCTTTCTGAAATTCCTTGAACTTTTCAAAGGTTTCAGACTTGTGCTTCATCAAGTAGATATATCCATATCTGCTTAAGTCGTCAATAAAGGTAACAAAGTAACGATAACCATTGCGGGTTGAGACACTCATCGGTCCACATACATCCGTATGTATGATCCCAAGTAGGTCTACGGCTCTCTCCATTATATCGAAGAATGGTGTCCTGGTCATTTTGCCCATGAGACATGGCTCACATGTATCAAGGGATTCAAAGTCCAATGATCCAAGAAGCCCTTCTGAATGAAGCTTCTTCATGCGCTTTACGCCAATATGACCAAGACGGCAATGCCATATGTACATGGAATTATCGTCACTGTGCTTGCAACGTTTAGCATCAACACTATGGATGTGTGTTTCACAATCAAGATCAAGTAAGAATAAACCATCACGTACAGGTGCATGAACATAGAAAACATCATTCATATAAATTGAACAACCATTTGTTCCTGATTTAAACGAATAATGGTCTTGCAACAAGCAAGACCCACTCACAATATTCATACTCATTGCGGGTACATAATAGCAGTTATTCAAAATCAACAATAATCCTGACGGTAGACGTAGATGCAGGGTGCCGATGGCCATCACTTCAACTTTCGAGCCATTGCCGACGCGCATCGTCACCTCGTCCTTCCTCAGGCGCCTCCTACTCTGCAGATCCTGCTAAGAGTTACAAATGTGAGCAACAGATCCGGTATCAAATACCCAGGGGTTACCCCTGGCGCTTGTAAGGAATACATCAATAACATCTATATCATATATACCTTTGTCCGGAATGGCTATCTTGCCAGCTCGGTTGTCTTCAAGGTATTTGGGGCAGTTGCGTTTCTAGTGCCCATCCCCTTTGCAGTAGAAGCATGAAGTGCCGGGCTTAGGGCCAGGCTTGGCAGCCTTTGAGGTGGTGGGAACAAACTTGCTATCCCTCTTAGGCTTCTTTCTCTTGCCTTTTCCCTTTTGCCCCGGTTTCTTAAAGTTGGTGGTCTTGTTGACCATCAGCACCATGTGTTCCTTCTTGATTTCAACCTCAGTAGTTTTGAGCATGGCGAACACCTCAGCAAGGGTCTTAGTCATCCCTTGCATGTTGTAGTTCATCACAAAACCCTTATAGCTAGGGGGCAGCGAATGCAGCACCCTATCTATGGCGAGTTCCTCCGGGATTTTGCAATCCATGGCATTTAAGCATTTAACGTAGACAGACATTTTGACCACGTGTTCACTAATACTATTGTGCTCTTCCATTTTAGCAGAGAAGAAGAGATCGGAAGCATCATACCTCTCTGCACGAGCTTGTGGAGCAAAGACAGCCTTGAGATCCTCAATGATCTCAAAAGCATTCATCTTCTCAAAACGCTATTGAAGCTCCGGCTCCATGGCATAGAGCATTCCACTCTGGATGAGGGAGAAATCATCCGCCTTGGACTGCTAGACATTCTTTTCATCCTCAGAAGCAGAATCTGCAAGCTTGGCCGGAAGCTTAGCCTCGATGACATAAGTTAGCTTGTAGGGGACTAGGGGGATCCTAAGATTGAGGAACCATGCGGTGAAGTTGGTTCCATCAGTTTTTAGCTTGTCCTTCTCGAGGAAAGTGCTAAGGTTGAAGGTGGGTTCTGGGCCCTCCAGTGTCAATGCCATATCAACTATTGTAGAGAGTCAGACACCCCCCTAAGCCACTTAGATTTGTGGATCAGTCTCGTGAATCACCACGTGAGGTCGGTTGGGGGCCGCTTCATCAAACAGTGTCGTGATATGAACAATAACACGAAAGAGGGTAGCAACTAGAGAATCAATGCCCACATATTGCTATGTGTTCTATCCGTATGACATGTCTACCCATAGACCCGCTCTGATACCACTGAAGGGTTCCGTAGCAGAAAACAAAAAATTTCTATCTACTCAAACACTAATACTAGGATCTATACTATGTAGACATAAGTAACGGAGAAGGAATATAGTATCCATACCTTTGTAGAGAGAGGCATGCCTTACGCAGGAAGGCGTATATTGATGAAGACGAGTAGCACCCCAAGTGTGGTGCCTCCGAAGTTCGTCACACGTCCGGTGTAGGGGACATCAACCGGGCTCCGATCTAGCTGAGCAGCGGAACAAGCAGATGCCGGATCGCTGATCACACGACGGTAGTGTGAAGGTGGAGAACTCAACCACGAGGTCCTCCCCAATATTATGGGGAAGTCCTCAGTAGATGAGAGAGAGAGAGAATGAGAGGAATGGGTGTGTTCCAAGGGGAGGGAGGGACCCCTTTATATAGTGGGAGGGGGGCGCACCACCCAGGGGCCAGGCGGTGTGGGACTAATGCCCACACCCACTGACCACCTTGGGGCAGCCGCCGGCCCTAGGTGGGCCCCACTGGGGCGGCCCACCAGCCCTAGGCCGGCTGGCCCCCACTCCCTAGGCGCCTTGCCTACTTGGGCCTCCCTATGGGTGAGGCCCATTAGTAGTGCCTTCCAAAATAAAATAAAATATATATTTAATATTAATTCTCCAATTAACATTCAAATACACCTATTATATTATTCATTCACTCCGGAACATCTTCCGGACCCCTTCCGATCTCCATCGGATGTTACCGAAACTATTCCGGTTTCTCTCTCTCTCTATTTCTCATACGATACCTCATCTACCCTAAGCGTCCCTACCCTTAAGCGTGACATCCTTCAGTTCGGAAACACTCCGGACATGATAGAGACCACTCTCATATCAATGATCAACAGAAGGACCTGGATGGCCATGTGACCCACGTGCGTTTCACGAATACATTTGCTCGAACCGTGAGATAGTTGTTCCCCATTCCCTTTGTCACTTGATACCTAATTCATCCAGGACTTGATTTTCGGTATCTGTATACCTTAGTTCGATCTCGTTACTAATGAACTTGTTTTCTCATTCTCATGTCATTGCATTCCGTGACCCAGTCACATGCTTGCAAGCTTCATTAATGCAATGTCACCGAGATGGCCACATGTATTTGTCCGTTACATAGACTAGACAAATCCTGGTCTTGATATGTACTCCTCTACGCATCCCTTCAGAAAACCTGAGTAGCACCTTTTGGTCACCCTGTTACGAGATGACTCTAGATAACCATCTAAGCTTCTTCTGGAATGGTGATTTGCATTACCTCACAGTCAAAGGATCGAGTTACGAGGTTCTCTGTGTTTTATCATGAATGGTGAACTTTGTAACTAGATCTCATGAAGATATAACGGTCGGATGTTTGTCTATCATGTTATTCAACTAATAACCTGACCTCATTGTCAGTTGGCATAAATGCCCATGATCTTGAAACATAGACCATCCTCATGACCAATGAACTAGTTCACTAGAGGTAACTAGAGACATGGTTTGTTTACATACCACACGTGTATTAACGTTTCGTATTAACACAGTTATAGCACAGTATGAAACGTATTATGAACACACATGAGATATATCAAATAATACACTTTATTATTTGCCTCTAGGGCATAACTCCTTCAGTTCTTTTCTTCACCAAGAAGGCCAAGGTGAGGTCGCAAGGTTTCCCGGTATGCTGCCACTCTAAGCAGGTGAATTCTCGTAGCTGGATGTTCACAACATCCCTTTTGCCACACATGGACATATCGACCACCTCACAGCTGCTGCTGGTTGACGGGAGAACCTTAAGATGAGCAAGTCCTCGGCTTCTCTTGTGCAGTTATTGTACAACTGGCGGTAGCATATGTCCTCTAAGTCTCCTACCGATCTCTCTCCTTATATTTAACAACTTCATGATCATACCACGTATGCTGTCCATCAAGATATGCACAGGACGCACTTTTATGTCCTTCACCCAATTATTCAGGCATTCTGCAAGGTTGTTGTTTATGTAATCAACTTTGATGTCAGGGTTGAATTGACTCCTCTTCCATAGCTGCGAATGATGGATGGCTAAGTACTCTGGAAGTTCAGGGGCTTCCGCAAAAATCTTGCTCATGAAATATTCGCTGCTACTAGGTTTGTAAACTCTAGCAGCAGAAAACATGTAATGAAATACGCTGCCTACATAGTGTGAGTACAAGTTGAGCATCATATGGGCATGGCATTCTCTACCTTCAGCTCGAGGGGACACCTCCTTCACTGCATTCGTGAGCCCTTTGCATGCATCTGTGGATATAGCCAATGGATCCATGTGGCCTATTGATCTCCTGAGCTGCCTCATAAACCAGACCCAGTTTCCTCCATTTCTATTTCAAACAGCTCGAATGCCACTGGGAACATCCAGTTGTGACTATCAAGTGATGTGGCAGATGGCAGATAGCCTTTCCATTTGCCAGTTAGAACAGTGCTGTCTACACTCAGATACGGCCTACTTCCGTCCTTGAATCCCTGGATGCAAGGTTTAAGCGCCATGAAAAATCTTTTGAAATATATTTTACCACGTACTGATTCGGTGTCAATCTCCACAACACTCCCCGGACACCTAGCTTGTACCTTCGCCTTGAAGTTGTACAGCATCCTGAAGCTATTGGTGTAATCCCCGTGCAAGACCCCTAGAGCTTTCTCTTTACCTTTCCAAACCGTGTAATATGGTAGGACAATGTTGTATTTAGAACCGAGGCTAGTCTGAATATTCTTCGTGGTCTCCTTGGGGTTATCCTTTAGTATGGACATAGATTGCATAGCCACCCACTCCGTATCAGCCATTGAGGATTTCAGTTTGCTGCTGTTGGACACATGTGTGGAGGGCTCATTTTGTTCACCTGCAACACAGATTCATTTAAAAGATAAGCGGAGTCGACTAGTTGCCAGAAAGATATCGCACAGCAATTGTAGTTATAGAGTGAAAAGAGAGAAAGTTCTAATGGTTTGCTGCATTCATTGCCCCAGTACTATAATTGCCTTCAACACAGGTAACACTCTTGCTGTGATCCTCCATGGACAATGTACCTCAGCCCGTCCATTCATCCATGTTAACTTGCAAACGGCCTCATACCTCTAGGCAGTGTTCTTTAGTCGATAAACGTCGAACTCCCCCTAGATACAAAAATGCCGGAACAACATCCTGAACTCATGCATGCTACTGAACTTGGTGCCAACCGAAATTATAGGATACTCGTGGTCATGTTTCATTTCTTCTACTTCAACACCCAAATCATCGACTAGAGTACCAGCCTCATTGTTAAGTTCCTCGTCTATTTCATCATCACCAGATTCTTGATCCTCTACCGTGCCTTCTTCTTCATCTGATTCAGAATCCTGGCCATCGTCTCTAATGCCTAGTACTGCACACATCATATTGACTCCCATGGGTGGGGCTGCACCATCATCTCCACCAGGATGGACCGGAACATTGCCCCAATCCACCTCACCGGCAACTCTGTTTTCTCCAAGACACTCGGTTGGTTCTGCTAGAACCACATGGGGTGGTCTTATGTTTGCATGCATCCTAGGTACTTCAATGGACAAACAGCAGCCAGAATCAATTTCATCTTGACTATACAGAACCCTCTTGCTCTTCCTGTGTACATCCTCCTTCCTGATGTAATCTTTCCTGATGGTATCATTAGGGCTTGACATCTATGTTCCATTCCCCATCGATCTAGGCTTTTTGCTGCCTCTCTTGGGTGTGATCTCCTTCCTGCCTTCCCTCACGGATGTTGGCTCCAGGGTGCTGGCATTATTGCCTGACCTCAGCAGCGTGTTCTGCTCCAAATTATCCCTTTTGCTGCTACTATTGGGCATGAAATCCTTCGTGCTGGCATTATTCCCTGACAGCAGCGTGTTCCGCTCCAAATTAGTATTTTTTTGCTCCCACTGGGTGTGGTAGCCTCTGTGCTGACCATCTTCGCCTCTTTGCTACCATTCCTAGGAGTGTTCACCACCGTGTTTTTGCTGCTACCGTTTGGTGTGGCATTTTGATTGGATCTCAGGGGTGTACTCTACGGTGTGGTGCCTTTTTTCGTGCGACTATTGGGCGTCCTATTCTCTGGCGTGGTCTCCTTGGTGACGTTCTTCTTCGGGGTGCCCTTTCTAGGGATGCTCTTCCTGCTCCTCTTTATGATGCTCCTCTGTAAAACTCTCCTCTGTTCGAAGCTACCCTCAGTCGCACCAGCCCCAGTGATGCCATGGATCAGGTCACGCATGCCTTCTAAAAGTCCATCATCTCTATTGTCGAGTTCCAATTCCTCTCCAACCTCTATCAAGTGTAAGTACACTTCACCTCTATAATGTTTCCTTGTAAACGGTACGACTAAATCCCTGGTATCTTTCACTTCAATAGCCTTTTTGCTCCTGTAACCAAAATATAACAAACATGCTTCCTGGGATGACCCCCCACATTATATTCACACGTAACGATGCCATCATGTCAGATAACTCTACCACTTCAGGATCGTATCTGCCAAGGATTACATCAAAATCGTCATTGAATTTTTCTGTGCCATCATCTAATTTTGCAGTATAATCCGCGACACCGATACGAATGATTACTTTGCCATCATCAGGTTCTTTAGGATAGAAACCTCCGAGAAATTCGAGAGGTGGAGCGGCACCATCAGAACTAGCCCTAATGCCACCGTCGCCATCACCAACGTCATCTTTAGCTGGATCAACCTCGATGAAAGTACCAGGACCAGGAGCAAGGCGAGGGCCCTTAGCAGCGGGAGCTACATTATATGGTGGACAGGTAGGGCCCCTTCTAATGGCAGCCACAATAGGATCAGCTGCTGCCATGCCACATCGACGATCAGGAGCAGTTCCGACAACAACAGTGTTTCGAGTGCTAGCAGAGTCCAGACCATGAGCTGGCTCCAGACCAGCAGCTCGCTGAACCTGAGCACGAGTTCGAGGAGGACACAAGGCATCGGTCTTTGCAACAACAGTGGGGCAGCCTCCAGAAGCCTTAGTTTGCTCAACAGCGGCCAATCAACAACAACATGAGGATGATCAGTACCAGTAGATTCCAGAGCACGGGTTCGCACAACTCGAGCACGGTTTCGAGGAGGAGCAGCACATAAGGTGGCGGTCTTGGCAACAATAGTGGGGCAGCCTCCGGAAGCCTTAGTTTGCTCAACAGCGGCATGGATTGGGTGAGCAGCAGCCGCAGCAACACGGGCATGGGGATGGGGACGACTAGTACCAGCAGATTCCAGAGCAGAGTTTTCCACAACGGTAATACGGGGACTCCTACGAGGAGGTTGCCTGACAGAAGCATGTCGCAGACGAGGAACCACATTTTTCTCAAGAACAACAGGGGATCGAGTTAGACCTCCCTGTCAAATAATAGTTGGGCGACTCCCAGTAGCAGGAGCTTCCTCATCTAGTATGTTCCAAATCAGCATAACCACGCGAAGCCCAGCATGTTGTTTCATCAACCCAATTAGCTGACTGTCACACGCTACAGGTACCTTGAAGCCTCGTTCATCAAGGATGCTGAACCGTGCAGTCTGCTCCGGCCTCATTTCAGCAAGTTCACGCACAGCAGCAACCAAACCAGGGATAATGCATAACTGCACAGGCGCTACTTCCATCTTCAGATTGTGAGCTTGATTCCACGTGCTCTTCCCATCTGCTAATTTAATGTGGTAGCCGTAGATGGTGACCAGAACCGTGTATTTGGGTTCAGCAGAGATCCTACTTGACGGAAAATTGGAGACAAAAGATAAGAATTGTTTGTCAGCATCGTGCTAGCAAACAAGTCTATGTTCGATATATCTCTGTAATGCCAATAGCCAGCTAGCAGTTATAGGTAGTGCAAATAGCAAAGAGAAGAATAGCTCACTCGCAATTAGCTAGAAGTAATTCTTCCTCGGCAAATGGATCTGCCATCCTTCGCGTTGCTCAGCTCGTCGGTGGTAGAGGCGGGTTGATCATCGCAATGGCTGGCACGGCATTCGGCATTAGAGCTCGGTAGCAGCGAGTAGGCGCAACAACTTGGCACCGAAAGTCAAATGCCCAAAGAGATCATTCTGGTTGGAGAGGGGATTTCGACGCCGCCGGTGCTAGGGTTTATGCGAAATGAGGGAGGGAGTGGATTTGTGAATTTGGTCAACGCACCATGCTCCTTTAGTCTCTCATTTTGCCTACGTGGTTGCCGTATTGGCGCTCGCGTCACGGAAATATTAATGACATGAGGGTCCCGACCATCTACTTCACGTGGCAGTTTCACGGAATGTTTGGATTTGGTAGGGGTGAGATGAGTTTGCATCGAAATGGCCCCTCTCGATAGTTGGCGGCCCAACATTTCGAAACACGGCAATTTCAGGCAACTTAGGTACCACGGTGCACTTGCCCGCGAACTTTGGTACCGCAGGGTAGCAGTCCCTAGTGGGTGTAGCCCCCGAGATTCGGAGCGCTTGATGAAGGCAAGGACTTCGAATCTTCTTTCCTTTTGATGACCGACTCGATGTAGTTGTACAAAATAGACATAAATATAGATTCATTGTCAATATGTTAGCCGGTTAAGGTACTGATTTTAAGCCGGAAAGTATCTTCGTTTTTTTCGAAAAACTAGCTTGCGCTTCTCTAGACACTTAGTCGCTTTCTCGTGCGCTCTACTGTTTATGCTGCGTCCTTGTCGGGCAGCCGGGTTGCCGTATGCGGCCGAAATCGAAGGGAGCTGGCAGTACATTGCACATGGTACTCGAGGCTTAGCAGCCGGATAATCTCAAACTAGGATGAGGCCGAAACGCCCAAACTGTTGCATCCTTCGCTGTTTTTCGTGTGGGATGCCTCGAGCTTTTGTTTTTCTAGCCGGACATCCGGGTTGCGGTCTGTAGCTGAGACGAAGAGTGGGCCTTAGACATCATCGCATACTACTCAGCCGGTTTATAGATTTAGCAGGTGGGGCCAGCCGGCGAGCCCCCGAGTAGGGGTTACCGGAGCCAGAAAAACTGAACCGGAAAAAGAACACATGCAAATTTCTGGCAGGGAGCCCCCGACTATCTCTCAGGGTTTCGCATTTTTCATTCATAGAGTTCGCGGGATACATACACTGTCAGCTTACTAGGTGTAAAATGGACGGAGCAGTGCTGCGTTCCAGGGGCGTTCCGTCTCCTCGTCCGACTTGTCCATCTTGTTCCTGCAAAGCTGCTGCGTGTCGATGAGGGAGTAGGAATTGTTGTGCAGCGCCCGGCTGATGATGAAGGGCCCCTCCCAAGGTGGTGATAGCTTATGCATGCCCTTCGTGTCCTGCACCAGCCCGAGAATCAGATCGCCCTCCTGGAATGCGACGAGGCGGATCCGGCTCGAATGGTAGTGGCATAGGCGATGCTGGTATAGTGCCGATCTGGATAGCGCCAGCTCGTGGGCCTCCTCGAGGAGATCCACACCGTCCTCCTATGCCTCCTGATTGGCTTTTTTGTCATAGAGGAGCTTGCGTGGCAAGTCAAACTCAATGTCCACGGAGAGGACAGTTTCTGAGCCGTAGACGAGGAAGAACGGGGTGAAGCCGGTTGACCTATTCGGCGTGGTGCGGAGGCTCCACAGCACAGCCGGAAGTTCTTCGATCCAGCATCCGGGCGATCGCTCTAGGGGCTCGATGAGGCATGGCTAGATGCCGGCTAGCACTAGGCCATTTACCCTTTCAACTTGCCCGTTCGACTATGGGTGCGCGGTGGATGCGAGGTCCAGCTAGATGCCCTTGTTGCTGCAGAACCGGGCGAAGGCCCCCTTGGCAAAGTTCATGACGTTATCCGTGATGATGCTGTTGGGGTAGCCGAACCAGTTGATGATGTCCATGAAGAAGGTGACGACTGTCGCCCCGTCCAGCTTCCGGATAGGCTTGGCCTCTATCCACTTTGTGAACTTGTCCACCGCCACCAGCAGGTGGGTCATGCCTGCGCGCGCTCGCTTGAAGGGACCGACCATCTCGAGCCCCCAGACGGCGAAGGGCCAGGTAATCGGTATGGTCTTGAGTACCATAGCCGGCATGGTCCTAAGCTGCCCGAAGCGTTGGCATCTATTGCACGCGCGGACCAGTTACTCGGCGTCCTCGAGGGTGGTGGGCCAATAGAGGCCTGGCGGAACGCCTTGGCGACTATCGCCCGAGATGAAGCGTGGTGGCCGCACTCGCCCTGGTGGATGTCCTTGAGTAGCCGGTAGCCCGTCTCCACATTGACGCACCGCTGGAAGATGTCGGATACGCTGTGCTTGTACAGCTCCTTGTTGATGATGGTGTACGTGTGCGTGTGTCGCCGGGTTTGCCTAGCCTCCACCTCGTCATCCAAAAGCTCTCCATTGGCGATGTAGTTCATGAAGGGTTGCGCCCAGGATGGTATCTCCCGGATTGTGAGGATGCTATCGTGCTCCGTCTGAGGGAGGTCAGGGGGGTCGTCCGGGTGAGGTACCTAGGACGGCCGCCCCCGAGCCACTTGACGAGCCGGCAACCCCCGGGTCTTGCGAGCCAGAAGGTGCGGATGCACTGGAGTCGGTGCGAGCCTTTTTCTTTGCGGGTTCTGTAGGTTCCGTGTCTGCCAGGCCATCAGCCGGCGCGCTGCCTGCCTAGATGATGGAATCCGACTCGGGAGACAGGTTGATGGAGGGCTTGCGCAGATGCTCCAAGGAGACCCCTGGCGAGATCGCCTGCTTGGTGGATCCGAGTCGGGCGAGCGAATTGGCTGCCTCATTGTTGACGCGAGGGACGTGATGGAACTCACATCCGTTGAAGCAGGCGCTGAGCTTCTGTACGTGGAACCGGTAGAGGGCCATGTTTGAATCGCGGGCGTCCCATTCTCCAGATACCTGCTGCACCACCAGATCGGAATCACCAAAGCAAAGGATCCGGTTGATGCCGATCTCCCTGGCTAGCTGGAGGCCGTGCACCAGTGCCTCGTATTCGGCGACGTTGTTGGAGGCCTTGAAGTGGATCTGGAGAACATACTCCAGCCGGTCTCCCTTGGGCGAGGTGAGGATGATGCCAGCTCCCAAGCCCTCGAGCATTTTCGAGTCGTCAAAGTGCATCCTCTATGCGGTGACCCAGCATACCACTACATGATGTAGTACACTATAGTCATTGACATAACACCAATGAAACACTGTTCACTAGTATTACATCCCTCAGAGTGGTACAATAGAAACACGGCAGGTCCAGGACATGACTATAGGTTACAACTCGACTCTTTACAAAAGATCCAGAGAACACTCTAGGTTAAAGAGAGAGAAAGAACTTCTTAACAAGAAGAACTAGAAATAATAACTCATAACTATCTAGTAATTAAGACTAGTATCTAAACTACTTGGCTTGCCATTGCTGCTATTGCAATGCTCTACAAAAGTAGCTTTATTGGCTAGAGAATTGAGTCCTATCTAAACCAACACTTTATCTTCACTTCAGCTGATGTATATGTTGACTTCATTGACTTTATTGAAGAACTTGAGTTGTCAATGATGGTTTCTTGAGCAGAAATTAATGTTGATGGTGTCTTCAATAGCTTAGACCTAGCAAGGGTTAAGAAGGTACGGTTGAGTACGAGCATACTCAGCAAGTTCACTAAAAAGGAGTGTATGATGCACTATCTCTACAGGCACATACCATAGGTCGTAGGCAATGCAGGTTTTCGTAAACATTTCTTCAAAGGTTGCTTTTATTTTGAAAACTATATGCGACAGTCTTCACAGGTTGACCAGAGCCTTCATGGGGTTCCTTTCCTACCGCGTTCATAGCTCCTTCTCGGAACAGGGAGTAACATGTCACAATTTTTACACTCTGCAGAGGTGCGTTGCTTTACCCATGAGAGACCTTAGCTTTGTTGCACATCTGAGTTATAGGCTCGTCCATACTTCCTTGGTATGGGGCCCAGTCTAAGATCCAAGCCAATCACTACCCCCTTCGCGACCCCGCATGTCCCCTTGGTGTATGCCATGCCCACAACTTGAATTACGGCAATGGTCAGATGCCAGAACTATCATGGGACATTGAGGGTTCCCACCCATATGCTGCACATCCTCTACAAATTACCAATTATTGCACGCTACGAGGATAACAACCACGACCTAGCCATCCGGATGCATGCAAGAGGAAGAAGATACAGCTGAATTCTCCGTCCCATACCAAATCTCATGGTTAACGCGTAATATACGGCTCTAGAATCATTGGCGACATTGGTTTTTGAAGTCCTAGATATTATGTTCCTTTACCACTAGAACTGTATCAATAGATTATTACCATTTGGTAAATAATCTATAATCATATTATTATGAAAATAGTGTTTTCTGACATTTTTGAAATGCAGGTGATGACAACATTTGAGTTACAAGCATTTGATAGAAAATAATCAAACGACATGAGCAAGTTGTGAACTTGCCTTTTGTGATTGCAAGATTACGCACTCACGGTCTTCGAGATAATAGAAGATCCAAATTCTGTAAACAACATCATTGGTCTGGTAAGGACTAATGTTTAAAGAAGCAATATGCTATGATGCATAAGTAATGTAATGCAGTTTGGAAAACCCCGAAGTAATATTCAATATGGTGAATAGGTTAAGTGATACATTGCAAATGTATCTATAATTTTTGATGTTCCATGCTTGGTTTTATCTACTTTCTTGTGTTTTGTTCCAACTTTGGAGTACTTTTCATATGATTTCTTAGACTAACCTATTAACAAGATGCCATAGTGCCAATTGCCTGTTTTCTGCTGTTTTTGGTTCCAGGAAGTCAGAAAATGAATATTCTCATAATTGGACGGGACAAAAGCGAAAGTTACTATTTTCCCAGAAGACTCACAGAGCCAGAAGGAGAGTCGGAGAGGGGCCACAGGGTGGCCACACCACCCCTAGGCACGGGCAACCCTAGGCCACGCCAGGGCATGGTGTGGCCCCCCTGGCCGGCCATCGACCTTGCCTCCTTCGCCTATAAGAGCCTCCCGATACCAAAACCCTAAAGAGTCAATCAGAAATCCACGAAAAGTTCCGCAACACCGCCGCCATCGAAGGGGAGATTTGGGGGATAGAAAGTCTCTGTTCCGGCACCTTGCCGGGACGGGGAAGTGCCCCCCAGATCCATCTCCATCGATCTCCACCACTATCTCCATCACCGTTGCTGATTCCCATGATGAGGAGGGAGTAGTTCTCTCTCGAGGCTAAGGGTTCTACCGATAGCTATGTGTTCATCTCTCTTTCTATGCATGATCATATTGTGGTCATGAGCTTTATAATCAAGTAGATCTACCTTGCTACTCAAGTGCTTCATTAGATCTCTGCTCTCCCCATGTGTGTGAAAGTTACAACGTGCTTACCATGGTGGCACTTAGGCTAGAGATTACAAATACTTGTTATGAGTTATATTTGGAGTTGGATCTTTCTATGAAATTGTGGTGTTTGTTGGAACCATCTAGATCTCAAGGTGACAGTGTGGGGTTATCTAGATGGGGAAAGCGGACTTTGAGGTGTGTTGTTATAGCCCTACCATCGATTAGAGTGTTCAACCGGAGAGTAGTTAAGAGTAGTATCATGAAGATAATACATCTATATGAGAGTGTTCACTAGTGAAAGTATGATCCCTAGGCCTTGTTTCTAAGCTCTAAAACACTGTTTGCTATTAGATCTGTTACATGTTTGCTTGCTTCCTTCTTTATTTCAGTTTGCCTTTAGTCTTTTTCCATGTCAACCACACGCCATCAAGTTATTTTGTATCACCGTTACCACTTGTATTTCACTATCTCTTCGCCGAACTAGTGCACCTATACACCCGACAAGTGTATTAGGTGTGTTGGGGACACAAGAGACTTCTTGTATCTTGATTGCAGGGTTGCTTGAGAGGGAATACCTTTGACCACTTCCTCCCTGAGTTCGATAAACCTTGGGTGATCCACTTAAGGGAAAACTTACTGCTGTTCTACAAATCTCTGCACTTGGAGGCCCAACAACTGTCTACAAGAATAGAACTGCATAGAAATCAGTTAAGTTCGGGTGATTTCTTAAAGATTTAGTTTGCCTGTAAGTTTACTTAAACAAATATATAAATATAAGGAACTTAATGCTAACATGTATGATTCAAAGTAAGTATAACAACAATGATTATAGTTATTTGATATCATGCAACTATTATGGAAGTTTATGTTGTAGGTTGATAAGAGTTGAAGAACTTATTATGAGATTGTTGTTTGAAGTGGCAAAACGAATAACCTTTGAAGAAAAGGTTTCTTTGATAAGGTTTAACTAATCTTTATGGTTAATAGAATATGATCAATCTCATTTGCGTTTGATCGATAAGTTTGTATTTGAGATGCCTTATGACTTAATTTGGAACAAAGAAAAGTTAACTATAAAAAACATAATTAGATCTAGGGTGTGATGTGTTTAAAAGTATTAATAAGCTTTAATCTTCCAACAATCATGTTTGAAGGTATAGGATCATTCACTTTCATCTTAGGTGAACGATGAGTGTAAATTTGAGTTGTTATTATGAATATAGTTTGTATTATTAAGGAAAGTAAATTTAGATGATTTGAATAAATTATTAGAGCTAGAATCATGTTTAAGAAAAGTTAAGAGATAAATAGCATTCATTTTTATGACGTTCAAAATTTTACTTAAAATTGTTGGTTTAGATTGGACTTATGATTTTAAAAGAGTTTTATAAGGGTAATAAGTTACACTTAAGTTTTATTATAGATCCAAGTTATTGTTTTGGACTTAGTATTTAATTATTAGGGATTTAAGGTGTTATATGGAGAATTGTGATTATTATTATTTTAGAGATGTCTTTATAGAATTTACAAAATAGGTCTCTTATAAAATAGATAGGGATTTATTATTTTAAAATCTTGGAACCCATTGGAATAATATATTAAGTATTTTTCTGATAAAGTATATTTATTTAAGATCTTAAAAATGATTTTATATTTATTTTTAAGCATTATTATTATTTTTACAAAATTCTATATTGGATTAAATGTCCTTGACTACTTGTTCCAAGTTTTATTTGTAAAAAAAATTAAGTTAGTATTTTTGGATAATAGTAGATTTATTTTCATATGCAAAAATGATCTTTATTCATTTTTAGGTTTTTTTATTATTTTATTAACTTTTAATTAGAGTTCTAATGTCCTTAACATTTATTTGTCTTTTATCTAACTTAAACAAGTAAGGTTTATTATTTGCTTATTTGGTTGTTCTACCTGCTTAATAAAAGTATGCTATTTTCTTTAATTAAAAAGAAAAGTATTACTTAAAGTCTTTGGAATTTTCAGAAACATTATATTTAGTATTTTTTTATAATGACTAGTATTATTTTAAGAGTTTAAAATTGAATTTATTTAGTGTCTAACTCTTTTAAATATTTAACTAAAATCCTTTAAGGAAATAAGAATTTATTTTTAACAAATTAAATTTACCTTTCAAAGAAATACAAACTAGCATTTTTCTATAATAGCACTCCCGTTTAGAATTGTAAAAAATGAATTTTATTCAATTTTTTGTGTTTGATATATTTTTATAGAATTCGAAAGGAATATATACCTGAATAATAATAATTTTAAATTTAATTACTTAAAATTCCATTTGTTATTTTTCTTAAGGACATATCTATGAGTCCATTGATATTATATATTTTTAGTATTTTATTTTATTTCTTAGAGCCATTTAAGTCCTAGGGCCAACCCGACTGGTCAAATCCTCTCAAGTGAGGGGTACTGGGCTACACCGGCCCAGTATGCACCCCTCACTCCTCTCTCCCTCTCGTGTTCTTCCTCCACCTGCTGCGGCGTGGTGTCGCCGACACTATTGCCGCTCAATTACCACTGCCCTAGGCCTCCCCGGCCGTTGCCGTGGTGCATGGCTAGGTAGCCGGTGCCGCTTGGTCATCTGGTCCTACTCGATTCGCCTGTAGTTCTCTCTCCCGCGCAGGCTGACTCCACCCCGAAGCCTAGGATTTGGGGGATGCCGGTGATGTGGAGTTGCGCTACCCCGGTGGTGTCGTGCTAGGCTCCTAGCGGTCTTGTGGTGCCTCTGCTGCTGCCCGTGTGGCTGTGGCCATCGTGCCATGGCTTGGTGCGGGTTGCAGCACCCTCAGGTGCTCCCCGTGTCGTCGTGTGCGCTCGCCGGTGGTTCTGCTTTCTCTTTTAACTTCAGCGAGGACCACGTGTGAGTTACACTTCTCTCCCTCTCTGATTCTCTGGCTTACCTTGCTACCCTCTGAGTGCTGGCCATGTATGAACCCTAATTACATCTGTCCACGGCACTAGGGTTCATCCCTCTGTGCTAGGGTTCATTCCTTAATGTGATGTTTATCTAAGGTGGTTTCCTACTGAATCTAGCTGTATATGACTCACTTTATATTGTGATTCTCAGTGTTGACAGTTGTTTCTGTTAGTAGTCTGTCAACTGAATTTTACTTATTGTCCTGTATTATGGCTATGATCTGATTGAGATTAGCTCTCTGGTTCTTGTTGATATACTTTGGTATGAAACAATTGTAGTTGGATATTTAATCCAATTACTCTCTGATACTTGCCTATGATAAGATTCAGATATATCAAATATGATTCCTGATTGTTATGTTAGGAAAATGATTAGATGTTTTGTTGCAACATTGGATTATGGATTCCCTGGTAGAAACTGCTTGGTTAGGACAGGCCCTTATGACAACCTCATTTGAGTGGTACACAGGTTCATCCAGATACAACACTGTTTTCTATTTGTGTTCTATTGTACCTGAGAGTTACAGAACATTTTATTGGGTAAATTAGCTTGTGATGTTCGTCTGAGGCAAAGCTATAGAGACGTAGCTGTTTTCACCTGCTGCTTTACTTCTTTGATGATCTGTGATGGATACCTCTAGGTATCAGTCCTATAGTGTTTGTGGAATTTACTTTGGTAGGCTGTTGTAAGAATAATAAGGTAGATCCTTACTGTTTAAAATAAAGTTTTAAGATGTGTCATCTCTGAGGTGCTACCATCCATAGGATGTGCCCAGAAATGTTTATTCAAGATGCTTGTGTATCTAGTTAAGAAACTAGAGATTTTTCTCCAAGATCAGTGATGCAAAGGCTGAGATCTTGGTAGTGACTTGTAAAGATTTATCATTGGCTTTTTGTCTTTGTTCTAGGATGAATATACACCTCACTTGGGTGTTTTCTGAGAAGATCATATAAAACAACACATGCTCTATTTAATCTATGATGATTTGATCATGTGATGGTTTTATGTGTACTCACCACACTACTTGATGGCTAGTGAGGTTGTGGTGTTGCTTGCTAGCTTGTTCATGTTATCTTTGTTGGGGTTCCGCGTATGAAAACAATAAATTTTATCCTACGCCCCTGAACCCCTGAAGCTGCCAGGACCTATCTATTAGTAATACAGTAACGGGAGGGGCTTTTTGCAAACTTACCCTTGAAGACCGAAAAGCATTGTCAACGCTCAAGAGAGCGTGGTTGATGTAGACGAGCCAAAGCCGACCTCGAGGTCGTGATGAAGTCCTTGGCGCTCCCGTGGCTCCAACGACTTGAGTGCCTCAAGTGCGACACCTCATGGGGAGTTACACACGTCCGGTGCATGACGATGACTCCCGCTTCCTTGATCCAGCAGCAGTTGCGGAAGTAGAGGTCCCGGATCCGAATCCCGCAGCGTGACGGCGCTCCGCGGTGAAGATGTCTCTCGTTCGCGCAGTCCAAACTTGGGACCACGGTCATGAGAGAGAGAGGGGGAGGGAGAAAATATCAATTAGAGGTCCTCCCAAAAGTGAGAAGACCTTTATTGATTATTGGTGTATTTAATTTGGCCAAATACCCCCACTATATATAGGGGGAGGGGAGGTACTACCTCCCTCAAAGTCCGGGGTGGGACTAAAGGAGAGGAGGGGGGAGGGGTGGCACCGCCGGCCACCCCCATGGGCCCTGCGTGGGGGGGGGGGGGCTGGCCCACTAGGGTGCCGGCCACCCCCTTGGCCCCTTCTCCCTCTCTCCTTTCCCTAATGGGCCCTCTCCCCTCTGGGAATTGGCCCATTAAGCCTTTGACCATTTAATTGATTTTTCACTTTATTAAATAATTATGAATAAATGATTAAATCAATATTTAACATTCATTCACATATTATTCAACCTCCATGGCTATGGAACACTTCCACCTCCACTCCGGACTTCCTCCGGACTTACCGAACCCTTCCGGTTTTCTCTCTACTATTCTTCGGTGATTCCACCGATCCTATAAACACTCTCTAAGCATCATCAAGCCCTTAAGTGTGATACCCCACGGTTCGGAAACACTCCAGACATGGTCGGGACACTCCCGCACCAATGATCGATAGAGGGACCTGGATGGCCATGTGACCCCTGTGTGTTCCACGAAGATCTTTCGTCGTTTGAACCAGGACAGTCGTGTCTTATTCTCTTTGTCACTCGATACTTGCATTGTCCGAGATCTGATCAATGACATCACCATGTCATGTTCAATCTCGTTACTGAACAATGCTACTTGAATCGTTCCGATAAGTGATATCCCTGTGATCAAATCACACGCTGCACAGCTATTGGATATAACTTCTCCGAGTGGGCCCTTTGAGTATCTTCCCGTCACATGGACGGACAAATCCAGCTCTTGACATATATTGCCTCTACGGTTTCCTCCGAGTACCTGAACACACCTTTATAACCACTGTATTACCAAGTGGCGCTTGATGCTATCTAAGCACTCTCGGGAGACAGTGATTGATATAGCCTCACGGTCTAAGTAATAGTCTGCGAGGATCCATTTATAATCATCGTAACTTGAACTTCGTGACATGATCGGGTCATGATGTTTAGGTTGGGTATTGGTTCATCATCTCATTCTCGGAATGAGAAGACTCCATTTCCAACTGGCATAAATGCCACATGATCAGGAAACATGATCATCTGTTGACCAATGAACCAGTGACTAGAGTTTCACTAGGAACCCCTGGTTGTTTGTATATCACACGTGTATTGATGTTTCCACTCAATACAGTTATAGCATGATATAAAACTTAATCATAAACTATATGAAATATGATAATAGTCCTTACTACTATTTGTCTCTAGGGAATATTTCCAACAGTCTCCCACTTGCACTAGAGTACAAATACACTAGCTGCATTTGTTCTCAATCATCGGCACCATATATCCGGTACCCTGAAAATGCTTGCTCATGGAAGAGGTTGAGTCTTGGGTCTGTAATTTATAGTCCCAAATCCTTTGCAACTTACTAATGTCACCTTGATTGACATTAATACTTTATCATCACATGATAGCATCTATGTGTATGTATCGTCGCTATGGCAGCAGAACGAGGCCTGATTCTAGGAGCCTACAGTGACTTTAGATCAACCTCGAGGGCTTTCTCATGGGCACTGTGCCCTGGGACACATCATTCTACGTTAAAAGCGAACCAGCCCCGCCATAACATTATACAACACTTTAGATGGTACCCTTATCTATTATTATAAATGTATTCATCGAAACACCAGTGCACTCTGTGCAACTTTCGATGTTTTGTTCACCTCGCTTCCTACTTGACTTTAATTGGTATTTATAGGAGTTTCCAACATATTCCCTTATAACATAACCCCTTATGTTTTAAGATATGTCATCCTTTATGGATTTGGAAAATATATCCACAGTTCTCTACTAGACACTGCGGACAAACTTAGCTCAACATTCTGTGATTCAAACTTAATCACTTTTAAGCGTTCCTTATTGGATCACATATTATGTTAAGTTATCATCATGGTTCACTAAGATAAAACCTATGTCTCAACATAGTGGACGATGATCATCCTTTTCTTTTTATCAACCATTGATGTTAAACTTAATACTATTCCTAACTTGAGTTATTAAGGACCAGTTCCTTAATTAACTTCTATTCTGAAACCCTTTTCAGAATCCCTTAAGGAATACTACATAATATCATAATATACTTATTATCAACTTCTACATCTTATAAATCATTATTTATAAGTATTTGCGCTTTCATTCTTAACACAATTAAGAATTACTCCTATAAGCTCCCACTCAAAATATGTTCCTACATATTTGAATTTGAGACTTATATTGCTCCCACTCAAAAATATGTCATTCACGTATTGTTTTAGGAAGACTTTCATAGCTCCCACTCAATTTTATGCAAATCGCATATCCACTCACTATGTTGAACAACTTCAAAATCCTTTGATCAAATATCAAACTTGGAGATTTACTATGAGATACTAGTATTGTTACTAGTTTTAAATCCTCTAGACATTTAGCACACATGCATCAAATTCATTTGAATTTGTCCAAAACTTGACAAATTGTACTTTTATCATTCACCCCCTTTTCCACTATGGCTTTGTAGTCATTTGGGAAAATTCAAGCAACTCCTTTTACTTGTGAGATTCAGCAATGAATTGCTTTCTAATCTCAAGTGAATTTTGCTTTTAGGATTTCTCATAACTCCAGTTTACCATTATTTCCTTAGTAGTTCATAGGTATGTCATATTTCAATAATCATGACAAATGATTCACAAATGTCTCCATACAAGATATGGATTACATTTTGAATCCTACTTCATGTAGTGAAAACACTAGTGGGAAAAATATAATGATCAACATCATTGATTCTTTCCTTCCATGAAGAGAATCGTTCAGGAACGTTTGTCCGTTGCGCTTCTCAACACTCTGATGCAGGGATATGAATCCTCATCGTGTTTTACACTATTTTTCGTATTCCCCATAATTGAGAAACATCACTAGAAGTGAGCTTTCTCAAGAATGCACCAAAATCCAAGCAGTACGAATCTTGCTTTCCTTTTGGTCTCAGCTATGGGTTTCGTATTCAAAGTTTCCAATGAATACGCTACAAGGACTTATTCACTATTGTTTTGGTTATATCGAATAACCCCAAAACTTTCACGAATTCAAACGGTTCACTATAAATTCTAATTGAGTGCTAACTATTTCTAACTAATGGTCTCTACATCTACACTACAACGATTTATTTGGTGCCTTCTATTCACCCACTTTGATATCCAATATCACATTGTGATGCTTTGCATTTTGACGTTTCAAAATGCATTGCATTCCACAATTTCTTTTATGCCATACTTATAAAGTTGAATTTCATTACTATTGATCAAATCATAGTAATTAGATTCTCTTTTATATTTACACCCTTTTATTGATGAAACTCTTTGATCAAATCAAATAGTTTCATATTCATGTTTCCTTTGGTAAACTTCTTTACACATTTAAACAATCATATAATGATAATTACCATTTTCGTTAAAACACAATACATCGAATAAGTATTTACTTTTAACAATTCATTAAACACTTTGTATTCAAGTAATACATAGTGTTCAAGTTATTTTGCTGAATTTAGGCATGATTTATATGTGATAAGAAATCGAATGACTTTCACATATTATCATCATAACTTTGAATTTAAACAATGGTTTTCATTCCGTAATGAAATATCATTTAAGTTGGGTATTTTAAGGCATTTTAATATTTTACAAATGTTCAAGCATTATCAATTAGTTTCAAACAACAAGGATAATTCACACATAATCAAACAAGATATGAACACGAATAGAAATCATTCATAAAAGTGGAACAACTATTTGTTACAAACTCATATGAATAACCGTCTCACAAAATGTGAGACACACTAAAGAAGTTCACAATCTCTTGATTACAATAATCATCCTAAAACATAAACTAAATGATAAATGTCGAGGGAGAGTGTCGTCGGCCATCATCATCATGCTTGCCATCAACACGCAATGTCACCTCCTCTCTAGCAAGCACCTCTCATGCAGAAGGACCTGTTTTCAGCAAAACAGAACAAGTATCAGATATACTTAACACTTCAAATGTGTTTGCAAGATTATAACATTTATAAAACTATATATCAAATATATACCTTTGTCATTGATGACCTGAGCGACATCTGGTTCAACCAACACATTCCTGAGATGTGTCATGAATCAGTGGAACTCCATTGATTCCGCGTCACCCCTCATTACGCAAGTCCTGACTTGTGCTTGGTAGCTTGGTGGCAGCGACCGTAGCACAATGCCGTTTGCAGAAGAGCCCGTCATCCAGCTATCCAGGAAGTATGCAGACCTCATGTATAAATCATGCATGCACTCCAAGTGGTCGTCCAGTGATGAGTTTTCCTCCATCTTAATGGAGAGGAAGTCTCCCATCAGCTCATGCTCCCATATGCGTGCTTGTTCCACGAAATGTGTCCTAAGCTGTAGCATCACCGAACGAGGGTTGACATCACCCACGAAAGGCCACAGCTCATCCACAATTCCGAAACACATGGTAACTGAAATGAAGGAGGCCATCTCACGATGGAGATAGCGGTCTTTCCGCTGCTCTGGGGTCTCTAGGTCAGTGGGCTAATCCAAATCCATTCCGTCGAGTATGTAGTCGACCACGTCATTCTCGCTAAGGAGAACGTGGAGACGCACAACCCATATGGATAAGTTCAATCCATCTAATCTGAGCTTCTCCCCTTCTAACCAATCAATCGTCAACAGGAAAGGTGCCATCTACATTTATAATTGCAAAAGGAATTAGACTAAGTTTATGAATAAATGAGTTAATAATAACTCCACTCAGAAATGCCTATCCCCACAAGGGTTCCTAGTGATAACACGACCCCTATCAGCCACATCTCCCCCGATTGACACGGCCATCGATGTGGGTTCAAAGGTGGACACTAAATGTCGGTCACATCATTCATGCGACTCGTGCTCGATCTTTCGACCATCCGTGTTCCGAGGCCACGCTTCTATGGCGTGCTAGGCTCGCCAACTCAACCTTAGTGTATTCGATGTGCAACATGGCTTACACCCGCTGTATGCGAAAGTAGATATGTCTGACACCCAGGCCTATACCCTGGATCGCCTCATACCGAAGAATTTTCTTGGTGGTGCACACTAACGGGGAACACAATCGTTGGTAATTTTAACAGGGATCATCTTATTAGGCAACCGTCGAGTATCTAATACTAGCACACAATAAGATATACAAACAATAACATTGAATGTAAATGCAATGTGATATGGTCCTTCACGTCGTGATCTCCATCCGTCGTCACCGGATTCCGGCGCCAGGGTTCCGGCGCCATAGACACCAGGGTACCGATGTCATTCTGGCGTGGTAGTCCATCACCTCCGTGACTATCTACTACTAAGTAACAAAAGGCAATCACTTTACCTTTGCCACAACCATATCACAAAGCAACGCCCCCCTGCAAAACAAAGTTACACGCCTCTACTTTATCTTTGCATGTTTTACGTGGCTGAATGGACTTTCGCACAAGAACCGTTCTTACCTACGAACTTTCAGCACAGCGTTGATCAAGTAGTTGTCTCTACTACACCTCTTTCGGGGCCCTCCGGTGCAAATGGTATACCAACTAATGCGAGAGAGACAGACAACCCCCTAAGCCACATTATATAGTACAAGCCGTATGTCAAGCGTGGACCAGTCTCGCGAATGAACGGGTAAAGTCGGTTGGGGGCCGCTTCATCAAGCATTACTGCGGTATACACAAGTACACGTGGGAGGGTAACAACTAAAAGATCAACGCCCACACGTTACATCTCGTGTGTTCTAGCCGTACTAGCATTACTACGCATAGATCTAGCTTTGATACCATTGTTGGGGTTCCACGTATGAAAACAATAAATTTTATCCTACGCCCCTGAACCCTTGAAGCTGCCAGGACCTATCTATTAGTAATACAGTAACGGGAGGGGCTTTTCGTGAACTTACCCTTGAATACCGAAAAGCGTTGTCAATGCTTAGGAGAGTGTGGTTGATGTAGACGAGCCGGAGCCGACCTCAAGGTCGTGATGAAGTCCTTGCGCTCCCGTGGCTCCAACGACTTGAGTGCCTCAAGTGCGACACCTCGCGGGGAGTTACACACGCTGGTGTCTGACGATGATTCCCGCTTCCCCGATCCAATAGCAGTTGCGGAAGTAGAGCTCCCGGATCTGAATCCCGCAGCGTGACGGCGCTCCGTGGTGAAGATGTCTCTCGTTAGAGCAATCCAGACTTGGGACCATGGTCACAATAGAGAGAGGGGGAGGGATTAAATATCAATTAGAGGTCCTCCCAAAAGTGAGAAGACCTTTATTGATTATTGATGTATTTAATTTGGCCAAATACCCCCACTATATATAGGGGGAGGGGAGGTACTACCTCCCTCAAAGTCCCGGGGTGGGACTAAAGGAGAGGAGGGGGAGGGGTGGCACCGCCGGCCACCCCCATGGGCCCCACGCAGGGGGGCTGGCCCACTAGGGATCCGGCCACCCCCTTGGCCCCTTCTCCCTCTCTCCTTTCCCTAATGGGCCCTCTCCCCTCCGGGAATTGGCCCATTAAGCCTTTAACCATTTAATTGATTTTTCTCTTTATTAAATAATTATGAATAAATGATTAAATCAATATTAATATTCATTCACATATTATTCAACCTCCATGGCTATGGAACACTTCCACCTCCACTCCGGACATCCTCCGGACTTACTGAAACCCTTCCGGTTTTCTCTCTACTATTCTTCTGTGATTCCACCGATCCTATAAACACTCTCTAAGCATCATCAAGCCCTTAAGCAAGATACCCCACGGTTCAGGAACACTCTAGACATGGTCGGGACACTCCCGCACCAATGATCGATAGAGGGACCTGGATGGCCATGTGACCCGGGACAGTCGTGTCTTATTCCCTTTGTCACTCGATACTTTTATTGTCCGAGATCTGATCAATGACATCACCATGTCGTGTTCAATCTCGTTACCGAACAATGCTACTTGATTCATTCCGACAAGTGATATCCCTGTGATCAAATCACACGTTGCGCAGCTATTGGATATAACTTCTCCGAGTAGGCCCTTTGAGTATCTTCCCGTCACAAGGACGGACAAATCCCGCTCTTGACATATATTGCCTCTACGGTTTCCTCCGAGTACCTGAACACACCTTTATAACTACTGTATTACCAAGTGGCGCTTGATGCTATCTAAGCACTCTCGGGAGATAGTGATTGATATAGCCTCACGGTCTAAGGAATAGTCTATGCGGATCCATTTCTAATCATCGTAAATTGAACTTCGTGACATGATCGGGTGACGATGTTTAGGTTGGGTATTGGTTCATCATCTCATTCTCGGAATGAGATGACTCCATTTCCAATTGGCATAAATGCCACATGATCAGGAAACATGATCATCTATTGACCAATGAACCAGTGACTAGAGTTTCACTAGGAACCCCTGGTTGTTTGTATATCACACGTGCATTGATGCTTCCACTCAATACAGTTATAGCATGATATAAAACTTAATCATAAACTATATGAAATATGATAATAGTCCTTACTACTATTTGTCTCTAGGGCATATTTCCAAAAATCTTGTGCTTGTTGGCTTGATCTGGCTCTGCACCTCCTGGTGCTGCTCCTGTGATCTTGTGCTTGGCCTTGCTATCCACCTGCTCCACCCCCTTCTTATGTTACCATCTTGTGGTGAACCGGTGGTTGATTTGGTAATCTGGCTGGTGGTTTGGTTATGGTTTTTGGCAAGCTCAATAAGTTCTGAGTGTGTGCTTGAGAGGAAGAAATGGTTTGTCTATAGGTATGCTTCGATTGAGTGCTCTGTTTGAGTGCTTGCACTGTTGCTGCTGTCTTGACAGCACACCCCATGCATTTTGGTGACTAAGTTGTATGTCTGTGTGGTCTGGCCGTGTGGATCAATTTAAGTGAAAGTATCTTCACCTATTACCCTTTTACTAGTTACTGTGTTGGTGAAATTTGCCCCTTTCTCCTAGGCTTAGGATGTGGTACTGGAGGTTTTTTGGATGAAATAGAACAAATACTACATAGTGGTGAAACTTGCCCCTTTTCCTATACTCAATGATGTAAAAAGAACAGTACACCACACTGTGCACTACTGAGAGTAAGACTAACTAACTAACCCTTTCTTTTCTTTTCTTGTTTTATTAGTCTTTGTTTTCAGGTACCAAGAGGAAATACAGGAAGATCTCTACTGGATGTAGGATTTTAGTTATAAGTGTTTTCTTTATTATTTTGTAATTTACTTATTCCTTTGTAAAATAACTTGCAATGTATATATTGTTTTGTAATAAAGAATTCTTTTAGTTATTTCCTTTATTGTAATTCCTTTTTCTATTTATTTGTTTCCTGTACTTTATTTTCATTCTCTTATTGTAGAAGAACAATAATACTATATGTATTTATGTAATAATCAAGATTATCCTTATCTATTATGAAGTCTTATATATTAATCATTTTGTTTATTCATTGTAATATTTATATAAAACTAATGAATTCAATAACTCATTTCTTTATTTATAATCTAATTCAAATTTCTTTTGAATTCAATTTAATCATTTGTATTCTAAAATATGAAATGATTCCCCTTGAACACAAAGATACAGTAGAGGTCATGTCGGAATCTGTCGCACTCGCCCGGATGTTTCCATCAGAACAAGAGAGATCCTGATCCCTTGCTAGCTTCTTTAGTTCACGCGAAAATTATCTAGATTTTCTATGCATGAATGGAATGCACACACCTCATCTCAGCTTATTTCTAATGTCTAATGCTGGGATGTTATAGACTCTCCCCTTAAAATAAAATTCATCCCCGAAGTTCGTACTCTCTCTCTCGTTTTGGAATGAGGAGTTGACTTGTATTGAACACGCCATTTCTCAACTCCATTGTGATCATAATTTGGGATAATTGTGGTATCCCATGTCCATACCTTTTCCTTGAATTCCCTTCATACTTGCCAATATCCACTATCGCTTCTAATTTATCCTATGATTTCTTTTACTATAATCCTTTGGATTATATCCTTACAGTCCTCTTTAGAATTGTTTGTGGACACATTTTGTTCCTTCCAACAAGGTCTTCTTACTACTATACCCTAGACTATTTCAGTAGGCTCTCCTCCTTCTTAAGGACAACTTACGAGTTGTTTTCTTATTAAACTAGTCCACTAGGTTTAATCTATTATATCTCCTTCGATCTTTCATCCGGACATACTCTCGGGAATACTTTATAGTGATGGCTTCTTATAACCTTATGAGAATAAGGCTTAATTTTATCACTGCTTAGTACTTCCTCTCCAACCCTTAGTCGGAAGATCAAATAATATCTCCTTAGTGTTTATTGTTTACTCTCCCCCTTGGGGTTTCCTAATGGTCTCTAAACTCCATGTATAATACCCCTTAACTCAATAGTTAGGATATTGGTATCTGTCCAGCTTATAATTTACTTCTATGAGGTTTCATGAAAGAATCTACGGTACACCCACATAGTTGTGGATCTCCGAAATGAATCTTCCAATGTTACTTGCCTTACTTTTATCTCTTTAGACATTATTTCTCACCGGTAAATCCGATGTCGCGAAAACGTCTCGAAAGATGACCTTTAATTTTATACTTCTTTAGATCTAAGTTAACTTAGCCCAAGTTTTATACTCTTTAGCTTATACAAGGATGACCTAATTAGCTAAACCAATAGGGTACCAACTATGGATACCAGCTGCGGATCCTTCTAGGTGTATGGATTACCCTATAGGTTCTGGACTTCCTACTGGCATTCTCTCTGAGTTGTCAGAGCTTGAATACCACTTTTGTTTCAAAACTTTTTCCTTGCACCCTCTCATATTACTTCCATGAACTTGGGACGACTATTTCATTAGCTTCTGAACAATACCACCCACTTTGAGTGAACTTTAATTCATCTTTTAATGTTGCTCCACACCCTTTTCAACACTACTATTCCTTCTTATTGCCAGCTCATAGTGAGTTGGGATTGATCCATCCTTCAAAATAGTGTTAATACACCTTATATTTAGCTTCCTTCTTCATGCAAGTCTTCATCTTGATCTTCGGAACTCGTCACTCCCTTACACGAATTCCCTTTTCTATCTAGGTCTATAACATCAAGTAATAACTTGATGATTCAACATGCATTTGCACATCAGGTCAAACTTCATGCACATATCTAGTCAATCAAGAAGATCCAAGAAAAACCAAGAAATACTCAAACATATACCATGTATTAAACATATGTCTTCAAAAACTTACAACTCCCAACCACAGCAAGACACTCTCTCTGTACACTACCTCCTTATATTACAAGAGATCTCTTGCTGATGTGAGCATGTTCTCACTTATTTCAGCAAGCCTTTCAAGCACTACAATACGCATTACCCAATATAAACATTATTCAAGAACACTACTTTATGGATTACTTCCATTCTTACTTTTCCCACTCACTTCCGTGCTTCTGGAATTTTCGTCCATGATAGCACGAAGTTCGATGAGTGCCTTCTGGTGCATCAGAACATCCAGTAGGTGCGTAACCTTGAGTAGAAGTACCAGGAGGGAGATTAGCCATTGAGAAATGACTATCATACCCATTATCTTCTTCAATATTCTTCTTTGCTCCTCCAAGCGCGTCCTCAAAGTAAGAGGTATTCTTTGCTTTTTCCACAATCCAGTCGTACATATTGGTGTAGTAACTACCAGGAGACTCTTCCAGCTCAATGGGATTGTTATTACCCACATATGGTCCATATGATTCTATAGGATTATAACTGGTTTCTACTCCCTTACCCGATTCACAGGGTATAGCTTTTCCCATGACTTCATCATAAGACTGGTCTTCCCATCCGGTATTACCTCTAACGGCATTATTAGGGTTAGCTGCATTCCATATTCTCTGTACCTCCTCATATTTGGTCCATGGGTCTACTAGTTCCTGAGGTTCAACTGGATAATAGGCATAAACTTTAGAGTGTGGGTCATTAAACTCTGTTTCTTCAAACACCTCCCCTAAAAAGACTGGCTTCGGGTGCTTTGCTTCTTTAACTAACTTCTTTCTACGTGCTACTACCTTTGCAGGATCAGTAAAATCCTCAATGACCATTGATGACCCACAAGTATAGGGGGTGTATCGCAGTATTTTCGAGGGAAGTGAAACCCAATTTATTGGTTCGACACAAGGGGAGCCAAAGAATATTTATAAGCCTTAACAACTGAGTTGTCAATTCAGCTGCACCTGGAAACAATCTTGCTCACAGCAGTTTATCAGTAGCAACAGTTTTGTAGTAGCAATAGTAAAGTAACAGCAGTAGTAAAAGTAAAGACAGTAGTAACAATTGCAGCAAACAGTAGGATTAAAGCGCGGTAGGCATAGAGATGTATGGAAGGGCGTTGCATGGACAAGACAATTCATATGGCAATCAAAACATAGGGCAATTGCAGATAAATAAGATAAAGCATCCAAGTACTAAATAATCATAGGCATGTGTTCCATATATAGTCATACGTGCTCGCAATGAGAACTTGCACAACATCTTTTGTCCTGCCAACCCGTTTGCAGCAGGGCCTCAAGGGAACTACTGGCAATTAAGTTGCTCCTTTTAATAGAGCACCAGAGCAAAGCATTAACACTCCGTGAACACATGTTGTCCCCACATCAAAGCCATTCCCTCCGGTTATCCCAATTGTTGTCACTTGGGGGCCTTTAGTTCCGGACAACAACGTGTGTATACAACTTGCAGGTAAGACCATAAAAAATACTATCATAATGAATCAATAACATGATCAGATCTAAAATCATGGCACTCGAGCCCTAGTGACAAGTATTAAGCATAACAAGTTGCAACAAAGTCAAAAAGCACTAATAGTAGAGACTAGGCACCATGCACTAACAATCCGATGCCATTACATGAACGATCTCATCCAATCCCTACCATACCCATAGCCTACAACGAGGGATTACTCACTCATAGATGGGGGAAACATGGATGGACGATGCAGAAGCGATGGTGATGATGATGGCGATGATCCCCTCCAATTCCCCGTCCCGGCAGGGTGCCAGAACAGAGTTTTTGGTTCCGAATCACGGAATCTGGTGGTGGCAGCACAGCGGAACTCTTTATGGAAAAACATCGAACCCCCCTGGGTTTTTAGGTCAGGAGGCAACTTATAGGCGAAGAGGGAGGCCGAGGGGGTGCCTGGGGCGGCCAGACCACCCCCTGGCGCGGCCAGGTGGTGTGGCCAGGCCCCAACCCCTCTCCGTCTCATATTCTGGCTCCTGGTGTCCCTCGGTGAAAAACTGACTTTGGCTTTTGTCCCGTCCGATTTTGAGAATATTCATTTTCTGACTTTCCTAGAACCAAAAACAGCAGAAAACAGGCAGTTGGCACTGTGGCTCTTGTTAATAGGTTAGTCCAAGAAATCATATGAAAAGTACTCCAAAGTGTGGACAAAACATAAGAAAGTAGATAAAACCAAGCATGCAACATCAAAAATTATGGGTACGTTTGCAACGTATCAACATCCCCAAGCTTAACTCCTGCTCGTCCTCGAGTAGGTAAGTGATAAAAAGAAAGAATAATTTTTGAGGTGACATGCACCATCATAAACTTGATCAAAGTATTTGTAAAACATTCATAGCCGGGATCATAGTACTTCAACATAACATGAAAGATAAAGTTCTATAAATAAGACAAAGCAACTATGTGCAACATGAAAAGGCATAAACAAAAGATGCATGAATAACAATGCTTTGCAAGACGTTGTTTGTTTAACATAAAGAAAACATAGCATAGTGGCATTCAGCTTGTCCCTTATAGAGTAGCAAACATATATGCATAGGACACCTTCAAAGTTCATAAGAGTGACTAGATACAAATAGTTTAAAACAAGCAATATCAAAGCTATGCATCAATCAACAAGTCTTGGGACAATGCACATAGAACTAAGAATGGCCACTATGCTCTCAAAGTAGGTGCATAAAGATAGAAGGTGGAGACTCAACATAAAAGTAAAAGAAAGGCCTTCAAAGAAGGAAGTAGAGACTCAAGTTTCATAAAGTGCTTCCAAAAATTCTGGTACTTATTAGCTTTTAGCTCTCATTTCCCCTATCATAAGCATCTTGAAGGTGATTAAGGTTAAAGTGACACAACTAAGAGGATATGGTTGACAAGTTATAAGCTGAAATCTCATGCCGCTTACTTACAAAGACCGAACCTCATGCTACTCAACTTAGGTCACAAGTAAGCTCTTGTCATTGTAAGTACATATGTATCATCGAGAACCGCCAACGGGGTACCCCTTGCACATGATACAAGAGCTATCCCATAATAAAAATGACAAGGCAAGCAGACAATGAGCATCTCAGCGATCTTTTTATTTGCTATTTGCATAGGTTTTTATGGAGGATGCTTCATAGAATGCTCATTATGGTTATGCTGGAAGTTTCCACCATGATTAGGCATGGCTTAGGCTAGCGGCCTAGGCGTTTCTCTAAAACAAATACAAACTCCATGATCTTACAAGTTCCCCTTTTATTTCACACCGCCGGGATCCATAAGCAAAAGAACATGGTATCAACGGGGTACAAAGTACAAGTGCAATGTTGAAAGCGTTCCCCATGATACATGGTTCTGCTAACTTCAACTTATAAAGCGCAAGCATATACGCAACAAAGATGGACGCAATGGTTCAAGTTTATCAAATGCAAGGAAAGTAAAGTGTGCCATTAAGTTCGTGAGAGCTTTAATCACTAGTTTTCTCATAACAAGTTTAATTCGGAAGGTAGATAAAACATGAATATACTTGGAATAGCATATGCTAATAGGTAGGTATAGTGGACTCTTTGGAATAACTTGGTTTTAGGAATTGGATGCATGAGTGGAACTCATACTTGGTTATGGAGGCTAGCAAAAGACTGGGAGTGACCAACTAAGAGAGCAATACTGGCCATAATCATGCAGAGCGATAAAACATCATTAATCAAAGTATAAAGTGATACTACAAGTTGAAAACTAAAGGATCATAAAGGCTATGGTGACTTGGGATAGTCATGACATGGTGTGAGCATGTGCCAAGTCAACCCAAATAAATCAACAAAGGAGAATACCACAATATATGCTTTAATATGCTAAAACAACGCATGATTCTTCCAAGGAACATTAAGCAATCTCAATTGTTTACAACATGTTATGCTACAGCAAAGAAAGCTAAGCATAAAGTCAAAACAATATCAAGCATGGCATGACAAAGCATAGGCCACAGTCAAAAACAAGCTCTCTTTACCACTTAAGCATGAACTTTCCTACTCTTTTCCAATCCAAACCAAACTATTTGAAAGCCAATGCATGAAAGAGGGGGTCCACCCAATTTATTCATCAAACTGAGAAAACAAAGCAAACAAAAAACCAAAACCAAAACGAAAAAGGAGACGCTCCAAGAACAACACAACTGTGCATTAAACAATAAAAATGAAGTGTTTGGAAGAAACCTGAGATTTTTATTGATGAAGAAGGGGATGCCTTGGGCATCCCCAAGCTTTAACACTTGTACCTCTTGAATATTTCTTGGAGTAACATGCGTGGCATCCCCAAGCTTTAACACTTGTACCTCTTGAATATTTCTTGGAGTAACATGCGTGGCATCCCCAAGCTTGAGCTTGAGTCCATCCTTCATCTATTACTCATTCCTTCCATACACCTGAAATTTTTCCTTCATACAAAACTTCACATAATCTTTATTAGCAACATTAGTGCACTCAAGATAATAAGTCTTTGGGTTCAGTTCCAACACCAATAAAACTTCAATTAAACACAAGCTACTGTAGCACTTCCCTCAAAAAGCTCAATTCCCCAAAAGAACTCAAAAAGGAACCAACATGAAGCAAATGCAAATAATGGCAGAAATCTGTCAAAACAGACCAGCAGGTAAAGACAAAAAAATTCGAAGACCTTATGTTACTCAAATCAAAAAGTGTTAAACTAACGAAAGTTAGACAACCACCTGGGGCTGAAGCAAAAAAAAATCACGCCTCAAAAGAACGTACAGAGATTTTACACGAATGTTTATGGTGAAGCATAGAAATCTGTTTCAGGACAGCAACTTTCCCAACCATTACTTCTCTCTCATTAGAGGTTACTATTGGCACAAAAAGCAAATAAAAAGGATAAGGAGATGTTATTACCGAAGTAATAACTTCCAAGGCTCATCTAAAACTTTTGGGTTATCTCCCAATAAGTACTTTTCTTTAACGCCTTTAAGTTAGGCATGATAGTTTGGGAGGATGCTCACATAAGAAATATGAACTGAAGTAAAAGAGAGCATCATGAAGCAAATTCAAAACACATTTAAGTCTAACCCACTTCCTATGCATAGGAATCCTTTATGCAAATAAATTCGCAAAGAACAAAGTGACAGGCATAGGAAGATAAAACAAGAGTAACTTCAAAACTTTCAGCATATAGAGAGGTGTTTCAATACCATGAAAACTTCTACAACCATATTTTCCTCTCTCATAATTATTTTCAGTAGCCTCATGAATAAACTCAACAATATAAATATCACATAAAGCATGCTTTTCATGCTCTACAAAAACATAATTTTTATCAAGCTCAAAAATAGTGGGATTAAAACCTTCAAACCCACTTTTAACAATTCTATAATAAGATGACTGATCATTCAATATAGGAACATCGTCTAGAGCTTTATCATAAACAATTTCTAAGCAAAACTCTTTAGTACCATGCATCTCTAAGTTAGGCACAAATAAAGGATTATCACAGATAACATGAGCATAACATTCATCCTCCTTTGGTAAGCATGGGGGACAATCAAATAATGTAAGAGATAAAGAGTTACTCTCATTAGAAGGTAGGCATGGGTAGCTAATCCATTCTTCCTCCTTTTGTTCATCACTCTCCTCCTCTTTTTCATCTAATGAGCTTTCGGTTCATCAATTTCTTCTTCCATAAGATCTTGCAAGGCATTAGTCTCTTCCATTTGTGGAAAGCATCTATTAATATATTCAAGAATATAGCCATTTTCTTCCTTGTAATTATCAAAGCAAAATTTAAGTATATCCTAAACCTCATATTTATAAGGTGAATCATCACTATTTTCAAGCAAACTAGCAAGTTCAAATGCACCCTTCCAAGCAATAAATTCCTCAATTTGTTCCACATCATAAAAGTCATAATTTTCTTTAGGATAAGATATGGTAACATCATCATTATACTCACATTGAAAAGGGAGGTGTTTGTACCTCCTACAG
This sequence comes from Avena sativa, assembly GCA_916181665.1. Classification (NCBI taxonomy): domain Eukaryota; kingdom Viridiplantae; phylum Streptophyta; class Magnoliopsida; order Poales; family Poaceae; genus Avena; species Avena sativa. Next base: position 203,028,880 of record OV702291.1, read on the forward strand.
CAACAAGATTTATCAAAGCAATAAGTAACATTATAAGTAGAGCACACGTTTATAGCAATGGTATACAATTTATCAATTTGTTCCCATAAGTGTTTCCCTTTTTGTGACAAGCGGTGTTCCTTATAATAATATTTTTGTTCTTCCGTTATCCCACCTTGCCAATAAGATTCAGTTTCAAAGAAACCAACCATTGATAGAGAGCATGATAAAGCAAGACAATAACAGACCAACGAAAATAACAACTAGAATAGGAACTAATTTTTTTTGTATTTTTGATAAAGACACAAGCAAACAAGGCGGAAATAAACTAAGCAAAACAAAAATAACAAAGTAAAGAGACTAGTTATGATTATGCTTGAACAATAGTGATTCCAAGTGAACTTGATAAATAAAGCTATGCTCCCCGGCAACGGCGCCAGAAAATAGTCTTGATGACCCACAAGTATAGGGGCTGTATCGCAGTATTTTCGAGGGAAGTGAAACCCAATTTATTGGTTCGACACAAGGGGAGCCAAAGAATATTTATAAGCCTTAACAACTGAGTCGTCAATTCATCTGCACCTGGAAACAATCTTGCCCATAGCAGTTTATCAGTAGCAACAGTTTTGTAGTAGCAATAGTAAAGTAACAGCAGTAGTAAAAGTAAAGATAGTAGTAACAATTGCAGCAAACAGTAGATTAAAGCGCGGTAGGCATAGGGATGGATGGAAGGGCGTTGCATGGACAAGACAATTCATATGGCAATCAAAACATAGGGCAATTGCAGATAAATAAGATAAAGCATCCAAGTACTAAATAATCATAGACATGTGGTCCATATATAGTCATACATGCTCACAATGAGAACTTGCACAACATCTTTTGTCCTGCCAGCCCGTTTGCAGTGGGGCCTCAAGGGAACTACCGGCAATTAAGTTGCTCCTTTTAATAGAGAACCGGAGCAAAGCATTAACACTCCTTGAACACATGTGATCCTCACATCAAAGCCATTCCCTCCGGTTATCCCGATTGTGTTCACTTCAGGGCCTTTGGTTCCGGACAACAACGTGTGTATACAACTTGCAGGTAAGACCATAAAAAATACTATCATAATGAATCAATAACATGTTCAGATCTGAAATCATGGCACTCGGGCCCTAGTGACAAGCATTAAGCATAACAAGTTGAAACAAAGTCAAAAAGCACTAATAGTAGATACTAGGCACCATGCACTAACAATCCGATGCCATTACATGAACGATCTCATCCAATCCCTACCATACCCATAGCCTACAACGAGGGATTACTCACTCATAGATGGGGGAAACATGGATGGACGATGCAGAAGCGATGGTGATGATGATGGCGATGATCCCCTCCAATTCCCCGTCCCGGCAGGGTGCCAGAACAGAGTTTTTGGTTCCGAATCGTGGAATCTGGTGGTGGCAGCACAGCGGAACTCTTTATGGAAAAACATCGAACCCTCCTGGGTTTTTAGGTCAGGATGCAACTTATAGGCGAAGAGGGAGGCCGAGGGGGTGCCTGGGGCGGCCAGACCACCCCCTGGCGCGGCCAGGCCTAGCCCGCGCGGCCAGGTGGTGTGGCCAGGCCCCAACCCCTCTCCGTCTCATATTCTGGCTCCTGGTGTCCCTCGATGAAAAACTGACTTTGGCTTTTGTCCCGTCCGATTTTGAGAATATTCATTTTCTGACTTTCCTAGAACCAAAAACAGCAGAAAACAGGCAGTTGGCACTGTGGCTCTTGTTAATAGGTTAGTCCAAGAAATCATATGAAAAGTACTCCAAAGTGTGGACAAAACATAAGAAAGTAGATAAAACCAAGCATGCAACATCAAAAATTATGGATACGTTTGCAACGTATCAACATCCCCAAGCTTAACTCCTGCTCGTCCTCGAGTAGGTAAGTGATAAAAAGAAAGAATAATTTTTGAGGTGACATGCACCATCATAAACTTGATAAAAGTATTTGTAAAACATTCATAGCCGGGATCATAGTACTTCAACATAACATGAAAGATAAAGTTCTAACAATAAGACAAAGCAACTATGTTGCAACATGAAAAGGCATAAACAAAAGATGCATGAATAACAATGCTTTGCAAGACGTTGTTTGTTTAACATAAAGAAAACATAGCATAGTGGCATTCAGCTTGTCCCTCATAGAGTAGCAAACATAAATGCATAGGACACCTTCAAAGTTCATAAGAGTGACTAGATACAAATAGTTTAAAACAAGCAATATCACAGCTATGCATCAATCAACAAGTCTTGGGACAATGCACATAGAACTAAGAATGGCCACTATGCTCTCAAAGTAGGTGCATAAAGATAGAAGGTGGAGACTCAACATAAAAGTAAAAGAAAGGCCTTCAAAGAAGGAAGTAGAGACTCAAGTTTCAAGAGCTTCCAAAAATTCTGGTACTTATTAGCTTTTAGCTCTCATTTCCCCTATCATAAGCATCTTGAAGGTGATTAAGGTTAAAGTGACACAACTAAGAGGATATGGTTGACAAGTTATAAGCCGAAATCTCATGCCACTTACTTACGAAGACCGAACCTCATGCTACTCCACTTTAGTCACAAGTAAGCTCTTGTCATTGTAAGTACATATGTATCATCGAGAACCGCCAACGGGGTACCCCTTGCACATGATACAAGAGCTATCCCATAATAAAAATGACAAGGCAAGCAGACAATGAGCATCTCAGCGATCTTTTTATTTGCTATTTGCATAGGATTTTATGGAGGATGCTTCATAGAATGCTCATTATGGTTATGCTGGAAGTTTCCACCATGATTAGGCATGGCTTAGGCTAGCGGCCTAGGCGTTTCTCTAAAACAAATACAAACTCCATGATCTTACAAGTTCCCCTTTTATTTCACACCGCCAGGATCCATAAGCAAAAGAACATGGTATCAACGGGGTACAAAGTACAAGTGCAATGTTGAAAGCGTTCCCCATGATACATGGTTCTGCTAACTTCAACTTATAAAGCGCAAGCATATACGCAACAAAGATGGACGCAATGGTTCAAGTTTATCAAATGCAAGAAAAGTAAAGTGTGCCATCAAGTTCGTGAGAGCTTTAATCACTAGTTTTCTCATAACAAGTTTAATTCGGAAGGTAGATAAAACATGAATATACTTGGAATAGCATATGCTAATAGGTAGGTATAGTGGACTCTTTGGAATAACTTGGTTTTAGGAATTGGATGCATGAGTGGAACTCATACTTGGTTATGGAGGCTAGCAAAAGACTGGGAGCGACCAACTAAGAGAGCAATACTGACCATAATCATGCAGAGCGATAAAACATCATTAATCAAAGTATAAAGTGATACTACAAGTTGAAAACTAAAGGATCATAAAGGCTATGGTGACTTGGGATAGTCATAACATGGTGTGAGCATGCGCCAAGTCAACCCAAATAAAGCAACAAAGGAGAATACCACAATATATGCTTTAATATGCTAAAACAACGCATGATTCTTCCAAGGAACATTAAGCAATCTCAATTGTTTATAACATGTTATGCTACAGCAAAGAAAGCTAAGCATAAAGTCAAAACAATATCAAGCATGGCATGACAAAGCATAGGCCACAGTCAAAAACAAGCTCTCTTTACCACTTAAGCATGAACTTTCCTACTCTTTTCCAATCCAAACCAAACTATTTGAAAGCCAATGCATGAAAGAGGGGGTCCACCCAATTTATTCATCAAACTGAGAAAACAAAGCAAACAAAAAACCAAAACCAAAACGAAAAAGGAGACGCTCCAAGAACAACACAACTGTGCATTAAACAATAAAAATGAAGTGTTTGGAAGAAACCTGAGATTTTTATTGATGAAGAAGGGGATGCCTTGGGCATCCCCAAGCTTTAACACTTGTACCTCTTGAATATTTCTTGGAGTAACATGCGTGGCATCCCCAAGCTTGAGCTTGAGTCCATCCTTCATCTATTACTCATTCCTTCCATACACCTGAAATTTTTCCTTCATACAAAACTTCACATAATCTTTATTAGCAACATTAGTGCACTCAAGATAATAAGTCTTTGGGTTCAGTTCCAACACCAATAAAACTTCAATTAAACACAAGCTACTGTAGCACTTCCCTCAAAAAGCTCAATTCCCCAAAAGAACTCAAAAAGGAACCAACATGAAGCAAATGCAAATAATGGCAGAAATCTGTCAAAACAGACCAGCAGGTAAAGACAAAAAAATTCGAAGACCTTATGTTACTCAAATCAAAAAGTGTTAAACTAACGAAAGTTAGACAACCACCTGGGGCTGAAGCAAAAAAAAATCACGCCTCAAAAGAACGTACAGAGATTTTACACGAATGTTTATGGTGAAGCATAGAAATCTGTTTCAGGACAGCAACTTTCCCAACCATTACTTCTCTCTCATTAGAGGTTACTATTGGCACAAAAAGCAAATAAAAAGGATAAGGAGATGTTATTACCGAAGTAATAACTTCCAAGACTCATCTAAAACTTTTGGGTTATCTCCCAATAAGTACTTTTCTTTAACGCCTTTAAGTTAGGCATGATAGTTTGGGAGGATGCTCACATAAGAAATATGAACTGAAGTAAAAGAGAGCATCAAGAAGCAAATTCAAAACACATTTAAGTCTAACCCACTTCCTATGCATAGGAATCCTTTATGCAAATAAATTCGCAAAGAACAAAGTGACAGGCATAGGATGATAAAACAAGAGTAACTTCAAAACTTTCAGCATATAGAGAGGTGTTTCAATACCATGAAAACTTCTACAACCATATTTTCCTCTCTCATAATTATTTTCAGTAGCCTCATGAATAAACTCAACAATATAAATATCACATAAAGCATGCTTTTCATGCTCTACAAAAACATAATTTTTATCAAGCTCAAAAATAGTGGGATTAAAACCTTCAAACCCACTTTTAACAATTCTATAATAAGATGACTGATCATTCAATATAGGAACATCGTCTAGAGCTTTATCATAAACAATTTCTAAGCAAAACTCTTTAGTACCATGCATCTCTAAGTTAGGCACAAATAAAGGATTATCACAGATAACATGAGCATAACATTCATCGTCCTTTGGTAAGCATGGGGGACAATCAAATAATGTAAGAGATAAAGAGTTACTCTCATTAGAAGGTAGGCATGGGTAGCTAATCCATTCTTCCTCCTTTTGTTCATCACTCTCCTCCTCTTTTTCATCTAATGAGCTTTCGGTTCATCAATTTCTTCTTCCATAAGATCTTGCAAGGCATTAGTCTCTTCCATTTGTGGAAAGCATCTATTAATATATTCAAGAATATAGCCATTTTCTTCCTTGTAATTATCAAAGCAAAATTTAAGTATATCCTAAACCTCATATTTATAAGGTGAATCATCACTATTTTCAAGCAAACTAGCAAGTTCAAATGCACCCTTCCAAGCAATAAATTCCTCAATTTGTTCCACATCATAAAAGTCATAATTTTCTTTAGGATAAGATATGGTAACATCATCATTATACTCACATTGAAAAGGGAGGTGTTTGTACCTCCTACAGCAACAAGATTTATCAAAGCAATAAGTAACATTATAAGTAGAGCACACGTTTATAGCAATGGTATACAATTTATCAATTTGTTCCCATAAGTGTTTCCCTTTTTGTGACAAGCGGTGTTCCTTATAATAATATTTTTGTTCTTCCGTTATCCCACCTTGCCAATAAGATTCAGTTTCAAAGAAACCAACCATTGATAGAGAGCATGATAAAGCAAGACAATAACAGACCAACGAAAATAACAACTAGAATAGGAACTAATTTTTTTTGTATTTTTGATAAAGACACAAGCAAACAAGGCGGAAATAAACTAAGCAAAACAAAAATAACAAAGTAAAGAGACTAGTTATGATTATGCTTGAACAATAGTGATTCCAAGTGAACTTGATAAATAAAGCTATGCTCCCCGGCAACGGCGCCAGAAAATAGTCATGATGACCCACAAGTATAGGGGGTGTATCGCAGTATTTTCGAGGGAAGTGAAACCCAATTTATTGGTTCGACACAAGGGGAGCCAAAGAATATTTATAAGCCTTAACAACTGAGTTGTCAATTCAGCTGCACCTGGAAACAATCTTGCTCACAGCAGTTTATCAGTAGCAACAGTTTTGTAGTAGCAATAGTAAAGTAACAGCAGTAGTAAAAGTAAAGACAGTAGTAACCATTCCAGCAAACAGTAGGATTAAAGCGCGGTAGGCATAGGGATGCATGGAAGGGCGTTGCATGGACAAGACAATTCATATGGCAATCAAAACATAGGGCAATTACAGATAAATAAGATAAAGCATCCAAGTACTAAATAATCATAGGCATGTGTTCCATATATAGTCATACGTGCTCGCAATGAGAACTTGCACAACATCTTTTGTCCTGCCAACCCGTTTGCAGCAGGGCCTCAAGGGAACTACTGGCAATTAAGTTGCTCCTTTTAATAGAGCACCAGAGCAAAGCATTAACACTCCGTGAACACATGTTGTCCCCACATCAAAGCCATTCCCTCCGGTTATCCCAATTGATGTCACTTCGGGGCCTTTAGTTCCGGACAACAACGTGTGTATACAACTTGCTGGTAAGACCATAAAAAATACTATCATAATGAATCAATAACATGTTCAGATCTGAAATCATGGCACTCGGGCCCTAGTGACAAGCATTAAGCATAACAAGTTGCAACAAAGTCAAAAAGCACTAATAGTAGATACTAGGCACCATGCACTAACAATCCGATGCCATTACATGAACGATCTCATCCAATCCCTACCATACCCATAGCCTACAACGAGGGATTACTCACTCATAGATGGGGGAAACATGGATGGACGATGCAGAAGCGATGGTGATGATGATGGCGATGATCCCCTCCAATTCCCCGTCCCGGCAGGGTGCCAGAATAGAGTTTTTGGTTCCGAATCGTGGAATCTGGTGGTGGCAGCACAGCGGAACTCTTTATGGAAAAACATCGAACCCCCCTGGGTTTTTAGGTCAGGAGGCAACTTATAGGCGAAGAGGGAGGCCGAGGGGGTGCCTGGGGCGGCCAGACCACCCCCTGGCGTGGCCAGGCCTAGCCCGCGCGGCCAGGTGGTGTGGCCAGGCCCCAACCCCTCTCCGTGTCATATTCTGGCTCCTGGTGTCCCTCGGTGAAAAACTGGCTTTGGCTTTTGTCCCGTCCGATTTTGAGAATATTCATTTTCTGACTTTCCTAGAACCAAAAACAGCAGAAAACAGGCAGTTGGCACTGTGGCTCTTGTTAATAGGTTAGTCCAAGAAATCATATGAAAAGTACTCCAAAGTGTGGAAAAAACATAAGAAAGTAGATAAAACCAAGCATGCAACATCAAAAATTATGGATACATTTGCAACGTATCAACATCCCCAAGCTTAACTCCTGCTCGTCCTCGAGTAGGTAAGTGATAAAAAGAAAGAATAATTTTTGAGGTGACATGCACCATCATAAACTTGATCAAAGTATTTGTAAAACATTCATAGCCGGGATCATAGTACTTCAACATAACATGAAAGATAAAGTTCTAACAATAAGACAAAGCAACTATGTTGCAACATGAAAAGGCATAAACAAAAGATGCATGAATAAAAATGCTTTGCAAGACGTTGTTTGTTTAACATAAAGAAAACATAGCATAGTGGCATTCAGCTTGTCCCTCATAGAGTAGCAAACATAAATGCATAGGACACCTTCAAAGGTCATAAGAGTGACTAGATACAAATAGTTTAAAACAAGCAATATCAAAGCTATGCATCAATCAACAAGTCTTGGGACAATGCACATAGAACTAAGAATGGCCACTATGCTCTCAAAGTAGGTGCATAAAGATAGAAGGTGGAGACTCAACATAAAAGTAAAAGAAAGGCCTTCAAAGAAGGAAGTAGAGACTCAAGTTTCGTAAAGAGCTTCCAAAAATTCTGGTACTTATTAGCTTTTAGCTCTCATTTCCCCTATCATAAGCATCTTGAAGGTGATTAAGGTTAAAGTGACACAACTAAGAGGATATGGTTGACAAGTTATAAGCCGATATCTCATGCCACTTACTTACGAAGACCGAACCTCATGCTACTCAACTTTAGTCACAAGTAAGCTCTTGTCATTGTAAGTACATATGTATCATCGAGAACCGCCAATGGGGCACCCCTTGCACATGATACAAGAGCTATTCCATAATAAAAATGACAAGGCAAGCAGACAATGAGCATCTCAGCGATCTTTTTATTTGCTATTTGCATAGGTTTTTATGGAGGATGCTTCATAGAATGCTCATTATGGTTATGCTGGAAGTTTCCACCATGATTAGGCATAGCTTAGGCTAGCGGCCTAGGCGTTTCTCTAAAACAAATACAAACTCCATGATCTTACAAGTTCCCCTTTTATTTCACACCGCCGGGATCCATAAGCAAAAGAACATGGTATCAACGGGGTACAAAGTACAAGTGCAATGTTGAAAGCGTTCCCCATGATACATGGTTCTGCTAACTTCAACTTATAAAGCGCAAGCATATACGCAACAAAGATGGACGCAATGGTTCAAGTTTATCAAATGCAAGAAAAGTAAAGTGTGCCATCAAGTTCGTGAGAGCTTTAATCACTAGTTTTCTCATAACAAGTTTAATTCGGAAGGTAGATAAAACATGAATATACTTGGAATAGCATATGCTAATAGGTAGGTATAGTGGACTCTTTGGAATAACTTGGTTTTAGGAATTGGATGCATGAGTGGAACTCATACTTGGTTATGGAGGCTAGCAAAAGACTGGGAGTGACCAACTAAGAGAGCAATACTGGCCATAATCATGCAGAGCGATAAAACATCGTTAATCAAAGTATAAAGTGATACTACAAGTTGAAAACTAAACGATCATAAAGGCTATGGTGACTTGGGATAGTCATGACATGGTGTGAGCATGCGCCAAGTCAACCCAAATAAAGCAACAAAGGAGAATACCACAATATATGCTTTAATATGCTAAAACAACGCATGATTCTTCCAAGGAACATTAAGCAATCTCAATTGTTTACAACATGTTATGCTACAGCAAAGAAAGCTAAGCATAAAGTCAAAACAATATCAAGCATGGCATGACAAAGCATAGGCCACAGTCAAAAACAAGCTCTCTTTACCACTTAAGCATGAACTTTCCTACTCTTTTCCAATCCAAACCAAACTATTTGAAAACCAATGCATGAAAGAGGGGGTCCACCCAATTTATTCATCAAACTGAGAAAACAAAGCAAACAAAAAACCAAAACCAAAACGAAAAAGGAGACGCTCCAAGAACAACACAACTGTGCATTAAACAATAAAAATGAAGTGTTTGGAAGAAACCTGAGATTTTTATTGATGAAGAAGGGGATGCCTTGGGCATCCCCAAGCTTTAACACTTGTACCTCTTGAATATTTCTTGGAGTAACATGGGTGGCATCCCCAAGCTTGAGCTTGAGTCCATCCTTCATCTATTACTCATTCCTTCCATACACCTGAAATTTTTCCTTCATACAAAACTTCACATAATCTTTATTAGCAACATTAGTGCACTCAAGATAATAAGACTTTGGGTTCAGTTCCAACACCAATAAAACTTCAATTAAACACAAGCTACTGTAGCACTTCCCTCAAAAAGCTCAATTCCCCAAAAGAACTCAAAAAGGAACCAACATGAAGCAAATGCAAATAATGGCAGAAATCTGTCAAAACAGACCAGCAGGTAAAGACAAAAAATTTCGAAGACCTTATGTTACTCAAATCAAAAAGTGTTGAACTAACGAAAGTTAGATAACCACCTGGGGCTGAAGCAAAAAAAATCACGCCTCAAAAGAACGTACAGAGATTTTACACGAATGTTTACGGTGAAGCATAGAAATCTGTTTCAGGACAGCAACTTTCCCAACCATTACTTCTCTCTCATTAGAGGTTACTATTGGCACAAAAAGCAAATAAAAAGGATAAGGAGCGGTTATTACTGAAGTAATAACTTCCAAGACTCATCTAAAACTTTTGGGTTATCTCCCAATAAGTACTTTTCTTTAACGCCTTTAAGTTAGGCATGATAGTTTGGGAGGATGCTCACATAAGAAATATGAACTGAAGTAAAAGAGAGCATCAAGAAGCAAATTCAAAACACATTTAAGTCTAACCCACTTCCTATGCATAGGAATCCTGTATGCAAATAAATTCGCAAAGAACAAAGTGACAGGCATAGGAAGATAAAACAAGAGTAACTTCAAAACTTTCAGCATATAGAGAGGTGTTTCAATACCATGAAAACTTCTACAACCATATTTTCCTCTCTCATAATTATTTTCAGTAGCCTCATGAATAAACTCAACAATATAAATATCACATAAAGCATGCTTTTCATGCTCTACAAAAACATAATTTTTATCAAGCTCAAAAATAGTGGGATTAAAACCTTCAAACCCACTTTTAACAATTCTATAACAAGATGACTGATCATTCAATATAGGAACATCGTCTAGAGCTTTATCATAAACAATTTCTAAGCAAAACTCTTTAGTACCATGCATCTCTAAGTTAGGCACAAATAAAGGATTATCACAGATAACATGAGCATAACATTCATCCTCCTTTGGTAAGCATGGGGGACAATCAAATAATGTAAGAGATAAAGAGTTACTCTCATTAGAAGGTAGGCATGGGTAGCTAATCCATTCTTCCTCCTTTTGTTCATCACTCTCCTCCTCTTTTTCATCTAATGAGCTTTCGGTTCATCAATTTCTTCTTCCATAAGATCTTGCAAGGCATTAGTATCTTCCATTTGTGGAAAGCATCTATTAATATATTCAAGAATATAGCCATTTTCTTCCTTGTAATTATCAAAGCAAATTTAAGTATATCCTAAACCTCATATTTATAAGGTGAATCATCACTATTTTCAAGCAAACTAGCAAGTTCAAATGCACCCTTCCAAGCAATAAATTCCTCAATTTGTTCCACATCATAAAGTCATAATTTTCTTTAGCATAAGATATGGTAACATCATCATTATACTCACATTGAAAAGGGAGGTGTTTGTACCTCCTACAGCAACAAGATTTATCAAAGCAATAAGTAACATTATAAGTAGAGCACACGTTTATAGCAATGGTATACAATTTATCAATTTGTTCCCATAAGTGTTTCCCTTTTTGTGACAAGCGGTGTTCCTTATAATAATATTTTTGTTCTTCCGTGAACCCACCTTGCCAATAAGATTCAGTTTCAAAGAAACCAACCATTGATAGAGAGCATGATAAAGCAAGACAATAACAGACCAACGAAAATAACAACTAGAATAGGAACTAATTTTTTTTGTATTTTTGATAAAGACACAAGCAAACAAGGCGGAAATAAACTAAGCAAAACAAAAAATAACAAAGTAAAGAGACTAGTTATGATTATGCTTGAACAATAGTGATTCCAATTGAACTTGATAAATAAAGCAATGCTCCCCGGCAACGGCGCCAGAAAATAGTCTTGATGACCCACAAGTATAGGGGGTGTATCGCAGTATTTTTGAGGGAAGTGAAACCCAATTTATTGGTTCGACACAAGGGGAGCCAAATAATATTTATAAACCTTAACAACTGAGTTGTCAATTCAGCTGCACCTGGAAACAATCTTGCTCACAGCAGTTTATCAGTAGCAACAGTTTTGTAGTAGCAATAGTAAAGTAACAGCAGTAGTAAAAGTAAAGACAGTAGTAACAATTGCAGCAAATAGTAGGATTAAAGCGCGGTAGGCATAGGGATGGATGGAAGGGCGTTGCATGGACAAGACAATTCATATGGCAATCAAAACATAGGGCAATTGCAGATAAATAAGATAAAGCATCCAAGTACTAAATAATCATAGGCATGTGTTCCATATATAGTCACACGTGCTCGCAATGAGAACTTGCACAACATATTTTGTCCTGCCAACCCGTTTGCAGTAGGGCCTCAAGGGAACTACTGGCAATTAAGTTGCTCCTTTTAATAGAGCACCAGAGCAAAGCATTAACACTCCGTGAACACATGTTGTCCCCACATCAAAGCCATTCCCTCCGGTTATCCCAATTGTTGTCACTTGGGGGCCTTTAGTTCCGGACAACAACGTGTGTATACAACTTGCAGGTAAGACCATAAAAAATACTATCATAATGAATCAATAACATGATCAGATCTAAAATCATGGCACTCGAGCCCTAGTGACAAGTATTAAGCATAACAAGTTGCAACAAAGTCAAAAAACACTAATAGTAGATACTAGGCACCATGCCTCTAACAATCCGATGCCATTACATGAACGATCTCATCCAATCCCTACCATCCCCATAGCCTACAGTGGGGGATTACTCACTCATAGCTGGGGGAAACATGGATAGACGATGGAGAAGCGATGGTGATGATGACGGTGATGATCTCCTCCAAATTCTCCGTCCCGGCAGGGTGCCAGAACGGAGTTTCTGGTTCCAAATCGCGGAATCTGGTGGTGGCGGCACAACAGAACTCGTTCTGGAAAAACGTCAAACCCACCTGGGTTTTTAGGTCAGGGGGCAACTTATAGGCGAAGAGGGAGGCCGAGGGGGTGCATGGGGCGGCCAGACCACCCCCTGGCACGGCCAGGCCTAGCCCGCGCGGCCAGGTGGTGTGGCTAGGCCCCATCCCATCTCTGTCTCGTATTCTAGCTCATGGTGTCCCTCGGTGAAAAACTGACTTTGGCTTTTGTCCCGTCCAATTCTGAGAATATTCATTTTCTGACTTTCCTAGAACCAAATACAGCAGAAAACAGGGAGTTGGCACTATGCTCTTGTTAATAGGTTAGTCCAAGAAATCATATGAAAAGTTCTCCAAAGTGTGAACAAAACATAAGAAAGTAGATAAAACCAAGCATGGAGCATCAAAAATTATGGATATGTTTGCAACGTATCAACCATGTCCAACTCTTGAACTAGCACTTGATGAGTGTTATGAAACGTGTTCCGTAAGGACTTATAACGATCCAAATACTCTACTACTAGAGTAGGTTTAGTCCTTTCTAGAGCAGAATGATCTAACTCTGGATCGGAACTACGGGTTTTGTGAGGTATAGCAGTATAGGTAGTACCTACCAGTGCCTTGGAATTATGTTCCCTTATCTTGGTTATGGCAGCTACTACTGCAATCTGATAGGCTGTTGCCATACATCTTGCTTCTCCCAATGGCATTTCTCCATGCACTCCCAACTTCTTGGGTAACATGATCAGGATACGGTACTTGGACAATATCCGTCCGTCATAGAAACTGTAAACCTTGACCAGAAGTCGAGACTTACAATCTAGGATCCATAGAAGTTGTCTTAGATTGGTTGTCTAGTCATCTTCATAATCATCTAAGGTCTTGTTAAATACTTGAACATTATGAGGTGGATACCTAGGTGTCATTCTTGTACTATAGGTAGAAATTATCATCAGCCATCTTGAGTTAAAACTCATGGTACTCATTTAAAATTACATAATAAAGAATCATCGCACTACCAACATGACGTAATTATTCCCAATTGAATATCCATCATATTTCTAGAGAACTCTTTATTGTTGCTAACATTCTTCCTATAGGTTCTACCCATTTACTAGGTTTACCAACCTAAGTTCAAAGCAGTCGCTCTGATACCAGCTGCGGTGACCCAGCATACCACTGCATGATGTAGTACACTATAGTTGTTGACATAACACCAATGAAACACCGTTCACTAGTATTACATCCCTCAGAGTGGTACAACAGAAACACAGCAGGTCCAAGACATGACTATAGGTTACAAATCGACTCTTTACAGAAGATCCAGAGAACACTCTAGGTTAAAGAGAGAGAAAGAACTTCTTAACAAGAAGAACCAAAAATAATAACTCATAACTATCTAGTAACTAAGACTAGTATCTAAACTACTTGGCTTGCCATTGCTGCTATTGCAATGCTCTACAGAAGTAGGTTTTATGGCTAGAGAATCGACTCCTATCTAAACCAACACTTTATCTTCACTTCAGCTGATGTATATGTTGACTTCATTGACTTTATTGAAGAACTTGAGTTGTCAATGATGGTTTCTTGAGCAGAAATTGATGTTGACGGTGTCTTCAATGGCTTAGACTTAGCAAGGGTTAAGAAGGTACGGTTGAGTACGAGCATACTCAACAAGTTCACTAAAAAGGAGTGTGTGATGCACTATCTCTACAGCCACAGACCATAGGTCATAGGCAATGCAGGTTTCCGTAAACATTTCTTCAAAGGTTGCTTTTATTCTGAAAACTATGTCCGACAGCCTTCACAGGTTGACCAGAACCTTCATGGGGTTCCTTTCTTGCCGCGTTCGTAGATCCTTCCCGGAAGAGGGAGTAACATGTCACAATTTTTACACTCTGTAGAGGTGTGTTGCTTTACCCATGAGAGACCTTAGCTTTGTTGCACATCCGAGTTATACGCTCGTCCATACTTCCTTGGTATGGGACCCAGTCTAAGATCCAAGCCAATCACTGCCCCCTTCATGACCCGCATGTCCCCTTGGTGTACGCCATGCTGACATCTTGAATTATGGCAATGGTTAGTACAAACCGTCAGATGCCAGAACTATCATGGGACGTTGAGGGTTCCTGCCCATATGTTGCATATCCTCTATGAATTACCAATTAATGCATGCTACGAGGATAATAGCCACGACCTAACCATCTGGATGCATGCGAGAGGAAGAAGATACAGCTGACTTCTCTGTCCCATTCCAAATCTCATGGTTAACGCGTAATATATGGCGCTCGAATCACTAGCGACATTGGTTGTTTAAGTCCTAGATATTATGTTCCTTTACCACTGGAACTATATCAATAGATTATTACCATTTGGTAAATAATCTATAATCACATTATTATGAAAATAGTGTTTTCTGACATTTTTAAAATGCAGGTGATGACAGCATTTGAGTTACAAGCATTTGATAGAAAATAATCAAAGGACATGAGCAAGTTGTGAACTTGCCTTTTGTGATTGCAAGATTATGCACTCACGGTCTTCGAGATAATAGAAGATCCAAATTCTATAAACAGCATCATTGGTCCCGTAAGGACTAATGTTTAAAGAAGCAATATGCTGTGTTGCATAAGTAATGTAATGAAGTTTGGAAAACCCCGAAGTAATATTCAATATGGTGAATAGGTTAAGTTTGGGTGATTTCTTAAAGATTTAGTTTGTCTATAAGTTTACTTAAACAAATATATAAATATAAGGATCTTAATGCTAACATATATGATTCAAAGTAAGTATAACAAGACATAATTAGAGTTATTTGATATCATGCAACTATTATGGAAGTTTATGTTTTAGATTGATAAGAGTTGAAGAACTTATTATGAGATTGTTGTTTGAAGTGGCAAAACGAATTACTTTTGAAGAAAAGGTTTCTTTGACAAGGTTTAACTAATCTTTATGGTTAATAGAATATGATCAATGTCATTTGCGTGTGTTCGATAAGTTTGTATTTGATATGCCTTATGACTTACTTTGGAACAAACAAAAGTTAACTATAAAAAACATAATTATATCTAGGGTGTGATGTGTTTAAATGTATTAATAAGCTTTAATCTTTCCAACAATCATGTTTGACGGTATAGGATCATTCACTTTTAGCTTAGGTAAACGATGAGTGTAAATGTGAGTTGTTATTATGAATATAGTTTGTCTTATTAAGGAAAGTAAATTTAGATGATTTAAATAAATTATTAGAGCTAGAATCATGTTTAAGAAGAGTTAAGAGATAAATAGCATTCATTTTTATGATGTTCAAAATTTTACTTAAAATTGTTGGTTTAGATTGGACTTATGATTTTAAAAGAGTTTTATAAGGGTAATAAGTTACACTTAAGTTTTATTATAGATCCAAGTTATAGTTTTGGACTTAGTATTTAATTATTAGGGATTTAAGGTGTTATATGGATAATTGTGATTATTATTATTTAAGAGATGTTTTTATAGAATTTACAAAATAGGTATCTTATAAAATAGATAGGGATTTATTTTTTTAAATCTTGGAACCCATTGGAATAATATATTGAGTATTTTTATGATAAAGTATATTTATTTAAGATCTTAAAAATGATTTTGTATTTATTTTTAAGCATTATTATTATTTCTACAAAATTCTATATAGGATTAAATGTCCTTGACTACTTGTTCCAAGTTTTATTTGTAAAAAAATTAAGTTAGTATTTTTATATAATAGTAGATTTATTTTCATACGCAAAAATGATCTTTATTCATTTCTACGAATTTTTTCTGATTTTATTAACTTTTAATTAGAGTTTTAATGTCCTTAACATTTATTTGTCTTTTATCTAACTTAAACAAGTAAGGTTTATTATTTGCTTATTTGGTTGTTCTACCTTCTTAATAAAAGTTTGCTATTTTCTTTAATTAAAAAGAAAAGTATTACTTAAAATCTTTGGAATTTTCATAAACATTATATGTAGTATTTTTTTATAATGACTAGTATTATTTTAAGAGTTTAAAATTGAATTTATTTAGTGTTTAACTCTTTTAAATATTTAACTAAAATCCTTTAAGGAAATAAGACTTTATTTTTATCAAATTAAATTTACCTTTCAAAGAAATACAAACTAGCATTTTTCTATAATAACACTCCCTTTTAGAATTGCAAAAATGAGTTTTATTCAATTTTATGGGTTTGATATATTTTTATAAAATTCCAACGGAATATATACCTGAATAATAACAATTTTAAATTTAATTACTTAAAATTCCATTTGTTATTTTTCTTAAGGACATATCTATGAGTCCATTGATATTTTATATTTTTAGTATTTTATTTTATTTCTTAGAGCCATTTAAGTCCTAGGGGTATTTTGGTCATTTAACAATTTAATTAGATTTTTCCTGTTAAAACTGGACCTAGCCCATTGGGCTGGCCCAGCCCTGACCCGGCCCAACACGGCTAGTCAAACCCTCTCAAGTGAGGGGTACTGGGCCACACCAGCCCAGTAAACACCCCTCACTCCCCTCGCCCTATCGTGTTCTTCCTCCACCTACTGCGGTGTGGTGTCGCCGAGGCCATTGCCGCTCGATTACCACTACCCTGGGCATCCCCGGTCGTCGCCGTTGTGCATGGCAAGGTAGCCGGCACCGCTCGCCCGCCTGGTCCTACTCGATTCGCCTGTAGTTTTCTCTCCCGCCCAGGCTGACTCCACCCCGAACCCTAGGGTTTGGGGGTTGCTGGTGATGTGGAGTTTCGCTGCCTCGGCGGTGCTGTGCTAGGCTCCTGGCGATCATGTGGTGCCTCTGTTGCTGCCCATGTGGCTGTGGCCACCGTGCCATGGCTTGGCGCGGGTTGCAACGCCCTCAGGTGCTCCCCGTGCCGCCGTGTGTGCTCGTCGGTGCTTCTGCTTCCTCTTCTAACTTCAGCGAGGACCACAGGTGAGTTCCACTTTTCTCCCTCTCTGATTCTCTGACTTACCTTGCTACTCTCTGAGTGATGGCCATGTATGAACCCTAATTACATTTGTCCATGGCACTAGGGTTCATCCCTTAATGTGATGTTTATCTAAGGTGGTTTCCTACTGGCACTAGCTATATATGACTCACTATTATACTATGATTCTCAGTGTTGACAGTTGTTTCTGTCAGTAGTCTGTCAACTGAATTTTACTTACTGTCATGTATTATGGCTATGATCTGATTGAGATTAGCTCTCTAGTTCTTGTTGATACACTTTGGAATGAAAGAATTGTAGTTGGATATTTAATCCAATTACTCTCTGATACTTGCCTATGATAAGATTTGGATATATCAAATATGATTCCTAATTGTTATGTTAGGAAAATGATTAGATGTTCTGTTGCAACATTGGATTATGGAATCCCTGGTAGAAACTGCTTGGTTAGTATAGGCCCTTGTGACACCCTCATTTGAGTGGTACACAGGTTCATCCAGATACTTCACTGTTTTCTATTTGTGTTCTATTGTACCGGAGAGTTATAGAACATTTTATTGGAAAATTAGCCTATGATGTTGGTCTGAGGAAAAGCTACAAAGAAGTAGCTGTTTTCACCTGCTGCTTTACTTCTTTGATGATTTGTGATGGATACCTCTAGGTATCAGTCCTACAGTGTTTGTGGAATTTACTTTGGTAGGCTGTTGTAAGAATAATAAGGTAGATCCTTACTGTTTAAAATAAAGTTTTAAGATGTGTCATCTCTGAGGTGCTACCATCCATAGGATGTGCCCAGAAATGTTTATTCAAGATGCTTGTGTATCTAGTTAAGAAACTAGAGATTTCTCTCCAAGATCAGTGATGCAAAGGCTGAGATCTTGGTAGTGACATGTAAAGATTTATCATTGGCTTTTTGTCTTTCTTCTAGGATGAATATACACCTCACTTGGGTGTTTTCTGAGAAGATCATATAAAACAACACATGCTCTATTTAATCTATGATGATTTGATCATGTGATGGTTTTATGTGTACTCACCACATTACTTGATGGCGGGTGAGGTTGTGGTGTTGCTTGCTGGCTTGTTATTGTTATCTTGTGCTTGCTGGCTTGATCTAGCTCTGCACCTCCTGGTGCTGCTCCTGTGATCTTGTGCTTGGCCTTGCTATCCACCTGCTCTACCCCCTCCTTATGTTACCATCTTGTGGTGAACTGGTGGTTGATTTGGTAATCTGGCTGGTGGTTTGGTTATGGTTTGTGGCAAGCTCAAAAAGTTCTGAGTGTGTGCTTGAGAGGAAGAAATGGTTTGCCGGTAGCTATGCTTCGATTGAGTCCTCTGTTTGAGTGCTTGCACTGCTGCTGCTGTCTTGACAGCACACCCCATGCATTTTGGTGACTGAGTTGTATGTCTGTTTGGTCTGGCCATGTGGATCAGTTCAAGTGAAAGTATCTTCACCTGTTACCCTTTTACTAGTTACTATGTTGGTGAAATTTGAGCCTTTCTCCTAGGCTTAGGATGTGGTACTGAAGCTTTTTGGTTGAAATAGAACAGATACTACATAGTGGTGAAACTTGCCCCTTTTCCTATACTCAATGATGTAAAAAGAACAGTGCACCACACTGTTCACTACTGAGAGTAAGACTAACTAACTAACCCTTTATTTTATTTTCTTGTTTTATTAGTCTTTGTTTTTAGGTACCAAGAGGAAATATAGGAAGATCTCTACTGGATGTAGGAGTTTAGTTATATGTGTTTTCTTTATTCTTTTGTAATTTACTTATTCCTTTGTAAAAGACCTTGCAATGTATATATTGTTTTGTAATAAAGAATTCTTTTAGTTATTTCCTTTATTGTAATTCCTTTTTCTATTTATTTGTTTCCTGTACTTTATTTTCATTCTCTTATTGTAGAAGAACAATAGTACTATATGTATTTATGTAATAATAAAGATTATTCTTATCCATTATGAAGTCTTATATATTAATCATTTTTTTTATTCATTGTAATATTTATATAAAATTAATGAATTCAATAACTTATTTCTTTATTTATAATCTAATTCAAATTTCTTTTGAATTCAATTTAATAATTTGTATTCTCAAATATGGCATGATTCCCCTTGAACACAAAGATATAGTGGAGGTCATGTCGAAATCTGTCGCACTCGCCTGGATGTTTCCATCAGAACAAGAGAGATCTCGATCCCTTGCTAGCTTCTTTAGTTCGCGCGAAAATTATCTAGATTTTCTATGCATAAATGGAATGCACACACCTCATCTCAGCTTCTTTCTAATGTCTAATGTTGGGATGTTACACTCTAGTGGTCCGAGTCGGGAACCGGCGAGAGGTATTGTGTTTCGGCCCAGTCGACGAGGAAGTCCACTAGAGCCTACGACTTGATCATGAGCCTTGGGTCGTACTGGATGGAGTAGGTGGCGAGCTCGATGGCCCACTTGGCGACTCGGCCGGTGGCGTCCTTGTTGCCGATGATTTCCGAAAGGGGCACGGTGCACACCACCTTAATCTGATGCTCTTGGAAGTAGTGCTTGAGCTTCTTGCATGCCAGGTACACGCCGTAGCACATCTTCTAGTAGTGGGGGTAGTTCTGCTTGGAGAGGGACAGAACCTCCCTGAGATAGTAGACAGGTCGCTGAACCGGCTGAGCCTTGCCTTCCTCGGGGTGCTCCACCACCAGGACGACGCTGACGACCCAGCTAATGGCTGCTATATAGAGCAACATCATCTCCATGCTAGCCGGTGTTGCTAGAACCGGCGTTGTGGATAGCATGCGCTTGAGGTCATGAAAGGAGGCGTCGGCCTGCGAGGTCTAGGAGAACTTATCTGTCTTTTTCATCAGCTGGTACAGCGGAAGTGCCTTCTCCCCCAGCCGGCTGAAGAAAAGGTTGAGGGAGGCAGGCATCCGGTGAACTTCTGGACTCCAAGCAATCTCTTGGGCGGCTACATCCTCTCGATAGCTGCAACCTTTTTCCGGGTTCGCTTTGATACCGCATTGTGAAATGAGAAAATCGAGTAGCTGGCCGGATGGGACACCGAAGATGCACTTTTCCGGGTTCAACTTCATCTGGTACTGGCGGAGGTTGCCGAATGTTTCCCCCAAGTCCTCGAGGAGGGTGTGCTTTTCCTTCGTCTTGATGATGATGTCGTCCATGTAGGCGTGCACATTTCAGCTGATCTGCGAGTGTAAGCATTTCTGCATACAGCACTGATAGGTAGCGCCTACATTCTTTAGACCGAAAGGCATGGTTACATAGCAAAAAGCCTCGTATGGGGTGATAAACGACGTCTTTATCTGCTCAGCCAGATTTAGCAGATCTGACTGTAGCCGGAATAACAATCCAAGAAGGACAACAAGTCGCAGCCGGCCGTGGAATCGATAACATGATCGATACGGGGTAAAGCGAAGGGGTCTTTCGGACACGCCTTATTTAGGCTGGTGTAGTCAATACACATGCGCCAAGTCTTGTTTTTCTTCAACACTAGGACTGGATTGGCCAGCCAGTCCGGGTGGTACACTTCCATGATGAACCCGGTTGCAAGGAGCCGGGTGATATCGTCACCGATGATCTTCCTCTTCTCTTCTGTGAACCGGTGCGGGGGCTTCTTTACTGGCTTGGCATCCGGCCGCACGTGAAGTGAGTGCTCGGCGAACTCCCTCGACACACCTGGCATGTCCTTGGGTGACCATGCGAAGATGTCCTGATTCTCACGGAGGAAGTCGACGAGCGCGCCTTCCTATTTGTTGTCCAAGCTGGCACCAATGGTGAGGAACTTGGTTGGGTCGGTGGGGTCGAGCGGGATCTTCTTCATCTCCCTGGCCGGTTGGAAAGCCACATCTCCAGCCGGTTTCCTGCTAGTCGGCATCTCTTGCTGAGCAATGGCCATGTTGTGCATTATCTCGCGCTTCTCTTCGTCTATGATGAGGGCTTCAGCCAGTTTGGAGCCGGCTGATGCGCACTCCATCGACCGCCTGAAGCAGCCGGCAATGGTGATCACGCCATTTGGTCCTGGCATCTTTGTTTTGAGATATGCGTAGTGGGGGATGGCCATGAACTTGGCGAGGGCGGGACGCCCGAGGAGAGCATGGTAGGAGCTTGCCAGGTTCACCACTTCAAACCATATCGGCTCGCGCCGGAAGTTCTCCTCGGTCCCGAAGATGACGTCCAGCTGGATTTTACATAGCGGAGCGCAAACCGGCCCTGGCAGTACACCGTGGAATGTCATGGTAGTCGGGCACAGGTCGCATTCGCGAATGCCGAGCTTCTCCAGGGATGACCGGTAGAGCAGGTTGAGGCTGTTGCCCCCGTCGATGAGGATGCGCGAGAAGCGGTAGGTGCGCTTGTTGGAGACGATGAGGGGGTCAAGCACCATAGCGTTGTTGGATCCGCAGCATAGAAAACAAAAATTTTCCTACGATGAAGAACTATACGCCAAGATCTATCTACTAGATACAGAGCAACGGGTGGACATACATCCATGGAGAACTTACCCTCGAAGACAATGAGTTTTGTTAACGAGTAGGAACTCGTGATTGATGTAGTCGTATGCTTGCCGATCTCAAGATCATGTGGAAGTCCGAGCGCCGCAAATCAGCAGCGCATCCATCCTCGCACACACGTTCAATCCACTGGACAACCTCCACCTCCTCGCTCCAGCGAATCAACGGAAGCATCAACTCCTTCCAGACGCAAGGCCACCGGGAACATGTATCTCGCTAATCCGAGACCATGAGGGAATATCTAGAGGGGGAGAGAGATCCTTCACGAGGAGGTGTGGTTTGTGAGAGGGGAGAGGGGGGCTTTATATAGGAGGAAGGGAGACCCCTCCCCTCCCATAGCCGGCGCATGAGGGGGGGACTCCTCCCCTCCTTCATTCATGTGGTGAACCTCCATTCACATAAACATGGCCTCCACCCAAAATCCCACTAACATGTATTTAATTTCCACCAAATTAAATGCAACTCTCAATTAATAAAACTCTTTTATTTATTTTATTCAGAATTTTGTTAATTAATTTAATTAACAAACATTCACATAAAACCCCTTGCAACATTTCAATATCACATGCATAACCACTTTCTACAATTTCACCCGAAACAATTCCGGTTTCTATCGAAACAGTTCCTGTGCTTTGCAAACCTTTTGTCTGGAACATATGTGCTCCTAAATGGTGTCCGGCAACCCTTAAGTGTGTCACCCTATGGTTCGCGAATAATGCAGACATGATTGAGACTCCTCTCAGATCAATAATCAGAAGCGGGACCTGGAGATCCATACTGACTCCTGCATATTCAACGATGACTTCTGTGATCGTGAGAACCTTTAACGTCAGCAATTTAATCCCTTTGTCTCATGATATAATACATGTCCGAGATTTGATCATCGGTATCCAAATACCTAGTTTGATCTCATTACCGACATGCACTCTTTTCTCGTTCCCGTGATATAAAATTCTAGTGATCACAACACTTGCTTGCAAGCTATCTTAATGTGATATCACCGAGAGGGCCCAGAGTATATCTATCCGTCATCGGGATTGACAAATTCCACTCTTGATCCATGAGCCTCAACATAACACCTTCATAGCACTGAACCCACCTTTATGGTCACCCTGTTACGGTGTGACGTTTGATGTTATCAAGATACTCTTCCGGTGTTAGCAATTAACATGATCTCATAGTCTAAGGACTAAGACTACTTTGTATGATGTTATAGCAATATAAACATAATGACTTGTTCGTAATGCTATACTTCGGATGAATGTTCATCACATCATTTCACAAATGCTGTGACCTTGTTATTAACAACATCCAATGTCCATGATCAGGAAACCTTGATCATCTTGTTAATCAACAAGCTAGTCTATAAGAGAGGCATAACTAGGAACCCTTTTGTTTATTAAACACACATGTATTGATGTTTCCTATCAATACAATTATAGCATGCAAAATAAACATCTATCATATACAAGGAATACATAATAACAACTTTATTATTGCCTCTCAGGGCATATTTCCTTTAGTCTCCCACTTGCACTAGAGACAATAATCTAGTTTATATAGTGATAAATCTAACACCCATGGAGTTCTGGTGTTGATCATGTTTTGCCCTAGGGAGTACTTTAGTCAACGGATCTGCTACATTCAGGTCCGTATGCACTTTACAAATCTTTATATCTCCATCCTTGACATGCTCGCGGATGGAGTGAAACCGGCGCTTAATATGCTTGGAATTCTTGTGAGACCTTGGTTCCTTCGCATTGGCTATGGCTCCATTATTGTCACAATAGATCACCATTGTGTCCAACGCACTAGGAGCCACACCTAGTTCTGTTATGAACTCCTTCATCCAAACCGCTTCCTGCGCCGCTTCTGAAGCAGCAACATATTCCGCCTCCGTCGTTGATCCAGCCACCACAGGTTGTTTGGAGCTCCTCCAACTAACTGTTGCTCCGTTCAAGAGAAATACGTATCCGGATTGAGACTTAGAGTCATCCGGATCAGTGTCAAAGCTAGCATCGACATAACACTTAGCGACTAGCTCTTCTTCACCTCCGTATACAAGAAACATATCCTTAGTTCTTCTCAAGTACTTAAGGATATTCTTGACCGCTATCCAGTGTTCCGAACCTGGATCAGATTGGTACCTACTAGTCAAACTAATAGCATGTGCCACATCCGGTCTTGTACATAGCATGGCATACATTATAGAGCCTATGGCTGAGGCATAGGGGATCTTATCCATTATCTCTCTTTCTTCCGCCGTAGCCGGACTTTGAGTCTTACTCAATGTCTTGCCTTGCAACATAGGTAAGTACCCCTTCTTACTTCCGTCCATATTAAACTTCTTTAATATCTTATCAAGGTATGTACTCTGCGATAGCCCAATTAGGCGTCTTGATCTATCTCTATAGATTTTAATGCCTAATATATATGAAGCTTCACCAAGGTCCTTCATCGAAAATTTGCTGTTTAGATAACTTTTAACACTATTTAAAAGATCTATATCATTTCCAATCAATAATATGGCATCCACATATAATATCAGAAATGCCACATTGCTCCCACTCACTTTCTTGTAAATACAAGCCTCTCCATAAGTTTGGACAAATCCAAACTCTTTGATCACCTCATCAAAGCGGAGATTCCAACTTCGTGATGCTTGCTTCAGTCCATAGATGGATCGCTGAAGTTTGCACACCTTATTAGCATCCTTAGGATCGACAAAACCCTTAGGTTGTATCATATACAACTCTTCTTCAATATTACCATTGAGCAACGCAGTTTTGACATCCATCTGCCATATTTCATAATCGAAATATGCAGCAATTGCTAACATAATCCTAACCGACTTAAGCATCGCTACGAGAGAGAATGTCTCATCGTAGTCAACTCCTTGAATTTGTCGAAACCCCTTTGCGACAAGGCGAGCCTTATAGATGGTTACATTACCATCAGCATCAGTTTTTCTTTTGAAAATCCATTTATTCTCAACGGCCTTTCGATTGTGAGGTAAGTCCACCAAAGTCCAAACCAGGTTTTCGTACATGGATTCCATCTCGGATTTCATGGCTTCTAGCCATTTGTTGGAATCATGGCTCATCATCGCTTCTTCATACGTCACAGGGTCATCTATTTCATCAATCATGAAATTCATAACAGGATTGCCGTACAGTTCAGGAGCTGCACGTGTCCTGCTTGACCTGCGAGGTTCGGTAGTGTCCTCTTTCGGAGTTTCATGGTCAATATCATTAGCTCTCTCTTCATTAGGTGAAGTCAACTCCGAAACAACTTCCGGGGCTGCGCTACTTGCCATTTCATGAAGAGAAGGTCCAATAACCTCTCCGAGTTCTACCTTCCGACTACTCACACCTTTCGCGAGAAACTCCTTCTCAAGAAAGGATCCATTCTTGGCTTCTATCACTTTCCCTCGGATATGTGATAGAAGGTATACCCAATCGTTTCCTTAGGGTATCCTATGAAGACGCATTTTTCTGCTTTGGGTTCGAGTTTATCCGGTTGAAGTTTCTTCACATAAACATCGCATCCCCAAACTTTAAGAAATGATAGCTTAGGTTTGTTTCCAAACCATAATTCATACGGTGTCTTTTCAACGGATTTAGATGGTGCCCTATTTAAAGTGAATGCAACGGTTTCTAGTGCATAACCCCAAAATGACAGTGGCAAGTCAGTCAGAGACATCATAGATCGAACCATATCCAATAAAGTACGATTACGACATTCTGACACACCATTACGTTGTGGTGTTCTGGCAAGCGTGAGTTGTGAAACTATTCCACAGTCTTTCATATGTGTGCTAAAATCGTAACTAAGATACTCTCCTCCACGGTCGGACCGCAGAAATTTGATATTTCTGTTACGATGATTTTCCACTTCATTCTGAAATTCTTTGAACTTTTCAAAGGTTTCAGACTTATGTTTCATCAAATAGATATACCCGTATCTACTCAAATCATCCGTGAAAGTAACAAAATAACGATATCCACCTCGCGCCGACACACTCATTGGTCCACACACATCAGTATGTATGATTTCCAATAAATCTGTCGCGCGTTCCATTGAACCGGAAAACGGCATTCTAGTCATCTTGCCCATAAGGCATGGTTCACATGTATCAAATGATTCAAAATCAAGTGATTCCAAAAGTCCATCAGAATGGAGTTTCTTCATGCGTTTAACGCCAATATGACCTAGACGGCAATGCCACATATATGCAGATATATCATTATCAAGTTTAATCCTTTTAGCATCAACATTATGAATATGCGTAATACTACTATCGAGATCCAACAAAAATAAACCATTCAACACAGGTGCATGACCATAAAAGATATTATTCATATAAATCCAACAACCATTGTTTTCAGACTTAAACGAATAACCACTTTGCATCAAACATGATCCAGATACAATGTTCATGCTCAGTGTAGGCACCAAATAACAATTATTCAGGTTTATAACTAATCCCGACGGCATATGGAGAGGCAGCATTCCGACGGCGATCACATCAACTCTTGATCCATTGCCGACCCGCATTGTGACCTCATCCCTTGCTAGTTGTCGCTTGTTCCGCAGCCCCTGAACCGAGTTACATATATTAGGAACCGATCCCGTATCAAATACCTAGGTGCTACTGCGAGTACTAGTCAAGTACACATCAATAACATGTATATCACATATACCTTTGTTTGCCTTGCCGGCCTTCTTCTCTGCCAAATACTTGGGGCAGTTGTGCTTCCAATGGCCAGTCCCCTTGCAATAGTAGCACTCGGTGTCAGACTTAGGGCCAGCTCGGGGTTTCTTTTCAGGCGCGGCAACAGATTTGCCGCCCTTCTTTCCCTTCTACTTGCCTTTCTTGTCCTTCTTGAAACCGGTGGTCTTATTGATCATCAACACTTGATGTTCTTTCCTAATCTCCACTTCTGCAGTCTTAAGCATTGACAGAAGCTCGGGAAGAAACTTCTTCATGCCCTGCATATTATAGTTCATCACGAAGCTCTTGTAGCTAGGTGGCAGAGATTGGAGAACACGATGTATGCCTAAGTCAATGGGAATCATTATTCCCAAGGACACAAGCTTATCGGCGTACCCAGACATTTTGAGTACGTGCTCACTAACGGAGCTGTTCTCTCCCATCATGCAGCTAAAGAACTTTTCAGAAGCATTATAACTCTCTACGGCAGCATGGGTATCGAAAATCATTTTCAATTCTCCCATGGTATCAAAGGCATTGCCATTTTCAAAACGTTTTCGAAGTTCTGGCTCTAGCCCATACAGTATGCCACAATGAACTAAGTTGTGGTCCTCCTGATGAGTTATATAGACGTTCTTTTCCTCGTCAAGGGCATCAGGAGCTGGTGGGGGGCCTAGCGGCGCCTCTAGCACATATTGCTTTTGTGTAGCAGTGAGGAGAATCCTCAAATTCATAGCCCAGTTGGTGAAGTTGCTACCATTCGCAGCAAGCTTCTCTTTCTCCATGAACACATTGAAATTAAAAGCAGGTGGTGCCATCTACAACAGAATTTGTAAAATATATTTAGACTAAGTTTATGATAGATTGAGTTCAACTAATCCAAATTACTAATGAACTCCCACTCAAAAACGACATCCCTCGTGTCCTTTTGGTGATTACATGACCCAAATCCACTACACCAAGTCCGATCATCACGTGAGTCGGTGTAGCTTCAAAGGCGAGCATCTATATGGGCATCATATCAACTATATGACTCATGCTTAACCTTTTGGTCCGTGTTCCGAGGCCATGTTAGTACATGCTAGGCTCGTCAAGTAAGAACCTTAGTATTCACATGTGTAAAATTGTCTTACACCCATTGTATGAAAGCGTAGAGTCGAGAACACCCGATCATCACGTGATGCCTCAAAACACGATCCACAAAATGGTGCATACTTAAGGAAGAACACATTTTATCTTGATATCGAAATGAGGAATCATCTTATAATGCTACCAAAAGCGCCAAACTAGCAATATAAGATGCTAACATCTAATGTGTGAAGTGAGGTGATATGGTCCATGCATTTGATCTCTATCATTTGCATCATGGTATGATCTCTATCATTCCTTTGTGTGTTAGGCCAAGGTCTATGGAACTTACACGTTAAGTGAGTTGTAAGAGTATCTATCATACATCTACTTACAACAATACCATATCAAGACACTAACCCAGCAACGATCTAAACTAGATGCCGCTAATTTATCAATTGCAAGTTTTGCGTGGCTTAGGGCTTTCGGAGATAGAACCGGTCTTACCTACGAACATGAACCACAACAAGGATAACCAAGTTATCAGCAACTCGTTGTAAATCAGATATTGACTATAGTAGGAGAGACAGACACCCGCTAGCCACTTATGCAAAACTAGTTGCATGTCAGTCGTGGAACCGGTCTCATTTACGATGACATGTAAGGTTGGTTCGGGCCGCTTCATCCCACTATGCCACCAATATCCAAAGTACATAGAAGATTCAATAACATGATCATCATCACCCACATATAAACATATGTGTACTACCCGTGCAAAGCACCTACGCATAGATCAGGCTCTAATACCACTGTTGGGTCCGCAACATAGAAAACAAAAAATTTCCTACGATGAAGAACTATACGCCAAGATTTATCTACTAGATACAGAGCAACAGTTGGACATACATCCATGGAGAACTTACCCTCGAAGACAACGAGTTTTGTTAACGAGTGGGAACTCGTGGTTGATGTAGTCATACGCTTTCCGATCTCAAGATCGTGTGGAAGTCCGAGCGCCGCAAATCAGCAGCGCATCTGTCCTCGCACACACGTTCAAGCCACCGGAAAACCTCCACCTCCTCGCTCCAGCGAATCAGCGGAAGCAGCAACTCCTTCCAGACGCAAGGCCACCGGGAACATGTATCTCGCTAATCCGAGACCATAGGGGAATATCTAGAGGGGGAGAGAGATCCTTCACGAGGAGGTGTGGTTTCTGAGTGGGGAGAGGGGGGCTTTATAAAGGAGGGAGGGAGACCCCTCCCCTCCCATAGCCGGCGCATGAGGGGGGGACTCCTCCCCTCCTTCATTCATGTGGTGAACCTCCACCCAAAATCCCACTCACATGTATTTAATTTCCACCAAATTAAATGCAACTCTCAGTTAATAAAACTCTTTTATTTATTTTATTCAGAATTTTGTTAATTAATTTAATTAACAAACATTCACATAAAACCCCTTGCAACATTTAAATATCACATGCAGAACCACTTTCTGCAATTTCACCCGAAACAATTCCGGTTTCTATCGAAACAATTCCTGTTTCTATCGAAACATTTCCTGCGCTTTGCAAACCTTTTGTCTGTAACATATGTGCTCCTAAATGGTGTCTGGCAACCCTTAAGTGTGTCACCCTATGGTTCACGAATAATGCAGACATGATTGAGACTCCTCTCAGATCAATAATCATAAGCGGGACCTGGAGATCCATATTGACTCCTGCATATTCAACGATGACTTCTGTGATTGTGAGAACCTTTAACGTCAGCAATTTAATCCCTTTGTCTCATGATATAATACATGTCCGAGATTCGATCATCGGTATCCAAATACCTAGTTTGATCTCGTTACCGACATGCACTCTTTTCTTGTTCCCGTGATATAACATTCTAGTGATCACATCACTTGCTTGCAAGCTATCTTAATGTGATATCACCGAGAGGGCCCAGAGTATCTATCCATCATCAGGATTGACAAATTCCACTCTTGATCCATGAGCCTCAACATAACACCTTCATAGCACTGAACCCACCTTTATGGTCACCCTGTTACGGTGTGACATTTGATGTTATCAAGATACTCTTCCGGTGTTAGCAATTAACATGATCTCATGGTCTAAGGACTAAGACTACTTTGTATGATGTTATAGCAATATAAACATAATGACTTGATCGTAATGCTATACTTCGGATGAATGTTCATCACATCATTTCACAAATGATGTGGCCTTGTTATTAACAACATCCAATGTCCATGACCAGGAAACCTTGATCATCTTGTTAATCAACAAGCTAGTCTATAAGAGAGGCATAACTAGGAACCCTTTTGTTTATTAAACACATATGTATTGATGTTTCCTATCAATACAATTATAGCATGCAAAATAAACATCTATCATATACAAGGAATACATAATAACAACTTTATTATTGCCTCTCAGGGAATATTTCCTTCAAGCGTAGCCCCCGGGATTCGGAAGCTGATCTGGCTGGTCCTCCCGGCTCTAGGTGATGGGGGTCTCCGACCAGTTCAGGTACTGGGGGACTGGGGAGACGATCGCATTGACCTCCTTGGAGCACCGTCTGTGGCTATGCTTGTCATCCAGCTCGGTCTCGAAGATGTGGTAGGCGGCGTGCGACTGAGGGTATACGTTGTTGTTGTTGCCGCCATTACCATTGTTGCCGGCTCCCCTAGCCGGTGGTGGTGGTCCGCCGAGAGGGGCAGGGGTAGACGATGTTGGTTGCCTTGGTCCTTCATCTGGTAGGTCCAGCTGCAGTTCCGAGTGGTGTACGTAGCCGGCTTGAAGGGTCCGCTATGCCACTTGCACAGGCCATCAAACATTTGGTCGAAGGTGAGCCACGGCTTCTGCCTCGTTGCGTCGCCAGCCGGTGCATCGTGTGTGCCCTCCACAACATTGACCTGCCGCGCATGGTAGCGAGGCTTCTGCTGTCCGGCATGGCGGTCCCTGTGGAACCGGTTGTCGTTGTTGTGCCGCCTAGAGGATCCGGCTTCGCCACCCGGGTTACTTGGCTAGTCACGAGCCAGCTCCGAGGGAGTCGGTCGACCGTCAGCATTCACCCAGAGCGGCTTCTTCATCGCGGCATCAGCTGTGGCGTACTAGTCCGCAACCATCATGAGCTCCGCCATGGTTTTCGGCTCATCACATAGTAGCAAGTGGCTAAGCATGGTGCCTTCTCGGCACCCCTCAACGAAGAACCCGATCACCTGGCTCTCTAGAATTCCCTCGCAGGTGTTACGCAGCTCCGTCCACCTAGCGAGGTACTCGCGGTCTGTCTCGCGGTTGCCCTAGATTCACAAGGCTAGGTCGAGCGGGCGGCCCGGGCGTTTGTACGTGTCGTTGAAGTTGCGGACGAACACCTCCTCGAAATCTGGCCAGGCATAGGTGTTGTTTGACGTGAGGCTGTTGAGCCATGTCCTCGCCGACCCGGTTAGCATGAGGGGCACGTAGCGCACCGCTATGCGCTTCTTCCCATGGGCGATGCCGACTGCCGTGGCATAGTCGGTCAGCCAATCCTCCGGCTTCATGTTGCTGTCATACTTGGGGGTATCCCGGGGCAGGGTAAACTTATCCAGAAACGGTTCGTTTCGGATGCAAGGTCCGAAACAAACCAGCCCGGTGGAGTCTTCCTCTTCCGTGATGCACGCTTGAGCTAGGAGCTTGATGCGGTAACGGGCATCCGGACGGTCCGGGTTGGGCGCTCCTACCCGACCCGAGAGGTGGGAACCGGCGGGCCGCGGCGCTCTGGTTAGTGGAGGGGGTGGTGGTGGGTTACTGTTCACCGTCTGCTCCTGGCGCGGTGATACATTGCAAATGTATCTATAATTTTTGATGTCCCATGCTTGGTTTTATCCACTTTCTTGTGTTTTGTCCACACTTTGGAGTACTTTTCATATGATTTCTTGGACTAACCTATTAACAAGGGCCACAGTGCCAGCTGCCTGTTTTCTGCTATTTTTGGTTCCAGGAAAGTTAGAAAATGAATATTCTCGGAATTGGACAGGACAAAATCCAAAGTGCCTATTTTTCCGGAAGTCGTCAGATGCCAAAATACGAGACGGAGAAGGGCTGGAAGCCGGCCACACCACCTGGCCGCGCGGCCAGGCCTGGCCCACGCCAGGGGGTGGTCTGGCCGACCCCAGCACCCCCTCGGCCTCTCTTTCCGCCTATAAGATGCCCTCGGGACGAAAACCCTAGGGACCCGATCAAAAAATCCACGAAAGAGTCTGTAGCCACCGTCATCTCCATCCCTAGATTGGGAGGGATCTGGAGCTCTTCTCGGCACCCTGCCGAAGAAGGGAATTCACCCTGGAGGCCTTCTTCATCATCATGCAAGCCTCCGGTGTGATGCGTGAGTAGTTCATCCTTGGACTATGGGTCCATGTAGTAGCTAGATGGCTGGTTCTCCTCCTTCGTGCTTTCATGTCTAGATCTTGTGAGCTCCGTTCATGATCAAGATCATCTATTTGTAATTCTGCATGTTGTGTTTGCGAGGGTCCGATGGATATTGAGATGCTATTTCAGATTGATTATTGATTCTATCATGTCTTTGTTATTTGTGATCTTGCATGCTTTCCATTGTTAATAGCTATCTTGGCCAAGTAGATGTTAGCAACTCCAAGTGTTAGTATTTATGCTCGATAGTGGGTTCATGTCTCTGGTAATCTAGGGAAGTGACAGAAATCTCTAAGGTACTAGATGTGTTGTTGCTACTAGGGAGAAAACAGCAATCCTTTGTTCACAGAACAATCATATTGTTTACTTTACATACAATTCGTAAAGCAATAATCTGTTGCTTGCAACTTAATACTGGAGGGGGTTCGGATGATAACCTGAAGGTGGATTATTAGTCATAGATGCAGTTGGATGGCGGTCTATGTATAATGTTGTAATGCCCAATCAAGTTCCAAAGGAGTCAAGATGATTAGTATATGCATGTATTGCTTTCTCGATGTTTGTCAATTGCCCCGCTGTAATTTGTTCAACCAGCATGTTATCTATCTTAAGGAGAGCGACCTCTAGTGAACTATGGATCCCGGTCCTTTCTTTTACATACAATCTACAAACTGTTTACTGCTTTGTGTTTACTTTCTACAAACTATTACTTCCTTCCATTCGATATGTTTAATCCTTTGTTTTCAGCAAAACTGGTGAGATTGACAACCTCATCACAAGTTGGGGGCAAAGTTCTGTGGTTGTGTTGTGCAGGTCTCCATGTTGCTGCTGGCACCGGTAGTGCGCCCTGCCAACGTTCAGCTAGCTACACCTTTGGGGTGTTTCCTTGATCCTACTGGATTGATAACCTTGGTTTCTTACTGAGGGAAAACTTACTGTTGTGCTCATCATACCTTTCTCTTGGGGTTCCCCAACAAGCTCGATATATTTTGGGCCATCAAGCATATTTTCTGGCGCCGTTGCCGGGGACTGAAGAAGAAGAAGCTCCCACGTCAACCACGTGCCATCAAAGATATTTTCTGGCGCCATTGCCGGGGAGTCAAGGACATCTTCACAAGGGGAGTCCCTCATAACCAATCTCTTTACTTTGTTATTTTTATTTTGCTTAGTTTCTTTTTGCTTTGTTTGCTTGTTTCTTTATCAAAAACACACAAAAACTTGGTTTTACTAGTTTGCTTTCTTATTTGGAAAACACACAAAAAAATTAAGTCTCCTTTAGTTGCCACCTCTTCCTTAGCTCACCATGTTGATCCCTAAATTCACCCTGAAAGACCTTTGAATTGGTAGTGGTTCTATAATTGGGAAAGATAATATTGAAGAATTCTTTAATCATGTTAGTAAACATGAGGATACTGAGGATAGATCCCTTGCAGAACTTGCTCCAAACTATGAGATTGCTTCAGCTTCTTTAGTTGACATGTTAGAAGGTAGGTTTTTTAACCTCAACTCCTTAATGCAAGTAATGTTTCTTAAGCTTAAAGAAATTGAGGACCCTGAAAAGAGGGATTTTATTCTAGAAACTTTGTTTAAGGAGTTCTATGATGTTGCCAAGGAAGCTAGGAAAGTCTTTGAACGTTTCTATATGCTAGGCTAATGTGTAGATGTTGTTGGTACACGAGAAAAGATGAACAAATCCGAACCTAATGGGGAGGAACCTAAGATACCAATACCCTTTAAACTGGTAGTAATACATGAAGCCATAGAAAAGAATCTTGATTGGATTGTTCCTGAAAACCCTTTTGATGAAAATAGTGAACCTAGGAGCATTAAGAGAGGATCCTCTAGAACTTATTTGGATGATATACCTTGCCTTGTTGAAGATATTTCTGGTATTAATCTTAATGCTTCTCCATTTGAGAACAGTTGATTCTTTTTCTTGCTTTTTATGCCTAACTTAAAGGCGTTAAAGAAAAGTACTTATTGGGAGATAACCCAAAACTTTTAGTTGATTCTTGGAAGTTATTACTTCAGTAATAACCGCTGCTTATCCTTTTTATTTCCTTTTTGTGCCAAGAGTAACCTCTAATGAGAGAGAAGTAATGATTGGGAAAGTTGCTGTCCCGAAACAGATTTTTGTGCTTCACCGTAACAATTCGTGTAAAATCTCTGAACATCTTTTTGAGGCGTGAATTTTTGTGCTTCTGCCCCATGTTGTTATCTAACTTTTGTTTGTTCAACACTTTTTGATTTGAGCAACAGAAGGTCTTCGAAAAAATTCGTCTTTACCTGCTGGTCTGTTTTGACAGATTTCTGCCATTTTCTGCATTTGCTTCTTGTTGGTTCCTTTTTGAGTTCTTTTGGGGAATTGAGCTTTTTGAGGGAAGTGCTACAGTAGCTAGTGTTCTAATGGAAGTTTATTTTGTGTAGAACTGAACCTTAAGACCTATTATCTTGAGTGCACTAATGTTGCTAATAAAGATTGTGTGAAGTTTTGTATGAAGGAAAAATTCCAGGTGTATGGAAGGAATAAGTAATGAGATGAAAGATGGACTAAATCTCAAGCTTTGGGATTCCACGCGTGTCACCCCAATAAATATCCAAGAAGTACAAGCGTCAAAGCTTGGGGATTCCCAAGATTTCCCCCTCTTCATCAACAAAAATCCCAGGTTTCTTCCAAACGCTTCATTTTTATTGTTTCATGCACAGTTGTGTTGTTCTTGGAGCGTCTTCTTTTTCGTTTTCGTTTTGGTTTTTCGTTTGCTTGGTTTTCTTAGTTTTCTGAATAAATTGGTTGGACCCCCTCTTTCATGCATTGGTTTTCAGATAGTTTGGTTTGGATTGGAAAAGTGTAGGAAAGTTCATGCTTAAGTGTTAAAGAGAGCTTGTTTTTGACTGTGGCCTATGCTTTGTCATGCCATGCTTGATATTGTTTTGGCTTTATGCTTAGTATTCTTTGATATAGCATGACTTGTTATAAACAATTGAGATTGCTTAATGTGCCTTTGAAGAATCATGCGTTGTTTTAGCATATTAAAGCATAGTATTGTGGTATTCTCCTTTGATGCTTTATTTGGGTTGACTTGGCACATGCTCACACCATGTTATGACTATCCCAAGTCACCATAGCCTTTCTGATCCTTTAGTTTTCAACTTGTAGTATCACTTTATGCTTTGTTCAATGATGTTTTGTCGCTCTGCATGATTATGGCCATTATTGCTCTCTTAGTTTCTCGCTCCCAGTCTTTTGCTAGCTTCCACAACCAAGTATGAGTTCCACTCATGCATCCAACTCCCTAAACCAAGTTATTCCAAAGATTCCACCATACCTACCTACTAGCTTATGCTATTCCAAGTATATTCATGCTTTTGTTTACCTTACAAATTAAACGTGTTATGAGAAAACTAGTGATTAAAGCTCTCACGAACTTGATGGCACACTTTACTTTTCTTGCCCTTAATAAACTTGAACCATTGGGTCCATCTTTGTTGCGTATATGCTTGCGCTTTATAAGTTGAAATTAGCAGAACCATGTATCATGGGGAATGCTTTCAACATTGCACTTGTACTTTGTACCCCGTTGATATCATGTTCTTTTGCTTACGGATCCCGACGTGTGAAATAAAAGTGGAACTTGTAACATCATGGAGTTTGTATGTGTGTTAGAGAAACGCCTGGGCCGCTAGCCTAAGCCATGACTAATCATGGTGGAAACTTTCAGCATCACCATAATGAGCACTCTATGAAGCATCCTCAATAAAAACCTATGCAAATAGCAAATAAAAAGATCGCTGAGATGCTCATTGTATGCTTTCTTTGTCATTTTGATTATGGGATAGCTCCTGTATCATGTGCAAGGGGTACCCCGTTGGCGGTTCTTTATGATACACATGTACTTACAATGACAAGAGCTTACTCGTGACTAAAGTTGAGTAGCATGAGGTTCGGTCTTCGTAAGTAAGGGGCATGATATTTCGGTTTATAACTTGTCAAGCATATCCTCTTAGTTGTGTCACTTTAACCTTAATCACCTTCAAGATGCTTATGATAGGGGCAATGAGAGCTGAAAGCTATAAGTACCATAATTTTTGGAAGCTCTTTATGAGACTTGAATCCCTACTTCCTTCTATGAAGGCCTTTCTTCCACCATTATATTGAGTCTCCACCTTCTACCTTTATGCACCTACTTTGAGAGCATAGTGGCCATTGTTAGTTCTATGTGCATTGTCCCAAGACTAGTTGATTGATGCATAACTTGATATTGCTTGTTTTAAACTATTTGTATCTAGTCACTCTAATGAACTTTGAAGGTGTCCTATGCATTTATATTTGCTACTCTATGAGGGACAAGCTGAATACTATTATGCTATGTTTCTTTATGTGAAACAAACAAACGTCTTGCAAAGCATTGTTATTCATGAATCTTTTGTTTGTGCCTTTTCATGTTGCATCATAGTTTCTTTGCCTTATTGCTAGAACCTTGTCTTTCATGTTAAGATTTAAGTACTATGATCCTAGCTTTGAATCTTTTACAAATACTTTGATCAAGTCTTTGATGGTGCATGTCACCTAAAAAAGTATTCTTTCT
Organism: Avena sativa; assembly: GCA_916181665.1. NCBI lineage: Eukaryota > Viridiplantae > Streptophyta > Magnoliopsida > Poales > Poaceae > Avena > Avena sativa. The sequence continues at coordinate 203,065,680 of OV702291.1, forward strand.
TTTTATCACTTACCTACTCGAGGACGAGCAGGAGTTAAGGTTGGGGATGTTGATACATTGCAAATGTATCTCTAATTTTTGATGTTCCATGCTTGGTTTTATCCAATTTCTTGTGTTTTGTCCACACTTTGGAGTACTTTTCATATGATTTCTTGGACTAACCTATTAACACGAGCCACAGTGCCAGCTGCCTGTTTTCTGTTGTTTTTGGTTCCAGGAAAGTCAGAAAATGAATATTCTCGGAATTAGACGGGACAAAAGCCAAAGTGCCTATTTTTCTGGAAGTCATCAGATGCCAGAATACGAGACGGAGAAGGGCTGGGGCCGGCCACACCACCTGGCCGCGCGGCCAAGCCTGGCCCGCGCCTAGGGGTGGTCTAGCCGACCCTAGCACCCTCTCAACCTCTCCTTCTGTCTATAAGATGCCCTCGGGACGAAAACCCTAGGGACCCGATGAAAAAATCCACGAAAGAGTCTGTAGCCGCTGTTATCTCCATCCCTAGATCCGGAGGGATCTGAAGCTCTTCCCGACACCCTGCAGGAGAGGGGAATTCACCCTGGAGGCCTTCTTCATCATCATGCAAGCCTCCGGTGTGATGCGTGAGTAGTTCATCCCTAGACTACGGGTCCATGTAGTAGATAGATGGTTGGTTCTCCTCCTTTGTGATAGTGGGTTTTTATGCTCAATAGTGGGTTTTTATCCTTTGTGATAGTGGGTTTTTATGCTCAAGTAGATGCTAGCAACTCCAAGAGTTAGTATTTATGCTCAATAGTGGGTTCATGCCTCTGGTAATCGGAGGAAGTGACAGAAATCTCTAAGGTACTAGATGTGATGTTGCTACTAGGGAGAAAACGGCAATCCTTTGTTCATAGAGCAATCGTATTGTTTACTTTACACGCAATTCGTAAAGCAATAATTTGTTGCTTGCAACTTAATACTGGAGGGGGTTTGGATGATAACCTGAAGGTGGATTATTAGTCATAGATGTAGTTGGATGGCGGTCTATGTATAATGTTGTAATGCCCAATCAAGTTCCAAAGGAGTCAAGATGATTAGTATATGCATGTATTGCTTTCTCGATGCTTGTCAATTGCCCTGCTGTAATTTGTTCACCCAGCATGTTATCTATCTTAAGGAGAGCCACCTCTAGTGAACTATGGATCCCGGTCCTTTCTTTTACATACAATCTACAAACTGTTTACTGCTTTGTGTTTACTTTATGCAAACTATTACTTCCTTCCATTTGATACGTTTAATCCTTTGTTTTCATCCAAACCAGTGAGATTGACAACCTCATCGCAAGTTGGGGGCAAAGTTCTGTGGTTGTGTTGTGCAGGTCTCCACGTTGCTGTTGGCACCGGTAGTGCGCCCTGCCAATGTTCAGCTAGCTACACCTTTGGGGTGTTTCCATGCTCCTACTGGATTGATAACCTTGGTTTCTTACTGAGAGAAAACTTACTGATGTGCTCATCATACCTTCCTCTTGGGGTTCCCCAACGAGCTCGATATATTTTGGGCCATCACGCGGCTGGCCCCTATTGGCGGGCATGTTCGTCTGCGGTAGCAAAGTTCGCAGGCCAGCGCATGGCGGTACCTAAGTTGCCTGAAATTGCCGCATTTCGAAAAGTTGGGCCGCCAACTACTGAGAGGGGGCATTTCGAGGCAAACTCATATCACCCCTGCCAAATTCAAACATTCCGTTAAACTGCCCCGTGAAGTAGACGGTCGGGACCCTCATGTTAGTTATATGTCCGTGACGCGAGCGCCAACGGGGCAAGCTCTTAGGCAAATCGAGTAGCTAAGTGGATTGGATGCGTTGACCAATTTTACAAATCCATTCCCACCTTTCCCCTAGCACCGGCGGCGTCAGAATCCACCCTCCAGGCAGGACGATCCCTTCGGACATTTGACTTCTGGCGCCAAGTTGCTGCGCCCAGTCGCTGATCCCGAGCTCCAATGGCGCATGTCATAGCCACCGTTGCGAGGCTCTAGCCCGCCTCCATCACCAACAAGCCGAGCAGCTCGGAGGATGGTAGATCCTACTACCATGGAAGAAGAAGTTCTGGCTACAAGCGGGTGAGCAACCCTTCTCTTTGCTATTCGCACTAATTATAACTGCTAGCTGGCTACTGAACCTCAAATTGTTTGTTAGCCCAACACTGACAAACATATTTTGACCATGGTTTTCTGTCAAGTGGGATCTCCACGGACCCCCCGTACCTAGTTACGGTAGTCCTCTACAGGTACGACTCTAAGGGCAAGTGGTATGGACACCATTGTATCACGATGGAAGAAGCGCATGCGTAGATCTGCACTATATCTGGTATGGTTGCTGCTCTGCATAATCATGATGAATTATGGCCGAAGCATACTGCAAAGTTTAGCTTCATGAATGAACGTGGCATCATGGTTCCTCTAACGTGTGACAGTCAGCTAATTGGGTTGATGAAAAGGTATGCTTCGGCTGCCATGTTTGAGCTGAAATGTGATGTACTGGATGTGGAAGCTGCTGCAACTAGGAGTCGCCCTTCTATTCTTGGACAGGGTGGTTGCTCGAACCCAATTAGCTCCTGGTAAGCAAAGGTCTCTTGGGGTTCGCATATTTGTGCTGAATTGTAATTTTTGTTTTATTTAGTCTGTAGATATTGGGCAGTTATGCAACAGTCTTGTTTCTTTGACAGGAAGCGCCGCAAGGTTAGAAACATGACTATCGGGTCAGTCATTTTGCTGCCCGAAGAAATTAAAAACGAGTGGAAAGATGAGTGGAAAGATGACAGGAGCTCTGTGTGTGGCACGTTGCTGGGCGAAACAATCTACCCACGTTTTCTGAGTAAAATGTACCGCGACTTAGGGTTTGGAAACACCCGAGTCAGTAGTTGAATCCAAAATTGTGATAGTGCCACAGCTATCTGAAAACACGCAGCAGCGGTTCCACGATTGTTGAGGGGCAGGAGGTCTCCAAATACGACGGAATGTAAGTGGCACAGAAATAAATTATTTAAGCTACCACACTCCACGAAGCAGCAACTTATTTCAGATGCTGCACCACGACGTGGCAACATAAACAGCAATGTTCTCACTGATAATGCCCAGATGAGGAGGAAATCGGTACCACTTTCTGGCCTAATCTTGAGCCCGTCTATCTCACCGCCTCTCTGCTCCTGCATCCCCTGCATCTAGCGAAGCTCCCGGATCTCCAGTAACCGGGTGTGTGTGCTTCCACTTTATAAATTGTGGTTGTGCCATTTGCATGCGGCACAATCCACGTAGATTACATTTAAACAAACCACCAATGTCAGAATACACTAGTAGAAAAGGTGTCTTTGGTCCACGGTCACGTTCCCAATCCGGGACAGAGATCTAAATCAAGGCAAAAATTGATCTAAATCACAAATTCTTCCACAAATTAATCGAGACAGAGATCTAAATCGAGGCCTTTCATTACTTCAACCACAAATTCTTCTAAACAAAGGTGCTATTTCACATCTTACATTAATTCAACCACTAGTCAACAATTTCACTTCCGCTGCCACTATCCTCCGAGCCGCCGGCTTCCTCGTCGCAGTCGGACGGAACCTCCACGATTTCCGCATTGTTCACGAGACGGAACACCTCTTCGCAGCGAGCGGCAGTGATGACGGTGTACTGGGTCCATCCAGGGACGGACCAGAACCTCTCCCGCCCTTCTCGGTTGCGGAGATCCTGGTGCACCACGCGCCCGTCAACGATGCGGTTGCCAATCTTGGCCTTCCGCTCCTTCTTGAATAGCGTCGGCCAGTACAGGCTGGCCGCCGCGTACCGGGGCAGCGCCCTCTTCCACGCGGGCATCTAGCGGTGGCGTGTCGCGATTTCCCTCTCCATCTCGGCTCGGCCAGGGAGCGGAGCCACCGGCACCCCCGCAGAGCTGATGTGCCATCCGTGGGGCACCATCGCGGCTAGCGGCACGAGGATGTCAAAGTTCGCAAACATCACCGCCTCGTAGAAGTTCAGATCGGGCATCTCCATCGCAGCGCGGTGGAGATTGGAGAGGGAGCGAGGGGATGGACGACGAAGCGACGACGTGGTGGAGATTGGAGAGGACGAGGGGATGGACGACGAAGCGACGCGCTGTGGCGTCTCCTATTTGTACACGAGGACGACGAAGCGACGGGTAGAATATCCAAGGGGCATTGGTCAGACAAAAGAAGTAATGTGGGGTCAGACTAACGAGAGAGCAATTTTTTCCTCCCTGGACTCCGGGACCAATAGTTCAGACCGCTAGGTCAACAAGTACAACTATTACAACTTAAAAAGGCATGGAGCTTAAGCTAAATAGAACTAGTTAACAGGCGGAATATCCAAGGGGCATTGGTCAGACAAAAGAAGTAATGCGGGGTCAGACTATCGGGAGAGCAATTTTTTTCCTCCCTGGACTCCGGGACCAATAGTTCAGATCGCTAGGTCAACAAGTACAACTATTACAACTTAAAAAGGCACGGAGCTTAAGCTAAATAGAACTACTTATCACACATCTCCTTGATCTTCCTAATCTTAGCCTGATGCGCATCTTCCTGCGAGAGCAAGGATCAAATCATCTGCTCCTTCCTTTTAGCATCTTCCTTGCATAGTTTCAATTGTTTCTCTACATTTTTCCTCATGCACTTGTCAATACTCGTAGTTTTGAACTGCAGGACTTTGGCCTGGTGGAGATCTCGCTTATGCTTGGTCGTGTCAACTGGTTCCCATAGCTTCATCTCAACACTGTTAAGAAGTGAGCTGAATACGGATTCTTTCAACTCAACAGTCATTTCCCATTGTTTTTCCAGCATTTTCTGCATCGATTTGGGCCACTCTGGATCTACCCATTTGACAACATTGCAACTTCCGCCTTGCATCATTGCACGATGTCCTTGACACCGTAGAAACCTCCTGCTGCGTTTCGTCCTTCGAACACTACAAATTTAGCGGGCACATATCCATGTTTACATAGCAGAGGACTGTCTTCATCCGCGAAACCGTGATAGTTGGAGTCATACATCGTCTGGTTGGCCTAACACATCATATGCGCATGAGTAAACAGATTAGATCTAGCTCAAAAAATAGATAACTGGCCATAGATGATAGAAATAGAGATGAGACGACTCACATCGAAATCACCATCCATGTCGTCACGACGCATTTCCTCGCCGTCTCCCTTAAACCCATGGCGAGAGGGGAGGGGGTGGCTGCTGGAGAGGGGACTGGATGGAGGCGCTGTCGGCTTGCGGCTACGGCAGGATGGGAGTGAAGTGGGGAAAGTTTCTTCAAGGGGAAGGAAGAGAAGTACGGGGAGGAAGAGAAGTAATGGGGACGTGACACTGGGATATGGCCCACTAAACTCGTGAGTCGTGACACTCGCAATAGGGGAGCATCCGGTGTTGCCAGTTTGTCTAGAGAAAGCGTGGCCAATCATGCCGCAGAACAACATACTCGCGGACCGCTCTTACGAAGACCAGCCCAATCGTCCAAGCGCCCCGATCGAACGGTATATCGCCAAGCAGAACAACTGTGTTAGGGCATGCCTTCTAGAAGTCTCAGTCTAACGGCCACCCATGCAATGACACTGGTGTATCCATGTGTGGTTTGTGAAAAGAACAAACATGCAATCACACTAGGTGGATCCATATGTGGTTTATGGAAGTAACAGACATGCAATAACTCTAGCTGTGATTCATGAAAAGAACAGACATGCACTGACACTGGTGGATCCATGTGTGATTCATGAGAAGAACACACATCCAATAACACTACTGGACTCAAGCTGTGGTTCATGAAAATAACACACATCCAATGACACTGGTGGATCCTTATGTGGTTTTTCCAGCGGAACACACATGCAATGACACTAGGTTTGGTTCATGAAAAGAACAGACATGCAATGACAATGGTGGATCCTTATGTGATTCATGAAAAGAACAGACATGCAATGACACTGGTGGATCCTTATGTGGTTCATGAAAAGAACAGACATGCAATGACACTGGGTGTGGTTAATGAAAAGAATAGACATGCAATGACACCGGTGGATCCTTATGTGGTTCATGAAAAGAACTGACATGCAATGACACTGGGTGTGGTTCATGAAAAGAACAGACATGCAATGACACCGGCAGATCCATGTGTGGTTTATGGAAGTAAAAGACATGCAATGACTCTAGCTGTGGTTCATGAAAAGAACAAGCATGCAATGACACTGGTGGATCCATGTGTGGTTCATGAGAAGAACACACATCCAATGACACTGGTGGATCCTTATGTGGTTCATGAAAAGAATAGACATGCAGTGACACCGGTGGATCCTTATGTGGTTTGTCTACACGAACACACCTGCAATGACACTTGGTGTGGTTCATGAAAAGAACAGACACGCAATGAATTATGTGGTTTGTTTAGAAGAACACACATGCAATAACACTAGGTGTGGTTCATGAAAAGAACAGACATGCACTGACACTGGTGGATACTTATGTGGTTTGTTTAGAGGAACAAACATGCAATGACACTTGGTGTGGTTCATGAGAATAACACACATCCAATGACACTGGTGGATCCTTATGTGGTTCATGAAAAGAACAGACATGGAGTGACACTGGTGGATCCTTATGTGGTTTGTCTAGAGGAACACACATGCAATGACACCTGGTGTGGTTCATGAAAAGAACAGACATGCAATGACACTAGGTGGATCCTGATGTGGTTTGTGAGAAGAACAGACATGCAATGACATTGGTGGATCCTTATGTGGTTCATGAAAAGAACAGACATGCAATGACACTACGTGTGGTTCATGAAAACAACAGACATGCAATGGCACTGGTGGATCCATGTGTGGTTTATGGAAGTAACAGACATGCAATGACTCTAGTTGTGGTTCATGAAAAGAACATACATGCAATGACACTGGTGGATCCATGTGTGGTTCAGGAGAAGAACACACATCCAATGACACTTGTGGATCCTTATGTGGTTCATGAAAAGAACACACATCCAATGACACTGGTGGATCCTTATGTGGTTTGTCTAGAGGAACACACATGCAATTACACTGGGTTTGGTTCATGAAAAGAACAAACATGCAATGATACTGGTGGACCCTTATGTGATTCATGAAAAGATCAGACATGCAATGACACCGGTGGATCCTTATGTGGCTCATGAAAAGAACTGACATGCAATGACATTGGGTGTGGTTCATGAAAAGAACAGACATGCAATGACACCGGTGGATCCATGTGTGGTTTAGGGAAGTAACAGACATGCAATGACTCTAGCTGTGGTTCATAAAAAGAACAGACATGCAATGACACTGGTGGATCCTTGTGTGGTTCATGAGAAGAACACACATCCAATGACACTGGTGGATCCTTATGTGGTTTATGAAAAGAACAGACATGAAGTGACACCGGTGGATCCTTATGTGGTTTGTAGGAACACACATGCAATGACACTGGGTTTGGTTCATGAAAAGAATAGACATGCAATGACACTGGTGGATCCTTATGTGATTCATGAAAAGAACAGACATGCAATGACGATGGTGGATCCTTATGTGGTTCATGAAAAGAACTGACATGCAATGACTCTGGGTGTGGTTCATGAAAGGAACACACATGCAATTACACCGGTGGATCCATGTGTGGTTTATGGAAGTAACATACATGCAATGACTCTAGTTGTGGTTCATGAAAAGAGCAGACATGCAATGACACTTCTGGATCCATGTGTGGTTCATGAGAAGAACACACATCCAATGACACTGGTGGATCCTTATGTGGTTCATGAAAAGAACAGACATGTAGTGACACCGGTGGATCCTTATGTGGTTTGTCTAGAGGAACACACATGCAATGACATCGGGTGTGGTTCATGAAAAGAACACACATGCAATTACACTAGGTGGATCCTTATGTGGTTTGTGAGAACAACAGACATGCAATGACACTGGTGGATCCTTATGTGGTTCATGAAAAGAACAGACATGCAATGACACTGGGTGTGGTTCATGAAAAGAACAAACATGCAATGACACTTGTGGATCCATGTGTGGTTTATAGAAGTAACAGACATGCAATGACTCTAGTTGTGGTTCATGAAAAGAACAGACATGCAATGACACTAGTGGATCCATGTGTGGTTCATGAGAAGAACACACATCCAATGACACTGGTGTATCCTTATGTGGTTCATGAAAAGAACAGACATGAAGTGACACCGGTGGATCATTATGTGGTTTGTAGGAACACACATGCAATGACACCGGGTGTGGTTCATGAAAAGAACAGACATACAATGACACTGGTGGATCCTTATGTGGTTCATGAAAAGAACATACATGCAATGACATTGGGTGTGGTTCATGAAAAGAATAGTCATGCAATGACACCGGTGGATCCATGTGTGGTTTATGGAAGTAACAGACATGCAATGATTCTAGTTGTGGTTCATGAAAAGAACAGACATGCAATGACACTGGTGGATCCTTGTGTGGTTCATGAGAAGAACACACATCCAATGACACCGGTGGATCCTTATGCGGTTCATGAAAAGAACAAACATGCAGTGACACCGGTGGATCCTTATGTGGTTTGTCTAGAGGAACACACATGCAATGACACTGGGTTTGGTTCATGAAAAGAACAAACATGCAATGACACTGGTGGATCCTTATGTGATTCATGAAAAGAACAGACATGACATGACATCGGTGGATCCTTATGTGGTTCATGAAAAGAAGCGACATGCAATGACACTGGGTGTGGTTCATGAAAAGAACATACATGTAAAGACACCGGTGGATCCATGTGTGGTTTATGGAAGTAACAGACATGCAATGACTCTAGCTGTGTTTCATGAAAAGAACAGACATGCAATGACACTGGTGGATCCATGTGTGGTTCATGAGAAGAACACACATCCAATGACACTGGTGGATCCTTATGTGGTTCATGAAAAGAACAGACATGAAGTGACACCGGTGGATCCTTATGTGGTTTGTAGGAACACACATGCAATGACACCCGGTGTGGTTCATGAAAAGAACAGACATGCAATGACACTGGTGGATCCTTATGTGATTCATGAAAGGAACAGACATGCAATAATACTAGTCGATCCTTATGTGATTCATGAAAGGAACATACATGCAATGACACTGGTGGATCCTTATGTGGTTCATGAAAAGAACTGACATGCAATGACACTGGGTGTGGTTCATGAAAAGAACAGACATGCAATGACACCGCTGGATCCATGTGTGGTTAATGAGAAGAACACACATCCAATGACACTGGTGGATCCTTATGTGGTTTGTTTAGAGGAACAGACATGCAATCACACATGTGGATCCATGTGTGGTTTATGAGAAGAACACACATCCAATGAACTCTAGTGGATCTATCTTGGCATAATTTGATGTATTCTACGATGTATTTTATTGTACAAGACACTTTCCATTTTTATACTACTCAGTTTTGCCCTTGGTTTTATGTGGTACTACTTAGTTTTGCCCCCCTCTCTCTATCTTTCGTAGAAGCCCAAACCTGTGCTCACCCTGTCTGCTACTCCCTGATTGGTTGTCACAGTTGTCACGCGGATCATGCGCACCAACCATTGATTCTGTGCAATCTAATGATGATCGTTGCACACGTCGTGCCCTTCACAGTACAGCGTGAGACAGCACGGACGTCTCCCTCAGCGAGACTTCTACAGGAAGGAACACGATGTCGTCCATGGAAAAAGTCATCGAGCGGTCATGTCAAGTTTAATCAAGTCTGAAAAGCCTACTACTGCTACTACAACACATGCACAGGGCAACAGGGTCATCAAGTGCACGGTTGTCGACGGGATGCTGCAATTTATTGCCACTTGATTTTAATAAGACATATCCCATTTTTACACAGCGCTCTCAATCTCACTTCCAACTGGGCCCTACTGCAAGTAACTTCCATGAGCCAAGGGCCCCCCTCGAGTAGATCTAACGTTGCTAGAAATTGGTTCCGTGCCACTTGCATGCAGTGGAATCGAGGTCTGCCATGAGCGTGTTTTCAATGCAGCTCTAAAGTGGAGATCGTGGCTGTTTCAGAAAAAAGGGAACCCAAAATAAAGGGTGGAGATCATGGTAGCCCCCCGCCCACCACACGTGTCCACTCGAGGACTACGAACGGTCCGGTGTTTATAACCCCCTTGACCTTCTTCTTCCATGAGCTCGTGTCATTTCCCCCTAGTCTGTCTAGTCCCAAGACCTCAATCGACACCTGCCACGCATGCCGAAGCTCCCTCGCTTGCACTACCTCCTTCCCTTGGTGCGCCATGAAGCGTACGCGTGGAGACGAGCCGGAGGTGAAGCCAGTTGAAGACACAGCAGCAGATGGCTCGGTCGTCGCCAAGCAGGCGGAGGCATCTTCTCCGGGCACGAACGCCGCTTGTCGCCGCGCCGTCGAGGGTGCGAGCTCATCCGTCCAGCCAGTAGCCGTCACCGCCGAGCAGCAGGTGGTAGACGTCGCCGCCGAGCAGCAGGTGGTAGCCATCGCTGCCGAGCAGCAGGTAGTAGCCATCGCTGCTGAGCAGCAGGTGGCCAACAACGTCGTGGTGCCTGTGGCAGATCTGGATGGGGGCAGGCGGCAGGCGGAGGCAATCTGGTGATCTACATCAACGACCCCATCGCCGTACAAGAAATCTTCAACGCAATCGCGGATAATGATGAGTTCGAGGAGGAGGTCCTTGATGAGGAGTCCGAGGTACTATATTGCTAGCTTCTCTAATCGCAGCCGCAGTTTTCACTATTCATACATAGGATTTGCTCAATCGTGTACATATTCTTTTGCTCTTGAAGTAGGGTAGTATATATATATGGTTCGATCGGTTGATTGATGCATCTGCCATCTAGTCACAAAACCCCAATCCGTGTGGTCCACAAAACCCCAATCTGCTCATCTGCCATCTAGTTGAGTTTGCTAGTTGAGTGTTGATTTCGATACACAGCATGCCTATAACATTACATTTCTATTCCTTACTGAGCCCAATGATTCAATTTTGCCCCAAAATAGTGCAAGGGCATCTGATGGTGTCCTTTTCTTAGTGATGGTTAGTGAACCTGAGGCAGTAATGCACATAAACAATATAGGTTGTACTGTTGGTATTTTGGTTCTCCGACTCCATCGCTGAAAAAATGAGGCCCTAATTTTTCTCTCATATGGAACCTAAATATACAATCTTTGTATTGTTTCTGATCTATGAATGCGTTGTATGATGCATATGTATATCCCTGAATATTGTTTTGTATGATTACATTTCAATTACTTATTGTGGCCAATGATTCAAATTTGCCCCAAAGAGAGGCAGACACATTGGTGTCAGATTTATTCAGGGATGAGTGAGCGAACCTGGGGCCATGTACAAGATCAATATAAGCTGTGCAATTGTTACTTGGTTCGCTTACGCCATCTCTGTAGAATCTTATGAGGCTGCAATCTTTATTCTACATTCATAGAACTATGATATTTGAATTATCTATTCCATGCATTCATAGTGTATAAGAATTACATTTTAGTTTGTCATCGAGGCTGATGATTGAAATTTGCCCCAAAAGAGTTCAAGCAGAGACACGTATGATGTGTCGTGTTTTAGGGATGGGTTGGTGAACCTGAGGCAGCAATGCACACAAACAATATAGGTTGTGTTGTTGGTACTTTGGTTCTCCAACTCCATCTCTGAAACAAATTATGAGGCCCTAAATTTATTCTCATATGTAACTACATATATGATCCTTGAATTGTTTATGATCTTTTAATGATTGGTATGATGCATATGTATATGAATGGTTTTGATCATAAGTATTTTTAACATGTACCTGAAGATTAATTGTTTGGTTTTTTATTTATAATTACAATATTTAGGCTTGTTTTTGTACCTGACTATGTATATCCCTGAATAATGTTTTGTACGATTACATTTCAATTTCTTATTGTGGCCAATGATTCAAATTTGCCCCAAAAGAGAGGCAGACACATTGGTGTCAGATTTTTTCAGGGACGAGTTAGTGAACCTGGGGCGATGTACAAGAACAATATAGGTTGTGCAATTGTTACTTGGTTCACTCACGCCGTCCCTGAATAAACTTATGAGGCCTCAATCTTTATTCTACATTCATAGAACTATGATATTCGAATTATCTATTCCATGCATTCAGTGTATAAGAATTACATTTTAGTTTGTCACCGAGGCCGATGATTGAAATTTGCCCCAAAAGAGTTCAAGGGGAGACACGTATGATGGTGTCTTGTTTTAGGGATGGGTTGGTGAACCTGAGGCAGCAATGCACACAAACAATATAGGTTGTGTTATTGGTACTTTGGTTCGCCAACTCCATCTCTGAAACAAATTATGAGGCCCTAGATTTATTCTCATATGGAACTAAATATATGATCCTTGAATTGTTTTTGATCTTTTAATGATTGGTATGATGCATATGTATATGAATGGTTTTGATCATAAGTATTTTTAACATGTACCCAAAGATTAATTGTTTGGTATATTATTTATAATTACAATATTTAGGCTTGTTTTTGTACATGACTATGTATATCTCTGAATAATGTTTTCTATGATTACATTTCAATTTCTTATTGTGGCCAATGATTCAAATTTGTCCCAAAAGAGAGGCAGACACATTGGTGTCAGATTTTTTCAGGAATGAGTTAGTGAACCTGGGGCGATGTACAACAACATTACAGGTTGTGCAATTGTTACTTGGTTCACCTACTCCATCCCTGAAGAAACTTATGAGGTCCCTAGATTTATCCTACATTCACTCTAATGCAATTATTTGTCATTGTGTTGAGATGAAATGATATATGAACCGATCAAACTATTGCTGAGATGCTTTATCTTTGATATCCACGGATATATTGTCTTACATATACATGTTGTCAATTCTTGAGTTGTAATACAATTCAATCATATGTATGAGTTCTAAGTTATGTTCTTAAAAATCAACAGGAGGATGATGATGAAGTGGACGATAGCAAGGTATCGAGGGACAACAAGAGCCGCTACGTGTTGATGCGGTTACGGTGTGGGCTAATCCGTTTCCACCATAGGGGGAGACTGTTTTGCCCATTCTGTGGCGGAGCAATCAACGTGGACTTCAACAGCATGATCCATCACGCAGAGGGCGTTGGCAGAGGCGGAGGCAGAAGCCATAGGCCGATTACCTTGGCGCGGCACGCAGCCTACGGAAAATTCCTCCGGGAGTATGTCAGGAATGGCCTGTATCCCATCGACTAGGCTGTCGCTGCCTCCTGCTGATAAACCCCTGCCCTGCTAAGCGTCTCCGTGTCCCGGCCTCCTGCTGTAGCCCCTGCTTTTATTTTGTTCTAGTTAATTATTACCTATGTGTGGCATGTAAGACAATATATCCGTGGTGTCTCTCGTGAACCTTCTATATTAATCTACTCCTTTATATGGAGTGCCTTAAAGTTTCTAGTGTTCAATTATATTTGCTGATCATGCTCATGCACACTACAAAATATTTCTACTGCTCGATTATATTATAATTGTCAAGACATACATCAACAAGTTAAATTGGTCGAAAATTTGTATTGAAGTAACTAAATGTATCAAACACATAATAAACTAGAAACTATAATCTAGTTCAAACAAATAATGTATCACCACCACTTGTTGTCGTCCTTGACTTGCTTCCCCTTCAACCGCATGATGTCGCCACCCTCCCAAGATCCCTGCTCGTCCTAAAACCGCTTTCTGTCCTCATTGTGCTTCTTCTCCTGGGCTAGCTTGCAACTAGGGCATAGCTCTCTCGCAAAAAACCCCGCCTTAACCATCCTATATTTCATGGTAATGAGCTTACTGTACAACTCGTACGCCATGTAGGCGTCTCTGGCTGCATACTCGAGGCGCACCTGGCTCATCAGCTGCCACTCCCAGTAGTCGCGATCGAGTCGCTTCAATTTCTTCCGTTCTCATAGGATTTATTGATGATTTCCGCTGCCAGATCACCTATGCCATCCTTCGCTGGGTATGGTTTGATCTTGTACAGATTTTGGATGTCGATGTGGTGCCCATCTGGGATTTTTATCAACGCACGAGAAAGCATAATTGTGTCATTTGTGATGTCCACGCTAGTTAAAGTTATCCCTTTCCTACACAAGAACTCGACCAGAGCCAGACAATGCATCTTAGTTGGTTTACTCCTGCACTTAGAGGGTTCTAGGGATGTAAGGGAGCAAGGGATGCAGAAGTAGTGATCTCAAATTTAAATTTCACATACCTACAAAAGTGGTAAACGAGGACCTCCTCATGTATGGCGATTTGCACGACAGCGATCTCTTGTGGAGGATTTTTTCGCTTATTTGCACGGGTGTACTCCAAGTCTAGCCCCACAAACTTGTGCTTCTCTTTCTCAAGCAATTGCTCAAACCTAGCGAGAGTTGTCTCCACAGTCGCTTCATCATTTGTGTACACCACTGTCAAAGTCATGGTTCCATGGGCAGGGACCAAGTGGGTCTCTGTTGTGCGTTTCCCATCGTCCATGCCTGCAAGGAAATGGGTGAAAGGAAACACCTGCAAGGAACTGCCTGCGAGAGGAAGAAGAAGATGGACTGACGGTTCCAGAACAGAGGAAGAAGAAGCGCCCAGGAAAAACTGCAGAGGAATGACTGCAGAAGAAACGTGGTAACGGCAACTTTTGGTTCGAGAACTCACCGTGGTTACGTGGAGATCGTGGCAGTGCTGCCGGTTCAACAAGTGGGGCCAGTTCCTGCGAGAATATGAAATTAGCTGTGCATTTTTCTATGCGAGAAATTGAGAGAAATCATTTATATTTTGTCTTTCATAATTAAACACAATGAAGTTGGTACAGCCCAAGAGATTTGAACAAAAGATATTTGCTAGTTTAACATACAACAACACTTACAGGCCCAACATGGCAGAACTTGGAGAGCCCCAGAACTTGAGCTAAGACAGAGACCTCAGCAGAGGTGGCAGAATTGGTGCGGGTGCAACCACGGCGACGGCGAGCTCGGATTCCAGAGGAGGAAAATAGAACCGAGCATGGTCGACAAGCTGATAGATCTCACCGGGAACCAATTCTCGTCCCCGCACCGTGCCATGGGTGCGTCCATGGTGAGGGCGGGCTCCGACTCGGGATGGGGATGAGAGCGGGGCCGAGAAGCTTCGTCATGTCCCAGCTCTGCGCCATGGCCATGACCACAGATTGCCGCTTCGGGGAAGAAGACGCGTAATGGATGCAGGCGCCAACGCTGCAAGCTGATGCACTCGACTTTCAACGTAGAGCTCGTTGGGAACCCCAAGAGGAAATTATGATGAGCACAGCAGTAAGTTTTCCCTTAGTTATGAAACCAAGGTTTAATCGAACCAGTAGGAGCAAGGAAACACCCCAAAGGTGTTACTAGCTGAGCTTTGGCAGGGCGCACTACCGGTGCTAGTAGCAACGTGGAGACCTGCACAACACAACCACAGAACTTTGTCCCCAACTTGCGATGAGGTTGTCAATCTCACCGTGTTTTGCAGAAAACAAAGGATTAAACGTATCGAATGGAAGGAAGTAAAAGTTTGCAGAAAGTAAACACAAAGCAGTAAAAGATTGTAGATTGTATATAAAAGACAAGGACCGGGATCCATAGTTCACTAGAGGTGGCTCTCCTTAGATAGATAACATGCTGGGTGAACAAATTACAGCGGAGCAATGACAAACACCGAGAAAGCAATACATGCATATAGTAATCATCTTGACTCCTTTGAGACTTGATTGGGCATTACAACATAATACATAGACCGCCATCGAACTGCATCTATGACTAATAATCCACCTTCAGGTTATCATCCGAACCCCCTCTAGTATTAAGTTGCAAGCAACAGATTATTGCTTTACGAACTTCGTGTAAAGTAAACAATACAATTGTTCTATGAACAAAGGATTATTGTTTTCTCCCTAGTAGCAACAGCACATCTAGTACCTTAGAGATTTCTGTCACTTCCCCAGATTACCAGAGGCATGAACCCACTATCGAGCATAAATACTAACTCTTGGAGTTGCTAGCATCTACTTGGCCAAGATAGCTACTAACAACAGAAAGCATGCAAGATCTCAAAAAACAAACACATGATAGAATCAATAATCAATCTGAAATAGCATCTCAATATCCATCGGATCCCCGCAAACACAACATATATGGATTACAAATAGATGATCTTGATCATGAACGAAGCTCACAAGATCTAAACATGAAAGCACAAAGGAGGAGAAACTAGCCATCTAACTACTACATGGATCCGTAGTCCAAGGATGAACTACTCACGCATCACATCGGAGGCTTGCATGGTGATAAAGAAGGCCTCCATGGTGAATTCCCCTCTCCGGCAGGGTGTCGGGAAGAGCTTCAGATCCCTACCGATCTAGGGATGGAGATGACAGCGCCTACAGACTCTTTCGTGGATTTTTGATCGGGTACCTAGGGTTTTCGTCCCGAGGGCATCTTATAGGCGAAAGGAGAGGTCGAGGGGGTGCTGGGGTCGGCCAGACCACCCCCTGGCTTAGGCCAAGCCTGGCCGCACGGCCAGGTGGTGTGGCCGGCCCCTGGCCCCTCTCAGTCTCCTATTCTGGCACTTGATCCCTTCCAGAAAAATAGGTACTTTGGCTTTTGTCCCGTCCAATTCCGAGAATATTCATTTTCTGACTTTCCTGGAACCAAAAACAGCAGAAAACAGGCAGCTGGCACTGTGGCTCTTGTTAATAGGTTAGTCCAATAAATCATATGAAAAGTACTCCAAAGTTGGAACAAAACACAAGAAAGTGGATAAAACCAAGCATGGAACATCAAAAATTATAGATACATTTGCAATGTATCAACATCCCCAAGCTTAACTCCTGCTCGCCTCGAGTAGGTAAGTGATAAAAAGAAATAATTTTTGAGGTGACATGCACCATCAAAGACTTGATCAAAGTATTTGCAAAACATCAAAGCTGGGATCAAAGTACTTCAATCATAACATGAAAGACAAAGTTCTAGCAATAAGCAAAGAGACTATGATGCAACATGAAAAGGCACAAACAAAAGATTCATGAATAACAATGCTTTGCAAGACGTTTGTTTGTTTCACATAAAGAAAACATAGCATAAAAGTATTCATCTTGTCCCTCAATAGAGTAGCAAATATAAATGCATAGGACACCTTCAAAGTTCATAAGAGTGACTAGATACAATAGTTTCAAACAAGCAATAACAAGTTATGCATCAATCAACTAGTCTTTGGACAATGCACATAGAACTAAGAATGGCCACTATGCTCTCAAAGTAGGTGCATAAAGTTAGAAGGTGGAGACTCAATATAATGGTGGAAGAAAGGCCTTTTGTAAAAGTAAGTAGGGATTCAAGTCTCATAAAGAGCTTCCAAACATTATGGTACTTATAGCTTTCAGCTCTCATTGCCCCTATCATAAGCATCTTTAAGTGATTAAGGTTAAAGTGACACAACTAAGAGGATATGCTTGACAAGTTATAAACCGAAATCTCATGCCCCTTACTTACGAAGACCGATCCTCATGCTACTCAACTTCAGTCACGAGTAAGCTCTTGTCATTGTAAGTATATGTGTATCATTAAGAGCTGCCAACGGGGTACCCCTTGCACATGATACGGGAGCTTTCCCATAATCAAAATGACAAGGCAAGCAGACAATGAGCATCTCAGCGATCTTTTTATTTGCTATTTGCATAGTTTTTTATTGAGGATGCTTCATAGAGTGCTCATTATGGTGATGCTGCAAGTTTCCACCATGATTAGGCATGGCTTAGGCTAGCGGCCCAGGCGTTTCTCTAACACACATACAAACTCCATGATCTTACAAGTTCCACTTTTATTTCACACCGCCGGGATCCATAAGCAAAAGAACATGATATCAACGGGGTACAAAGTACAAGTGCAATCTTGAAAGCGTTCCCCATGAAACATGGTTCTACTAATTTCAACTTATAAAGCACAAGCATATACGCAACAAAGAAGGACCCAATGGTTCAAGTTTATTAGAGGCAATAAAGTAAAGTGTGCCATCAAGTTCGTGAGAGCTTTAATCACTAGTTTTCTCATAACAAGTGGAAGGTAAACAAAAGCATGAATGTACTTGGAATAGCATAAGCTAGTAGGTAGGTATGGTGGACTCTTTGGAATAACTTGGTTTAGGGAGTTGGATGCATGAGTGGAACTCATATTTTGTTGTGGAGGCTAGCAGAAGACTGGGAGCGACAAACTAAGAGAGCAATAATGGCCATAATCATGCAGAGCGACAAAACATCATTGATCAAAGCATAAAGT
Organism: Avena sativa; assembly: GCA_916181665.1. Classification (NCBI taxonomy): domain Eukaryota; kingdom Viridiplantae; phylum Streptophyta; class Magnoliopsida; order Poales; family Poaceae; genus Avena; species Avena sativa. The sequence continues at coordinate 203,084,049 of OV702291.1, forward strand.
GATACTACAAGTTGAAAACTAAAGGATCATAAAGGCTTATGGTGACTTTTGATAGTCATAACATGGTGTGAGCATGTGCCAAGTCAACCCAAATAAAGCATCAAAGGAGAATACCACTATACTATGCTTTAATATGCTAAAACAACGCATAATTCATCCAAGGCACATTAAGCAATCTCAATTGTTTATAACAATTCATGCTACAGCAAATAATACTAAGCATAAAGCCAAAACAATATCAAGCATGGCATGACAAAGCATAGCCACAGTCAAAAACGAGCTCTTTTTACCACATAAGCATGAGCTTTCCTACTCGTTTCCAAACCAAACCAAACTATTTGCAAACCAATGTCTGAAAGAGGGGGTCCAACCAACTTATTCAGAAAACTAAGCAAACCAAGCAAACTAAAAACCAAAACAAAAACGAAAAAGAAGACGCTCCAAGAAAAACACAACTGTGTATGAAACAATAAAAATGAAGCGTTTGGAAGAAACCTGGAATTTTTATTGATGAAGAAGGGGATGCCTTGGGCATCCCCCAGCTTTGACGCTTGCACTTCTTGTATATTTCTTGGGGTGACACGCGTGGAATCCCCAATCTTGAGCTTTAGGTCATCCTTCATCTCATTACTCATTCCTTCCATATACCTGAAAATTTTCCTTCATACAAAACTTCACACAATCTCATTAGCAACATTAGTGCACTTAGGATAAATAAGTCTCAAGGTTCAGTTCTAACACCAAATAAACTTCCATTAGAAAACTATCTACTGTAGCACTTCCCTCAAAAAGCTCAATTCCCCAAAGGAACTCAAGAAGGAACTAATAAGAAGCAAATGCAGAAAATGGCAGAAATCTGTCAAAACAGACCAGCAGGTAAAAAAGAATTTTTTCAAAGACCTTTTGTTGCTCAAATAAAAAAGTGTTGAACTAACGAAAGTTAGATAACAACCTGGGGCAGAAGCACAAACAATTACAGCTCAATCCGACGTACAGAGCTCTCTCAGGAATTTTTACGGTGAAGCACAGAAATCTGTTTTGGGACAGCAACTTTCCCAATCATTACTTCACTCTCATTAGAGGTTACTCTTGGCACAAAAGGCAAATAAAAAGGATAAGGAGAGGTTATTACTGAGGTAATAACTTCCAAGACTCATCTAAAACTCTTGGGTTATCTCCCAACAAGTACTTTTCTTTAACGCCTTTAAGTTAGGCATGAAAATTTGAGAAGATGCTCTCATAGGAAATATGAATTGAAGTAAAAGAGAGCATCAAGAAGCAAATTCAAAACACATTTAAGTCTAACCCACTTCCTATGCATAGTAATCTTGTATGCAAATAAATGCACAAAGAGCAAAGTGACAGGCATAGGAAGATAAAACAAAAGTAACTTCAAAACTTTCAGCACATAGAGAGGTGTTCCATTACCATAAAAACTTCTACAACCATATTTTCCTCTCTCATAATAATTTTCAGTAGCCTCATGAATAAACTCAACAAAATAACTATCACATAAGGCATGATTTTCATGATCTACAAGCACTAGAGCTTTATTATAAACATTTTCAAAAGAATCCTCGGGAACATAACATTCACCCTCCTTTGATAAGCATGGGGGACAATCAAATAATGTAAGGGATAAAGAGTTACTCTCATTACAAGGTAGGCATGGGTAGATCCTTTCTTCCTCCTTTTGTCCATCACTCTCCTCCTCTTTTTCATCTAATGAGCTTTCAGGTTCAGCAATTTCTTCTTCCATGGAGGTTCTAGCAGGCGGTGGTTCATCTATTACCTTAGCAGTCATAATACTATTCCCAAATAGGAAACTGAGTGAGCTATCCATAATGAAATAGTGATTGGAGCAGAGCTAGTCATAAAGGCAGCTTAAGAAAGGAACCAATTTTTTTGTGTTTTTGAAGAACAAAACAAGCTAACAAAGCAAAAAGAAAACTAAGCAAAACAAAAACAACAAAGTAAAGAGATTGGTTATGAGGGACTCCCCTTGTGAAGATGTCCTTGACTCCCCGGCAATGGCACCAAAAAAGATCTTGATGCACTCGACTTTCAACGTAGAGCTTGTTGGGAACCCTAAGAGGAAGGTATGATGAGCACATCAGTAAGTTTTCCCTCAGTTATGAAACCAAGGTTTAATCGAACCAGTAGGAGCAAGGAAACACCCCAAAGGTGTTACTAGCTGAGCTTTGGCAGGGCGCACTACCGGTGCTAGTAGCAACGTGGAGACCTGCACAACACAACCACAGAACTTTGTCCCCAACTTGCGATGAGGTTGTCAATCTCACCGTGTTTTGCGGAAAACAAAGGATTAAACGTATCGAATGGAAGGAAGTAAAAGTTTGCAGAAAGTAAACACAAAGCAGTAAAAGATTGTAGATTGTATATAAAAGACAAGGACCGGGATCCATACACTAGAGGTGGCTCTCCTTAGATAGATAACATGCTGTGTGAACAAATTACAGCGGGGCAATTGACAAACACCGAGAAAGCAATACATGCATATACTAATCATCTTGACTCCTTTGAGACTTGATTGGGCATTACAACATAATACATAGACCGCCATCGAACTGCATCTATGACTAATAATCCACCTTCAGGTTATCATCCGAACCCCGTCCAGTATTAAGTTGCAAGCAACAGATTATTGCTTTACGAACTGCATGTAAAGTAATCAATACAATTGTTCTATGAACAAAGGATTGTTGTTTTCTCCCTAGTAGCAACAGCACATCTAGTACCTTAGAGATTTCTGTCACTTCCCCAGATTACCGGAGGCATCAACCCACTATCGAGACTAAATACTAACTCTTGGAGTTGCTAGCATCTACTTGGCCAAGATAGCTACTAACAATGGAAAGCATGCAAGATCTCAAATAACAAAGACATGATAGAATCAATAATCAATCTGAAATAGCATCTCAATATCCATCGGATCCCCGCAAACACAACATGTATGGATTACAAATATATGATCTTGATCATGAATAGAGCTCACAAGATCTAAACATGAAAGCACAAAGGAGGAGAAACCAGCCATCTAGCTACTATATGGATCCGTAGTCCAAGGATGAACTACTCATGCATCACACCGGAGGCTTGCATGGTGATGAAGAAGGCCTCCAGGGTGAATTCCCCTCTCCGGTAGGGTGCCGGGAAGAGCTTCAGATCCCTCCCGATCTAGGGATGGAGATGACGGCGGCTACAGACTCTTTCGTGGATTTTTGATCGGGTACCTAGGGTTTTTGTCCCGAGGGCAACTTATAGGCGGAAGGAGAGGCCGAGGGGGTGCTGGGGTCAGCCAGACCACCCCCTGGCGCGGGCCAAGCCTAGCCGCGCGGCCAGGTGGTGTGGCCGGCCCCTGGCCCCTCTCAGTCTCGTATTCTGGCACTTGATCCCTTCCGGAAAAATAGGCACTTTGGCTTTTGTCCCGTCCAATTCTGAGAATATTCATTTTCTGACTTTCCTAGAACCAAAAACAACAGAAAATAGGCAGCTGGCACTGTGGCTCTTGTTAATAGGTTAGTCCAAGAAATCATATGAAAAGTACTCCAAAGTTGGAACAAAACACAAGAAAGTGGATAAAACCAAGCATGGAACATCAAAAATTATAGATACATTTGCAATGTATCACAAGCCTATAGGGAGGAGAGCTGGGCCGAGCAGGTTCGTCCATGTCTCAGCTCCACACCATGGCTGCGACGCCCCACAGATTGCCGCTCCAGGGAAGAAGAAGACGCGTAATGGATGCAGGCGCCAACGCTGCAAGCCTAATTGACACCTAAGCGACGGGAGCGATAGGAGCGACATAACGGCGAGAACTGACAGGGGGGGCCAACTTGACGTCCGTTAGCCTGATTTTTTGTATTGAAACGTAAAGTTGAATTCATGCCGAAAAAGACCCTCTGAGTATTTGGCACATCAACTGTTGTCATCCCGGCTGATTTCAGGGAACTTGGGTACCGCGTTGGCTGGACACCCCAACTTTCGGGCCGCAAAATGATATTCTCCCTATTGGCAGAGTTGCAGCACCGGCTACGGGATCTAGCCAGAGGAGAGGACGCATGCTGGATCTTGCGGGGTGCACCCTTGCTATTGCTGGGTGGCTTGCTTCCCCTAGAGCGGTTGGGGACCTCGTGCATCTGTCAGATGGCATCAGCCTGCTCGTCCGTGATCCAAAGGAGTTCCTGTACTCGGGCGTGCTACCGGTCTCGCTCCTCGCCCTCCAAGTTGGGAAGCTCGTCCTCCGTGGCTCGCGCCACGCGTAGGTTCTTGATGGGAATGTTGTAGGTGCGCTGGATGACAGCAAGTGGTGGATCAGGCTTGCCGTCCCTCTCTATCCTTCCGCCTAGCTCATCGCCCTGGTGTCGCACTTGCCTGCGCCGACTCGGCTCCATGGTAGCCGGAGTGTGGCCATGGGCGTGGTCGTACTCGCGCATGGTGATGTCAACTTGCTTCTTGGCCGCAGCCAGCTCGATGGCCTCCTTTAGGAGGAGCTGCCTCTCCATGGCAAAGTTGGCCTCCGCCTCCTCCGGGTTGTCCCTGAGGTTAACCGGCATGAGGAGCCGGCCAATGGCCTCTTCCACCGGGTTCTTTGACTGTGGTGGGGCGGAAGTTCCGACCTCGTCCATGCATTGCTCTCAAGGACGGCGAGGTTGGGAGCTGGAGCCAGCCATCATGACCTCAACGCCGGGCAAAGCGACGGAGATGCCGCGGCTGGGAAGCAGCGGTTCTGAGACGGAGACGATCTCCCTAGGGAAACGCTCCGGCACGGTGGCAATGTAGACGAGAAGGTCGCCGAAAAGGAGGATGCAGCCGTTTGCCGGAAAGATGGTTTCGGTGAAACACGACGCGTTGTCAATGACGTAGTCGAACTTGCCGAGCGTAAGCAGTAGGCCGGAGGCCACGCGCTCACCGGCTAAAGTGCAGGGTCCCGTGCGGAACGTGACTCCGGTCGAAGCCATCTAGCCCCACTGTGGGCGCCAAATTTCGTTGTATTGGGAACGGCAGTACCTGAAAAGGTTAGATAGAGGTATGGGGACTAGCAGGGAAGCTCTTGAAGGCATCCGCAAGCGGGATTGGGTACGATCTAGTGTAGCGAGACACAAGAAGTACCCAGGTTCGGAGCCCTCATGAGGAGGTAAAACTCCTACTCCTACCGATCTGACTATGAGTAGTATACGGGCTACAATCGCTCCTTGAGCTTTATCTCCTAGCTACCTTATTAAATGCTCTGAGACCCACCCTTGCTACGATAGCCTTGCCCCTTCTTATATAGTAGAGGGGCAACAGTCTAACTGGCCATACCGGCTGGCAGGCCCCACAGGCGGGTCCCAGCCAGCTGGTCATCTAAAGTATCCAGTACGGTATGTCCAATCGAGGTACATGTCATAGAGGTCGTTGGGTACAGTGAGTGCCATGCGAGCCTGTCGTCAGCACCCGGCCACTATGCCCACGTCACCCCGCAAAGTCTTCGGTATGGCTTCATAGTGGTGGGTCTTGTCGTTGTACCGGGGGGTACCGTGCACTGTGCAGCATGTTGCCCTGTCCTCTTAATTGTGTCCGGCTACGCTAGTGTAGCCGGTCTTGGATCTTGCCACTCCTCCTGGTTCTGGCTACTAGATGGTAGCCGATACGAAGTGTCCGTGTCTAGCTGCACCCTGTCAGCCGGACGCGAACCGCCTGCCATAGTTCTTGTATGGTTGGGGTATCCGGGGGTCATCCCCCCGATAATACTTGACGTCCATAAGTTTGGAACCGTCAACAGGTTGCATAACAGGTAATGTAATATTTAATGCATGGGCAAGGTAGGTTACCAATCCACCAATGCGAATGTCACCTTTCGTCTTGTTGCTCTGGTGACGAAAATGCTGGATGAGTAGAGCTGCAGGATTAGGGCTTTGCGGTGCATTGGGGAAGAGTGCCTTGGTGATCATTTCCATGTCCGCATTGGCCATGGAGCCGATATCTCCTCTTCCCAGCAGTGTGTTGGCGAGGAACAAGGCATAGTAGCGAATTGTTGGGTTCTGAGTGGAGGACATTTTCTTCTGGTAGAATTCACTACCACCATTAACAGAAATAACCTCCCAAGTTTCTCCACTTGTGACACTATATAGGTTAGTAACAGTTGACTCCCTAACATGAGGGAAGCCAAAAGCATCACAAAATTGTTCAAAAGTTATTTCATAGTGCCACTGGTTCATGGTGAAGCTTACTGTGCACGCATTACCTCTCTCCCTATGGTCATCATAGAAGGAGGCAAGGAACTCATAAGTGAGCTCAGCGTAGGTGTTGTGGCTTGCGTAGCCGAGCAGTGTTAGCCTGGCCTTATCACACATGAGATCAAAGTCCGCCCTCAACCCTATCACGGTGAGAAAGCTGTGATCGGTCCAACGTGTGGGCAACACCCTCCTCGATGAAACTATGGCCAACTTGGGGTTGAGCTTGGCCCTCTGCCCCGTTCTCTCACCATCTTGGCGCTTGCCCTTGCGAAAAATGCTACCAATTTTGTTCATCTTGATGCACTGAAAAATTTCACCATAAAACCTTACGGATATAGTTTGTACATGATATACGAACAATTCTACGTGAAAACATTTAACCCTAGCGTGAGAAATCTGTAGGAAAAATGAAACAAGCTTGAGTTCATCCACTAAATCAATGTGAGAGTTTTAACTATGGAATTCGGAAAATAAAGCATGGATAAGGAGAGAAACATATCGATCTGTTGATTCCCCCACTCAAACGAACGAAATCGGCGAAGAATCGAGAGTTCTAGGTGGGTTTTGCAAGGTTTGGAGAGAGAATATGAGAGAAAAACTGAGGAAGGAGAAGAAACCTAGCCACCTAGGCGCGATTATGAGGTCGCGCCGAACTATACGGGCGAGATATGTAGTTCTTGCCGTATAGTTACGGCGGCGCCGCCAACTAGGGTTTCTTTATGCCAGAACACGGCTACACGAATGCAATTATATGGCCGGATCATAATGATATTGTTGTATAGTTGGTCGTCAAACCTTCTATACCCTAAAGATAAATTTTCTAAATAGGCATCGATATCTATACGGTCGGAACTATACGGCCGGAATTTTTATTCCCGCCATTTAGTTGGTCATTAAACCGTCAGTACTTTTGAGAAGAAATTCGACGAAGGCATCGATATCTATACAGCCAGAACTATACGACTGGAATTTTTATTCCTGCCGTATAGTTGGTCGTTAAATCCTCTGTACCTTCGCAAGAAAATTTGTTGATGGAAAATATATCTATACGGCCAAACTATACGGCCGGAATTTTTATTCCCGCCATATACTTGGTCGTTAAACCATCAGTAGTCATCAAAAAAAATTCTATTTCTTCGAGAGTACCGTCTTATCCTGAAACTTAGTGAAACACCTTGTTTTTGACAGAAAAATGACAGTAGAAACTGTCGACCAACATTAGCATATAAAGAGCAGAATTTTAGTACAACCTAATTTCTTCTCCTCAACTGGAGATCTACTTTTTCGTCTGAACTAAATGATGGAGCTAGTCTTTGTAGATAGAACTCAAACTTTTATTTTTATACTTATTCTAAAATTGTTCAATCGATGTTTCTACTACTTTTTGACAGCTGCATCTTCACGGGCGCGCTTCCGCAAGAATGTCTGTGAAAAAGTTGTAGGAATACGATAAACATTTTATTCTTTTAGTTTATTTTATTGATGTCATGGGTTGACTCCCATTAAACATTTTATTAAGAATGGTGGAATAACTCAACCCCTTCTCTGTTATCGAATTCTTACCTTGGGTTGCCCCTTATCAAAGCCACTTACCACATGAATTCGTTTTGCCGGTGGAATATATCTTTCTCCTGCTTATAGCTTCTTTGGAAAATACCGGATCATTTCAGCATCATAGACATTAAAGATTATTTTTCCCTCAGCACAATCAATCTGATGCTCCTGCAGTAATAAGGAAATTTCTTCCAAGTATTATGGATAATTTTTCATCTTCTAGCATCTCAAGAATAATAAAATCAGTGGGAATAACATGCTCATCTATTCTAAGTAAAACATCCTCAATCATACCAACGGGTTGTTTAGTGGACTTGTCAGCCATCTGTAAAGTGATAGTAGTAGGGGAATACTCCCCTAATCCTAACTTTTTATAGAGGGAATATGGCATTACACTAACTCCTGCACCTAAATCACACAAGGCATTGTGAATTCCAGTTTTGCCAATTGAGCATTGATACGTCCATTTTGCATCACTATTTTATATCATAATTTACTGTTATTCATTGATATATTTGATATTAAGAGATGCTAATTAATATGAAGTTTGTATATTTCATATTAAGAGATGCTACTATTATTCATTGATCCATTTTGCATCACTTAATATTTCATATTTCATATTAAGCTTGTATGCTTGCAAATAAAAGGGGAGCTTGTAAGCTCATGGAGTTTTTATATGTGTTAGAGAAACGCCTGGGCGGCTAGCCTAAGCCATGCCTAATCATGGTGGAAACTTTTGGCATAACCATAGTGGCATTATATGAAGCATCCTCAATAAAAACCTATGCAAATAGCAAATAAAAAGATCACTCAAATGCTCACTATTTGTTGCCTTGTCATTTTGATATGGGATAGCTCTTGTGTCATGGGGTAAGGGGTACCCCGTTGGCGGTTCTCTATGATACACTGATGGTTCAAAACATGTCGAGCTTGTTGGGAACCCCAAGAGGAAGGTATGATGAGCACAGCAGCAAGTTTTCCCTCAGTTATTAAACCAAGGTAATCGAACCAGTAGGAGTAAGGAAACAACTCTAAGATGTTGCTAGCAACTTGGAATCCTGCACAACACAACCACAGAACTTTGCCCCAACTTACAGTGAGGTTGTCAATCTCACTGGTTTTGCTGAAAATAAAGGATTAAATGTATAGTGTGGAAGATAGTAATTGCTTGCAGAAAGTAAACAGTAAACGGTAAACAGTAGATGGTATATCAATCGTAAAGGTATGGACTGGGGTCCATAGTTCACTAGAGGTGTTTCTCCTTAAGATAAATAGCATGTTAGGTGAACAAATTATAGCGGGGCAATTGACAGATTTGAGAAAGCATAACAATGCATATACTAGACATCTTGACTCCTATGAGATTTGATTGGGAATTACAACATTATACATAGACCGTAATCCAATTGCATCTATGACTAATAATCCACCTTCAGGTTATCATCTGAACCCCTTCTAGTATTAAATTGTAGGCAATAGATAATTGCATTAAGCAAAGTACGTAAAGTAAACAATACAATCGCCCCATGGACAAAGGATTGTTGTTTTCTCCCTAGTAGCAACAGCACATCTACAACCTTAGAGATTACTAGAGGCATTAACCCACTATCGGGCATAAATACTCCCTCTTGGAGTTACAAGCATCTACTTGGCCAAGATAGCTACTAACAACGAAGAGCATGTAAGATCACAAATAACATAGACATGATAGAATCAATAATCAATCTGAAATAGTATCTCAATATCCATCGGAACCCCGCAAACACAACATGTAAGATTACAAATAGATGATCTTGATCATGATCGGAGCTCACAAGATCTAAACATGATAGCACAAAGGAGGATAACCAACCATCTACCTACTACATGGACCCATAGTCCAAGGGTGAACTACTCACGCATCACTCCAGAGGCTTGCATGGTGATGAAGAAGGCCTCCAAGGTGATATCTCCCCTCCGGCAGGGTGCCAGGAAGAGCTTTGGATCCCCCCGATCTAGGGATGGAGGTGGCGGTGGCTACAAACTCTTTTGTGGATTTCTGATCGGGTACTTAGGGTTTTCGTCCCGGGAGGCTGTTATAGGCGAAGGGGAAAGGTCGGTGGAGCACCAGGGGGCCCACACCCCCTGGTGGCGTGCCCCTGGCCACGTAGCCACCAGGTGTCTCCACCCTGACGCGCCACTTCGTCTCCCCTTCGGTCTCTGTATTGCTTCGGGTAAAATATTAACTTTGGCTTTTGTCCCGTCCAATTCCAAGAATATCTCTTTACTAGCTTTTCTGAAACCAAAAACAGCAGAAAACGGGCAACTAGAACTGTGGCATCTTGTTAATAGGTTAGTTCTAGAAAATGTATAAAAATACCTCAAAGTGTGAACAAAACATAAGAAAGTAGATACAAAACAAGCATGGAACATCAAAAATTATAGATACATTTACGACGTATCATACACATACACTTACAATGACAAGAACTTACCGGAGACCAAAGTTTAGTAGCATGAGTTCTGGTACTCATACTCAAGGGGCATGAGGTTTTCAACTTATAATTTGTCAAGCATATAACTCATATTTTACCTCACATTAACCTTAATCACTTCAAGATGCCTATGATAGGGGCAATGAGGGCACAAAGCTAGTAAGTACCATAATTTTTGGAAGCTCTTTATGAAACTTGAAATCCCTGCTTCCCTCTGTAGAGGGCCTATCTTTTACTTTTTAGTTGAGTCAGTAAACCTACTCCTTTCTATCTCAAGCAAGCATTTGAGTTGTTGTGATTCAATCATCCATATGATGATTTATTCAATCATGTTTCTTATGTTCCTTGTTTTGCACACTACTCTTATCTGAGTGATTATTACTTTGAAAGCTATCATTGAAAATCCCATTATGTTTGACTCCTGCAATTTGTTAACCGTTCTCTGACCAAGAACAAAGTCTGCCATTACCAATTATGATTTACTTTGTGTATCTTTATTGGGTTTCCCTTTATCATTGCAAGTTAAGTTATATAATAGTGAGTTGTTTTCTATTATGATTTGTGTATTGATGAATGTGATGCTTCTTGTCCGTATTCTCTTTATCGACATTTCACTCCATAAACCTGTGGTCATGTTTATTAAACTCAGTTTTCGCTTGGGGACAAGCGAGGTCTAAGCTTGGGGGGAGTTGATACGTCCATTTTGCACCACTATTTTATATCATAATTTACTGTTATTCATTGATATATTTCATATTAAGAGATGATACTTATGTTATTTCATCTATTTTTGCATGATTGATGACTTTTGGAGGATGAACCACCGGAGTCAGGATTCTGATGGAAAAAGCACTGTACATGTGCAATATTTGTGAAGATCAGAAAATCCGAGAAAATATACGGAAAATCCTATTCTCCAGAAGATAAAGTAGGCCACAAGGAGGAGTGGAGATGGGCTATAGGGGCCCCACACCACCCCCTCGGCGTGGCCCCCCTGGGCCGCACCACCAGGTGGTGTGGCCACCCTGGCCCACCTCTGGCATCGCCCTTTGGCATATATAATCCCCTCGAAACCCTAAGACTCGAGGGGCGACCATAGAAAGATTCCGCCACCTCTGTCGCGTGGAAACTATAGAGAGAGAAAGAGCTCTCCGACAGGTAGAAATCTGCCAAGGGGAATTCCTTCCTGGAGAGGGGAGATAGTCGCCATCAACACTGTCATCAAGCTAGACTTCATCGGGATCATCATCATATTCACCATCATCTCCACCAGCACCATCACCACCACTTCGTACCGCTGTAACAATTGGGTTGAATCTTGCATAGTTCTTAAGGGAAACTTTCCCGGTGTTGATTACTCGTTGTAGTCGATGCTATTGAGTGGAACCATTGAATTATTGTTCATGTTCAGATTGTTACTTATCATTATTTCATCTCTGATCTTGATCCATATGATGTCTCGTGAGTAGTTCGTTTAGTTCTTGAGGACATGGGAGAAGTCATGTTGTTAATAGTAGAATTGTGTTGAGAAAGATTTAATGGTTTGATATTTAAGTTGTGGTGCTATTCTTCTAGCGGTGTCTAATACATTGCAAATGTATCTATAATTTTTGATGTTCCATGCTTGGTTTTATCCACTTTCTTGTGTTTTGTTCCAACTTTGGAGTACTTTTCATATGATTTCTTGGACTAACCTATTAACAAGAGCCACAGTGCCAGCTGCCTGTTTTCTGCTGTTTTTGGTTCCAGGAAAGTCAAAAAATGAATATTCTCGGAATTGGACAGGACAAAAGCCAAAGTGCCTATTTTTATGGAAGGGATCAAGTGCCAGAATACGAGACGGAGAGGGGCCAGGGGCCGGCCACACCACCTGGCCGCGCGGCTAGGCCTGGCCCGCACCATGGGGTGGTGTGGTGGCTCCCAGCACCCCCTCGGCCTCTCCTTCCGCCTATATATTGCCCTCAGGACCAAACCCCTAAGTACCCGATCAAAAATCCACGAAAGAGTCTGTAGCCGCCGTCATCTCCATCCCTAGATTGGGAGGGATCTGAATCTCTTACCGGCACCCTGACAGAGAGGGGAATTCACCCTGGAGGCCTTCTTCATCACCATGCAAGCCTTCGGTGTGATGCGTGAGTAGCTCATCCTTGGACTACGGATCCATGTAGTAGCTAGATGGCTGGTTTGTCCTCCTTTGTGCTTTCATGTTTATATCTTGTGAGCTCCGTTCATGATCAAGATCATCTTTTTGTAACCCATACATGTTGTGTTTGCGGGGATCCGATGGATATTCAGATGTTATTTCAGATTGATTATTGATTCTATCATGTCTTTGTTATTTGAGATCTTGCATGCTTTCCGTTGTTAGTAGCTATCTTGGCCAAGTAGATGCTAGCAACTCCAAGAGTTAGTATTTATGCTCGATAGCATCTACCAGAGGCATGAACCCACTATCGAGCATAAATACTAACTCTTGGAGTTGCTAGCATCTACTTGGCCAAGATAGCTACTAACAACGGAAAGCATGCAAGATCTCAAATAACAAAGACATGATAGAATCAATAATCAATCTGAAATAGCATCTCAATATCCATCGGATCCCCGCAAACACAACATGTATGGATTACAAAAAGATGATCTTGATCATGAATGGAGATCACAAGATCTAAACATGAAAGCACAAAGGAGGAGAAACCAGCCATCTAGCTACTACATGGATCCGTAGTCCAAGGATGAACTACTCACGCATCACACCGGAGGCTTGCATGGTGATGAAGAAGGCCTCCAGGGTGAATTCCCCTCTCCGGCAGGGTGCAGGGAAGAGCTTTAGATCCCTCTTGATCTAGGGATGGGGATGACAGTGGCTACAGACTCTTTCGTGGATTTTTGATCGGGTACTTAGGGTTTTGGTTCTGAGGGCAATATATAGGCGGAAGGAGAGGCCGAGGGGGTGCCGGGAGCCACCACACCACCCCCTGGCGCGGGCCAGGCCTGGCCGCGCGGCCAGGTGGTGTGGCCGGCCCCTGGCCCCTCTCCGTCTCGTATTCTGGCACTTGATCCCTTCCGAAAAAATAGGCACTTTGGCCTTTGTCCCGTCCAATTCCGAGAATATTCATTTTCTGACTTTTCTGGAACCAAAAACAACAGAAAATAGGCAACTGGCACTATGGCTCTTGTTAATAGGTTAGTCCAAGAAATCATAATAGAAGTACTCCCAAGTTGGAACAAAACACAAGAAAGTGGATAAAACTAAGCATGGAACATCAAAAATTATAGATACATTTGCAATGTATCAACATCCCCAAGCTTAACTCCTGCTCGTCCTCGAGTAGGTAAATGATAAAAAAAGAATTTTTGAGGTGACATGCACCATCAAAGACTTGATCAAAGTATTTGCAAAACATTCAAGGCTGGGATCATAGTACTTCAATAATAACATGAAAGACAAAGTTCTAGCAATAAGCAAAGAAACTAAGATGCAACATGAAAAGGCACAAATAAAAGATTCATGAATAACATGCTTTGCAAGACGTTTGTTTGTTTCACATAAAGAAAACATAGCATAATAGTATTCAGCTTGTCCCTCAATAGAGTAGCAAATATAAATGCATACGACACCTTCAAAGTTCATAAGAGTGACTAGATACAAAAGTTTCAAACAAACAATAACAAGTTATGCATAAATCAACTAGTCTTGGGACAATGCACATAGAACTAAGAATGGCCACTATGTTCTCAAAGTAGGTGCATAAAGATAGAAGGTGGAGACTCAATATAATGGTGAAAGAAAGGCCATTTGTAAAAGGAAGTAGGGATTCAAGTCTCATAAAGAGCTTCCAAAAAATTATGATACTTATAGCTTTCAGCTCTCATTGCCCCTATCATAAGCATCTTGAAGTGATTAAGGTTAAAGTGAACAAACTATGGTGTACATGCTTGACGAAGTATAAGTCAGAAATCTCATGTCCCTTGTATACGAGGGTCGCTCCTCATGCTACTCAAGTTTAGTCACCGGTAAGTTCTTGTCATCGTAAGTACATGTGTATCATAGAGAACCGCCAACGGGGTACCCCTTGCCCGATGATATGGAAGAATCCCCATATCAAAATGACAAGGCAAGAAGACAACGAGCATCTCAGCATTCTTGTTATTTACCATGGGAATATGGTGCTTTTTTCTCTCTTTCCTCTTTTCATAGTATCTCTTTTTTTCTTTTCTCTTTTTTCTCAATAGGACTCTTTTTTTATAAGAAGAATGCTTCATAGACAGCTCATTATGGTTACGCTGTAGGTTTCCACCATGTCAGCATGGATTAGACTAGCGGCCCAGGTGTTTCTCTGACACATATACATAACTCCATGGACTTACAAGCTCCCCTTTCATTTCGCACTGACGACATCCATATACAAAAGAGCATGATATCAACTAGGTACAAGTACCAAGTGCAATGTTGAAAGCGTTCCCCATGAAAGCATGGTTCTGCTAATTCCCAACAAATAAGGGTAAGCATATACAACATAGAAGACACAATGGTTCAAGTTTATTAGATGCAATAAAGTAAAGTGTGCCATCAAGTTCGTGAGAGCTTTAATCACTAGTTTTCTCTTAACAAGTGGAAGGTAAACAAAAGCATGAATATACTTGGAATAGCATAAGCTAGTAGGTAGGTATGGTGGACTCTTTGGAAAAACTTGGTTTAGGGAGTTGGATGCATGAGTAGAACTCATACATTGTTGTGGAGGCTAGCAAAAGACTGGGAGTGACAAACTAAGAGAGCAATAATGGCCATAATTATGCAGAGCGACAAAACATCATTGATCAAAGCATAAAGTGATACTACAAGTTGAAAACTAAAGGATCATAAAGGCTATGGTGACTTGAGATAGTCATAACATGGTGTGAGCATGCGCCAAGTCAACCCAAATAAAGCATAAAAGGAGAATACCACTATACTATGCTTTAATATGCTAAAACAACGCATGATTCATCCAAGGCACATTAAGCAATCTCAATTGTTTATAACAAGTCATGCTACAGCAAAGAATACTAAGCATAAAGCCAAAACAATATTAAGCATGGCATGACAAAGCATAGCCACAGTCAAAAACGAGCTCTTTTTACCACATAAGCTTGAACTTTCCTACTCTTTTCCAAACCAAACCAAACTATTTGCAAACCAAAGTGTGAAAGAGGGGGTCCAACCAACTTATTCAGAAAACTAAACAAACCAAGAAAACTAAAAACCAAAACAAAAACGAAGAAGAAGACGCTCCAAGAACAACACAACTGTGCATGAAACAATAAAAATGAAGCGTTTGGAAGAAACATGGAATTTTTATTGATGAAGAAGGGGGTGCCTTGGGCATCCCCAAGCTTTGACGCTTGTACTTCTTGGATATTTCTTGGGGTGACACTTGTGGCATCCCCAGGCTTGAGCTTTAGTCCATCCTTCATCTCGTTACTCATTCCTTCCATACACCTGAAATTTTTCCTTCATACAAAACTTCACACAATCTCATTAGCAACATTAGTGCACTTAAGATAAATAAGTCTCAAGTTTCAGTTCTAACACCAAATAAACTTCCATTAGAACACTAGCTACTGTAGCACTTCCCTCAACAAGCTCAATTCCCCAAAGGAACTCAAGGAGGAACTAACAAGAAGCAAATGCAGAAAATGACAGAAATCTGTCAAAACAGACCAGCAGGTAAAGACGAATTTTTTTGAAGACCTTCTGTTGCTCAAATCAAAAAGTGTTGAACTAACGAAAGTTAGATAACAACCTGGGGCAGAAGCACAAAACATTACAGCTCAAACCGACGCACAGAGCTCTCTCAGGAATTTTTACGGTGAAGCACAGAAATCTGTTTCGGGACAGCAACTTTCCCAATCATTACTTCACTCTCATTAGAGGTTACTCTTGGCACAAAAAGCAAATAAAAAGGATAAGTAGAGGTTATTACAAAGGTAATAACTTCCAAGACTCATCTAAAACTCTTGGGTTATCTCCCAACAAGTACTTTTCTTTAACGCCTTTAAGTTAGGCATAAGAAGCAAAGAAAGAATCAAGTGTGCTCAAATGAAGAAGCATTAAGACCAAATTATGTTTTCATAGGAGAAGCAAAATAAATCTTTTCTCTCTTTTTAGGGAAGTGTTATATACCTTTCTTGAGTGGGAGTTGATATTTAATGGTGCCTTCTTTCATATCAATGATGGCACCAACAGTTCTAAGAAAAGGTCTTCCCAAGGTAATAGGACAAGAAGCATTGTATTCAACATCCAAAACATAGAAATCAACGGGGACATAGGAATCATTAACCATAATAAGAACATCATTAAGACTCCCCATGAGTTTATTTTTAGCATTAGCATCAAGCGGGACATTCAAATAACAATCTTCAAGAGGAGGCAAATCAAGCATATCATAGATCCTTCTAGGCATAATAGAAACACTACTATCAAGATCACACAAAGCTTTGAAATCAAAGTCATTCACTTTCATATTAATGATGGGTTCCCAACCATCTTCTTGCTTTATAGGAATAGAAGCTTTATGTTTCATCTTTTCTTCTTTAATCTTTATGAGAGCATCAGTAATTTGTTTTGTAAAAGCCATGTTCATAGCACTAGCATTAGGACTTTTAGCAAGCTTTTGTAGGAACTTAATAACTTCAGAGATGTTGCAACCATCAAGATCAAAATCAACTTTATCATCTAAAGTAGTAGAACTATTACTAGCCTCAACATTAGTGGTGGTAATAGTAGAAACACTAATGTTTCTAGCAATTTCATCTTCTCTTTCCCACTTAGCATGTAATTTAGCTAATAGTCTAACATTTTCATCAATTCTTACTTGTATGGCATTAGTAGCTACAAATGGATTCTCATTAGTTTCAGGTTTAGCAGCCATTTTATTCAAAGTAGATTGAGCTTCAGCCAAAGATGCTATATTTCTTTCAGCATTAGAGAGTTTTTCCTCAATAGTTTTATTGAAAGAAGTTTGTTTACTAATAAACTCTTTAAGCATAACTTCAAGTTCAGAGGGAGCGCTCTTATTATTGTTGTAAGGATTTCCATAAGCATTACCATTGTTGGGAGGATATGGCTTATAATTGTTGTTACCAAAATTGTTCCTATATGCATTATTACCATAAGCATTGTTGCCAAAGCTGTTATTTCTTATGAAGTTCACATCAACTTGCTCTTCTTGAGCAACCAAAGAGGCTAAAGGAACATTATTTGGATCAATATGGGTTTTCCCATTAACTAGCATAGACATAATCATATCAATCTTATCACTCAACGAGGAGGTTTCCTCAACAGAATTTACCTTCTTACCTTGTGGAGCTCTCTCAGTATGCCATTCAGAATAATTAACCATCATATTGTCCACAAGTTTTGTTGCAGCACCCAAAGTGATGGTCATAAAGGTACCTCCAGCAGCTAAATCCAATAGGTTCCTTGAAGAATAGTTCAATCCTGCATAAAAAGTTTGGATGATCATCCAAGCAGTCAGTCCATGAGTGGGAAAATTCTTTACCAAAGATTTCATTCTTTCCCAAGCTTGAGCAACATGCTCATTATCAAGTTGTTTAAACTTCATTATTTCACTTCTCATGGATATAATCTTAGCAGGAGGATAGTATTTTCCAATAAAAGCATCTTCGCACTTAGTCCAAGAATCAATACTATTCCTGGTTAAGGAATTCAACCATTCTTTAGCTTTTCCTCTCAAAGAGAAAGGAAACAATTTCAGCTTAATAATATCACCATCTATATCCCTATGCTTTTGCATCTCACAAAGTTCAACAAAGTTATTTAGATGGGAAGCAGCATCTTCATTACCAATACCCAAAAATTGTTCTCTCATAACAAGGTTGAGCAAAGCAGGTTTTATCTCAAAGAAAGTATTTTCAGCCACAGGTGGAGCAATGGGAGTGCTCATAAAATAATTTTTGTTGGTGCTAGTGAAATCACACAACTTAGTGTTTTCAAGAGTAGTCATTTTTTTGGGTTTTCAAATAAGAAAGCAAACAAGTAAAACTAAATGTTTTTGGATTTTTGAAGAACAAAACAAGCAAACAAAGCAAAAAGGAAACTAAACAAAACAAAAACAACAAAGTAAAGAGATTGGTTATGAGGGACTCCCCTTGCGAAGATGTCCTTGACTCCCCAGCAACGGCGCTAGAAAATCGCTTGATGGCTCAATACACGGCGCCCAGAAAAGTGCTTGGTGCGTGGTGTTGATGTAGAGCTCGTTGGGAACCCCAAGAGGAAGGTATGAAGAGCACAGCAGCAAGTTTCCCTCAGCTATGAAACCAAGGTTTAATCGAACCAGTAGGAGCAAGGAAACACCTCAAAGGTGTTACTAGCTGAGCTTTGGCAGGGCGCACTACCGGTGCTAGTAGAAACGTGGAGACCTGCACAACACAACCACAGAACTTTGTCCCCAACTTGCGATGAGGTTGTCAATCTCACCGTGTTTTGCGGAAAACAAAGGATTAAACGTATCAAATGGAAAGAAGTAAAAGTTTGCAGAAAGTAAACACAAAGCAGTAAAAGATTGTAGATTGTATGTAAAGAGAAGGACCGGGATCCATAGTTCACTAGAGGTGGCTCTCCTTAGATAGATAACATGCTGGGTGAACAAATTTCAGCGGGGCAATTGACAAACACCGAGAAAGCAATACATGAATATACTAATCATCTTGAATCCTTTGAGACTTGATTGGGCATTACAACATAATACATAGACCGCCATCCAACTGCATCTATGACTAATAATCCACCTTCAGGTTATCATCCGAACCCCCTCCAGTATTAAGTTGCAAGCAACAGATTATTGCTTTACGAACTTCGTGTAAAGTAAACAATACAATCTTTCTATGAACAAAAGATCGTTGTTTTCTCCCTAGTAGCAACAGCACATCTAGTACCTTAGAGATTTATGTCACTTCCCCAGATTACCAGAGGCATGAACCCACTATCGAGCATAAATACTAACTCTTGGAGTTGCTAGCATCTACTTGGCCAAGATAGCTACTAACAACGGAAAGCATGCAAGATCTCAAATAACAAAGACATCATAGAATCAATAATCAATCTAAAATAGCATCTCAATATCCATCGGATCCCCGCAAACACAACATGTATGGATTACAAATAGATGATCTTGATCATGAACGGAGCTCACAAGATCTAAACATGAAAGCACAAAGGAGGAGAAACCAGCCATCTAGCTACAACATGGATCCGTAGTCCAAGGATGAACTACTCACGCATCGCACCGGAGGCTTGCATGGTGATGAAGAAGGCCTCCAGGGTGAATTCCCCTCTCCGCTAGGGTGCCGGGAAGAGCTTCAGATCCCCCCGATCTAGGGATGGAGATGATGGCGGCTACAGACTCTTTCATGGATTTTTGATCGGGTACTTAGGGTTTTCGTCCCGAGGGCAACTTATAGGCGGAAGGAGAGGCCGAGGGGGTGCTGGGGTCGGCCAGACCACCCCCTGGCACGGGCCAGGCCTGGCCGCGTGGCCAGGTGGTGTGGCCAGCCCCTGGCCCCTCTCTGTCTCGTATTCTGGCACTTGATCCCTTCAGGAAAAATAGGCACTTTGGCTTTTGTAGAACCAAAAACAACAGAAAACAGGCAGCTGGCACTGTGGCTCTTGTTAATAGGTTAGTCCAAGAAATCATAATGAAAGTACTCCCAAGTTGGAACAAAACACAAGAAAGTGGATAAAACTAAGCATGGAACATCAAAAATTATAGATACATTTGCAATGTATCAGGGTCCCTTCATGAAAGTTGTTCTGTTTGACCTAGAGGTGTCGACCGCAACTATACGACCAGAATTTTGTTCTGGTCGTATGGTTGGTCGTTAAAGCGTCTGCCTCCAACTCAAGACTCCTGGTTTCTTCTGGTCATTGGAAATCTCGTATCTTTGACTTTAATGTAGTGATTCCCATCATCAAACGTCATTATCTGTGCAGGGAAAAATAGAAAGAAAGGATTGCATACCCCTTTAGTCATTAGGCATTAGTGGCAGGGTTTAGAGAGATATTTCATAAAAAATATCAACAATATCCAGTTTAAATATGGACGTATATGGCTATATTTTAGAGCCATCAACCTCCCCAAGCTTAAACTTGATCGTCCTCGAGCAAGAAAACCAAAATCAAAAAGGAACTCAGCATTTAAACTGAAATAACGAGATGATGATCTTACTCATGATTGGTAGTCTCATGTTTCCTCCCCTTCATAAATCTGAAAAACTTCAGCATAGATAGAGTAATGGCAAGCATATCATATAGGTTTCCATGCATCCTTGTAGCGCATCAAAATTATTGTTAACATGGATGATTCAAATGAGTAAACTTTATTCCATGTCATATAATCAAATCATAGGCTTGCCTTTGAACAATAAAGTATAATCATGTAAAATTGAGAGTGTGAGAATTGTCATGAGAAGCATATACACTAGTGTATCTCAATTCTCCCACATCAATAAATCAAGACTTTTCAAGCACTACTTTTCTATTCATTGTCCTTCAAGAATTTCAGTTCTTAAGTAATTGAGAGCATGCCAAAAATTCTTATTAGTTTATCGGGTTGTGATGGACACTCGTGGCATCACTAAGGTTTTTGTTCCTTTGTACAATGAGTACTCATAACAGCCATAGGAGTGATTCCATCATGAACACAGCTACCCGGGAGTGACAAGAATCTTACCCACTATAGCATTGCTGCTACATGTGTTTAATCAACTCATAGCCTAACTCTAGGAGTTTCCTCCATGAAGATCGTTTGTGGGCCAACGGAGTTGTTGGCATCCCATGAAGTTTGACACGCATAAAGCTATATCATTCTTATGATTAACAAGTCAAACTTTGGCATGCTCACAAAAACCGCTAAACATTAATTCAATGGAAAAAATCCTTTTAAAGAGAGCTATCAAGTCAATTATTATATTCCGTGGTGTTGAGTGTCTCTAGAAATAAGCCTTCAAGACTAAACGCTACAACACCCAAGCCTTCAATTTTTGAGACTTTTTCTTATTACAATTGTTTAGAAAATTTTAGGCAAGACTTGGTTAACTACAAGAGCTGTAACAAAACGTACCCAACTAAATACCCATGCAAACAAAATTGTACTACAATATAAAGACTCACTCCACCAATATAATATCTCAACATTTACTACTAACTAGCATGGGTTTCTCAAACTTCAAAAGTGGGGAGTCATAAGGCATACCTCTCATGTTTGGTTCCACTTCTCTCTTCCTTTTTTATTTTGCTTATTGGAAACTCGAAGTTGATCACTCTTCCTGCAAATTCATGAGAACCTCAAGGCGGAAAGAAAAGAAAGAGGGAAAGATAAAGATAAATGGAGAAATCCTTTTGTTGTTTTTGAGAGAGGGAATTAAAGAATAGAAAATTGGCGGCAAAGCTCGGCTAGAAAATCTCGAAAACAAAATAGAAATAACTAAAGATAAAGTGTTGGGGAGACCAACACGAGTGCTTATAACTCGAATTAAAAACATAACCTCAAAATAAATAAAAGCAAATGAACAACAAATAAAGATACATGAGGAAACTTTCCCAAGCTTAGGATTTTGCAAGCCCTTCAAATCATTGTGGTGGCGGGAAAAAGTCGTTACTCCAGTTTGCAAATTGAGTTGATAAATTACTAGTTGTTCCTCGGAGGTTCAAATAGAGGCTATGCATCCTCTCCACAATCCCTCCAAGTTCTTGGAAGTCTTGGTATGTGGCGAAACGGGTTTGTGGCTGCTCCTCTCTGTAAGGAACTTCTTGCTCCTCTTCTTGGTCCTCATCCTTAGTTGGAATCTCCTCCTCGGGTTGGTGTTGCTCAACCTGCAAGTCATATAGCAAACATCCTTCCTCGATAGAGAAAAGACCATTAGGCATAGGAGCGGGGTAGAGACGCACAGCTCCAGCAATATGCAGGTAATAAACACCACCTCTCCTAGTGAGCATTCCACAAGCCTTTAAAGTAGGGAAACCAACACAGCGCTCACCTTGCACAGGTTGCAACTCACATAGGTCGATGCCTAGGGAAATGGCAAGCACGGTGATGACGCCTCCACCTGTGTTTGGTCCTTGGCTTTGGGAGGATTGGTGCTCCAGGTAGCGCACAAGGATTGAGCCCAAGTTGAGTGACAAGTCGCAGTTGGTGTAAGCAGATTTTGCAAGGACTAAGATGCCCTCCTCATTGAGTCTTGTGAACTCATTTCTTGCCTGCAGGGTGTTAGCAATAACATAGAACAAATAGCGAATTGCAGGATGTTGAATATTCTTCCCCTTGCTTACTCTAGTAGTGAAACTTATTCCATTATAATATTGTGCAGGGGAAGGGTCTAAGCTAGTAAAGGATGCATGTAAGGCATTAACATCATTGTTTGGGAAATTAAAACATGCGGACCATTCATCTAGTGTTAAAGTGTAATTGTTGTTCATAAGACGGAAAGAATCGTGTCCTCTCCTTGCCATAGTTTAACGATGCTTTGCAAAGAACTTAGAAATTTAATAGTTAACCGGCGATAAGTAGGCACATCATTGTACACAAAGTTTTGCAGGCCAGCTCTATTGCAAAGTAAATTGAAGTCATTAGAAATACCGAGTTGGTTCAATATAATGGGGCAAGACCACTTGGTTGCCTTCACTTCATGGTTCTTGATCCTATCGAAGCGATCACGTTGGAGCTCATTCCTGAACCGTATCCCCATGCGTTCTTGAGTGACAGCTCAAGAAGCGCTAGCGGCGGCACGAGCACGAGTTTGGCTCCTTGTGTTCATCATCTAAAAATAATAAAGAAAGACAAAAATAAAACTTTTTGATCTAACAATAATAAGTATAACATATTCCTCATCATAGCACACTAAAGAATCCCCTCAAAATAATAATTTAGGCAAGAGAATCATGGCAATTAGTTCATAGTAGGTCTCACCCTAGATTGATAATGATAATAGATCGAAGATGAATTTGCAAAAAGTAATTAGAGGGTCGGAGGAGAAACATACCGTAGATCACTTGTGTGTGAGGAAATCGAACAGAATTGAGTAGAGATGAAGATCTCTTAAGGTTTTGAGAGAGTTTGGAGGTAGAAGAGAGAAAAGATTGAAGTTTTGGGGTTGGAGGTACCTCCCGTGGCGTTTTTGTGGTTGGATGCAACTATACGGGCGGAACTATATGGCCAGAACATTGTGTTCCCGCTGTATAATTGGCCTGCTGTTAAAATTTTAGGGTTTCCACCTGGCGGCGCAGCTATACGGCCGGAACTATACGGCCAGAACAATTTGTTCCCGCCGTATAGTTGGTCGTCAAACCTTCTGTACCTGGAAAATAAATTGTACGAAAGCATCGATATCTATACGACCGGAACTATACGGCCGGAATTTTTATTCCTGCCATATATTTGGTCATTAAAC
Organism: Avena sativa; assembly: GCA_916181665.1. NCBI lineage: Eukaryota > Viridiplantae > Streptophyta > Magnoliopsida > Poales > Poaceae > Avena > Avena sativa. The sequence goes on from OV702291.1 coordinate 203,107,762, forward strand.
GGTCAGTACATATGAAAGAAAAATTATCGATGGCAGAAATATCTATATGACCAGAACTATACGGCCAGAATTTTTATTCCCGCCGTATAGTTTGTAATTAAACCTTCTGTATGCATAAAAAAATATTTCTTCGAGAATTCTTTCTTATCCTGTAACTTAGTGAAATATCTTGTTTTTGAGAGAAAAATGACAGTAAAAATTGTCGACCAACAACAGCATGTATTAAGCAGGATTTTTAGTACTATCGAACTTCATCTCCTCAATTGGAGCTTTCTAGCACTCTTTATTAAACATAAACTTAAACTAAAACTTAAAACTTTAACTAAACCTTTATTTCACATGGGTTGCCTCCCATGCAGCACTCTTTTATGGTCAATATCTTGACCTTGATGTTGCTCACTTAGGCCAGATGAGTGGAACACCCACTCATAGTTGTCCTTCAAAGTGATGGCCTCCTTTTCATCATGCTTGGCTTTCTTCTTCCTGGGGAAATGAATAACAAAAGGATCCTGCGAAGGCAATTGAAGCTTCACGTTCCCTTCATGTAGATTAATCAAAGCCTTAATAGTTCTTAAGAAAGGACGGCCTAATATAATAGGAGCAGTAGCATCTTCAGGCATGTCAACAATAACAAAATCAATAATAGCAGGATAACCTTTAATGTATACTAAAGTATTCTCCTTAATTCCTACAGCTTGTTTGTAGGTAGAATCTACTAGATGCAATTTTAACTCGGTGATCTCAAAAGAGCCAAGATTTAACTTATTAAAAAGACTTTTTGGAATTGTTGAGACGCTTGCACCTAGATCACAAAGTGCAGTTATCTCGTTGGTCCCAATCGTAATCTTAATAGTAGGCTCAAATATATCATCAAGCTTCACAGGTAATTTTTCAGCAATTTGCTTATATTTTTACTCAAGCTCACGTACCTGATAACGAAGTGTTGGTACATAGCTTCCTCATTTCCTTCACTTACCGGAATCTTAATGTTTCTCCTCTTTACAAGATCTTCAATGGTGTGACTTGGTGAAGGAGCATTACTATAATCAAGTTCTTAAGGCTCCTTCCTTTGGATTCTCATCATCTTGAGATCTTCAACAGGATTGGGCTCAGCTTTACCTGCAAATTTAGATAGAATGAGAGTTTGACTCTCGGTTATCTTACCTACTATGCCTCAACAATCCTTGTTCTTTCTTGGAGGGCCTGCAAATCATTTCTGAAACTTACAGCTTGGTTAGATAATTTACCAAGCAAGCATCATGGTTCTCCATTACTTTAACAAGAATATTGTTTTGCTCAATTTTTGAGTCTATAAAAGACTTAAGTGTTTCTTGGAGACTACCATTACTAGTTCCCATATTATTATTAGAATTACCTGCAGGACTAGAATAATGTTTCTGAAAATTTGGATTATAATTCTTCTTCCAAGCAGGGTTATAATCATTACGAGCTATGAAGTCTATTTCTTCAATATTTGTTTCAGGGATAGCTCTTACTTGGGTTTCCTTACCTTTTCCTGCTAATATGAGCTCGTCCAACTTAGCATTGAGTTCTTCATTTTCTTGTGGTGAGACGAAGTTCACCTTCTTCGTGTTTGATCTATCCATGTGCCATTGGGCATGGTTGTCTTGCATATTGTCTAGGAGCTGCTTTGCTTTGGTATTATGTTTACCCATAAATGTTCCTCCAGCTGCAGTATCAAGCATAGACTTAGACACAGGGTTAAGAGCATTATAAAATAAATGGAGAATTAACCAGTCTTCCATCCCATGACTAGGATAGTTTCTCATGCATTCTTTCATCCTCTCCTATGCAAGCACTAGTGGCTCATGCTCTTCCTGTCTAAAACCAGTAATATTAGATCTTAGTTGCATAGTCTTTGTAGGTGGGAAAAATTTAGTCATAAATAAAGAAGTGCATTCCACCCATGATGTAATAGTATTTCTAGGCAAAGATAGCAACCATTCTTTTGCTCTTCCTCTAAGAGAGAAAGGAAATAAATGAAATTTGACCACACTAGGGTCAACATATTGTATGCCCATCATATCACATATTTTAGTGAAAGTATTCAAGTGCATACCTACGTCCTCAACAGTAGAGCCTCCAAATTGTTTTTGTTGAACCAAACTTAAATAATGGGGCTTAATTTCATAGTCATCAGTAGCAATTGCTGACTGAGTAATAGGAGTAGGCAAATAATCATTGTTGGGAGTAACAAACTCCCCAAGCTTCTTTTAAGCCATATTTCCTATGTTTTTGAGTTTTCTTAAACAGAGACTTATAATAGTAAAAGCAAGAATTTAAAGGCTAACTATTTTTTGGTTATTCAAATAAAGACTGAAAGCAAACTAAAAATTAAAAACAAGAATTAAAACTAGAAAGGTTCCTACTAACCTCACCAGGGTAGTTATTGCTTCCCCGACAACGGCGCCAGAAAAAGGGCTGATACCTTCGATCCAGATTACGGATGTAGTATAGCTCTTTTTCCCTAGTAGACCCAGGTTTATCGTATCCTCGGGAAGCAGATGCATAGTGAAGTTACTTTAACGGACCTTCGGGAGTATTAGAATTCCTTTTCTATTTTTACCGGACCAAGAGTTCGTGTCTTTTGTTGTTTTCGATGATGGAGAGAGAGGGCCTAGGGCGTTCAGTTTCACCTGTAGCTGTACAAAACATCTAATGGGAATAAAAGATAAAAATAAAGTATACATGTAATTGTTAGAGCAAGATAAATTATATGTGGGAAGTGCATCCATAATTTCTATTGCCTCCGCAACCGCTTATAGCAATAACCTACTAGTCTCATCCATAGAAGAAAGAGAACTAATGATATGCATAGTGACGTCACCGTTAATCCCAAGTAAATCCCTCACATACAGCCATACTACCCCTTCTGCCACTGGGTTCCCAACCTGCAGATTAGTCACTACTCATACTCCCTATACCTAGCTCAATCCTCGGGGTCACCTGACAAGTCCTTAGATTGAGGCAAGAGAGGATACAATAATCATCATGTCATACAAACTAATACATGATCCCATCTATGATAAATAACATGCACAAAAGCTACATGGCTAGGACGAAGCCCTTAGCCCAAGGAGAATTACTCACACATAGAGATGAGATCAAAGATCATAAACATTGTAGTGGAAATCATGAGATTGATAGCAAATAGTCTTACAATGTCGCCAATAGAAGATGAGATCTACTATTACAAGTGGTGGAATATGGCTATGGTGGTGGAGAAGGGTTTGGAGATTTGATCTAAGTCTATTGCTCCGGCGGCTCTTCGGTGTGGTGGATGGAGATCTGGAGGCGGCTGATGATCTTGGTAGGGCCCTTTTCTCATCGCCTGAGGCCTCTTTATATAGGGGTCCTTCATGAAAGTTGTTCTGTTTGATCTAGCGGTGTCGACGGCAACTATACGACCGAAACTATACGACCGAAATTCTGTTCCGGACGTATAGTTGGTCGTTAAAGCGCATGCCTCCAACTCACGACTCCTGGTTTCTTCTGGTCATTGGAAATCTCGTATCTTTGACTTTGATGTAGTGATTCCCATCATCAAACGTAATTATCCGCGTAGAGAAAAATAGAAAGAAAGGATTGCATACCCCTTTGATCATTAGGCATTAGTGGTAGGGTTTAGAGAGATATTTCATCAAAATATAAATAATATCTAGTTTAAATGTGGATGTAGATGGCTATATTTCAGAGCCATCACACACCATAACTCCACACAACCATCTAGGGTTCCAAGAACCTAAGAGAAACAAGCCCAAGAGCTTGAACTCGCCGAATCTCCGAGGAGAACTCAAACATATGCACCAAATGCAAGAGGCAAGTCCTTTTCTCTCAAATTCCACCAAAGCTACAAAATATATTAGGGTAATAAGAGAGGAAGAACACAAGAGGAAAACACAAAACTCTCCAAGATCTAGATCCTAAGGATTCCTTCACAAAGAAGGGATTTGGTTTGGTGGGGTTGTAGATCTAGATCTCCTCTCTCAAATCCCTCAAAAAGATGCAAGAATCATAGGAGGGGGAAGGGGAGAGGGCAAGCTCTTCAAGTTCAACAATGGAGTATAGAGAGAAAGCCAAAACCAAGAAAAGCAAGTTACCCCACGAAGGGGAAGGGGAGCTCCTTTTAAAAGGGCTCCCCGATCTGGCCATTATGCACATATTTGTGCATGGCCGGTAGTACCGTTGGGTGGGTGGTACTACCGCCGACGCCCTTACAACGGTTAAAAAATGGTGAAGGAAAGACACAAAAGTGAGTATGGATGGTACTACCGGTGGTCACCGGTACTACCGCATGGGCCGGTACTACCGCCCAAGATCCCGATCAAAAATCTGACAAATAGAACTCATCAATACATAGAAGGTACTGAACCGAAAATGGGGTTATCGGAAGTTGGGCCGGAATTAACACCGGTACTACTAGCGGCAAATGCCCTAGCGGTACTACCGGTGGACGGTCGAAACTTCCGGTCAAGACAAAACTCTAGAACCAAAACTGCCATAACTTTTGCATCCGAACTCCAAATGAGATGAAACCAATTTGTTGGAAAGATAGAAACGTGTAGAATCTCAAGGTGTGGAGAAAATATTGGGTATCACCATGGGAGAAAATACCATAAATATATATATATATATGTGAGATATCTCCCAAAGTGTGGAGACGAAAAACCCGCAAGGTCAAAAACGCAATAAGATATGTAAGGGAAATCTGTTTTTGATGAACTAGAGCTTGTCATGATGATAACTGGAAGCTCTAGATCCTCACATGGACAAGAACCAAACAACAACCAAGAAATATGATGCTATGTATGCAAATATTTGAGCTCTCTCTTGAAAGATATGTGATGGCTCAAAATATATCGAGCTTGTTGGGGAACCCTAAGAGGAAGGTATGATGAGCACAGTAGCAAGTTTTCCCTCAGTTATGAAACCAAGGTTATCGAACCAGTAGGAGCAAGGAAACACCTCCAAGGTGTTGTTTCCAACTTGGAATCCTGCACAACACAACCATAGAACTTTGCCCCCAACTTACAGTGAGGTTGTCAATCTCACCGGTTTTGCTGAAAACAAAGGATTAAACGTATTGTGTGGATGATAGTAATTGCTTGAAAAAAGTAAACAGTAAAATAGTAGATGGTGGATTGATGGTAAAAGAATGGACCGGGGTCCATAGTTCACTAGAGGTGATTCTCATTAAGATACATGACATGTTGGGTGAACAAATTATAGCGGGCAATTGACAGACACCAAGAAAGCATACATGCATATACTAATCATCTTGACTCCTATGTTGGGTATTACAACATTATACATAGACTGTAATCCAACTGCATATATGACTAATAATCCACCTTCAGGTTATCATCCAAACCCCCTACAGTATTAAGTTGCAAGTAACAGATAATTGCATTAAGAAAAGTGTGTAAAGTAAACAATATGATTGCCCTATGGAGAAAGGATTGCTATTTTCTCCCTAGTAGCAACAGCACATTTAGTACCTTAGAGATTTCTGTCACTTCCCTAGATTACTAGAGGCATGAACCCACTATCGAGCATAAATACTCCCTCTTGGAGTTGCTAGCATCTACTTGGCCAAGATAGCTACTAACAACAAAAAGCATGCAAGATCACAAATAACATAGACATGATAGAATCAATAATCAATATGAAATAGCATCTCAATATCCATCGGATCCCTGCAAACACAACATGTAAGGTTACAAATAGATGATCTTGATCATGAACGGAGCTCACAAGATCTAAACATGGTATCACAAAGGAGGAGAACCAACCATCAGTCTACTACATGGACCCGTAGTCTAGGGATGAACTACTCACGCATCACACCAGAGGCAGGCATGGTGATGAAGAAGGCCTCCAGGGTGATCTCTCCCCTTTGGTAGGGTGTCGGGAAGAGCTTCAGATCCGTCCCGATCTAGGGATGGAGATGGCAACGGCTATAGACTATTTCGTGGATTTTTGATCGGCTACTTAGGGTTTTTGTCCTAGGAGGATTTTATAGGCGAAGGGGCAAGGTCGGTGGAGTACCAGGGGGCCCACACCAGGTGGCGGCGCGCCTAGGGCTAGCCGCGCCACCCTAGGGTGTGGCCGCCCTGGTGCCCCTCTTCGTTGCCCCTCCGGACTCCGGGTTGCTTCGGGTAAAATATTGACTTTGGCTTTTGTCCGGTCCAATTCCGAGAATATTTCCTTACTAGCTTTTATGAAACCAAAAACAACAGAAAACAGGCAACTGGAACTGTGGCATCTTGTTAATAGGTTAGTTCCAGAAAATGTGTAAAAATACTCCAAAGTGTGGACAAAACATAAGAAAGTAGATATAAAACAAGCATGGAACATCAAAAATTATAGATACGTTTACAACGTATCAACATCCCCAAGCTTAACACCTGCTCGTCCTCGAGTAGGTAAGTGATAAAAAGGAATAATTTTTTAGGTGACATGCACCATCACAATCTTGATCAAGGTATTTGTAAAACATTGATAGCTGGGATCATAGTACTTCAACATAGCATGAAAGATATAGTTCTAACAATAAGACATAACAACTATGTTGTAACATGAAAGGGTACAAAAAAAGATTCATGAATAACAATGCTTTGAAAGACGTTTGTTTGTTTCACATATAGAAAACATAATGAGAATGGTATTCAGCTTGTCCCTCATAGTGTAGCAAAACATAAATGCATAGGACACATTCAAAGTTCATAAGGTTGACTAGATACAAATAGTTTAAGAACAAGCAATATCAAAGTTATGAATCAATCAACAAGTTTTGGGACAATGCACATTAAACTAAGAATGGCCACTATGCTCTCTCAATAGGTGCATAAAGATAGAAGATGGAGACTCAACATAAAAGTAAAAGAAAGGCCCTTCATAGAAGGAAGCAGGGATTCAAGTCTCATAAAGAGCTTCCAAAAATTATGGTACTTATTAGCTTTCAGCTCTCATTGCCCCTATCATAAGCATATTTAGGTGATTAAGGTTAAAGTGAACAAATATGAGGATATGCTTGACAAGTTATAAGCTTAAAATATCATGCCCCTTACTTACAAGTACCGTTCCTCATGCTACTCAACTTTAGTCACAAGTAAGTTCTTGTCATTGTAAGTACATGTGTATCATAGAGAACCGCCAACAGCGTACCCCTTGCTCGATGATACAGAAGATTCCCCATATCAAAATGACAAGGCAAGCAGACAATGAGCATCTCAGCGATCCTTTTTTTTTCCTATTTGCATAGGCTTTTTTCTCCTTTTTTTCTTTTTTCTTTCCTATTTGCATAGGTTTTTCTTTTTTATAGAGGATGCTTCATAGGTTGCTCACTATGGTTATGTTGCAGGTTTCCACCATGATTAGGAATGGATTAGACCAGCCGCCCAGGCGTTTATCTAACACATATATGAACTCCATGAGCCTTACAAGCTCTCCTTTCATTTCACACCGCCGGGATCCATAAGCAAAAGAACATGATATCAACTAAATAAAGTGCAATGTTGAAAGCGTTCCCCATGATAACATGGTTTTGCTAATTCACAACTTACAAAACGCAAGCATATACGCAACATAGATGGGTGATACATTGCAAATGTATCTATAATTTTTGATGTTCCATGCTTGGTTTTATCCACTTTCTTGTGTTTTGTCCACACTTTGGAGTACTTTTCATATGATTTCTTGGACTAACCTATTAACAAGATCCACAGTGCCAGCTGCCTGTTTTCTGCTGTTTTTGGTTCCAGGAAGTTAGAAAATGAATATTCTCGGAATTGGACGGGACAAAAGCCAAAGTGCCTATTTTTCCAGAAGACTCCAGGAGCCAGAATACGAGACGGAGGAGGGCCAGGGGCTGGCCACACCCCCTCCCCCCCTAGGCACAGGCTGGGCCTGGCCGCGCTAGGGCATGGTGTGGTGGCCCCAGGCACCCCCTCGGTCTCCCTCTTCGCCTATAAGAAGCCTTCTGACCTAAAAACTCTAAGGGGCGACATTTTTCAAGAAGGAGTTCCGCTCCACCGCCACCACCAGATTCCACGAAACAGCACCAGAAACTCCGTTCTGGCACCCTGCCGGGACGGGGAATTGGAGGAGATCATCGCTATCATCATCACCATCACTTCTCCATCGACCATCCATGTTTCCCCCATCTATGAGTGAGTAATCCCCCGCTGTAGGCTATGGGGATGGTAGGGATTGGATGAGATCGTTCATGTAATGGCATCAGAATGTTAGGGCATGGTGCCTAGTATCTTTTATTAGTGCTTTATGACTTTGTTGCGACTTGTTGTGCTTAATGCTTGTCACTAGGGCCCGAGTGCCATGATTTCAGATCTGAACATGTTATTGATTCATTATGATAGTATTGTTTATGGTCTTATATGCAAGTTGTATACACACGTTGTTGTCCGGAACCAATGGCCCTGAAGTGATAGAAATCGGGATAACCGGAGGGAATGGCTTTGATGTGAGGATCACATGTGTTCAGGGAGTGTTAATGCTTTGCTCCGGTACTCTATTAAAAGGAGCACCTTAATTGTCAGTAGTTCCCTAGAGGCCCCGCTCCAAACGGGCTAGCAGGACAAAAGATGTTGTGCAAGTTCTCATTGCGAGCACGTATGACTATATATGGAACACATGCCTAGGATTATCTAGTACTTGGATGCTTTATCTTATTTATCTATAATTGCCCTATGTTCTGATTGCTATGTGAATTGTCTTGTCCATGCAACGCCCGTCCATCCATCCCTATGCCTACCGCACTTGAATCCCACTATTGTTACTACTTTTGTTACTGTTGTCTTTGCTTTACTACTGCTGTTACTTTGCTATTCCTACTACAAAACTGTTGCTACTGATAAACTGCTGTGAGCAATATTGTTTCTAGGTGCAGCTGAATTGACAACTCAGTTGTTAAGGTTTATAAATATTCTTTGGATCCCCTTGTGTCGAATCAATAAACTGGGTTTCACTTCCCTCAAAAATACTACGATACATCCCCTATACTTGTGGGTCATCAATGGGCACAATTTTTCAAGTTTATTAAGTGCAAGAAAAGTAAAGTGTGCCATCAAGTTCATGAGAGATTTAATCACTAATTTTCACATAACAAGTTTAATTCGGAAGGTAGATAAAAACATGAATATACTTGCAATAGCAAATGCTAATAGGTAGGTATGGTGGACTCTTTGGAATAACTTGGTTTTATTTGGAGTTGGATGCATCAGTGGAACTCATACTTGGTATGGAGGCTAGCAAAAGACTGGGAGCGACCAACTAAGAGAGCAATAATGGCCATAATCATGCAAAGCGACAAAACATTATTAATTAAATCATAAAGTGATATTACAAGTCGAAAACAAAATGATCATAGAGGCTATGGTGACTTTGTATAGTCTTAACATGGTGTGAGCATGCGCTAAGTCAACCCAATTAAAGCATCAAAGGAGAATACCACAATATTATGCTTTTATATGCTAAAACAATGCATGATTCTTTCAAGGCACATTAAGCAATCTCAATTGTTTGTAACAAGTCATGCTACAACAATAATTACTAAGCATAAAGTCAAAACAATATCAAGCATGACATGATAAAGTCTAAGTCACAGTCAAAAACAAGACTCTTTTTATACCACTTATAAGCATGAACTTTCCTACTCTTTTCCAATCCAAATCAACCTATTTGAAACTATGTAAGAATACGGGTGTCTAAACAATTTATTTAAGCAAACTGAGCAAACAAAAACTAAAAACTAAAATGAAGACGCTCCAAGAACAACACAATTGTGCATGAAACAATAAAAATGAAGTGTTTGGAAGGAACCTGAGATTTTTATTGATGAAGAAGGGGATGCCTTGGGCATCCCCAAGCTTTGACGCTTGTACTTCTTGAATATTTCTTATGGTGACACGGGTGGCATCCCCAAGCTTGAGCTTTTGTCCATACTTCATCTTATCACATTACTCTTCACCGCACTTTAAAATTTCCTTCATTCAAAACTTCACACAATCTTCATTAGCAACATTAGTGTACTCAAGATAATAAGTCTTTTTGGTTCAGTTTCAACATAAGTAAAACTTCCATTAAAACACAAGCTACTGTAGCACTTCCTTTAAAAAGTTCAAGTGATCAAAGAGAACTCAAAGAGAAAGAGATTAAGAGGCAAATGCAAATAATGGCAGAAATCTGTCAAAACAGACCAGCAGGTAAAAATCGATTTTTTCGAAGACCTTTTGTTGCTCAAATCAAAAAGTGTTGAACTAACGAAATTTAGATAGCAACCTGGGGCAGAAGCACAAAACATTACAGCTCAATCCGAGATACAGAGATGTTTCATGAATTTTTACGGCAAAGCACAAAAAACTGTTTCCGGACAGCAACTTTCCCAAGTCTTACTTCTCTCTCATTAGAGGTTAATCTTGGCACAAAAACCACACAAAAAGGATAAGGAGAGGTTATTACTGAAGCAATAACTTCCAAGACTCAACAAAAGATTCCTAAATAAATTTGGGTTATCTCCCAATAAGTGCTTTTCTTTAACGCCTTTGAGCTAGGCATAAGAAGCAAGAATCAAGTACTCTCAAATGAAGAAGCATTAAGATCAATACCAGAAATATCTTCAACAAGGCAAGGTATCTCATCCAAATAAGTTCTAGAGGATCCTCTCTCAATACTCTTGGGTTCACTATTTTCATCAAACGGGTTTTTAGGAGCAATCCAATCAAAAAAAATCTAAGGCTTCATGCATTCCTACAAGTTTAAAAGGTATCGGTATTTTAATTTCCTCCCCATTTTTAGGTTTGGTTTTGTCCATCTTTTCTGCTTACCAATAACATATACACATGAGCCTAGCATATTAAAACGATCAAAGACTTTTCTAGCTTCCTTAACAACATCATAGAATTCTTTAAGCAAAGTTTCTAGAATAAAATCTCTCTTTTCAGTATCCTCAATATCTTTAAGTTTAAGAAACATTACTTGCATTATGGGGTTAAGGTTAACAAACCTAGCTTCCAACATGTGAACTAAAGAAGCTGCAGAGCAAGATCTACTAAGGATCTATCCTCAATATCCTCATGCTTGCTAACATGATTAAAGAATTCTTCAATATTATCTTTCCCTCATTTTATTGTTTTAATTTAAGAGCAGTAGGAGCCTCTCCTGCTGTAATTCCTCAAAAAAAATATTATCTTTCCCAATTATAGAGCCACTACCTATTGAAAGGCCTTTTAGAGTGAACTTAGGTGTCAACATGGCGAGCCAAGAACGAGGTGGCAACTTACAGAAAGAACTAATTTTTTGTGTGTTTTTATATGAAGAAGCAAACTAGTATAACTAATTTTTGTGTGTTTTTGATAAAGAAACAAGCAAACAAAGCAGAAATAAACTAAGCAAAACAAAACAAAACAAAGTAAAGAGATTGGTTATGAGGGACTCCCCTTGTGAAGATGTCCTTGACTCCCCGGCAACAGCGCCACAAAAAAGGCTTGATGGCTCAAAATATATCGAGCTCGTTGGGGAACCCCAAGAGGAAGGTATGATGAGCATAGCAGCAAGTTTTCCCTCAGTTATGGAACCAATGTTATCGAAGCAGTAGGAGCAAGGAAACACCTCCAAGGTGTTGTTTCCAACTTGGAATCCTGCAAAACACAACCACTGAACTTTGCCCCCAACTTACAGTGAGGTTGTCAATCTCACTGGTTTTGTTGAAAACAAAGGATTAAACGTATTGTGTGGAAGATAGTAATTGCTTGCAGAAAGTAAACAGTAAATAGTAGATGGTAGATTAATGGTAAAAGAATGGACCGGGGTCCATAGTTCACTAGAGGTGATTCTCCTTAAGATAGATGACATGTTGGGTGAACAAATTATAGCGGGGCAATTGACAGACACCGAGAAATCATACATGCATATACTAATCATCTTGACTCCTACGAGATTTGATTGGGCATTACAACATTATACATAGACCGTAATCCAACTTCATCTATGACTAATAATCCACCTTTAGGTTATCATCCGAACCCCCTCCAGTATTAAGTTGCAAGCAACGGATAATTGCATTAAGCAAAGTGTGTAAAGTAAACAATACGATTGCCCTATGGACAAAGGATTGTTTTTTTCTCCCTAGTAGCAACAACACATCTAGTACCTTAGAGATTTCTATCAGTTCCCCAGATTACTAGAGGCATGAACCCACTATCAAGCATAAATACTCCCTCTTGGAGTTGCTAGCATCTACTTGGCCAAGATAGCTACTAAAAATGGAAAGCATGCAAGATCACAAATAACATAGACATGATAGAATCAATAATCAAGATGAAATAGCATCTCAATATCCATTAGATCCCTACAAACACAACATGTAAGATTACAAATAGATGATCTTGATCATGAACAGAGCTCACTAGATCTAAACATGGCAGCACAAAGGAGGAGAACCAACCATCTAGCTACTATATGGACCCGTAGTCCAGGGATGAACTACTCACACATCACACCGGAGGCAGGCATGGTGATGAAGAAGGCCTCCAGGGTGATCTCTCCCCTCTGGCAGGGTGCCGGGAAGATCTTCAGATCCCTCTCGGTCTAGGGATGGAGATGGCGGTGGCTATAGACTCTTTCGTGGATTTTTGATCGGGTACTTAGGGTTTTTGTCCCAGGAGGATTTTATAGGCGAAGGGGCAAGGTCGGTGAAGTACCAGGGGGCCCACACCAGGTGGCGGCGCGCCTAGGGCTGGCCGCGCCACCCTAGGGTGTGGCCGCCCTGGTGCCTGATACGTCCAAAACATATCTACTTTCCCGAACACTTTTGTTATTGTTTCTCCTCTAAACTTGTGTGATTTGGATGCAACTGACACGGACTGACGCTGTTTTCAGCAAAATTGCCTTGGTGTTTAGTTTTTGTGCAGAAAGTCAACTATCAGGAAAAATCCCAGAAAATATGCCAAAAATTCTATTTCGCCAGAAGATTCCCGGAGCCAGAATGCGAGACGGGGGGAGCTAGGCCCAGGCCACACCACCTGGTTGCGCGGGCTAGGCCTGGCCACGCTAGGGGGTGGTTTGGCCGCCCTAGACACTCCCTCGGTCTCCCTCTTCGCCTATAAGATGCCCTCTGACCTAAAAACTCAGGGGGGGTTCGACGTTTTTCTAGAAGGAGTTCCGCTCCGCCGCCACCACCAGATTCCACGAAACAACACCAGAAACTCCGTTCTGGCACCCTGCCAGGACGGGGAATTCGAGGAGATCATCACCATCATCATCAGCATCGCTTCTCCATCAACCATCCATGTTTCCACCATCTATGAGTGAGTAATCCCCCGCTGTAGGCTATGGGGATGGTAGGGATTGGATGAGATCGTTCATGTAATGGCATCGGATTGTTAGGGCATGGTGCCTAGTATCTTCTATTAGTGCTTTATGACTTTGTTGCGACTTGTTATGCTTAATGCTTGTCACTAGGGCCCGAGTGCCATGATTTCAGATCTGAACATATTATTGATTCATTATGATAGTATTGTTTATGGTCTTACCTGCAAGTTGTATACACACGTCGTTGTCCGAAACCAATGGCCCCAAAGTGACAGATATCGGGATAACCGGAGGGAATGGCTTTGATGTGAGGATCACATGTGTTCATGGAGTGTTAATGCTTTGCTCCGGAGCTCTATTAAAAGGAGCACCTTAATTGCCAGTAGTTCCCTTGAGGCCCCGCTGTAAACGGGCTGGCAGGACAAAAGATGTTGTGCAAGTTCTCATTGCAAGCACGTATGACTATATATGGGACACATGCCTAGGATTATCTAGTACTTGGATGCTTTATCTTATTTATCTGCAATTGCCCTATGTTCTGATTTCCATGTGAATTGTCTTGTCCATGCAACGCCCGTCCATCCATCTCTATGCCTACCGCACTTGAATCCTATTGTTTACTGCAATTGTTACTATTGTCTTTACTTTTACTACTAATGTTACTTTACTATTCCTACTACAAAACTATTGCTACTGATAAACTGTTGTGAGCAAGATTGTTTCCAGGTGCAGCTGAATGGACAACTCGGTTGTTAAGGCTGATAAATATTCTTTGGCTCCCCTTGTGTCAAATCAATAAATTGGGTTTCACTTCCCTCGAAATTACTACGATACACCCCCTATACTTGTGGGTCATCAAGACTATTTTATAGCGCCGTTGCCGGGGAGTATAGATTTATTTATCAAGTTCACTTGGATTCATTAGTGTTTGTTGCCATCCATCCATCATGGGTAAGTCTCGTGATGGCAAGGTTCCTATTTTACCATCCACTACAAGAAGAGGTACGGTTCTGAACACCTCTGTTGCTCTTGATTCACCATCTGTTATGAGTAAGCTCGTTACACCACCACATACACATGCTACACACACTGCTACTACTGCTGAATCTGAAACTTCTGATACTTATGATGCTGCTTCTATTGTGCTTGATAAGAGTGGTTCATTAGGTCCTTCCCTAGATGCTACGATTGCTAGAACTATAGAAATACTGAAACTCCTAATGAAGACACTACTACACCTGTTAGTTCACTTGAGTCTAGTGAGAGTTATGATATTGAAGATGGTTATGTTGAGATGGCCGATGAATTTATTAAAGAATGTAAAAACACCCATGATAGGAGCACTACTAAGAGTCTCCTTGAGAGGCGTACTATTAGACCCAAATTGTCTCCTATTGCTAAATTTGCTGCTTCTCCCATAAACATTAAAGATAAAGATTATGATTTCTCTCTCGATCTATCTTACATAGCTATTGTTGAGAAAGAACCTTTTTGTGGGACTAAGAATGAAAGTGTGGTAGCACATATGAATGAACTTTCTACCATGAGTGGCTTGTTTTCTAATGATATTAAGATGCGTACTTACTTTGTTGCTAAGATTTTCCCCTTTTCACTGAAAGGAGAAGCTAAAACTTGGTTTAGTAATTTACCTCTTGGATCTATTGATAGCCATGATTGCTTGATTAGTACTTTCCTGTAAAAATATTTTCCTCCTAGTGCTAGACATGCTATTTTGCAAGAACTTTTTGATTTTAAACAGGGAGAAAAAGTGATATTGCCTAAATGATGGGCAAGGTTTTGTGCTTTGATTCATGCACATGCTGGAAGTCCATTACCTAAGAATGAGCTTCTTGATATATTTTATAATGGACTAAGTGAAGAATCTAAGACATACCTAGATAGTTGTGTTGATTGTGTTTTCAGGAATAGGACTCCCAAGAAAGCTGAGGAATTAATGGCTAAAATAAGCAAGAATTATGAAGACTGGACTCCTCCTGAACTATACCTGAAGTAATCATACCTGAATCAACTATTCATGTACCTATTCCAATATCAAAGAAGAGGGGAGTTATTGAATTAAATGATGAAGTGATGAAGGAAGCTAAGAAATGTCTTAAGGAGAAGGGAATTAAAGCTACAGATATCAAGAATTTACCTCCTATAGAAGAATTATGTAAGCCTATCCCCTACTCATCCACTATTGAGGTACACTCTCTCCAACACTTTGATGAAGGTGATATCCCTTACTCTAAACCTCCTAATCATGCTTAGAAGAATTTGATATCTTTATTGTTAAGCAAGATAATTTTAATAAAAGGGTGCAAAATCATCTAATGGAAAACACTAGAGCTATTGTTGAGTTAAAAGATATTGTGGAAAGAACCTCTAATGATGTTAAAATGATTGTCAAGCATTTTCAAATGGTTCAAACTCAAATAGATCAACTTATTAAAGTGCAAAAAGACTTGCTAGTTAATGCTGCTAAAGAAAAACATGCTTATGAAATTAGAACTAGAAGTGGTGTTGTTACCCAGGATCCTCTATATCCTGAGGGGCATCCCAAAAGAATTGAGCAGGATTCTCAGCGAGCTGAAAATAGTGGTTCTACTCGTAAGAAAAGAAAAAAGAAACATAAAACTATTGTAGAACCCCCTGAACCTGCTAAAGACCCTAATAGTATATCTGTCTCTGATGCTGAAATCGAAAGTGGTAATGAAGAAAATGATGTTCCTAATGAAGAAAAAGTTGAAGAAGAACCTGAAAAGCATACTAAGAATGCTAAATACACTAAAGAAGATTTTGTTGCTAAGAAACATGGTAGCGAAAGAGAGCCTTGGGTCCAAAAACCTATGCCTTTCCCTGATAAGAAACACAAGTCAAAGGAAGATGAACACTATAATAAGTTTTGTGAGTGGATGAAACCTTTATTCTTGCAAATTCCTTTGACTGATGCTATTAAATTGCCTCCTTACTCAAAGTATATGAAGGATATTGTCTCGAATAAAAGGAAGATCCCTAATGAAGAAATTTCTACTTTGCTTGCTAATTATTCCTTTAATGGTAAGGTTCCTAAGAAACTTGGAGACCCAGGGATTCCAACTACCCTTGCTCTATTAAGAATAGCTATGTGAGAACTGCTTTGTGTGATTTGGGAGCTAGAGTTAGTGTTATGCCTTTCTCTCTATATAAGAGACTTCAACTGGAAAAAATAATACCAATTGATATATCTTTGCAAATGGCTGATAAATCTACCACTATTCCTATTGGTATATGTGAGGATGTACCTGTTCAAGTGGCTCATAATTGCTTGATATTAACTGATTTTGTTATGCTTGAAATGCCTGGAGATGATAATATGTCTATTATTCTTGGGAGACCTTTTCTTAATACTGCAGGAGCTGTTATTAATTGTAATCAAGGAAAGGTGACTTTCAATGTTAATGACAAGGAACATACTGTCTATTTCCCCAAGAAGATTGATAGGACTTATGGTTTGAATTCAATTGAACATATTGAGGGCATCCAAGTTGGAGAAATATATTGTCCCATACCAAGAGAAAAATATGAAACTATTATGATTATGATCATTGCTATCAAAGTTGAGGTAACATAATCATTAGTGGAATACAAAGTTTTGTCTCATATGAAATTTTTTTGGTAACAAGACCTGATCAACCTTGTTAACAAAAGGATTTCATTGAACAAAACAATGTTTTCACCATGATTATCTCCGCTTACTTCTATTCTATCCATTTTAGTTTTAGCTTTCGTTTAGTTTTCTTTTTGTTGTTAGTTGCTTGCATGTTAGAGTGTCTTAGAACTTCTATAGTTCTAGCATTGTTTTGTCATTGCATCATTCCAAAAAAAGCTTTTTGTCAGAAAATCATTCATCTATACCTGAAAAATGCCGAAAAATAAAGTGTCTCGAAAAATTCCAGAAAATTCATATTAATTTTTTACGTGAAAAAAGGGGCAGAGGAGTGCCTGGAAGGTACCAGGGGGGCCCACCAGGCAGGCACACCACCTGGTGGCGTGGCCTGCCCTGGGTGGCGCCATGCCATGGTGTGCGCCACCCCTGGCCCTCCACTCACTCTCTCACTTGCCACTTTCTTCTCTCTCCCGAGTAAACTCCAGTTCATTGCTCAAAATCACGTTCTTGCTGTGCTTGCCCTAGATTTCTCGATCTCCTTGCTCAGCCCATCTTTGCTGCTAAAATTTGGAGCATTTGTTCTCCGGTATGTGACTCCTCTGCTTGTCCAAGTAGATTTGTGTTTAGTGGATTATATCTTGAGTATTTTGCTACTGTAGGTGACAGGTTATGAGAGCTTATAAGCTTGTTTGATGCTTAGTGATTTAGTTTTGATGCATGTTTAGGCCTCTTACAAGTCCGTATGAGTAGTGCCCTTCATTATATTCACTTTGCAATCACTTGTTTAATAGGTGTTTAAATTTCATAATAGAAGATGAATGAGCATCAACTAAACCAACATGAACTATGGGTGCCTGAGGTTATGAAGGTTCACCGAGAGGAGGAAGTTTTTCCTTCCATTTATCCATGCTCTGAATTCATGAGAGCTGCAGGAATTCTCCAGGATTTCCACACTTTGGTTTCTAATGCAGGATTGGAGCACTTTTTGGAAGATGAACCTTGTCAATTTGTGAAGCTAACCATGTCTGTGGTGCAAGACTTTCAATTTAGTTACTCTTTGCCTAACCCCATGGTCCACTAAAAATTTACAATATTGCTGTCGACCTTTCTCTCGATGACTTTTGTGCAGCTATTAAGGTACCTCAGTGGGGATCATGTGGAAGGATTAAAGAGCGACCTGCGCCACTCATGGATTTATACGTAGAAATTTGCCAAGGGAGCAGCTTCTCAAAGGAGAGTGGGAAAATCCGTAACATTCATCTCCCCTCCATTCGCTACTTTGCCTACTTTATTGCCAAGTGTGTTCTTGCTAGGAAAACTGTCAATAAGTTATCTTTATATGATCTAGCATTCATCTCTGCTGCTCTTAAACGAGATAGGTCTTACAACTTGGGTGCTTTGATAGCTTTCCGTCTTGCTGCCAACCGCGAGAAAGGTGGAATTTGTGGGGGGCTCATTGCTTCTCGTTTACTAGCATTGCATGGTTTAGTGCCTCATCATCTAGACCTACAGTTTCCCATAGAAAGGCTTAATCTTAATTCCATGATACAGCATAAATTCGTTTCTTCGTGGGCTAGTTTGAGTGAGTTGTCTTATGAAATAACTTTTCTCAAAGCTGGTTGGAGAAGGAGGAAGTTTGAGCGTGTTGTTCTTTTGTCTACACCTGTTTTGTTTAACCTTGATAACAAGGTAGGATGGTCCCTCACGGAAGAGGAATTTGATACGTACTTGGGAGAGCTCTCCCAACAGGAGCAGGATACTAGAAGGGAGGTCACAGATGATTCGGTCCAGCCCTCGAATGAGGGGGAGTCTTCATATCAGCAGCCTACTTATGATTGGGGAGCTTCTTCTTCGTCCCACGAGCCTAACTACGATCATTCTTACAATGACCCGCCTGCTTGGAACCCTTACCCGTATGCCAAAAGCCTAAGCTTGGGGGGAGGTACGCTGACATCGCACTCATCTCCATATCATTTTGCATCGGTACTTTGTATATTCATGTTTCATTCGCTTAGTTTTCGTTCTTTCTTTGCTTTTGCTTTCTAAAACACAAAAAGACCAAAAATATTTCTGTTGTTTCTCTTTGGTTTCCTTCTTCCTTTTTGCCTTGGTTTGCTTGCTTTGTTTGAACTATTCAAAAAACCCAAAAATATTTTGCTTTGCTTGTTCTTCCCTTTTTGGTTCTTGTTTAAAAATTGAAAACACCAAAAATATTTGTTGTTCTTCTTTGGTTTTGTGGGTTTGTTGTAGGGTTCGGCAGTCCTCGGTGGATATTGGTTTTCATGTTATTATTCAAGCCACACAAGTGAAGGGCAATAATGAGGATTAATGACAACTGGAGGTGTGGTAAGAGGCTGGTAACGAACTCTATTTGTTTTCATTTTTGTACATATACTCATCATTGTGGGCATACTTAGCTTGTTCGAGTAGGGTGTATGTTATTTATGGATGCTTAGTAGTTCTTGCTTTCGTATGATTAGTTCCAGCTTGCTAATAGTTTGTAGCATGTCTTATGAATGTTTGCTTGCATTATTCTATTCATAACTTGGTATGACACCATGGTATCCTCCTCTGAATGTTTCATTTGAATTGACTTGGCACATGCTCACGCATGCATATGACTGAAATAATCAGTTGAGCCTCGATGAATTATTTTTTGCCTTGAGGGTCTGGAATCACTTTCATGACATGATTAGTCTTGTTTTGTTGCAAGCATGATTATGACAGTTATTGCTCTCTCGTTTGTCGCTTCCTCTCTAATTGCAGCCTTCACTTACACTGAGTATGCTCTACTCGTGTTTCCAATTTCCTAAAACCAAAGATTGCCAAAAGTGTCCACCATACCTACCTATTAGCATCATTTTCTGTTCCGTGCATATTCAATATGCCTTGTTTTCTTCAGAATAAAATGTTTGCTTGTTATGAGAAAGTTAGTTAGTAAAGCTCTCACGAACTTGATGGCACACTTTATTTTCTTGCACTTAATAAACCTGAACCATTGCGTCCTTCTTTGTTGCGTATATGCTCGCGCTTTATAAGTTCAAGTTAGTAGAACCATGTATCATGGGGAACACTTTCAACATTGCACTGGTACTTAGTACCTCGTTGATATCATGTTCTTTCGCCTATGGATCCCGGCGGTGTGAAATAAAAGTGGAACTTGTAAGATCATGGAGTTTGTATGTGTTAGAGAAACGCCTGGGCCACTAGTCTAAGCCATGCCTGATTATGATGGAAACTTGCAGCATAACCGTAATGAGCATTCTATGAAGCATCCTCAATAAAAATCTATGCACATAGTAAATAAAAAGATCGCTGAGATGCTCATTATCTGCTTGCCTTGTCATTTTGATTATGGGATAGCTCATGTATCATGTGCAAGGGGTACCCCGTTGGCGGTTCTCTATGATACGTATATACTTATAATGACAAGAGCTTACCCGTGACTGAAGTTGAGTAGCATGAGGATCGGTCTTCGTAAGTAAGGGGCATGAGACTTCGATTTATAACTTGTCAAGCATATCCTCTTAGTTGTGTCACTTTAACCTTAACCACTTAAAGATGCTTATGATAGGGCAATGAGAGATCAAAGCTAACGAGTACCATACTTTCAGCATTTGGAAACCTTTCAAACTTTTCAAAACCTTTTTTGTTTTCCTTGTTGAGTCTCCACATATTCTATGAGCACCTTCTTGAGAGCATAGTTGTCATTCTTAGTGTAATGTGCTTGCCTCAAAACTTGATTATTTGTGTTATGACTTTGATGCTTATATCTTTGATATTTTTACTTCTAGTCTTCACCTGAACTTCAGAGGTGCCTTGGCATTCATAATCAAAGGCAAGCGAGATACCACTCTATCATACCTTGTTATGAGCATTGTAATGTTGCTTATGTTTATGTTTCATGCTACTTATTATTTTTGAGTTGGAATTTCTTCATAGCTTGCAATGCCTATTAAGTAAACTTAGTTGCATACTCCTTATTATGAATTTTCTAAGTAGTTGATCACATGCTGAGAATATATACATCATATGAAGCAAATGTGTTCATGAAAGTTTTTTTATCGCACTGAGTTTTCAACTGAATTGCTTGAGGACAAGCAATAAGCTAAGCTTGGAGGAGTTGATACGTACAAAACGTATCTACTTTCCCGGATACTTTTGCTATTATTTCTCCTCTAAACTTGTGTGATTTGGATGCAACTAACACGGACTGACGTTGTTTTCAGCAGAATTGCCTTGGTGTTTAGTTTTTGTGCAGAAAATTAACTATCAGGAAAAATCCCAGAAAATATGCCAAAAATTCTATTTCGCCAGAAGACTCCCGGAGCCAGAATACGAGACGGAGGGGAGCTGGGCCCAGGCCACACCACCTGGCCGCGCGGGCTAGGCCTGGCCGTACCAGGGGTGGTCTGGCTGCCCTAGACACCCCCTCAGTCTCCCTCTTCGCCTATAAGATACTCTCTGACCTAAAAACTCAGGGAGGTCGACGTTTTTTCAGAAGGAGTTCCGCTCCGCCGCCACCACCAGATTCCACGAAACAGCACCAGAAACTCCGTTCTGGCGCCCTGTCGGGATGGGGAATTAGAGGAGATCATCACCATCGTTTTTCCATCGACCATCCATGTTTTCCCCATCTATGAGTGAGTAATCCCCCGCTGTAGGCTATGGGGACGGTAGGGATTGGATGAGATGTTCATGTAATGGCATCGGATTGTTAGGGCATGGTGCCTAGTATCTTCTATTAGTGCTTTATGACTTTGTTGCAACTTGTTATGCGTAATGCTTGTCACTAGGGCCCGAGTGTCATGATTTCAGATCTAAACATATTATTGATTCATTATGATAGTATTATTTATGGTCTTACCTGCAAGTTGTATACACACGTTGTTGTCCGGAACCAATGGCCCAGAAGTGACAGAAATCGGGATAACCGGAGGGAATGGCTTTGATGTGAGGATCACATGTGTTCACGGAGTGTTAATGCTTTGCTCCGGTACTCTATTAAAAGGAGCACCTTAATTATCAGTAGTTCCCTTGAGGCCCCGCTGCAAACGGGCTAGCAGGACAAAAGATGTTGTGCAAGTTCTCATTGCGAGCACGAATGACTATATATGGGACACATGCCCAGGATTATCTAGTACTTAGATGCTTTATCTTATTTATTTGCAATTGCCCTATGTTCTGATTGCCATGTGAATTGTCTTGTCCATGCAACGCCCGTCCATCCATCCCTATGCCTACCGCACTCGAATCCTACTATTTACTGTAATTGTTATTATTGTCTTTACTTTTACTACTGTTGTTAGTTTACTATTTCTACTACAAAACTGTTGCTACTGATAAACTGTTGTGAGCAAGATTGTTTCTAGGTGCATCTGAATTGACAACTCAGTTGTTAAGGCTTATAAATATTCTTTGGCTCCCCTTGTGTCGAATCAATAAATTGGGTTTCACTTCCCTTGAAAATATTGCGATACACCCCTATACTTGTGGGTCATCGGTGCCCCTCTTCGTTTCCCCTCCGGACTCCGTGTTGCTTCGAGTAAAATATTGACTTTGGTTTTTGTCCGGTCCAATTCCGAGAATATTTCCTTACTAGCTTTTCTGAAACCAAAAACAGCAAAAAACAGGCAACTGGCACTATGGCATCTTGTTAATAGGTTAGTTCCAGAAAATGTGTAAAAATACTCCAAAGTGTGGACAAAACATAAGAAACTAGATATAAAACAAGTATGGAACATCAAAAATTATAGATACATTTACAACGTATCAATATGATCGAGCTACGCACTCGAGAGCCCCTCTTGATAGTATGGCTATCTATCCTAAACCCGGTCTCCCAACACTACAAGAGACCGGTAAAATAGAAACCTTATCAAGATTATACCTTTGCCTTGAGCATCCCACTTGAGCTTGATGTAGACGATCTTGTCACCTTCAAGATGGAACACCTTTCCTGATTTCTCTTGCTTGCTCTTGCTTGACGAAGACTTGCGAATGGCTCCCCTATACTCCATGGAAAACCTCTTCTTTGACCTTGTCTTCATCACTCCATGATCATTGAGGATGGCAAGCTTCACGCATGAAATCTTCTAGAGATGGTGCACCTTGAGCTTTCCCTTCATTTCTTGATGATGTCTTGAAGATATGGCCATAAGAAACTCCATCTTCTTCATCTACTTCTTCTTCAAGACATACGTGATCTTGATCTTCTTCTTCTCCAACAAGATTCCAATAGGCACACAGCCTTTGGATATTGCTTCTTCTTTTTCAACATTGAAACCAACACATGGACCAAGTGATGCCAATGGACAAACCTACAAGTGAAACTCAATTTACACATTAGTCCATAGAGATTGCCATTAATTACCAAAACCACACATGGGGGCATACATGCTCTTTCACATGCTATCTAAACCTTGGCAATATCTCTCTTCTTCAGACTTTGTCGAGATATTTGCATATGCAGCTACGCGTTTCTTAGTTTTTGCATTATTCAAATATCTCAACTTGTAACCCTGATGTCGACAGATAATGTCATGGTTCATATAGGCAGGTTGAAACAAATTGCGTTGTTTGAATCAATTGCACAATATTGTTCTCAGCCATGCTATTTGAACGTGGCAATATCTCTCTTCTTCATACTTTGTCGAGATATTTGCATATGCAGCGATTCACGCTTCTTAGTTTATGCATTATTTAAATATCTCATCTCGTAACCCTGAAGTCGATAGATAATGTCATGATTCATATAGCAAGGCTGGAATATACTATGTTGTTTGAATAAATTGCACAATATTGTTCTCAGCCATGCTATCTGAATCATGGCAATATCTCTCTTCTTCAGACTTTGTCGAGCTATTTGCATATGCAGTGATTCTCTACTTGATGTTTATTTTGGTTCTATTTTCTTGCAATGGCCTATGATTAAAATTGTGGACACGATCTCGCTGGGATGGTGTAAGTGAGCCTTGTAATATGCATATATACAATTCCTGTGCATCCTACTTGGCTCACTTACACCATCCATGTAATCTTGTGTCCAATGTAAGTATGACGCACATGTCCTTAATTTGATTTTACTTGATGTTTGTTTGTTTGTTTTAGCTTCTTGTTGCAATGGTCCATGATTACAGTATGACACCATCTAATGAGAAAAGGTGTCTATAAGACCTTGTCATATGTCCTTGAATATCTTGCGCATTTGATTTGGTCTTCTAGGCATCCTTTTTTTACTCGCGTGTCTTTATATGAGATTTACTTATGGCACCATCTAATGAGGCACATTTAATGTATTCAATGACCATGCAGCAAATGCATCTCCGCGTCAACTGTGGCCACGAAAGTTATCATGATAAGAAGTTTATAATAGTGCTTCCGAAAACTTTGAGACTATGGCGGTATGTTTAGCTTAATTATGATTTCTAGCCTTGAATTCATTTTGATTGAAACTAACTATTGTGTTCATATAACTGTTACCCGGATCATCCCTTACTACACAAGAAAAGACTTTTTTACCATGTGAACAAACATATCAATCACGAGGGACAATTTTAGGTCACATTGGTGCAAGAGACAGTACCCGAGAAGACATACAAGATTCTAGTCGTCAACGAGTTTAACCGAACTTACTTTACTCGACCACTTTGGACAGAATCAGAGAAAGATATGGGATGGATGCCGAGATAAGGTTGAGAATCTACATCAACAATACTCATGGAGTCATCTATTTTTCATATGAGATCCTTCAAAACTCAGAGTCTTGTGACTTTGGAGACCATCCTCTTAGGTAGAACTAGCTAGATAGTACTTTTGTATCCCTCTATTTGCTAATTGTTGTATTTTGAATGATGTCGAGTATTGTTGTATCCTGCTATTTGATATTGCTGCTTTATTAGAGATTTTCAGTGCATTTAAAAAAAATTAATAGCAGTGTCGTTTAGGAAAACAGGAACACAACTATTAGGGCGGTTACTGGTGTTGTTGTAGTCACACGCCACCAGTAAATATATTACTGGCGGCCTTCAGCGGGCACGCCACTAGTAGAGATATTACCGGTGGCCTTCCAGGCAGACGCCACCACTAGCAGCTACCAGTGGCGTGAAGTTAGTGGCGTGTGGTTTCAACGTCACTAACCTCATTTTCCGAACACCGCCAATTTTTTTCCTACTAGTGATGCCAACGCGACCCACAAACTCCATCCGGCTCGAGGATGGTGGCAAAGGAAAATAAGCTCTACGAAGGAGGGGGTGCCGGGAAAGAAAAGGAACGACGATAGAGGGCACTCTCTAGTGGAAGGGCGGTGCAAACAAAGAATAGGGACAACCTAGGGGTGCGACCCTTTGATCCATTTGATCAATGGATCAATTGGATTACTGGACACACGAGGTAATTTTTATTCCCCTTTACATGTCTGAAGAGAAACAAAGAAACTCCACCAAATAGTTTACTATTCTCATGTAACTTGCTTGAGAAAAGTCGAGAATAAATCTTGAACTCGTAGACGAAAGGTAAATCAAACCCTAAACTTTGAATCCCAGAAATTGGCACTCCGAACTCTTGAATCCTAGTCTATTTCAGACCCTAGACCTGTTTGTCGCACCGGGAATACTAAATTCCCAGACAGGATAGCGTGATACTCTCACTGATGCATGGGGGGCACATGTCATACCCATCCCCTTCTTAGATCTCTCTCAATTTCATCCCCGACGCATCATCTGTCCTCTCCTCGTCCAACTCCCCTCCATTCAGTGTCCCCTTTCCCGTTGTGTACGCAACGCCCCTCAAAATCGCATGCGATGTGGAGCTTGAGGGCATCTTCACCAGGCTGATCCAACCCACTCGGGCGCGTCCGAACGCGTCCGCGCGGGCGTGCGGGGTGTGCGCGGTATCCCAGCGGCCCGACCCATCCGGCTCGATGTGTCCGGCTCGATGTGTCCGGCTCGACCCATTGGCGCACCTAATTTGCGTGGCCGATGCGTCAACCTGGACATCGCAAGCACCACGCGGGTGTCCGGCTGTCGGCCGCTCGGGGCCCATATGTAAGTAAAACATTAATACTTGAACTGGCTTTTCATTAGATTAAGCTCTGCCAATTAAAAAAGACCCGTTTGAACAAACTAAAAATAAAAACTACTACTCCTGATAGAGGAGGCCATCCCTATGGCTACTGGCCGTCGTTGTCGCGGCTGCCGTTGCCGTGGTCGCCGCTGCCACTGGCACCGTCGATTCCCGACCAGATGGCCTTCTGCTGGAGGCGGTCGTGGTAGCGCTCGCTGGCTTGGCTACGGGCCTCCTTCTTGACAGCCTCCTTCGCGCGGTCCGCCGCCGCCCGGCTGGCCAAGGCCTTCTCCATCTCGGTTGTCTAGTGGTCCCTCGCCTCCTGGTCCTCCACCTCCAGCTCCGTCGCTGTGGCCGTGGTCGCCCTTGCTGCCAAGGGGGGCACCATAACTCCGTTGGGGCCATGGCCTAGGGCCTACGCGATCTGCAGGGGGACGGCGATCGCCTCCTCCCCCGCCCCCTCCTCCGCCACCACCTGATCCACCTCCTCCCCCTCCTCATCGCCGTCCTCCACCTCGGTCTCGTCCTCGTCAGCGAGATCCCACGTGCTCGCCACCTCAGCGGTCGTAGCCACTCGCAGCTGCTCCGCCACCGTTTCGGTGGCGTGCTCCGCAGCTTCCACCGCACTACGTGTGGCGACGGCCTCCTTGGCCACCTTCTCCAGCGTGACCGTTGTCGCCTCGTGGCGGATCTCGCGGAGGGCCCGTGTTGCGGCCTCCTTGGCCACCGCCTCCACCGCGTCCTTGGCGGCGATGTGGTGTACCTCACGCACCGCCCATTGGGCTGCCACCTGTGCGGCCGCCTCCACCACCTCCTCTAGTGCCGCCTCGGCCACACGGCCTTCCTCCTCGAAGGCCACCACCTCCGCCTCGGCAATGCGCTGGGACAAGAACGTGGCGTGGAGGTCGACAACATCGGCGTCGGTGTCCTGGAAGCGGGTGCAGCACAACTCCCTAATCTTGCTCCAGTTGGCGATCTTGCGGCAGGAGCTTTTTTTCAGGCGATGGTTGCTCTGGTTGGGCTTGTTGTCTCAGCCGCGCCACGCGACCATCTTTTATAGACGGCGGCGATGGTGGGAAACGGCCGTGAAGGCGCGCGCGTGAAACGGAAAGCTACAATGGCGGGAAACGCCGGCCACGCGGGAAGCCGCCGGCACTGATAGCTGACGTCGCGTCGCTATTAACGTCCCATCGTGGGGGTGTCAAGCGGTGACCGGGGGGAGAGGGGAAGACAGACAGATGGATCGGGGCGCTGGACGCGTTTGGCCGGACAGCAGAACCGCGACCCCAAAACAACCGTGGGCCGACTCATACGGACAGAAACGAACAGTTTCGGTCCGCATCGTTTGGGTCGGCCGGTGGATGCCCTGACAGCGCGGCCTAGAGCTCGCTGGTGCCGTTTGGCCTAGAGCACGCCGTCACATCCTGCAGCGCGGCGCGTGACCGGGACCTGGAGCACCTACTTCCACGACGGGGTGTACGAGCCACGGATGAACCAAGGCACTGCTACGGTTACATGGGCAAACAGCAGGCGCATGCGTCTTCAGCCCACGTTACTCTCCAAGCTCTCGACCTTAATCAATCTGAATCGCGCGCGCACACACATAGCTCTAATCTTGTGCTAATTAAACAACATCCTAATCAAGATAGCGCGGGATGCATTGTGGGACTTCCTGCGGTGGTGCAACAGACGTGAGGGGCCCCGACGGAGCCTCTCATCTCTGTTATTTGCTTTACCCCAGCTGTTGTGGATATGGATGCAGGTGGACAGTCCAGCTAGACTTGTTCATGGTTCACGGAACAAATTGGTTGAGTATTAGTGTGTAGGTGAAGCTGATTAGAAGAGGGGGTTGATTAGGCGGACATGCCGGGGACGTCTGGATCCCTAGTTGTGGAAGACGAATATGACATATGAGTCCACTTTGTCGGTGACAGCAAAAAGGTATTTGGTTTAGGATTTTTTATTTTTACATGCAAAAAAATCCAGGGTTTAAAATAGACCGGAATTTATAAATTCGGGGTGTGCTAATTCCCGGGATTCCAAGTTTGAGACTCGATTTATTTTTTCACTATAAGTTCAAGGTTTGTTTTGGATTTTTTCTAACTTGCTTACGTCTCAAATGAGAACTCTCGAGCCCAAAAGTATGTATGGCCATAAGACGTGGCATTCCCTTGTAGAAAAGCATTCAACAATTTTAACAAAAATACATAAATTTCAAGGATAACTTACACCCTGTTATGTGGGCAAAATTATCAGTTCTGAACATGGGTTTTTCCTCGACCGGTATTTATGGTATCTTGCTTGAAACCTGTTTTTCCTGTTACCATCGAGAGAAATGCTACCGAACAAAATTTATTAGTATCTACATAATTTGCTGAAATTTAAGAACTTTGGTAAATTATGGACTACTTTATAAATTGTTTTGTAAAATCCCAGCCGGTATTCCCAAAAACCGGAAATGCCATTGCCCACCGGTAATTTTTTCTACCGAGAAAAAACCAAATTGCGAACACCATTAGACCATATTCTCTCACATTGCAAATATCATATAATAGAATGTTGTGTCACCTAAACAAAAATACAATTTATAATTAAGAATAAGTGAGAGGTTCTAGCATCATATTATGACACATTACCATATGGCATTAAGCGAGGAGAGTTGATTAGAAATAGATGATATCCTTTATTTTTAATACCATGAATTAAAAATACTACTAACCCGCAGAAAAAATGAACTAAAAATACTGTATTGTGCTTAGGTTAGTTTTATTGCACTGTGACTGCCTAACTGGAACGTGATAGTAGTATTAGGCAATGCAAGAAGTCTTAGCTAAAATAGAGCACACTATGACCGGTGGATGAAAAGAAGAAGAAAATGCAAGTGACGTTCTGACGCAAATGTGTGTATATGCAGCGTGAAGTTGAGTGGTACGAGTTCGGCCGACACCAGACGCGCGTCGGCATTCCACATAGCCCGCGACAGCGTGAAGTGTATACTTTCTTCTCGCTGTAAACACGCAAAGTGTTCGTGAACCGATCGCTCGCGAGCGTATGCGTCATATGCCAAGGTGCACGTCACGGGCGACGTCGAGGCCGAGTGTCGGGATAACCTAGCGCGGCGCTAGGACTTTCCTGCCACTGCCGACAGGCGGCCGAGATTCGCACGAGGTCGTGGCGGCGCGCTTGCTCCGACGCGTAAAAGCCAGTGCATGCACGCGACCGACTGACGCCGGAGTGAATGGGCCCCGACTCGACTCCGACTAGACTACACTAGCTGCGACAGTTCAACCAACTCGGGAGCTAGTTTACTGACTTCCAGCCCGGCCGTCACGTGTCACGAAGACGTTGCCGGTGCGAGACCGACTGAGTCAGTACTGTCGAGAGGACGTACATACGTAGTACTTACCCCCACACAAAACAAGCATGAAGCATCGGCCAATACTAGAGGACGGTTTGCACGGAAATTTTGCAGTAAATTCAAAGAATGGGAATTTCGCAGGAAAAATTCCTTCGTGCCCATTGGAACATAGGATTGGCTCCCTATCCTTCACGTTTCATAGGAAAAAATAATCATCCACTCAGGATTGCAACCTCCTCCTCGAGGCGTCAGCACCAATTGGGTTCGAAGAGTTTGGTGATAGCATACTGAAGTAGAGTAGTAGGAGTATATTTTAAATAACGGAGCTTAGAAATTTTGGGCTACCCCATGGGCCCGGGCCTGCTTCCAGGCCTTGGACTGCCGTCTTTTTTCTTTTTTCGCGCTCGCGCGCGCAGCATACTTGCTTGCCCTTTTTTCAACAAGGGGAAGGACCTATTGTAAAAAACAAAACAAGGGGAAGGACCTAGTAGGTCCAGAGCTGCATTAATTGGTGGGTATAATATTCTCAAAAAAAAATGGTGGGTATAATTATAAACAGGGCCTCAAGGATAAAAAGAGTTGCAGGTAAGCCCTCCTCAAAAGAAAATTATAAACTGCAATCAAGTTCTTCTCCACCGGGACTAGGGCAAGAAGGGAGATGGGCATCCCATACGCACAAGGTCAGGCACGCCAAGCAGATTGCATGCTCGCATATTATTTTTGTGCGCGGGTAATCAGATGTGATTCCTATTATCTATTATTAAGAGCATCTCCAACAATTGTCAAAAAACATCTCCAACGGGAAAAACTGCCGATTTACCGCACGAGAGGCGGATTCGGGCGCTCCAGTAGATGCAGTAAACTAGTGTGCGGTAAAAGGTTTCAGCAGGCGTCATATCTGGTGCTCGCCCTGCTACGCATGGCAAAACTCAACCAGCGTCATATAAAGAAGCAACCCCCATCTAAATATTTCGCACATTCAAAAATGGCATTTTGGCAATCTAATATAGTTTCATTCAAAACAGGATCAAGTCTAATGGATAACACTTTTGAGAAAAAATTCAAAAGCACATTAAGTAAAAAAAATATGTCTAAATTGTTGAATTCCATCAGCACCATTTTTTTTGGAATCGAAGTAGTAACTCCAAAATTTATTCTTGGAATGTCCAACTTCCCAAGAGGGAACTTTTAAAAAAAATTAACAAATCATCCTTAATAATACTCCAGCAGCCCTGACAAAATGTAGCTGGCAGCCCATCGAGGCCGGCTGCTCCGTTTTTCTCCATATGCCTCTTTAATCTCTTCCTCACTAAAATCTCTACATAACCACTCATTTCTTTCTGCAGAAACCCTATCAATAGCAGGCCACAAAAAAGGAGCTATAGTTTGATTTCCCAAATGACACCCAATTATTTGAAACTCGCAGCGAGAATCAGAATGATTTGACAGGTGCACGAGTTTAATTGGCCGAAAGACTATAGATGTACAGACATTGGCATTGCATTCAGCAGGCCCGTCTCCAGGAATTGGGGGCCTCTGTGCGAAGTGCAAAATAGGGACCTAAAAGCTTTAAATTTCACTTAACAAATATAGCAAAATCATACTCTCACTTCATTTATAACTAAATCATTACTTTCAATTCATTATATAACTAGATCATACTACTTTCTATTTCTATATTTCATGATTCTATATTTCATGATTCTTCCTGTTATGTAATCCGAACAAACATAATCTGATGGAATCATACTCTACACTTATGGGTTTATGTAGAAAATAGAAGAATACAATACCTAATATGCAACAGCAGTGTCGTAGCTGAATAATGAATACAGAGCACCAGGACATCACAATCTTGCAAATCTTGAATTCATAGCACCACCCGGACGATACAATTGAATTGCCGACATCACCTTGACAAGCTACATTACAGAAAACAGTGATTTAATCTACGGATGAACATGTTGATGTTTCCAATTGACTTACCAATTACCGAACTGGCGAACAACAGATTTGAATCTGGACGATAGCAGCAGGAAGGCCTCAATACTGAACCACAGAATTGCCATCGGGGCGTAGGTGGAATCGTGGAACGCCATCACTGGCTCGCCTGTGATTTGGGGGCCCCACTTTTTCGGGGCCCTGTTCAGTCGATCCACTGGAACACCCTCATCGACGGGCCTGGCATTCAGTCTGCCAAAAATAGCATTAGAGTTTACAAACACAAGTTGCACGTGCTAAGAACGACGCATTCATCCATGTGATTGGTGTGCGCTAGCTACTTGGTACGAGTACTGTACATTTCAGCTCTGTTCGGCTTTTCCGCAATGCAATTTGAATAAGTACTCCCTCCGTTACAAAATATAAGATGTTTTAGATTTTCTGAAATAAATATATATTTACACACTAAATTTACTCTAAACCTGCACACTAATTTTTTTTAGATACATTCGTTTTACAAAATGTAAAACAACTTATATTATGAAACATAGGGAGTATATATAATTCTTAACGATGAAGACTTAGACTAAAGGTGACGCAAACGTCACTTGTTTGTTTAGTTGTACCAGATACCAGTATTAGTTTGTTTGAGGACGGCCATGAACCACGTCAGCTCTTACGATAGACACGGCCTACTTTTCCACCCCAGGCACTAACGGCCAAGCTTAGGCGCACGTGAATACATACATTGACTCGAGCGTCTCCATACCGGAGAACTCGACAAGCAAACAAAAGCTCGTCCACGCCCACTCGCAGCCGCCGTGGCGGTGGACGACACGACGCCGCCGCCGCTCGTGTGAACGCGCGCCGCCGCACGGCGAAACGGACAACGAATATATAATACTCCCTCCCTTGCTAGTTGCCCATGATGGCATGATCCCTTTCCCTGTTTCTAGATCGAGACCGACCCGACGCAACGGACAATGAGCTCTCGTCGCCGATCATCACGTAATAAGTGGAGGGGTCTACCAGGTGAAGAATACCGCTGCTGCCCAAAAGACTAATCAGACTGCGAGAGATGCACGTACGTACGCCCAACCTTGACCGAGTTAGTTACCTACGTGCACTGAATAAGAAGAAGACCGATGGGTTAATTAGCTGCGGCGCCGGTCGTCGGTCCTCTGCGTCCGCACGATTGGGTGGCTCAAGGTACCGGAGACCGATTCGAACTCTCTGTACGTGCAAGTGGGCGGCGGCGGCGGCGATGGGTCGCCAGTCCACTAGCCATGCATGGTCAGTTGGTCACCTGCGCGGAGCCGGTGCCGAACTGACCGTGAAGTTCGCACAAGTAACGGTTTTGCACCACTGCTTCAAATTACTGTGCGCGCAGCGACGAAACGGACCGGCATCGTTGGTTGGAATACGAGACGAAGGTGTTGCCGGCCCGACACTACAGGAATGAACAGTTTCGTCGACGGCCTCATGCTATGCAAACGGTCAAAAATCGGGGCCGCCGGCGTAGGCCCAGCCCAGGCCGTCGGCGTACAGATGCCGTCGGCGTAGGCCCAGCTACGCCGAGGGCAGCCGTCGGCGTACAAACGCCCTCGGCGTAACAAAAGCACACGTGCGCCGGCCTGTGACGGCGTCATACCTATGCCGACGGCTACCCTCGGCGTAGCTATGGCCCTTTTCTTTCCTCTTTCCTGGTTTTCCTGCTGGGCCTACGCCAAGGGTGGCCGTCAGCGTAACTCCTTCTAATTATTATTATTTTGCATTTCATTTGTGCTTATTTATTATAACCAATTATTTAAACATTATTTATGTTTTCTTAATTGGAGGGATTTTTATCGTGAGAATAGCTGTCTCCACGCCCACATGAATTGACATTGCGAATCATCATATTCAGCATCCACAATCAAGATATTAGTTATCTTATTCAAGTTCTCGACATAGTTTTCTACTACAAATTCGATAGTATCACTGATACATCTCACTCAATTAAACTGGACGCCGATGACCGGGTACTGAGCCGCGGGCGGTGGACACCCAGAGAAAAAGAACCATCACACGAGCATTGCTCGAGTGAGATCCCTGAAGAACCTGTCATGTATTGGAGAACATGACCTCCAACACATACATATAGCGGCGGACGTGCTCATCCTCCTCCCTGACACGACTCC
The DNA here is from genome assembly GCA_916181665.1 of Avena sativa. NCBI lineage: Eukaryota > Viridiplantae > Streptophyta > Magnoliopsida > Poales > Poaceae > Avena > Avena sativa. The sequence goes on from OV702291.1 coordinate 203,141,303, forward strand.
ATACCACCTCCTCGAGGGTCGGCTCCCTCTGAACCGCTCCTGGACCATGCGACCTCCACCAAAGAAGCTCCGGGTCGACAACGGGACCCGGATTCCTCACCAAGCTATGGTTTCCGGAAGATAGCACCTCCCAGTGCTAGCCCGGCGGAGCCCAGGCTCGGACATCCCTAGCCCCGATGGAGCCCAGCAGTCCTCCAACATTGCCGTCGGACGAGCACGCGAGTTGGGCATCCTAAAGTATGCATTTAAACGAAAGAACAAATTTCTAAGTGTGGTTGCTCTGAAACACATCTAATTAACCAAAAAAGGCTTGGAGATTACCTGTGGCCGGCGACGGCGGGCGGCCTCGGGTGGCGGCGCCTTCGAGCCGGTGAGGGGCTCTGGGTGGCGGCGACTTCGGGCGGGCGGTGGCTTCAGGTGGCGGCGGCTGCTTTGGGCAGGAGGAGGAGCCAGCGGAGTGGAATGAGAGAGAAGGGGGTATTTAAGCTAAACAAACCTAACCCACCAGATATACATGGGCCGAGCCTAGGTTTTCTTGGGCTGTGAAATTAAGCAGAAAAAAAATCTGGGCTGGTCCTACGCCGAGGGCCAGGACGTCAGCGTAGCTCCCTGCGTGTGACCAAATGGTCAGGGCTACGCCGAGGGCTAGGCCGTCGGCGTAGGTCTAGACCTGGGCGCTATGGGGGGCAACACGTGGCACGTGTACGCCGATGGGGAGGCCGTCAGCGTAGCTCCGCTACTGGGACGACGGCTATCTGTCCTCGACGTAGCGTTCGATTCCTGTAGTGCGAACCGAGAGGCAAAATCAGAGGGTATTTGCAGGGATTATAAACCCCACAAAACATGAGACAATGCGTAGGCGGATGGTTGGATTCCTAGGACGAGTCCACGGAATTGTGAGGAAGAAGGCTCCCAGAGGAAGAGGAAGATTCTAGCTAGGCTAGCTATGAACGGAGACTCATTCACAAAAAACTAGACCTCACATTTCAGTCAACTCACTTATGTAAACATATCTCCGGTAATTTGAACCTTGGTACTACAATAGAAAATTTATATAAACTAATATGAACGGAGTATTTTTTTTTCTATCAGTTCTTGCACGGAAATAGGTTTGAATAATCTTACGAACGGTCTAACGCCCCAGGAAACATTGGCAAAAACTAGACTATAGAACATTTAGACAACTATGCGATAATCAGTTCGAGTCAGGGTTGAAAAACCTAGAGATCCGATTCATTAATCTCGTAATAATATGAGTAGTTGAATAGGGAAAAGGTAACCCGATCTTTTTAATTAAACTGATCTTGTCATATAATGTGGTCTTCACACAAGTAAAATGCATAACAAAAGTCATGCCAAAAGAGTGAACCGGTACGTACCAGAGAAGAGAAGCTCTCTGGAGGCTGTGGCAAACCCGACGCCACCGGTCCGTCCTGTCTCCGACGGCCTAGGGCCTTGGAGACGTGGCGGACCACGGCCTCTCGTCGGCGGGAAGTTTCATTATTTTGTTTAGACTATTTTCAGTGTGTTTTTCAGAATGTTGAGGCGGCGGCTACGTCCTGAGGTCAGAATAAGCTCTTTCCCGCCCTATCCTCGTTCTGGTGGTGCGTCTAGCATCAGTGGAGGGCGCGTGGAGTCATGTGTCCGACGAATTGTTTGGGATCTGGTTGTTTTTCGTATGTATGTTTTGAGGTCAGTCTCTTCCGATCTACGTTGTTCATCTTCGGTGATGGTTGCTGCTCTGGTGCGCTGGTCCTTTTGGGCCTTAGCACGACGACTTTCCATCCGTCTACTACAACAAGCTCTACTACGACAAGTTTTGCCCAGCTCCGGTGATGGAGGGGCGAGGACGGCGGCGCGCCTTAAGCTCGTGTCAGTGTTTGTAGTCGTCGCTGGATTTTCCATTACCTATTTATAATTTATATTACTTTTGGGACTCTTCGTACTGCTGTTGATGATTATTAATAGATCGATGGAATTTTACAAAAAAAGCATAACAAAAACAATATGCTTGAGAATAAAAGGTGTCGTGATTCCTTTTCCCTTGTTTGGATACAAAATACATAAATGAATAATACCTAATTTCTCGTTGACATGAGAAAATACAATTGCGCGTACCCCATCTGATCTAAATTAATATACTAATGGATCGGATGGAGCATCATAAACTACATTACACTGGTGTGCTGAAGACATTTTAAGTGTAAAGCTTCATTTTTTATTGGTTGTATAAGAAAGGATACCTCTTATACATATATCTCTAGAACGTTCGTCAACATATTCTCTGATATATATATACACCTATATCTATACATCTATACACCTATATAGTACACCAGTTTTTGAATTTAGGTTTACCACTCTTTCTAGAGAGAGCCGGGAAAAGCAAGCATTTGCGGTTTCCCCCAACCAAAAATCCACGCTCGACTAGTTGTGTTGGACTCCTCCCTCCCCAACAGTGTCTCTCCCCAACCACTCCCTTGAGAGTCGACCCCGCCTCCCGGGCCGATCCGATGCCCTCCTCGGCGGCGATGCCTGCCCGAGGTGGCCTAGGAGAGGCGTCGGCCCGAGTAGCTTAGTTTCTAGGTCTTGGTTTTGTAGGTGTGCTGCCCCCGTGGCGTCTTGGAGTCGGTCACCGGACCCCATCGGCCGGATCTGGCGCGCCCATGGTTTCACCTCTCTCTTTGTCCTGCTCCGGTGGCAAGAGCGATGGCATGGGAGCGGCTGGAGCTTGGCATCTCCATGAATAAGGCCGTCTTCCCCTTTCTTCGAAGGCCTTTCGTCTTGGTGCTCCTCCGCGGCACCGGGCGTTCGCCGGCGATCTCCTGCATCGAGCCCTCAAGGTGGTGGCTGGGTGCTAGAAGAGGATCTAGCGAGACCTTCTTCAATAAGTGGTCTTTGCTCCTCCTCTGGCTCTGGAATCGACACGGCTATCCTCCCTTCTACCTAGCCATGGTAGCATGGAAGAAGCCGGTATGGTTGAGTTGATCTGCAGCGGCAGAGGAGATTGGGAATTTCGTGATACTGCTTTTTCCTGGAGTATCCCATCAGAAGCACGTGTTTGCCTTCCGAATCTTGTGGCTGGCAGACAGCACCTCCAGACCCTGACGCCGGCGTCGCGTCAGGTGATCCTCAACCTCCAGTGGAGGCCCTCTTCTGGTCTTGCGGCGATGCTTCTCTTCTCCTCGGCTCCATGTGGCCTCGATGGTGCCGATGGCAGAGCTCGTTGCTTGAAACCAGATCTTGTCGTCGGTGATGGCGGATCTGATTGCGTTTTCTGTAAACTTGTTAGGGTCTACTTTGCATTGTGCAAGGACCTAGTCCAAATTGTTTTATTTTCTGAGGTCCTTCTTGTAATTTGTACCACACCGCTTATTTAATGCAGTATCTAGGCCTTTCGTGCCTTTCCCTTGTTAAAAAAAACTCTTCCTAGAGTTTTCCCGCTAAAGACAGTTTGAGTGATCCAGGACGTTCATGAGTAAGATTGGCTTGGTATCTGCCGCTCCTCATGTGACAACTCGCTGAATTCTACGGCTGAAGTTGCTTGGATTCGCCAACCACTTTGCCGCGCGTGAACCTGCAGTTTTGAAGCCGCTGGAAGCTTCAAGAGTAGCCCAACACGCTAGCAAAGTCCAATTTTTTCCATCGGGTAGCTTGTACATGAGGGCCACATGACATGATCGTTCCCATGTCTCTAAGGGCATCCACTATGTTAGCAACAAGCTATTCATAAGTCAAAAATAGTTATAAGGAGTTTCATATAGTGGATGCTATCAATAAGTTATTCATAAGTTTAAAACCTTAAGGGTGATCTACAAGGCTGTGGGTTGTCCATAAGCAATAGAATATTATTTTAGTTTCTCCTCTCTCTTGCATGTGTGCAATTTTAACCGACACGTGGTTCCAGCTTATAGACAAGTTCAGCCAGATATATTGTGGTGCAATCGATTAGCTTATGGTATGATACGTGAGTACCAACTTAAGAACAAATTTTACACATACATAGGTCATTCCCTAAGAGCTGGTTGTTGTATGAACATAGTAGTACTATTTTGTGTAAAGAAACAAACACAGTGTTAGGGTAATAGATCTTGTATTACCAGAGGGCCAAAAGGCCAGAATATATAGTATATGTACAGGTGCAAATATACAGGAAGCCCCCTAACATATGGGGAAACTACAATATCCAAATATACACTAACACCCCCCCCCCTCAAACTCATGGTGGATCCACAACATTGAGTTTGGAGAGTAAGAAATCATGCTGAGCGCGGGTTTGTGTCTTCGTAAAGAAATCTGCCAACTGAAAGCATGAAGGCACATAATGGAGCGCAACAACCTGATCCTGCACCTGAGCACGTGTATAAAAAACATCAACACCAATATGCTTGGTCAGCTCATGCTTGACCGGATCACGTGCAATACTGATAGCACCTGTACTGTCTGACAAAAGTGGAGTGGGTGTCGTAACAGAGACCCCAAAATCTGCAAGCAACCACCGTAACCAGATCACCTCAGCAGTCACCGAAGCCATAGCCCGCAACTCAGCCTCAACACTCGAACGGGAAACCGCTACCTGTTTCTTCGTCTTTCAAGCAACAAGCGAACCACCAAGAAACACACAGTAAACAGAAAATGAACGACGATCCGTAGGATCATTCGCCCACGTGGCATCCGAGTAGCACTGGAGCTGGAGAGAGCTAGAACGAGGGAAGAAAAGGCGACGAGTAATCGTGCCACGAAGATAACGAAGAACACGAAGGAGATGACTGTAGTGAACAGTGGTAGGAGCTGAGACAAACTGGCTCAGAATATAAACAGGATAAGAGATATCAGGACGGATGACAGCAAGATAAACGAGACTCCCAACAAAATAGCGATAATAAGTGGGATCGGGAAGAGGATCACCATCCGTAGGACGAAGCTTAACATGAAGCTCCATAGGAGTCTCAATGGTGTGCTCATCCGTAAGAGCAGCCCGAGCAAGAAGATCCCGAATATACTTTTCCTGAGAGATAGGAAACCCATCAGAAGTGGAGAAAACCTCAATCCCAAGAAAGTAGCGAAGAGGACCAAGATCAGTCATAAGAAACTGATCACGAAGACGAGCCTTGACAAAGGCAATACACTCAGGATCATCACCAGTAATGATCATATCATCAACATAGAGAAGGAGAAGAGTGCGTCCACGAGGAGAAGTGTGAACAAAAAGCGCTGGATCATGAGAACTAGGAGAGAAACCAGCAGCAGTCACCACAGAGGCAAAACGCTCAAACCAGGCACGAGGGGCCTGTTTCAGGCCATAAAGGGAACGTCGAAGACGACAAACCATCCCATCGGGAACATAATACCCAGGAGGAGGCTGCATATAAACCTCCTCACTCAACTTGCCATTAAGAAAAGCATTCTGAACATCAAGCTGGGACACAGACCAGCGTCGAACAGAAGCAACAACAAGAAGAGTACGCACAGTAGTCATATGGGCCACAGGAGCAAAGGTCTCATCATAGTCACGACCGTGTTCCTTCTGAAAACCACGAGCCACAAGACGCACTTTATAGCGCTCAAGAGATACATCAGAGCGGGTCTTAATTTTATAGACCCACTTACACGTGATAGGACGAACACCGGAAGGGGGAGAGACAAGATCCCATGTGCCAGTGCGCTCAAGCGCAGCGATCTCCTCAGCCATGGCAAGCTGCCATTCAGGATGACACGCGGCATCCCGATAAGAAGTTGGCTCGGAGACAACAGAGAGACCATACTGACTAGGGGAGTAACGGTCTGGAGCATGACGCTGAAGAACAGGCCGTGAGGAAGGAAGCTCATCCGCGGAAGATGACTCATCAGAAGAGTAGGAAGAAGGAGTCACGGAGGAAGGATCCGAAGCCGGAGACCGAGGAGAACTAGGGGAACTAGACGGAGGAGAGGATGACGCAGCAAAAGGAGGAGGCGCAGCAGAAGGAGGAGGTGGAGGAGAAGTGACAGCGGAAGGTGTATCAGGAAAAAGAAGAAAAGAGAGATCATCCGTTGGGTAAGTTCCAGAGGCGGGGCGAGGATAGAAAGGACGCGTCTCATCGAACGTGACATCACGAGAGATGCGCATACAACGACCAACGGGGTCCCAATAGCGATAGCCCTTATGCTCATCACTATAGCCAAGAAAAACACACTCAACAGACTGAGCGGTTAGTTTGGTGCGTTCACGAGGAGGAAGAAGGACATAGCAAACGCAACCAAATAAACGAAGAGTCGAGTAGTCTGGACAGGAGCCAGAGAGACGCTCGAGAGGAATGCCACCCTGAAGAGCAGCTGAAGGCTGGATATTAATGAGGTAAGTCGACGTAGCGACAGCCTCAACCCAGAAATGCGGCGGAAGAGAGGAAGCAATCATCATAGCGCGGGTAGTTTCAAGAATATGACGATGCTTATGCTCGGCGACACCATTTTGAGCATGGGCGCCGGGACACGAGAACTGAGCAAGGGTGCCCTGCTCAGCAAGGATGCCACGCAGGTGCTGGGAGATATACTCTCCTGCAGAGTCAGCATGAAATACACAAATAGGCGTGGAATACTGAGTACGAATCATGGCCACAAAGCGCTGATAAATAGCAAGCACCTCGCTGCGAGAGCGCATAAAAAATAACCAGGTGTACCGTGAAAAATCATCAATAAACAAAATATAGTATCGGTGGCCCCCTTTTGAAGCAAAAGGAGCTGGACCACACACATCTGAATGAAGTAAATCAAAAGGTCGTTGAGATACAGACACACTAGTAGGATAGGGAAGCTGAATCTGTTTACCTAACCTACAACCCTGACACGAATGTAACGACGACACATTTCCTGAGACAATCCCCAGAAGATCACGACGAACTAAAGATGATAAACAGGAGCCACAGAGATGACCCGGCCGATGATGCCACTGCTGAAACGAGTCAGTGACAGAAGCAGCAACCGCGGTAGAAGTGGAAGAAGAAGTGTCAGCGGAAGGAACGCGAAGCCAATCTAACTCCCATAGCCCCGGAGACTCAATGCTGCGAGGGCCAGCTCCAACCAGAGCCTGTGTACGACGGTCCTGAACAGCACAAGAATCAGCATCAAGAATGATACGACAACCAGAATCAGTAAGCTGACTAGCAGAGAAAAGATTCATCTTAAGGCTGGGAACATGAGAAACATCAGGAACAGAGAAGGAGGAAGTAGAAAGGGTGCCTCGACTGGAAACAGGAAGAGAGGTACCATCAGCCGTAATAACACGGACAGGAGAAATAAGAGAGCGAAGAGCAGAAAGAATAGAAGACGCAGAAGTCATATGAAAAGAAGATCCAGAATCCAGATACCACGGGGATGACGTACCTGACTGTGTAGAAGGTGATGGTCGCGCGGTGCCAGAAGAACTAGACACAGAACTAGCAGTACCCGACGAGGAGGAACCTGTAGCAGTGAGCAGACTACGAAGACCACGAATAATATCCTGATCAGACAGAGCACCAGCAGGGGGTCCAGAAGCACCAGCAGGAGGTCCAGAAGCAACCGCAGAAGATCCTGAAGAACCAGATTGCCGACGAGCAAGATACTGCTGACGTAAGCATGGATCCCTCGTCCAGCAACCAGAGATATCGTGGCCAGGCTTGCCACAGTGGGCGCAGGGAGGACGTGAACCACGAGGTTTCTGAGACTGACTCTGACCCTGGGCAGGTGGAGCAGAGAGTAGCGGCGGCGCTAGAGACCGCGACGACGCCGGTGGCATGGGGGGACCACGAGCAGCAAGAACAGAAGGAACCTCAAGAAGACCAGCACCACGAAGACGAGTCTCCTCAGCACGAAGCTCAGCCAGTACCTCAGAGAGCGGAACACGACCACGGGCAAGCAGCTGGGCACGACGCGGCTCAAACTCCTTGCGGAGCCGCGACAAGAACTCAAAGACACGCTGAAACTCCAGATCCGCGCGCATAATCAGACAGCAGGGACATGTGTTACACACCGCTGTACAAAGAGAGTCAAGCTGACGCCAAATAGCAGCACTCTGAGTATAGAAGTCATCAATAGTGGAATCACCCTGCTTAAGAGCATGCTCCTGACGAACCACAGACAGATAAAGAGCATCTTCAGACGGCTGATAGCGCTGACGAAGAAAAGCCCACTGAGCAGCAGCAGCAGCAGCAGTGGGAAGACCCATGAACTCAGCAGCATACTGAGGCAGAACACTGGAAGTGAGAACAGCAGCAGCACGAGCATCCTCATCTATCCACTGAGTGTAGTCAGCCAGATCCAGCCGGTAGGTCGCAGTAGCATCGGGGGCAAGGGCAACGGGTGGTGGTGCAATAGGCGCCGGAGGCAGAACGGGGCGCGGTGGACAGGAGACCTCACCAGAAAGCACACCCCAAAAACGAAGTCCGTGCATATGGACGCGCATGAAGGCAGCGAAATCAGGATAATTCGCGCCATCAAAAAGCACCGGGCAGCGAGGAATCGCAACATAGCCCGACGAGGAAGACATAGTTTTTTTTTTAACTAGAGCCGAACGAGAACCGGATCAGAACAGTGGGCGGCGGCCGGGGTGGGTCGGCAGCGGCGGCCGGCAGCGGGCGAGGGAGAGGGGCCGATGGCGACGGCGGCGACGGCCGGCAACGGGCGGCGGCTGGGCGGCGGCGGGGGCGACCTGCGGTGGCGGGACGAGGAGGCGGCGGCGGCGGGAGTGGTCGGCAACAGCGGGAGAGGAGGCGGCGGCGGGGGTGGCCGGCGACGGCGTGATGGCGGCGGCGACGGCCGGACGCGGTGGCGAGGAGCCGGGGCGGGCGGCGGCGACGGCGGCGAGAGAGAGGAGTGGCCGGCGGCAGCAGCGAGAGAAGAGAAAAGAAAAGCCTTACGGCTCTGATACCATGTTAGGGTAATAGATCTTGTATTACCAGAGGGCCAAAAGGCCAGAATATATAGTATATGTACAGATGCAAATATACAGGAAGCCCCTAACATATGGGGAAACTACAATATACAAATATACTCTAACACACAGTAGTAATACTAATACCAAACATGAGTGTCATATATAGCATATAAATCATGCAAAAAAACAGATGTAATATTTGCTCTAAATCACCATCCATCACTGAGTTAGTTGTGTTTTTAATGTCAAGGAGTCCACTTTGTCCTACGGGGTGTATCTTACCTCTATATCCTAGGTAATTTGTTTATGTGACACCATAGTTAATAATAAAAGAGAGCGATGTTGTATTTTAGAGCAAGTTCAATAATGTAGAATGCGGCCGGCTATAAAAAAATGGCATGTCATCTATAGCCAACCCTATAGACGACACATACAATAGTTAGTTACAAAAGTCTACTACTTAATCAATATTTGGCTCACATTTCACTCTCATAAAGCACTTAGGACCACGTGCTAGAGCTAGCTCTTGCATTAGAGCCCGCTTACCAATGGCGGAGCTTGGGCCAAGTAGTTGGGGGGCAAATGGACCAAGAAGACACTTTGGGCCACTGTTGGGGGGAAATGGGCTAAATATAGGCTATTTTTGATCAAATATGAAAATTTCTTGGGTTGGGGGCGGCTGCCCCCCTGGGCTATGCGCATAGCTCCGCCACTGCCGCTTACATTCTTTCTCCTCTTCTCTCTCCTCCACCTCATCAAAAATATAATATTTAAAGTCTTATAGCCAGCGGACTGTTTCTTATTGTACTTGCTCTTAGAGCAAGTTCATTAAGAGAGCCCATTGTTGGCTATATAGTCTAGCCATGTCATCTAGAGCCGTTATAAAGCCTAGTAGTACAATAAGTAGGCTATTAGACACTTCCTAAAAAAAGTAGGTTATTAGACTGGCTATAAGAGCAAGTTTAATAATATAGCCGATTGTTGGCTATAAGAAAGTAGCACGTCATCTATAGCTAGCTCTATAGTCAATATGTACAATAGTTGGTTACAAAAGTGTAATACTTAATCAATATGTCGTCCACATGTCACTCTCATAAACTGCATAGGAGCACGTGCTAGAGCTGACACTTAACTTACAACCCGCTTATATTTTCTCTCCTATTCGCTCTCCTCCACCTCACCTAAACTATATTATTTTAGTTCTTATAGCTAGCTTATTGTATCCTATTATTCTTGCTCTAAGATGGATTGTAATTAAGATATAATTGTTTAAAGCATGCATGCTATTGGCCCTAGGTTGCATGCATGCCATTTTTTCTAGGGAGTTGTGCTATAGTCGGGTGTAGGATAAGCACCCGCTTAGCCCTATTTATACCTTTCTCTCTCATCCACGTATGAATTGACATGTCAATTCCTATAGCCTACTGAGTAGACTTATTATATTTGTTCTTAGCTAAGCTATCTCTCCTGCATGCAACAAAAATTGGCTAGCCCAATCGTATGCATGCATGAGTCCCAAATAATTAAATGCATGAACATTTAATACACTCTTAAGAAATAGTACATTGGAGTGATCGTTTCTCAGAATATATCACTGGTATGGGTATGCCCAACAGGCGCCCAAGTACAACCTACCTGGTGCGGCTCGACGGAAGGCCCACTCGACAACGTGCCAAGGTCCATGATGTCCATGACGGTTCGAGTGGTACGAAGCCCATATGGACACGGACTCCAAGCGCACAAGACAAGAAAAGCTTAAAAACTAGAGTTCAAATCCAACTTGTATCCAACCCGTATTGGTACCCGAGACCTAGCCTCCCATATATAAAGGCTAGGAGGGTCCAACGAGAAGGACGACTCACACAATACACAATAGATCTAGAAGTCACAATAGATAATAGATCTACACCCCGACAACAGATCTAGATAACACCTGTAGCATACACATACGCCAGATCCGATATGCGCATCCACCATATCGGCGACCTTGTAATCCTTCGGATCATCATCAGTCAAGAGCACACAAGCAGGAGTAGGATTTTCCCTCCGGAGGCCCGAACCAGGGTAAACATCGTGTCCCGTGTTGCTTGTCTGTTCGGACGAGATCTCCAACGCATCCCTATTCCTCGAACCTAAGTCCATAACAATGGGCATAATGAGTTAACCCCTCGTCAATCACCGTTTGTGATAGCGCGCTAAGAAACGATCCACTGTGAAAGGCTTAAAAAGTGATAGGACGATGCTCTTCACTAGACACAAGTAAAAATGTGCAATCCTTAATTTATGTGTATTTTTTAATTATAAGTGTCTACCTTGTTCTTCCTTGCAAGTAATAATATTTTATCGAGAGGTTTTCAATTCAATGCAAGTACGAATATTCAGTAATATATAAGCATACATTGATCAACTGAAGAATCTCTTACGGAACAATATCGAGCTGTCCTACATCACACATAGTACTCTCAATTCTTGAATACATGTTTACTTTCTAAATTTGGACAACCTCCAATGTGCATATTTGACCAAGGCTACTTTGAATAAAAATCTGCAGTAGTTTTTTTATGTTTGTGACGGTGTAACATATACCCCGTAGTGAATTAATCAATGTTAGTAATTTCATAACGTAGAAAATTCATATGTTTTTATGTGTATTGTCTTTGTTAGTCGGGAGTAAAAAGCGGGAATCAAAATAGCAGCTTGAAATGGATGGTGCTATCGCGAACTAGACGTGGGAAGTCAACACTGTCGTTGCAGGAAGATAGGACATTGTCATAGGCGGTCCTAACGGTTTTCATATTCGATATTATATACCCTTGAAAATAATGGTAGCTTGAATTAAAGTAACTTTTAGTGAATGGAGAAGAGAAGCATTCGAACTTACTAATAATATGGTGAAGTTGATAGCAATGATCATGGTGAAAAATTTAGCGGGTTATTTTCCTAGAGTACCGACGCGAAGAGTAATATAAGGTGGTGCATTTTTTGTTCAACCAAGATCAATATTTGAACAAAGGAAATGCAACTATATATGTAAACGTGCAGTGCACGTGCAACTTATTAGTCTATATATAATGTATGCGCAAAAAATTATACTCTGAGCTGGTATATTGGTGTTATGACGTGCTAAATTGGTCCACTGATGACTGATATCCGAGCTGGTATATTGGTCTTATCAGCGGGGCATCATACATGGAGTGTCGTACTACTCCTGTATTTTGAGAAGCTCCCCCCGCCGAAAAGACGACCAAGTGGCATACTGGCAACTGTGGATCGAAAGCTCGAGGCCCTGACTTCCACTTTGATGATTCAGCTTGGAGTGTTTGCTTGAGGTGGTGTCATTTCTTCTCAAAGTTAGGAAGCATCTTTGCCAGTCATACAAGTATCGACTATCCAATCCAGGTACAGCTAGCTACTGATAGAATTTGATCAAAGCGCACTCACACCCAAACCCTGTTCTCTCTGTTGTACAAGTAAAATGTAGCTCAGGAGAAGTGCCAAAACCAAAATTGCAGCCAACGACCGATAACCACCCAGCAGGGGTTTGACTTGTGAACTGTGGACATCTGGTGTTCCACTAACCTTGAGTTCATCGATCACAATTGTTCAGCAGGTCAACGGTGGCTGTGGCTCCACTAACTTTGAGTCCATGCAACGAGATGTCACCGGGTCAGCGGTGCGTCTCGAACCTCTGCACGCTGACGGTAGGACGGTAGCTCAGCTAGCAAAGAAACGGAAAAGAAGAGCAAATCATCCACTTTAGTCTTTAGTTTGGCACGTGCAGAAGCGGCCGACCGAAACTCTCCTTTTTGTTTCGCGAACGACCGAGCGCACCTCGACCGTCCGTCGAGGGAATCAGTAACGTCCACGCCGATCGGAATCGCACGCTTGGTTATCGTGCGCTGAAATGCGCTGGTGTACTTACTTGACTTTTCTGTTGACCGTCCCACGCACGTCGGCACGTCACTTGCTTTATTCGGTCAATTCATCCAGTTTTCGGCATATTTAGGCATAATACGAATACAGAGCAATTGTCATAGTTCTGGACGAAATTAACCATAGTTTGGCATAAAATTAAACATAGTTCGGCGAATAATGAAAATAGAACATATTTCGGCATAGTTTGGTCATATTTATGCTAGACATCTATGTGTTTCCCCTGCGTATCCATAGGTGCTCAACCAGATCATCCTGCAGCTGTTGATGCACTACCGGGTCTCAAATCTCCTGACGCATGGCGATGAAGACATCGTAGGTTGGCGGTACCTGCTGATCAGGCTATGCAAGAGGTCCCTGTCTATTGTATCTCGTTCTGCTCGACCAAACTCACTGGATCCTTCCTCTCATCCTCAATGATCATGTTGTGCGAGGTCACACCACAGTTCATCACTTCCCACATCAGATCTTTCGACCAGATCATTGTAGGGAACCGGACAACTGCAAATCTCTGGTGGAGCACACCAAATGCCCGCTCCACGTCCTTCTTGCAAGCTTCCTGTTCCTTGGCATACTGAGCATGCTTGGGGAGTATCAGGTTTGAGATAGTCTTCACAAATATTGGCCATCTTGGATAGATGCCATCTGCAAGATAGTATCCCTTGTTATAGTGGTGCCCATTGATCTCAAAGTCCACAGGGGGAGCATGATCCTCAACAAGCTTGGCAAAGACATTTGAGGAGTTGAGAATATTGATGTCGTTGTTCGATTTTGCCATGCCAAAGAAGGAGTGCCAGATCCAAAGATCATGTGTAGAAACTGCTTCAAGTATCACATTGCAACCTCCTTTGTGGCCTTTGTACATCCCCTGCCATGCAAATGGACAGTTCTTCCAGTGCCAATGCCTGCAGTCTATGCTTCCAAGCATCCCAGGAATCCTCTTCTTTCATTGATTACGAGGATCCGAGCAATGTCTTCAATAGTGGGTGTTCTCAAGTACTGTGGCCCAAACACTGCAATCACCGCCTTGCAGAATCGGTACAAGCAATCGATGGCGGTGGACTCAGTCATGCGAAGATAGTCATCAACACTGTCACCTGGCGCTCCGTATACAAGCAACCTCATCGCCACTGTGCACTTCTGTAGTGAGGAAAACCCAACCATGCCGGTGCAGTCTTTCTTGCACACAAATAGGGGTCGAATTCTCGGACGGCGTGCATGATCTTGAGGAAGAGCTTTCGGCTCGTCCTGAAACGGCGTCGAAACACGGCCTCTTCGTGGATTGGCTCGTCGGCGAAGTAGTCGGCGTACAACATGCAGTAGCCCTCCGCCCTCTGCCTTGCTTTGCACTTCTAGTGACCCTTTGCCGAGCCTCCACGCTTCGGCGTTGCGGTCTGCATGTACAACCATGCTAGAGAGGCGAGGATTTGCACGTGCTCTACATCTTTGGCGGGTGTGACGTTCTCTTCCTCCAGCAACATGGCGAACAACTCTTCGTTATCGGAGTCCATGGTTGAACGGGCCAATCGTCGAACACTTGGCGGGCGAGGTGGTGGGAGCTAGAAGCATGGCCGAGCTACGGCGAAGGAGGGGCGGGAAAAGTGGCCTAGGCTGCAGGGGAAGTTGCGGCGGTGGCAGCGAACCTATCTACAGGCGCAAGTTCGGCTTGAACCGGCGGAGATTCGCCGACGCAAGCATGGCGACGAGGCAGCTAGGGGGAATCCTTCGCCGCGGGAGAGGCGACTGGTAGTGGGAAATGGGATGTCTCGCCGACATGGCTGGTCCACCCTCGTTTTTCTCTCCATTCAGCGTTCCTAGGTCGTTCCTGGTGCCTTGGGTTCGGCCTGGGAACGCCGGACCAATTTTGGGCCAAATCCGGACGAAACCGGTGTCCTGGGAACGCGACTGGGCGAAATTTTGACGTCCGGACGAAAAATAGGTCCTGGGAACGTGAGTGGAGATGCTCTTAGCCCTCACCAAATCTCAAATATTGTATGATCAATACAACACCACATGATTAGCCTAAACCTAGATAGCTATAGTTCGCCATCGGTTCCCACCATTTCCCCCGCCAATTTCTCCTGCCATTTTGTCCCGTCACCGGTTCCCGTTATTTTCTCCCACTGATTTCTCCCTCAACCGGTTCCCGCCATTTTCTCCTGCTGAATCTTTTGAGTGCTTTTATAAAACACCGACAACCAATATATTTTCATTCACCATTTTATCAGTCCATCTCTTTCACTTGATTTCACCATGAGTGTGCCTTGTTCGGACCTGACTACATGCCGAGGAAGATGAAAGATGCAAGGTTTCCACCGGGGGTGAGAGCGGAGAGGTGTTGGTGTGGACATGTTGCTAAGGTGAAGGAGAGCAAGGAATTCTCTGACAAGATGGGCATAAAGTTTTTCATGTGTCCCAACTATAACCAGAGTCGCCCCGTCAAGCTAGTTCATCGCACAAGAGGCCTCCGGTATGTTCCAAAAGGATGATGAATATGCATTTTTACGTCATTTCTTTTTCTTTTATTCATACCATTAATGTGATTGGAGTCTCCTTTGTCTCTCTGTAAGTGGTACCATTGGATTAACACGGCGCAACCAGCCTAGGCCCTGCAGAAGATTGTGGGTAGGTGCGTGCATGGGCTAGCTTTCACGCAGAGGAACGCGTTGAACCACGCAGGAGAAGAAGGGTCGAGAGAGAGAACTGAAAGAATTAAGAGCGGAACAAACTCGAAACCGTGAGCTGAACAGGAAGAGGAGGGAGGAAGAGGAGCGCATGGAAGAGGTGCCCAAGGGGACCCGTGCGGCCGAAAAGCAGAGATTAAGGGAAATGGCAGCTGAGGCGTAGGCAGCAGAAGAACGTGGGGAAAAGACCGGAAAGTACCCGCGCTGGACTCAGGACTACTAGATGTATGTCCCAGGAATGATGTATCTTCATTTTAGTTTTAGTGTCATGATGTATCTTAAATTCAGCACAAGTGTTGTGATGTACCCTAATTTTAGTTTTAATTTTGAGATGTATTCCGCATTTTTGACATAATGTATTTGTTCCCTCAAAATTCCCCCAAATTCTCCAGCAAAAGAGTTCCCGCCAAAAATTCCGCCAACTTCTTCCTGCTGATGACCCACAAGTATAGGGAGTGTATCGCAGTATTTTCGATAAGTAAGAGTGTCGAACCCAACGAGGAGCAGAAGGTGTTGACGAGTGGCTTGGAGTAGGAATTCTCTGTAAATACTTAGCAAACGGATTTTTAGGGGTTTTGATAATGCAGATAAATAAAGTGCGAGTAAATAAAAGACAATAATAATAAATGCAGCAAGTGGCCCAATCCTTTCTTTAGCAAAGGACAAGCCAGTTGTATTACTTAAGATGACCAAATATTCTCGAGGACACACGGGAATATCGCCAAGTGCTTTCGCTTCATATAGTTGATTAATCTTCTTTAGTTTGATAAGTGTTGTGTGGGTGAACATGTGCTAATGTACCGACCTTCCTAGGACTAATACATACTTGTGATTATATCCCTTGGAAGCATCCGCAAGTATAGTAAAGTAATTAAGATAGAAACCTAACCATAACTTTAAACTCTAAGATCCTAACATTCCTTGTGCAAAGGTTTCCTAACGGGGGTTCAGATTTCTGTCACTCCGGCAACCCCTACGATTAGTATCCAAATACACAATGCATTCCCCTAGACCCATATAGGTGAAGTGTCACGTGGTCGATGTTCACATGACACCACTAGAAGAATAACACCACAATTTAAATAACAAACTATTGAATCTTTCTCAATATAATTCCACTACTAACAACATGAGTTCTCCCATGTCCTCAAGAACTAAACGAACTACTCATAAGACATCATATGGATCAAGATCAGAGATGATATAATGAAAAGTAACAATCTGAACATAACAATAATTCAATGATTCCACTCAATATTATCAATTACAACAAGTAATCAATACTGCAAAAGTTTCCCCTAAAAACTATGCAAGATTCAACCCAATTGTTATAGCGGTATGGAGTGGTGATGATGGTGCTGGTGGAGATGATGGTGATGATGATCCCGATGAAGTCCATCTTGATAGTGGTGTTGATGACGATGATCTCCCCTCTCCGGGAAGGAATTCCCCCGGCAGAATTTTATCTGCCGAAGAGATCTTTCTCTGTCTGTAGTTTTCTACCCCGTAGAGGCGGTAGAATCTTTATGTGGTCGCCCCCTGATACGTCCATAACGTATATATAATTTTTGATGGTTTTATGCTAATAATATGCTTTTGACACTCCTTTTTGTATAAAGTTTATAATTTATTTGGACTAACCTACTAATAGTTGCAAAAGTGCACAATATTCTTGTTTTACACTTTGATGTGTAGGAATTACCAACAATACAAGTGGAAACCTTGTTGGAGTCAAATTGGGATTTTTTCAGAAATCTGTCTTGGAACTCTTTTTGAAGATGGTAACGTTTCGGGTCGAAGACAGCGTCAAACAGAAAACTATTCAACTACAAAGTTGTTGGAAATTTCACGACAAACATTCTGGACATAAAATTCAGCTGATTCCGTATTCGTACGGGCCCGCTATGCCTGATTTACTGCAGCCCAAGATGGGGTGACGGGAATCCGAGAAACTATATAAAGGAAGGAAACCTAATTCACCCAGGACACCTCCACCCATTGTTCTCTTTGAGTCTTGGAAGTTGTTACCTCTGTAGCAACCGCTCCTTATCCTTTTATTTCCATTTTTGTGCCAAGTATAACCTATAATAAGAGAGAAGTAAGACTTGGGAAAGTTGTTGTCCCGAAACAGAATTTTGTGCTTCACTGTAAAAAATCGTGAAAAATATTTGTACGTCGGATTGAGCTGTAATTTTCTGTGCTCATGACCCAGGTTTTTATCTAACTTTCGTTAGTTTAACACTTTTTGATTTGCGCAACAGAAGGTTTTCGAAAAAATCGGTTTTTACCTGCTGGTATGTTTTGACAGATTTCTGCCATTATTTGCGTTTGCCTCTTAATCTCTTTCTCTTTGAGTTCTCTTTGCACTTGAGCTTTTAGTGTTGGGTCCGCAGCATAGAAAACAAAAAAATTCCTACGATAAGAACTATACGCCAAGATCTATCTACTAGATACAGAGCAACGGGTGGACATACATCCATGGAGTACTTACCCTCAAAGACAACGAGTTTTGTTAACGAGTAGGAACTCGTGGTTGATGTAGTCGTACGCTTGCCGATCTCAAGATCGTGTGGAAGTCCGAGTGCCGCAAATCAGCAGCGCATCCGTCCTCGCACACACGTTCAAGCCACCGGACAACCTCCACCTCCTCGCTCCAGCGATCCAGCGGAAGCATCAACTCCTTCCAGACGAAATGCTACTGGGAACATGTATCTCGCTAATCCAAAACCATGGGGGAATAATTCTAGAGAGGGAGAGAGATCCTTCACAAGGAGGTGTAAGGATGAAGGAGGGAATGGGTGGCCTTTTATAGGAGGAGGGGGTGCCCCCTCTCTCCATGGCTGGCGCATGGGGGGGTGACCCCTCACCTCCCCCATTCATGTGGTGGTAACCCCTCCATATTAAAATGCCTCTTCACATTCCCTTTTAAAGTCTCCATTTTAAATGCATTAAATTTCTCCAAATTTAATGCTCTCTCATTTAATAAAACTCTTTTTATTAAATTTATTCAGAATTTTGTTAATTACTTTAATTAACGAACATTCACATATAGCCCCTTGCAATATTTCAATATCACATGCAGAACCACCTTCTGCAATTTCACCCGAAACAATTTTCGGTTTCTATTAAAACAATTCCTGCGCTTTGCAATTCTTTCATCTAAAACATATGTGCTCCAAAATGGTGTTCGGTAACTCTTAAGTGTGCCACCCTACGGTTCACGAATAATGCAGACACGATCGAGACCCTTCTCCGATCAATAATCAGCAGCGGGACCTGGAGATCCGTACTGACTCCTACACATTCAACGATGACTCCTGTGATCGTGAGAACCTTTAACGCTTGTAATTAAATCCCTTTGTCTCTCGATATATTACATGTCCGAGATTCGATCATCGGTATCTCCATACCTAGTTTGATCTCGTTACCGACATGCACTCTTTTCTTGTTCCCGTGATATAACATTCTAGTGATCACATCACTTGCTTGCAAGCTATCCTAATGTGATATCACCGAGAGGGCCTAGAGTATATCTATCCGTCATCTGGATTAACAAATTCCACTCTTGATCCATGAGCCTCAACATAACACCTTCGTAGTACTGAACCCATCTTTATAGTCACCCTGTTATGGTGTGACGTTTGATGTTATCAAGATACTCTTCCGGTGTTAGCAATTAACATGATCTCATGGTATAAGGATAAAGATTACTTCGTGTGATGTTATAGCAATATAAACATAATGACTTGATCGTAATGCTATACTTCGGATGAATGTTCATAACATCATTTCACAAATGTTGTGGCCTTGTTATTAACAACATCCAATGTCCATGATCAGGAAACCTTAATCATCTTGTTAATTAACAAGCTAGTCTATAAGAGAGGCATAACTAGGAACCCTTTTTGTTTATTAAACACACATGTATTGATGTTTACTATCAATACAATTATAGCATGCACAATAAACATCTATCATATACAAGGAATACATAATAACAACTTTATTATTGCCTCTCAGGGCATATTTCCTTCATTTAGAAGGAATTGCTACAGTAGCATGTGTTTTAATGAAAGTTATACTTGTGTTGAAACTGAACCTAAAGACTTATTATCTTGAATACACTAATGTTGCTAATGAAGATTATGTGAAGTTTTGTATGAAGGAAATTTTAAAGTGTGGGGAAGAACAATGTGATGAGATGAAGTATGGACAAAAGCTTAAGCTTGGGGATACCACCCGTGTCACCCCAAGAAATATTCAAAAATTACAAGCGTCAAAGCTTGGGGATTCCCAAGGCATCCCCTTCTTCATCAAGAAAAATCTCAGGGTTTTTTTCAAACACTTCATTTTTATTGTTTCATGCACAATTGCGTCGTTCTTGGAGCGTCTTTGTTTTTGTTTTTAGTTTTATTTTTTTTGGTTTGCTTAAAAAAATTGGTTGGACCCCTGCATTCATATGTGGTTTTAAATAAGTTGATTGGTGACTGGAAAAGAGTAGGAACCTTCATGCTTATAAGTGATACAAAAGGAGCTTGTTTAGACTGTGGCATAGACTTTATCATGTCATGTTTGATATTATTTTGACTTTATGCTTAGTGATTATTGTTGTAGTATGACTTGTTCCAAACAATTAAGATTGCTTAATGTGCCTTGAAAGGATCATGCGTTGTTTTAGCATTCAAAAGCATAATATTGAGGTATTCTCCTTTGATGCTTTATTTGGGTTGACTTGGCGCATGCTCACACCATGTTAAGACAATACCAAATCACCATAGCCTCTATGATCATTTAGTTTTTGTCTTGTAATATCACTTTATGCTTTAATTAATAATGTTTTGTCGCTTTGTATGATTATGGACATTATTGCTCTCTTAGTTGGTCGTTTCCAATCTTTTGCTAGCCTGCATACCAAGTATAAGTTCCACTCATGCATCCAACTCCAAATAAAACCAAGTTATTCCAAAGAGTCAACATACCTACCTATTAGCATTTGCTATTCAAAGTATATTCATGTTTTTATCTACCTTCCGAATGAAACTTGTTATGTGAAAATTAGTGATTAAAGCTCTCACGAACTTGATGGCACATTTTACTTTTCTTGCCCCTAATAAACTTGAACCATTGTGTTATCTATGTTGTATATGCTTGTACTTATACGTTGGGATTAGCAGAACCATGCTGTCATGGAAAACGCTTTCAACATTGCACTTGTACATTATACCTAGTTGATATCATGCTCTTTTGTTTATGGATGTCATCGGTGTGAAATGAAAGGGGAGCTTGTAAGTCCATAAATTTATGTATGTGTGTCAGAGAAATGTCTGGGCCGCTAGCCTAAGCCATGCCTAATCATGGTGGAAACTTGCAGCATCACCGTAGTGAGCAATCTATAAAGCATTCTTCTTATAAAAAAGAGATAGAGATTGAGAAAAACAAAAAAAAAGATCAGAAAAGAGGAAAGAGAGAAAAAACACCATTTTCCCATGGTAAATAAGAAGATTGCTGAGATGCTCATTGTATGCTTGCCTTGTCATTTTGATTATGGGATAGCTCATGTATCATGTGCAAGGGGTATCCCGTTGGCGGTTCTCTATGATACACATGTACTTACTATGACAAGAACTTACTGGTAACTAAACTTAAGTAGCATGAGGAATGGCCCTCGTATTCAAGGGACATGAGATTGTCAACTTATACTTTGTCAAGCATATACTCCATAGTTTGTTTACTTTAACCTTAATCACTTCAAGATGCTTATGATAGGGGCAATGAGAGCTGAAGGCTAATAAGTACCATAATTTTTGGAAGCTCTTTATGAGACTTGAATCTGTGCTTCCTTCTATGAAGGTCTTTTTTTTACTTTTATGTTGAGTCTCCATCTTCTACCTTTATGCACCTATTGAGAGAGCATAGTTGTCCCAAGACTTGTTGATTGATTCAAAACTTTGATATTGCTTGTTCTTAAATTATTTGTATCTAGTTACCCTTATGAACTTTGAAGGTGTCTTATGCATTTATGTTTTGCTATACCATGAGGGACAAGCTGAATACTACTCTTACTATGTTTTCTATATGTGAAACAAATAAACGTCTTTCGATGCATTGTAATTCATGATCTTTTGTTTGTACCTTTTCATGTTACAACATAGTTGCTATATTGTTAGAACTCTATCTTTTGTGTTCATGTTTAGAGTACCTTTGATCTCAACTATCAACGCTTTTACAATAATGATGATCAGGATTGTGTTGTCTGCATGTCACCTCAAAAATTATATTGTTTTTATCGTTTACCTACTCGAGGACGAGCAGGAACTAAGCTTGGGGATGTTGATACGTCCATAACGTATCTATAATTTTTGATGGTTTTATGCTAGTAATATGCTTTTGACACTCTTTTTTGTATAAAGTTTATGATTTATATGGACTAACCTACTAATAGTTGTAAAAGTGCACAATGTTCTTGTTTTACACTTTGATGTGTAGGAATTACCAAGAATACAAGTGGAAACCTCGTTGGAGTCAAATTGAGATTTTTCCAAAAATCTTTCTCAGAACTCTTTTTGAAGATGGTCACGTTTCGGGTCAAAGACGGCGTCAAACGGAAAACTCTTCAACTACAAAGTTATTGGAAATTTCGTGACAAATGTTCTGGACATAAAATTTAGCTGATTTCAATTCCGGACGGGCCCGCTAGACCCAATTTACTGCAGCCCAAGATGGGGTGACGAGAATCCAAAAAGCTATATAAAGGGAGGAAACCTAATTCGCCCAAGGCACCTCCATCCACGAATTTGCAGACACCAAAGCCATGTTTTTGCCTCCCCCATGGATCCCATCTCCATGGAGGAGGGCTCCCAAGAAGCCATGAAGGAAGGGGGCTAAGGGGCGGTGCTCTCCCGTGATACCGGCGGCGGGGATGGAGTCCCCCGCGCCGCTGTCGGCGTCGCCGCCTCACCATCTTCACCATCTTCACCGCCATCTCCATCACATAATCCTCCTAGTATGCAGTGGTTCATCCTCCCACACACCTCTGTATCGTCCTATGTAAACATGGTGTTTGATGCTATCTATATCTTCTTATAAAGTAGACCCCCACTAACTATTCTATCTTAACATGCAAGCTATCCACATCATCTACTTTAATAGCCACTTAAAAGTCCATGTCATCCCACTAACAATCATTTATAATAGTGTATTTTACATGCAAACTAATCCACGTCATCTATTTTCTTCCATCCAACTATTCACGTCACCAATTTATGTTCGTCAAATATATGATAATTTTATATCAATTTAATTTACGATTTCAACTAATTTGAATAAATTCAATATTTCTCTATAAATTCTTTTAGAAAACTTCAAGTTCTATACGTATACACCTTTTTATTTATACAATGTAGTTTTTTAAGAGATTTCCGCTGCAACGCGCGGGGTATTTTTCTAGTAAGTTATAATCCTATGATCTATGTCATGTTTGTGTAGTTTCTTTGTTTTTAGATTGAATGGTTGAACGTCTTTGGTTCATTAGAGTTGTATGTTGATATGGTACAATCCTTTGGTGTCCATTATATTTGTGCGCGCATGGATTAAACATCATAGGGTTTGTAATATGTGTAAAAGAAAGGGGGGAGTTCTGCCGGAGTGAAAGAAACCTGAGGACGCGAACCAGAACGTTACACGTATGGAAGTAAGAGGACCATTAAACTTAAGGCTATGATTAGTGAAACCTTAATACATTGTTAGTAGTTATAGATATTTGCTAACAATCCAATCATATTGTACATGTAATTTCAAGTAGTGCGTCGCATGTATATTTAGTCTCTTCCACATAGAAAATTGTATCGAAGACAATGAACCCGGTCTATTCGCTATTTAAAATTGGACAAAGCCACCACAATTACCACCACTATTCCACACTCATGGTTCTGTTAGTTTGTGTATTTTATTGCTGCAACAACTAGCTTTACTTTCTTGTTATTTATTATCATGCAAAGTTATCTCTAGTGCTTGTATTGCTGCTCTAGTTTTATTTTCTAGATAATGCAAACGTTTAGTATGTGTCGAGTTGTATTAGTGGTTGATAGAACTTGAGAGAATATTTATCCTACCTTTAGCTCCTCGTTGGATTCGACACTACTTATCAAAAAGGCTACAAACGATCTCTTATACTTATGGGTTATCATCGCCCCCAGGTGTTAGGGTTTCGAGGGGATAATATACGCCAAAGGGGGGAGCCAGGAGTGGGACAGGGTGGCAACACCACCTACTGGCACGGCCAAGGGTGTCCCGCTCCAGGGGTGGTGTGGGCCCCCTGTGGCCCATCTCCACTCCCCTTTCTGGCATCCTCCGTCTTCTGAAAAAATAGTATTTTCAATGTATTTTTCCGGATTTTCTGATCTTCGTGAATTTCGCTCCCAAAAAGCACCTTTTCCATCAGAATCTTGACTGCAGCGTTCCATGCTTCAAAAGTCACCAACCATGCAAAAACAGATGAAATAACATAATTATCATCTCTTAATATGAAATATATCAATGAATAATAGTAAATTATGATTATAGAATAGTGATGCAAAATGGACGTATCACCCGTTAGATTCTCCCATCATTTTTTCTCCGCTATTTTTTCCCGCCATTTCTTCTACGTTCACTCTATAAAACCCTCGTCTCCCTGAGATTTGTAAGCACATAAGCTTTTTTATCTCCTACAACTGTCTAGTTCTCCTTCTATTCGTAGGTTTGAGAAGTGGGAGTCTTGTGGGCTTTTATGTTTGGCTAGAGAGTTTTTGATAGACGAAGCTCCAATTACATGGGACACTCTCATTAGTAGTGACGTCTTTCTTAATGAGCTGGCTGAGAGATTATTTAGGTTTTACCGCCCTAAGAGGACTCCTGAGGGAATTCACAAAGAATTTCTCAGGTTGAATGCATTGTGGGAAGCGTTAAAGCTTCAGACCACCATACCGATGGAGTATTGGGTAGATAACACTTGCTACTGGATAGAGAGCGCAGGTGAGGAAGACGAAGATTCTCTCGTCATGTCGCCGTACGGCAAGAATCATGATCGTAGTTAACGACCATTCCATCCGAGATGTGTTGATTCCATGATGCAGGAATCGGCACGTCCTCTCCGTTGTCTTCTCTACCAGAATCATCAGAATCACCACTTTGGAGTATTGGGTAGATAGCACTTGGTACTGGATAGAGAGCGAAGGTGAGGAAGACGAAGATGATCTCTTCATGTCGCCGTACAACAAGAATCATGATCGTAGTTAATAGTCATTCCATCCGAGATGTGTTGATTCCATGATGCAGGAATCGGCACGTCCTCTCCGTTGTCTTCTCCATCAGAATCACCACTTTCACCATCCATGTAATCCTCCTCTTCCATCAAGTCCTGCATGTTTCCACCTTCCTCGGCCGCATCTGCCTCCCTACTATCGTCTCCTCCACCTCCTGCCTGACTGCTCTGCCCTGGTTCATAACCACCACCTCCTCCTCCTACCTGACTTCTCTGGTCTGATTCATAACCACCACCTCCAACATTGACATAGAGTATATCAGGTAACTGGATCTAGCACTATGGCCAGGATCGTATCTACCATCACCTCCAAACGGATCGATCTCCATGAGGACAAGAAGCACTAGTACGACATGGTTTACACTGTTATTTTCTAGAGCTAAACCATTGCTTAAAGGAAAGGAAAAGCCGGGAAAGACTCTACGCCAGCAAATTTAACCTTGGTTTCATCCGTTGTTGCGCCTCTGACTCCCAACCCCAAGCTATCATTGGTGTGGAGGATATTCCGTCTTCGTGCACTAAGGATATTGAGACTCAATCTAAAGACCTAGTGAACATTGGTATCTACAAGCCTCAAAATCCCGAAAAGGTTCGTCGTTGACTTTGTCCACAATGCTTGTATACTAACGGTGTAGCTTATACCCTAAACAACTTGTCAACCTTTTCTTCAACTGATGAACACTCCATGTTTGAGGAGCAGTCAAATCTAACACTGTATACTCAAACTCACTCAAATTAGCTCCATACCCATTTATTCGAATAGTACGAGGACCGTAGTAAAATAAGAACTTCACTAAATTGGACATCTCTGCTGAGATAAAAACATTTTAGAACTAATAAAAAATTAGCAACAATGCTTATAAACATATAAACAATTTATCTATATAAATAAAATGTACTGACTAATCGTCAAAAATACTAATTAAACAACCAGTCATATTTCCCCACTTATGAGCAATATAAATGTTATAATAAAATATACTGACCAACTACCGGAAATACTCACTAAACCACCAGACAAATTTTCCCACTAACCCACCTGCCAAATATTCTAATTGCCTACTAACCATAGTCGAGTAGCCACATAACCATATACAAAAACTTGATTATCGAGAGATTTGAGTTTACCCTTAAAGTGTGAGAAGCAACTGCGTACAGCGGTCTCGATTCACTAGACAAGCAGCACGATGCAGTTCATACAACCCAACACCAAACTCAACCGCACCACCACCATTGCCATTGCTTCAACGGCATACCACCACCATTTCTCCAAAAAACCACCACCAAATTGAATTTTGAGCTAACCCATCAGTAGATCGGGCTTCCCCTACTACTCTATCGCTTTTAGAATGAAGTTTTGCTCGAAAACTAGAGAATATCGGGGCAAAATAGGTGCCGGGAAGATGAACTCTCACGCTGGGAGAGAGAAAGAAGAATGTGGGAACAGGAGGAAGAAAGTAGAGGATCGGGGGCGACCGGCGAGGTCCTCGACTAGTCAGATGCACTCGACGCGCTCCTCGCCGAATGGTCGATTCGGTCTGGCCGTGACCGAGTGCGGCATTCGGCCAGCATGGCCACATGCCATCGGCGTGCTCCTCGCCGAATGAAGCTAAATCGGTGAGTAGGCCGATTGGCGCATTCGGCTAGGCCGAAGCAGACTATGTGCTGTAAATTTTTAAATTCGTACACTACTTCTTAAAAACATTAAAAATGTTAATTATTTTTAAAAAATCGCCCAACTCGGCACCATACGTCACTTTCTAGAGGAGTGGGACTAGTTTTGCACCAAATGCAGTATCCCTCTACTCAGCTTTGAAACAATTGGTACTCCCGCCGTACCAAATATTGTTCTAAGATTTTTTAGATTCACATCTAAACATGCTATACATTTAAATATAGACAAATACGACAACATTAATATGAATCGAAGCTAAAACTTGCTAGATACAACTGAATCAGACAAATGTGAGAATATTAAGTGGATCGAAAGGAGTAGTAAACTACCAACTCTCTCCGTCGACTTGGCTTTGTGACTACACGATTACACAACACTACCGGCTCATCTCTTATTCGAGTGTTTCTCTATGGACTAAGGCTGGTCCTAGTGGGAGTATCATAGCTAGTATCATGCATGCCATGTGGGTAAGAATCTGATGTGACACAACAATTAATAAAGAAAAAGATGGTTAGAGTATCATAGATAGATACCGTATCATAGGTAGATACCGTATCATAGCACGTAAAACTAGAAAATCCCAATGCAAATAAATCTTGTACACAATTTTGCATTGAGATTCTACAAATCATTAAATATAGTACTACTATAATACTCCCTCTGTTTAAGATTATTAGTCCTAAGGGCTAAATTGCTAATACCAAGACACTCCATAACTCTCTCTCATTAATCTATGAATGCACCAATAGTCTTACATGCATGAGAGAAGTGAAATAAAAAGGAGAACATGCATTGGACGAGAGAGACTAATAAATAAGACAACTCTTATAATCTCAAACAATATAAAAAAGCCCTTTGACCTATAATCGCAAACAGAGAAAGTACTACCATATGATATCATGCACTATAAAGATACTATTATACACTAGTATCATATGCATGATACTAGTAGTATGATACTACCGCTATGACCAGCCTAAGGGCTAAATGAATTCTTCCTAAGCAGAAGTAGATCTGTTGGGTCTCTCTAGAAACGTGGTTACCTATACCCTAAAAAATGTCTAGATAACTGTGAATCTGGTAAAATCAAAATCACTTATTTTTTGTTTGGAGTGAGTACAACTTTTGAAACCTCCTTTATACTACCCCTGTTTGGGATTATAGGTCCAGAGAGTTTTTTTATCTTGTTTAAGATTATAAGATCTATCTCATTTATTAGCCTCTCTAGTCCAATATAAGTTCTCCTTTTCCTTCTCTCGTGCATGTAAATCTATTGGTACATGCATAAATTAATGAGAGAGTAATAGAGTGTCTTCTTATTACTCCCAAACAGAGGTAGTACTATCGTATAATTTACTGGAATAAAAAAGTAGAGGATACTCCTCCCTCCCAAATTAGGATGCCTATTAGATTTTATCAAAGTCAAAGTTTATAAACTTTGACCAAGTACTAGGAAATATGCCCGTGCGTTGCAACGGGAGTACGTGGCCTAAATTTTTCCCAAAGTTGATCGGAAAACAAAATAGGTTTGCCTATTGTCAATTTAATTTAGTTTATACAGGCAACATCCTTTCATTCTTTCATTCATTTAAGCAAGACAAAAATATATAACTTCACACAAATGTAGTTCTATTTCCATTGCTGACAACAGTTGCCATGAATAAAGAATCTTCTACCATGAATAATGAATCTTCGATCACAACGGTGGTTAAAACTCTAAGAACGAGAATTACTTATGCTCAAAATTTCATTCTGAAATTTTCTAGCAAACGGTTATTGAAAAAATGTTCATCTAAAGTTAAAAAGTATAGAACGGACTCTTGAGTCTTAACGCTGCATTCCATACTAAATGGAACTGCATTGGATTATAGATTTGCAGGAGCAATGTTATAGCTTATTCAAAATATTAATGTTTCCAGGATACATGCTTCATGTGCTTAACTAACTATACCGATGCATCCTCCAGTATACTCAAAATTAAGAAAATATTGTTTGAAGTGCCTCTTTTGGTGACATCTTTGTGATGACTACTACTCAGGAAAGTCTGAACCGTAAGCTGGTCTTATTTCTTCCCTTCACTAATTGATTGTATATGTGTTCTTTTACATGAGAATGGAAACAAGGTAATCCTGTAAGCTTGGACTCACATAGACTCACGTTGTACTGACTAAAACTATGCATCAAACCCATTGAACAAATTCTGGGAGCCAATGTTCTGAGCAACAACTCTATTCACCTGCAACAAAATACACAAGGAAAAATGAAGTTCAGAATGGCATGCACCAATTATACTCTGTCAATGGCGAAATTGTTATCTACACACGTACGTCGAGGCACACCTCAACCGATTCATCGGAGGACACCGATACTGGCGTGACAGCCGCACTCTGTTCCTGCGCGTAATGGTTGCGGACAACAATGTCCAGCCCAAACCCAGCAGCTGGCAGAGGTTGCGTGTGCTGCATGACGCTCATCTGAACGCGGGACGGGTCGTGCAGCTGATACATTGCAAATGTATCTATAACTTTTGATGTTCCATGTTTGGTTTTATCCACTTTCTTGTGTTTTGTTCAAACTTTGGAGTATTTTTCATATGATTTCTTGGACTAACCTATTAACAAGAGTCATAGTGCCAGCTGCCTGTTTTCTGCTGTTTTTGGTTCCGGAAAAGTCAGACAATGAATATTCTCGGAATTGGACGGGACAAAAGCCAAAGTGCCTATTTTTCTGCAAGGGATCAAGTGCCAGAATATGAGACGGAGAAGGGCCAGGGAGCCACCACACCACCTGGCCGCGCGGTCAGGCCTGGACCGCGCCAGGGGGTGGTGTGGCCGCTCCCGGCACCCACTCGGCCTCTCCTTCCGCCTATAAGTTGCCCTCGGGACGAAAATCCTAAGTACCCGATTAAAAATCCACGAAAGAGTCTGTAGACGCCGTCATCTCCATCCCTAAATCGGGAGAGATCTAAAGCTCTTTCTGGCACCCTGCCGGAGAGGGGAATTCACCCTGGAGGCCTTCTTAATCACCATGCAAGCCTCCGGTGTGATGCGTGAGTAGTTCATCCTTGGACTACGGATCCATGTAGTAGCTAGATGGTTGCTTTCTCCTCCTTTGTGCTTTCATGTTTAGATCTTGTGAGCTCCGTTCATGATCAAGATCATCTATTTGTAATTCATACATGTTGTGTTTGCGGGGATCCGATAGATATTGAGATGCTATTTCAGATTGATTATTTAAGATCTTGCATGCTTTTCGTTGTTAGTAGCTATCTTGGCCAAGTAGATGCTAGCAACTCCAAGAGTTAGTATTTATGCTCGATAGTGGGTTCATGCCTCTGGTAATCTGGAGAAGTGACAGAAATCTCTAAGGTACTAGATGTGTTGTTGCTACTAGGGAGAAAACAACAATCCTTTGTTCATAGAACAATCATATTGTTTACTTTACA
Source organism: Avena sativa (assembly GCA_916181665.1). Classification (NCBI taxonomy): domain Eukaryota; kingdom Viridiplantae; phylum Streptophyta; class Magnoliopsida; order Poales; family Poaceae; genus Avena; species Avena sativa. The sequence goes on from OV702291.1 coordinate 203,171,231, forward strand.
CGCAGTTCGTAAAGCAATAATCTGTTGCTTGCAACTTAATACTGGAGGGGGTTCGGATGATAACCTGAAGGTGGATTATTAGTCATAGATGCAGTTGGATGGCGGTCTATATATTATGTTGTAATGCCCAATCAAGTCTCAGAGGAGTCAAGATGATTAGTATGTGCATGTATTGCTTTCTTGGTATTTGTCAATTGCCCTGCTGTAATTTGTTCACCCGGCATATTATTTATCTAAGGAGAGGCACCTCTAGTGAACTATGGATCCCGATCCTTTTACTTTACATACAATCTACAATCTTTTACTGCTTTGTGTTTATTTTCTGCAAACTATTACTTCCTTCCATTCGATATATTTAATCCTTTGTTTTCTGCAAAACACGGTGAGATTGACAACCTCATCGCAAGTTGGGGACAAAGTTCTATGGTTGTGTTGTGCAGGTCTCCACGTTGCTACTAGCACCGGTAGTGCGCTCTGCCAAAGCTCAGCTAGTAACACCTTTGGGGTGTTTCCTTGCTCCTACTGGTTCGATTGAACTTTGGTTTCATAACTGAGGGAAAACTTGCTGCTATATTCATCGTATCTTCCTCTTGGGGTTCCCAACGAGCTCTATGTCAAAAGTCGAGCGCATCAAGATTTTCTGGCGCCGTTGCCGGAGAACAAAGAAGAAGAAGCTCCCACGTCAACCACACGCCAGCAAAGATTTTCTGGCGCCGTTGTCGGGGAGTCAAGGACATCTTCACAAGGGGAGTCCCTCATAACCAATCTCTTTACTTTGTTGTTTTTGTTTTGCTTAGTTTTTCTTTTTCCTTTGTTTGCTTGTTTTGTTCTTCAAAAACACAAAAAAAAATAGTTTTACTAGTTTGCTTTCTTTATCAAAAACACACAAAAATTAGTTCCTTTCTTAAGTTGCCTTTATGACTAGCTCTGCTCCAATCACTATTTCATTATGGATAGCTCACTCAGTTTCCTATTCGGGAACAGTATTATGACTGTTAAGGTAATAGATGAACCACCGCCTGCTAGAACCTCCATGGAAGAAGAAATTGCTAAATCTGAAAGCTCATTAGATGAAAAAGAGGTAGAGAGTGATGGACAAAAGGAGGAAGAATGGATCTACCTATGCCTACCTTCTAATGAGAGTAACTCTTTATGCATTACATTATTTGATTGTCCCCCATGTTTATCAAAGGAGGGTGAATGTTATGTTCCCGAGGATTCTTTTGAAAATGTTTATAATAAAGCTATATTGCTTGTAGATCATGAAAAGCATGCCTTATGTGATATTTATATTGTTGAGTTTATTCATGAGGCTACTGAAAATTATTATGAGAGAGGAAAATATGATTGTAGAAGTTTTAATTGTACTGAAACACCTCTCTATGTGCTGAGAGTTTTGAAGTTACTTTTGTTTTATCTTTCTATGCCTGTCACTTTGTTCTTTGTGAATTTATTTGCTTACAAGCTTCCTATGCATAGGAAGTGGGTTAGACTTAAATGTGTTTTGAATTTGCTTCTTGATGCTCTCTTTTACTTCAATTCATATTTCCTATGAGAGCATCTTCTCAAATTTTCATGCCTAACTTAAAGGCGTTAAAGAAAAGTACTTGTTAGGAGATAACCCAAGAGTTTTAGATGAGTCTTGGAAGTTATTACCTCTGAAATAACCTCTCCTTATCCTTTTTATTTACTTTTTGTGCCAAGAATAACCTCTAATGATAGTGAAGTAATGATTGGAAAAGTTGCTGTCCCGAAACAGATTTTTGTGCTTCACCGTAAAAAATCCAGAGGGAGCTCTGTATGTCGGATTGAGCTATAATTTTTTGTGCTTCTGCCTCAAGTTGTTATATAACTTTCGTTAGTTCAATACTTTTTGATTCGAGTAACAGAAGGTCTTCGAAAAAATTCGTCTTTACCTGCTGGTCTGTTTTGACAGATTTCTGCCATTTTCTGCATTTGCTTCTTGTTAGTTCCTTCTTGAGTTCTTTTGGGGAATTGAGCTTTTTGAGGGAAGTGCTACAGTAGCTAGCGTTCTAATGGAAGTTTATTTGGTGTTATAACTGAACCTTGAGACTTATTTATCTTAAGTGCACTAATGTTGCTAATGAGATTGTGTGAAGTTTTGTATGAAGAAAAAATTTCAGGTGTATGGAAGGAACGAGTATATGAGATAAAAGATGGACTAAACTCAAGCTTGGGGATGTCACGCGTGTCATCCCAAGAAATATACAAGAAGTACAAGCGTCAAAGCTTGGGGATGACCAAGGCATCCCCCTTCTTCATCAATAAAAATTTCAGGTTTCTTCCAAACGCTTCATTTTTATTGTTTCATACACAGTTGTGTTTTTCTTGGAGCGTCTTCTTATTTATTTTTGTTTTGGTTTTTATTTTGCTTGGTTTGCTTAGTTTTCTGAATAATTTGGTTGGACCCCCTCTTTCACACTTTGGTTTGCGAATAGTTTGGTTTGGTTTGGAAAAGAGTAGGAAATTTCATACTTATGTGGTAAAAAGATCTCGTTTTTGACTGTGGCCTATGTTTTTTCATGCCATGCTTGATATTGTTTTGGCTTTATGCTTAGTATTCTTTGCTGTAGCATGACTTTTTATAAACAATTGAGATTGCTTAATGTGCCTTGGATGAATCATGCGTTGTTTTAGCATATTAAAGCATAGTATAGTGGTATTCTCTTTTGATGCTTTATTTGGGTTGACTTGGCACATGCTCACACCATGTTATGACTATCACAAGTCACTATATCCTTTATGATCCTTTAGTTTTTAACTTGTAGTATTACTTTATGCTTTGATCAATAATGTTTTGTCGCTCTGCATGATTATGGCCATTATTGCTCTCTTAGTTTGTCGCTCCCAGTCTTTTGCTAGCCTCCACAACCAAGTATGAGTTTCACTCATGCATCAAAGTCCCTAAACCAAGTTATTTCAAAGAGTCCACCATACCTACCTAATAGCTTATGCTATTCCAAGTATATTCATGATTTTGTTTACCTTCCTCTTTTTATGAGAAAACTAGTGATTAAAGCTCTCACGAACTTGATGGCACACCTTACTTTACTTGCCTTTAATAAACTTGAACCATTGTGTCTTCTATGTTATATATGCTTGCACTTATTTGTTGGGAATTAGTAGAACCATGCTTTCATGGGAAACGCTTTCAACATTGCACTTGGTACTTGTACCTAGTTGATATCATGCTCTTTTGTATATGGATGCCGTCGGTGTGAAATGAAAGGGGAGCTTGTAAGTCCATGGAGTTATGTATATGTGTTAGAGAAACGCCTGGGCCGCTGGTCTAATCGATGCTGACATGGTGGAAACCTGCAGCATAACCATAATGAGCTGTCTATGCAGCATTCTTCTTATAAAAAAAGAGTCCTATATTGAGAAAAAAAAGATACTATGAAAAGAGGAAAGAGAGAAAAAAGCACCATATTCCCATGGTAAATAAGAAGAATGCTGAGATGCTCGTTGTCTGCTTGCCTTGGCATTTTGATATAGGGATTCTTCCGTATCATCGGGCAAGGGGTATCCCATTGGCGGTTCTCAATGATACACATGTACTTACGATGACAAGAACTTACCGGTGACTAAACTTGAGTAGCATGAGGAGCATCCCTCGTATACAAGGGACATGAGATTTCCGACTTATACTTCGTCAAGCATGTACACCATAGTTTGTTCACTTTAACCTTAATCACTTCAAGATGCTTATGATAGGGGCAATGCGAGCTGAAAACTATTAAGTACCATAATTTTTGGAAGCTCTTTATGAGACTTGAATATTTCCTTTTACAAAAGGCCTTTCTTCCACCATTATATGAAGTCTCCACCTTCTAACTTTATGCACCTACTTTGAGAGCATCGTGGCCATTCTTACTTTTATGTGCATTGTTCCAAGACTAGTTGATTGATGCATAACTTGTTATTGCTTGTTTGAAACTATTGTATCTAGTCACTCTTATGAACTTTGAAGGTGTCCTATGCATTTATATTTGCTACTCTATTGAGGGACAAGCTGAATACTATTATGCTAAGTTTTCTTTATGTGGAACAAACAAACGTCTTACAAAGCATTGTTATTCATGAATCTTTTGTTTGTGTCTTTTCATGTTGCATCATAGTTTCTTTGCTTATTGCTAGAAGTTTGTTTTTCATGTTATGATTGAAGTACTATGATCCCAGCTTTGAATGTTTTGCAAGTACTTTGATCAAGTCTTTGATGGTGCATGTCACCTCAAAAATTATTTCTTTTTATCACTTACCTACTCGAGGACGAGCAGGAGTTAAGCTTGGGGATGTTGATACATTGCAAATGTATCTATAATTTTTGATGTTCTATGCTTGGTTTTATCCACTTTCTTGTGTTTTGTTCCAACTTTGGAGTACTTTTCATATTATTTCTTGGACTAACCTATTAACAAGAGACACAGTGCCAACTGCCTGTTTTCTGCTGTTTTTGGTTCTAGGAAAGTCAGAAAATGAATATTCTCAGAATTAGACGGGACAAAAGCCAAAGTGCCTATTTTTCCGGAAGGGATCAAGTGCCAGAATACGAGACGGAGAAGAGCCAGGGAGCCACCACACCACCTGGCCGTGCGGCCAGGCCTGGCCTGCTCCAGGGCATGGTGTGGCCGCTTTCGGCACCCCCTCGGCCTCTCCTTCCGCCTATAAGTTGCCCTCGGGACGAAAATCCTAAGTACCCGATCAAAAATCCACGAAAGAGTCTGTAGCCGCCGTCATTTCTATCCCTAGATCGGGAGAGATCTGAAGCTTTTCCCGGCACCCTGCCGAAGAGGGGAATTCACCCTGGAGGCCTTTTTCATCACCATGCAAGCCTCCGGTGTGATGCGTGAGTAGTTCATCCTTGGACTACGGATCCATGTAGTAGCTAGATGGTTGGTTTCTCCTCCTTTGTGCTTTCATGTTTAGATCTTGTGAGCTCCGTTCATGATCAAGATCATCTATTCATAATTTATACATGTTGTGTTTGCGGGGATCCGATGGATATTGAGATGCTATTTCAGATTGATTATTGATTCTATCATGTCTTTGTTATTTGAGATCTTGCATGTTTTCCATTGTTAGTAGCTATCTTGGCCAAGTAGATGCTAGCAACTCCAAGAGTTAGTATTTATGCTCGATAGTGGGTTCATGCCTCTGGTAATCTGGGGAAGTGACAGAAATCTCTAAGGTACTAGATGTGTTGTTGCTACTAGGGAGAAAACAACAATCCTTTGTTCATAGAACAATTGTATTGTTTATTTTACACGCAGTTCGTAAAGCAATAATCTGTTGCTTGCAACTTAATACTGGAGGGGGTTCGAATGATAACCTGAAGGTGGATTATTAGTCATAGATGCAGTTGGATGGCGGTCTATGTATTATGTTGTAATGCCCAATCAAATCTCAGAGGAGTCAAGATGATTAGTATGTGCATGTATTGCTTTCTCGGTGTTTGTCAATTGCCCCGCTATAATTTGTTCACCCAGCATGTTATTTATCTAAGGAGAGCCAGCTCTAGTGAACTATGGATCTCGGTCCTTTTACTTTACATACAATCTAAAATCTTTTACTGCTTTGTGTTTACTTTCTGCAAACTATTACTTCCTTCCATACGATACATTTAATCTTTTGTTTTCCGCAAAACACGGTGAGATTGACAACCTCATCGTAAGTTGGGGACAAAGTTCTGTGGTTGTGTTGTGTAGGTCTCCACGTTGCTACTAGCACCGGTAGTGCGCCCTGCCAAAGCTCAGCTAGTAACATCTTTGGGGTGTTTCCTTGCTCCTAATGGTTCGATTAAACCTTGGTTTCACAACTGAGGGAAAACTTGCTGCTATATTCATCATACCTTCCTCTTGAGGTTCCCAACGAGCTCTACGTCGAAAGTCGAGCGCATCAGCAGCCAATGCACCGGCTTCATCATGGTAGGGTTGCACGCTTGATGGTTTATCGCCTATCGCCGAAGAGGTCCTCCACGATGTTAAAGTTCACCACCGGGTTGGACGCCGCGATCTTCATAGACCAGTCCTGAGTCCCGACCCATTCGATCTCCACTTCTTCCCGCGAAGCATCGCCTCTCCTCTTACTCGCAGCAGCGCTCGACCTTGCCCATGGCCACTCTCTGCTTCATGGGTCCCCGCCGCTTCCTGCTCCTCCCACCGGTGATCTCCACAGCCACCCTCTGCTTCACGGGTCCGCGTTGGAAGACCGAGGGGTGTCGTCTCCCTCCTGGTCCTAACTATCTCTATGGGCGCCCGCACCAAGAGGATCTCATCCCCAGCTGCTCCTGCCCGCGACCTCTCTCCCCCGCTCGATTTCCCCTACCCCGCCTCCACTTCGCTGCAAGCTCTGCCACCGGCTTGGCCAGGCCCTCTCCACCAAAGTTCGAGACCAAGAATGTCCACGCCAGATGCTGCTGGGGCGGCGTGGGGCTGGATGGGCGCGCGACGATGCCGGCGAACAGATGTTTTAATGCAGGTGGGATATCCCTCAAATTACGGAGATTCGATTTTTTTGCCTGGCTACTTAATTGTGATCTGATCTTATGCCTGGCTACTTAATTATGATTTGGAGTGTGAAATCCCTCAAATCATGGAGATCCTTATTTGATCATGCGAGAGTTAATTACCGATTTTTTTATTAGGCGAGAGTTAATCATGCCTTACTTGATTAGGTGGGAGGGCAAATTGGTTATTTTTGAAGAAGTGTTGACGAAATCGGTTGACCGGAGGAAACAGAGGAAATTCGTGCTTTTTAAGTAGTAGAGATAGAGATATATGAAATAATATAAACAGCCACAACATAAACTCAATGTTATTAGAACCATAATGAAGTATATTTTCGTATTATATGTATTTTGTGTTTCAAAAGTTACTATATTTTTATATATAGTTGGCCAAATTTTATAAAAGTTGACTTTGACAAAAAAGGCATCTTAATTGGTAAGGAGTGAGTACTACGGAGGTTCCGTCGCCGTCTGGGCACCGGCAGCGAGCATGCGCACGTCCACCCGTGCAGCAGCTGGATAAGGACGAGGGCCACGTCGCACGTGGGTTTTGACTGGCGGTCAAGGTCCAGCGCCGACCGCCGACTGCGCCACTTGCCAGCATCGCGCGCAGAGACTTTTTCGTCCCGCGACGACGCTACCGTCAAATCCCGGGCCCGCCGCGACGTGACTCTGCTCGGTTTTCTCGCTGGCATCCGGCTCCTTTTATCGGGCCTCGTGCTCGATTCACTCCCCTTTCCACGGACATGCGGGGCCCACAGGCGGGTCTGTCTGCTGCTGGCGCCGCGGCCGAAGTGGGCACGCGTGTCACGTGGGAGCCGCAGCGAGCTGTTCAGACGCGTCCCGTCCCCAGTGCTTCCGTGTCGGGCCAGTGCATCTGTATCTGTGCATGCATGCGCAACAGCACCAGGATTACTGTGCATCTGAGCTTACGTCACCAGGAATAGGTTAGTTACTACTACTAGTACTTGAAATTTTCGTGGGGTGTCTATGAGTGAACTGACGATTTTATTTGGCTAGCTCTTTGATGGGACCGAAGACTGGAAACGAGACGAAAAGTCTATAACAGTGACCTCGGTCTACGGGTAACTTATTCTGGTTCCTCTCCTCCCGTTATTCCTTCTCCGTCGTTTTCAAGATTCCTTCAAGTTGCAAGTACTAGTCCAGTAGATCCCATGGCGATAAAAGTCACCGATTCCGCCCCTCTTTTCCAGCCGTCCCTTGACCGAGCCGCGCAAAGCGCAAAGCTAGCGGGTCACGGAGTCGCGCTCGCGCACGACTATCGGTCGACCGACCGACAGGCCCGACGTCGAAGGCAAGCAACGAGATTAAAGAGAACACGCGACTTCTCCTCCCACCATGCATGCACGAATGGAATCTGTGAGCATACATGCAGCGGCGCCGCATCGCGAGCGCGCCTCATGTCCAAGCCAAAGTTTTCTTCCTCGCATTAATGCAAGATTTAGATGGGGGGCAGCAAAGGGTTCCACGGTGGGGCCGCGCATGTCATGGGCGAAACTTTGTCTAGTCCAGCCCCGGTCGCACGACACGAGCCGAAATGCGGATTGCGGCGCCACACGGGTTCACATGTGCGCGAAAACCGTGCTTCCGCCCGACAGCCGGGCGCTACGATCTCTCGAGTATTTTAATTAATTGAGCCGAATAAAGGGAGCGTTGGTCGGACTCGGACCGGTGGATGTTTCTGACTAAGCTCGTCCTTCGTGTCGATCTCGCGTGAGCGCTCCTTCACTGCCAGTACACAGTAGTACACAGTAACACATGATTGCTCTAATTGACTTGGCCACGGAGACATTGTTACGACTTACGAGTAGTACGACCCAATTTTGTTCTCGGTAACAACCCTAGTCATGAAGCCCGAGTCGAGTCTTGTGCGTAACCATTCTTACTCATCTTATCCTGTGGGCAACTCTCCGTAGTAAACGTGACAACTATTCACTACTCCATCCGATCCAAATTAATTGACTCAAGTTTATCTATATGCGGATGTATCTAGCACTAAAATAAGTCTAGATACATCCGAATCTAGACAAATAGGAGTCAATTAATTTGGATCGGAGGGAGTAGTACAGTACTCCCTTGAATTTCTTCGTTTCTTGTCGGTACCAAGTCGGTCATCTCGCAGAACGAAAACAAGTGTACCAAGTCTACCTAAGAGCCTTTAGCACACATGCCGAAGATTCTCAAACACCAAAAGTACGTTTGTGAATTTATAAACCATAATACTCCCTCTATTTGAAAAAATAAGATGTCATAGTTTTTTTTCTTTTGTAAAACACATGTATCTGTAGATTTACTCATTTTGTTTACTGCGTGTTTAAGTTAGACCTCTCCAAGGCCTATGATCGGGTGGACTGGCATTTTTTTTGACTACAACAGTTCCTCTCTCGCGACCTGGCCGCCCCACGCGCGGGCGACTAGGTTGCACCCTGCGCGGGCGACCAGGCCGCACCCCCGTCTCCCCGTCCGAGCTCCCCTCCGCTCACCCCTCTTCCTCGCTGTCGTCGGCGTGTGCTGCAGGGCCTGGCCCGGGCGGCGCCGGCGGCCCCCGACCTTTCCTCCTCATCCGAGCCCCAACGTGGGTCTGAGCGTGGCTGAGGGTTGCTCTCAGGCGGCGGCGCTCCGGCGAGGCGGCGGGGCTTCTTGGTGGTGGGCTGGTTGGCAAGTGGGGCGGCGGGCTACTAGTTGGTAGCGTTGGCGGCGGAGCAGCTGACCTGAGTGGCCCGGCTGGCCCAGGTCTAGGCCCTTAGGGCCCGATCTAGGGCATGGCGGGTCGGGATGGGCTTGGCCTCGCCGCCTCCGATTGGCTTGACGAAGGGATCGTGACGAGGGTGGTGGTATTGTCACCGCGCCTGCTGCAGTTTGGCGTCGGGAGCTTCACGAACCCGTCCCGGTTCGGCCGGGCCTATGGTGCCGATCTTGAGGGAAGCAGCGGTGTGGCCTACGTGCAGCAGCGTGGCGGTGGGGACTTGATGACCCACAAGTATATGGGGTGTATCGCAGTATTTTCGATAGGTAAGACTGTCAAACCCAACGAGGAGCAGAAGGTGCTGGCTAGTGGTATGGATCAGAAATTCTCTGCAAATACTTAGCAAACGGATTTTTAGAGGGTTTTGATAAAGCAAGTAAACAAAGTACGAGTAAACAAAAAAACAGTAGGAATAAATGCAGCGAGTGGCCCAATCCTTTATGCAGCAAAGGACAAGCCGGTTGTATTTCTATAGATGACCAAACGTTCTCGAGGACAGATGGGAAGACTGTCAAGTGCTTTCGCTTCATATAGCTGATTAATCTTATCTAGCTTGCTAAGTGTTGTGTGGGTGAACCTGTGCTAATGTACCGTCCCATCCAAGACTAATACATACTTGTGATTATACCCCTTGCAAACATCCGTAAGTACAAGAAAGTAATTAACCACAGCTTTAAACTCTAAGACCCTTACGTCCCTTGTGCAATGGTTTCCTAACGGGGGTTCAGGTTTCTGTCACTCCGGCAACCCCTACGATTAGTAGCCAAATACATAATGCATTCCCCTAGGTCCATATAGGTGAAGTCATGTAGTCGACGTTCACATGACACCACTAGAAGAAGTACATCACAACTTAAATAATAATCTATTGAATCTTTCTCAACACAACTCTACTACTAACAACAAGACTTCTCCCATGTCCTCAAGAACAAAACGAACTACTCACAAGACATCATATGGATCATGATCAGAGATGGAATAATGATGTATAACAATCTGAATATAAACAATAATTCAACGGTTCACTCAATAGCATCAACTACAAAGAGTAATCAACACCGGGAAAGTTTCCCCTATGAACTATGCAAGATTCAACTCAATTGTTACAGCAATATGGAGATGGTGATGAGGGTGCTGATGGTGATGATGGTGGTGGTGATGATGATGATCCCGATGAAGTCTAGCTTGATGATGGTGTTGATGACGGCGATCTCCCCTCTCCGGGAAGGAATTCCCCCGGCAGAAATCTGTCTGCCGGAGAGATCTTTCTCTCTCGGTGTTTTCCGCCCCGTAGAGGCGGTAGAATCTTTCTGTGGTCGCTCCCCGAGTCTTAGGGTTTCGTGGGGATGATATACGCCAGAGGGGAGAGGCTGGAGTGGGCCAGGGCGGCCACACCACTCCCAGGCACGGCCTAGGCCTGCTCGCGCCATGGGGTGGTGTGGGCCCCCTGTGGCCCACCTCCACTCCATCTTCTGGCACCCTGAGTCTTCTAGAAAAATAGGATTTTCTGTATATTTTTCCGGATTTTCTGATCTTCGCGAATGTTGCCTCCAAACAGCACCTTTTCCATCAGAATCCTGACTGCAGCGGTCCATGCTCCAAAAGTCATCAACCATGCAAAAATAGATGAAATAACATAAATATCACCTCTCAATACGAAATATATCAATGAATAATAGTGAATTAAGACATAGAATAGTGATGCAAAATGGACGTATCAACTCCCTCCAAGCAAAACTGAGCTCAATAAACATGACCTCAGGTTTATGGAGTGAAGAGTCGATAAAAGAATACGGACAAGAAGCATCACATTCATCAAATACATAGATCATAATAGAAGACAACTCACTATTATATAACTCAACTTGCAATGAGTAAAGGAAACACAATAAAGATATATAAAGTGAATCATAATTGGTAATGGCAAACTTAGCTCTTGGTTGAAGAATAGTTGATAATTTGCTGGAGTTCACAAATAGCTGGCTTTTTCAATGATAGCTTTCAAAGTAGTAAACATCAAGATAAGAGCAATGTGCAAAGCAAGGAACATAAGACATGATTGAATAAATCATCATATGAATGAATGGAACACAACAACTCAAAATACTTGCTGAGATAGAGGGGAGTAGGTTTACTGACTCAACTACAAAGTAAAAGAAAGGCCCTTCAAAGAGGGAAGCAGGGATTGCAAGTCTCATAAAGAGCTCCTAAAAATTATGATACTTACTAGCTTTCAGCTCTCATTGCCCCTATCATAGGCATCTTTAGGTGATTAAGGTTAAAGTGACACAACTAAGAGGATATGCTTGACAAGTTATAAGTTGAAATCTCATGCCCCTTACTTATGAGTACCGATCCTCATGCTACTCAACTTCAGTCACGAGCAAGCTCTTGTCATTGTAAATACATGCGTATCATTGAGAACCGCCAACGGGGTACCCCTTGCACATGACACAAGAGCTATCCCATAATCAAAATGACAAGGCAAGCAGACAGTGAGCATCTCAGCGATCATTTTATTTGCTATTTGCATAGGTTTTTATTGAGGATGCTTCATAGAATGCTCAGTATAGTTATGCTGCAAGTTTCCACCATGATTAGGCATGACTTAGGCTAGCGGCCCAGGCGTTTCTCTAACACACATATAAACTCCATGATCTTACAAGTTCCACTTTTATTTCACACCGCCGGGATCCATAAGCAAAAGAACATGATATCAACTAGGTACAAGTACCAATGAAGTGTTGAAAGCGGTCCCCATGATACATGGTTCGGCTAACTTCAACTCATAAAGCGCAAGCATATATGCAACAAAGAAGGACCCAATGGTTCAAGTTTATTAAATGCAAGAAAGTAAAGTGTGCCATCAAGTTCGTGAGAGCTTTAATCACTAATTTTCACATAACAAGTTTAATTTGGGAGGTAGACAAAACAGGAATTTACTTGGAATAGCAATAATGCTATTAGGTAGGTATGGTGGACACAAATGGCAAAGGTTTTGGTTTAAAGGAGGTGGATGCATGAGAAGAATACCCTCTCAGTACAGGTTTTTTGGCTAGCAAGGCTGGGTAGCAAGTATAAGAGTTGAAGGAAACAAACAAACATACAAGTGATAAAGACAAACATGCAATCTTCCTTGGAAGCACAAAAGATTTTAACTAGAGAATACTAGACTTATGAGCAAATCAAGAAAGAAAGATGATGAAATTATTTTCCTCTAGAGTACTTCTATCTTTTTCTTTTCAACTCTCAAAAAGGTGTTGCTACTGACCAAGCCAGGTTTGCCAAAACCAACTAAATTAACTCAATGATCCCAAAGTGATACCAATACTAACAACAAGATCAATCATATAACCACGAATTGAAAACTAACAAAATCTATGCAAAAGAGTGAATGATAGAACTTCTCATTAATATTCCATAACGAAAACTCACACCAAGGGATACATATCTAACGAGAGAGGGGACACTTCCATAATGCAAACCATACTACAAAATAACTCCTCTATTCATGATATGACTATACTAATAAGGTAAAAAGATAGAAGATAGTGATATGATACCGCGGCACTCCCCCAAGCTTGGAACAAACCAAGGGGATGCCAAACCTGATGATGAATTAATCCTTCGGTGGTGGTGGTATCCTCTCATCTTCGTCCGTCTTCTAGGGTAAAGGCTTCCCATCAACAAAGGACATCGTGGTTTCCAACATCCTGAAACTTACAGCAGCACTTATGCGTTTAAATCTAGCCTCATACTCACAGTTTTGATTTTGAACGTCATAGAACTGTGCTTGCAGTTCGTTTGTTGTTTGGTGGAGTGAGAGGACTTCGTCTTTGAGTTCAGTAGTCTCCTTCTGGTGCTCGGTGATGAGTTCGGAACAAATCTTATGGATGATATCCACTTCGCGCTCCGCCATCTTCCTGTACCTATAGACTTCATGCTCCAGTGCTTCCATCCTGTCCTCCAGACTTCCTTCACCTTTAGGGCCTTGAAACTCTTTAATCCGGACCTCTCCACCTTCGAGCAACAACTCATTCGGATGAATCTTCAATTCTCTCATGTATGGGTTGATGATATCTTCTAAGGAATCTCCCTTGGATGATCCAGAGGAAGACATTGTGGCTCCAAATCTGGGATTCTACCTGGCAGAAACAGATCGAAACAAAAGCATGACGAAAACACGATATACGAACCTCGGAAGATCCGGGGGGTATATATTACGAAGTTTCTCCTCAAAAGGAAGGTACTGGGAGAAAACGAGTCAGAGGCGGGGTCCTGGGTGGCCTCACCACCTGGTGGCGCGGCCAGGGGTGGGCTCGCGCCATGGGGTGGTGTGGGCCACCCTAGCTCCGTTTCCGTCCCTTTTTCGCTTCGTAGCTTTCCTTATTGACTGAAAACTGCAAAAATATAGTTGGATTGTATTTTCGCGGAACTTTTCTTACCAGAACTGTTACCTAGTTGGAAACGGACTCTGCAGGTCTCTGAATTTGGTCCTCAATGAATTTCCCTGGAGTTATAACTTGAAAGGCATCAACATCTTCATTGTAAGAATCTCCAACAATATAGTGTTTGAGTCGCTGTCCATTCACTACTTGTGTAGTATTATCTTTTAGAGAAGAAATTTTTATTGCTCCTGAACGGTATACTTCTTCAATGATGAAAGGTACTTCCCATTTTGATAGTAGCTTACCTGCAAAAAACTGAGACGAGACCTATACAATAGAACTTTCTCACCAACATGAAATTCTCTCTTAAGTATTCGCTTGTCATGCCATCTTTTAACCTTTTCCTTAAAGAGCCTAGCATTCCCATAGGCTTCACTCCTCCATTCATCTAAAGAACTTAAGTCAAATAATCTTTTCTCACCAGCAAGCTTACAATCTCTATTTAGTTCTTTCACTGCCTAGTAAGCTTTGTGTTCTAACTCTAAGGGTAAGTGGCAAGCTTTCCCATAAACCATTTTATAAGGAGACATTCCCATAGGATTTTTATAAGAAGTTCTATAAGCCCATAAAGCATCATTCAATTTCTTAGCCCAGTTTTTTCTAGACCTATTAACAGTCTTTTGCAAGATAGATTTAATTTCTCTATTTGATAACTCTACTTGCCCGCTAGTTTGGGGGTGATAAGCTGAAGCAATTCTATGATTAACATCATATTTAGCGAGGGTCTTCCTAAAACCGCCATGAATGAAATGAGAACCCCCATCAGTCATGAGATACCTAAGCACTCCAAACCTAGGAAAGATAACGTCCTTAAGAATTTTTAGAGAGGTTTCCCCGTCAGCACTTTTCGTAGGAATGGCTTCTACCCACTTAGTAACATAAACGGCAACAAGAATATGAGTGTAACCCTTCGAAGGAGGGAAAGGACCCATAAAGTCGATTCCCCAACAATCAAAAGGTTCAATAACTAGAGAGTAGTTCATAGGCATTTCATTGCGTCTAGAAAAATATTACCAACACGCTGACATTCATCACAAGATAAAACAAATTTTCTTGCATCCTTAAAAAGGGTAGGCCAGTAGAAACCTGATTGTAGTACCTTTTGTGCAGTTCTATCTCCTGCATGATGTCCTCCATAGGCGTTACCATGACATTTACGCAATATCTCTTTTTGCTCATATTCTGGAACACATCTTCGCATAATACCACCAACTCCTTCTTTGTATAAATGTGGGTCATCCCAAAAATAATGCCTCAAATCATAAAAGAACTTTCTTATTTGCTGAGCTGTAAAAGTTGGAGGAAAATACTTGGAGACAATAAAGGTAGCATAATCAGCATACCAAGGGCTTCCTCGAGAGCTCACCCCTACTGCGGCTAACTGTTCATTTGGGAAACTATCATTAACAAGCATAGGATCAAAAGAGATGTTTTCTAAATGAGATAAATTATCAGCTACAGGATTTTCAGCACCCTTCCTATCTACTATGTGTAGATCAAACTCTTGTAAAAGC
Organism: Avena sativa; assembly: GCA_916181665.1. NCBI lineage: Eukaryota > Viridiplantae > Streptophyta > Magnoliopsida > Poales > Poaceae > Avena > Avena sativa. The sequence continues at coordinate 203,186,486 of OV702291.1, forward strand.
AATACCCATCTAATAAGCCTAGGCTTAGCGTCCTTCTTTGTCATAAGATATTTAATAGCAGCATGATCAGTATGAATGGTTACTTTTGAGTCCACAATATAGGGCCTAAGCTTATCACAGGCAAAAACAACAGCTAGAAATTCCTTTTCAGTAGTGGCATAATTCCTTTGAGCAGCGTCTAAAGTCTTACTAGCATAATGGATAACGTTTAACTTTTTATCAATACGTTTCCCAAGAACAGCCCCTACAGCAAAATCACTAGCATCACACATTATTTCAAAGGGTAAACTCCAATCAGGTGGTTGAACAATAGGGGTTGTAGTTAAAGCCTTCTTAAGAGTTTCAAAAGCTTCCCTATAATCATCATCAAAAATAAAAGGTACATCTTTTTGAAGAAGATTAGTGAGAGGCATTGATATCCTAGAGAAATCTTTAATAAACCTCCTATAGAAACCAGCATGACCAAGGATACTACGAATACCTTTGATGTCTTTTGGACATGGCATCTTCTCAATTGCCTCAACTTTAGCTCTATCAACTTCTATGCCTCTTTCAGAAACTTTATGCCCAAGAACAATCCCTTCATTAACCATGAAGTGGCATTTCTCCCAATTAAGAACAAGATTAGTTTCTTCACATCTCTGGAAAACTTTATCAAGGTTGTGCAGACAATTATCAAAAGAGGTTCCATAGACAGAAAAGTCATCCATGAACACTTCTACAATTTCCTCACAAAAGCCATGAAAGATAGCAAACATGCATCTTTGGAAAATAGCAGGAGCATTACATAAACCAAAAGGCATATGTCTATAAGCATAAGTTCCATAAGGGCAAGTAAAAGTAGTTTTTCTTGATCTTGTTGTTTAACAGCAATTTGAGAGAACCCAGAATAACCATCAAGAAAACAAAAATGGGTCTTTTTAGACAACCTTTCCAACATTTGATCAATAAAAGGAAGCGGGTAGTGATCTTTCTTAGTAACTTTATTGACTTTCCTAAAATCGATGCACATCCTATAGCCTACCACTATTCTTTGAGGAATAAGCTCATTATTATCATTAGGGACAACGGCAATACCTCCCTTTTTAGGAACACAATGAACAGGACTAACCCATTCACTATCAGCAATAGGGTAAATAATACCAGCATCAAGGAGTTTCAATACCTCATTCCTTACCACTTCCTTCATTCTAGGATTTAAATGTTGTTGGTGCTCCACTACTGGCTTCGCATCTGGTTCTATGTTGATAGAATGCTAACATATAGTAGGTGAAATCCCTTTTAAATTATCCAGAGTATACCCCATAGCTCCTCGATGTTTCCTCAAAACTTCCAATAGCCTTTCTTCCTCCTTCCCTGAAAATTTAGCGCTAACAATAACAGGATATATCTTTTTATCATCAATATAAGCATATTTAAAATCATTAGGGAGAGGTTTTAGATCGAAACCGGATCCTTTTTAGGTGGCATCGTGGTACCCAAGTCTTCTACAGGCAAGTCATGCTTAAGCATCATAGGTTGATCACGGAGAATCATGTCAATCTCGTTCCTTTCTTCCATGAAGATTTCACTTTCATGTTTTTCCATAAATTGCTGCAAAGCATTGTTAGGAGCAAGAGAAATAGAAGCAAGTTGTTCAACCCTAAAATCCTCATTATGGGTTTCCTCTTCGCAAGGTTCTTTAGCAAATTTCGAAAAATTAAACTCATAAGATTCCCCATCAAACTTAGTCAAGATTTTCTCCCTCTTGCAATCAATAATAGCTCCACAAGTACTCAAGAAAGGTCTACCAAAAATGATAGGATAAGTTTTACTAGCAGATGAACCAAGTACTAGAAAATCAGCAGGGTACTTAATCTTACCGCAAAGAACTTCCACATCTCGCACAATACCAATTGGAGAGATGGTCTCTCTATTAGCAAGGTGAATAACCACATCAATCTCTTCCAACTCGCAAGGACTGATCTCATGCATAATTTCTCTGTAAAGCTCATAAGGAATAGCACTGGAACTTGCACCAATATCACATAAACCATAATAGCAATGATCACCAATTCTAACAGAAAGCATAGGAACACTACCCTTTTTAGTTCTATTGGGATGTGAAACAATATTAGAAGCATCCTCACAAAAGACTATGTGCCCATCTTCTACGCTTTTAGTGACAAGGTCTTTCACAATTGCTACCACAGGTTCAATGTTTATTTGTTCATCAGGTTTTACAGTTCTTTTTTCACTTTTAGTGATTACATTAGTTATCATAGGATGGTCCTTTACCTTTTCGGGGAAGGGAATCTTCTCGATATAAGGTTCAGGTAAAATGGGGTCGATGATGCAATACTCAGCACTTCCAATAGGGGCATAGTCAACAATATCTTTGTAAGGTGCATGGTATTTGTTCCATCCCCTTTTTGGAATTTCAATATAGGAAGCAAAAGTTCTAAAGCAATTTGTAATAACTTGCAAATCAAGACCATAAAGATTACTAATATTTTGAAAGTCATCAGTTCCCATAAAAGATTCAATACATTCATAATCATAATTTATACCTGATTTTCTACCTTTGTCATTCTCCCAAGCTTCAGCATTGTCTTGAATACGATCTAGAAGGTCCCATTTAGCTTCTTCTTCCATACGAGTGAATGATCCAGCACAAGAAGCATCAAATAAATCTTTGTCATGTAGAGGGAGCCTTGCATAAAAGTTATTGATAATAATATTGTTGGGGAGCTCATGAATGGGACATTTGAGCATTAGTAACTTCAATCTCCCCCAAGCTTGAGCTGTACTCTCTCCATCAAGAGGCCAAAAGTTGTATATTTGATTCCGATCTTTATGAATCTCACTAGGAGGATAAAACTTTGAATAAAAGAGAGGCACTATTTCCTCCCATTCCAGAGCTTGACCATTCTTCAGCAGCTTATACCATTCCTTAGCTCTTCCTTTCAGTGATAATGAGAATAACTTCTTAACTTGATCTGTAGTAATACCTGCACACTTGAACAACCCGCATAATTCGTGTATAAAGAGTAAATGATCACCGGGATGGACAGTTCCATCCCCAACATAATAGTTATCCATAACACGATCAATAATTCTTGTAGGTATTTTAAAAACATCATTCTCAGCAGGTGGTGGCTTATCTACTACCTTAGCAATGGTAGTAGCATTACCAAATAAGAAACTTAGTGAATTATCCATAACGAAAATAAAGCAACTAGCAGAAGTAAACAATACTCACAGTAGAAGTTTCCTTTACCAGTTCCACTCTCCAATAGCGCTTCACTCCCTGGCAACAGCGCCAGAAAGTAGTCTTGATGACCCACAAGTATAGGGGGTGTATCGCAGTATTTTCGGTAAGTAAGAGTGTCGAACCCAACAAGGAGGAGAAGGTGCTGGCTAGTGGTATGGATCAGGAATTCTCTGCAAATACTTAGCAAACGGAGGGGTTTTTGATAAAGCAAGTAAACAAAATACGAGTAAACAAAAGACAGTAGGAATAAATGCAGCAAGTGGCCCAATCCTTTATGTAGCAAAGGACAAGCCGGTTGTATTTCTATAGATGATCAAACATTCTCGAGGACACATGGGAAGACTATCAAGTGCTTTCGCTTCATATAGCTGATTAATCTTCTCTAGCTTGCTAAGTGTTGTGTGGGTGAACCTGTGCTAATGTACCGTCCCATCCAAGACTAATACATACTTGTGATTATACCCCTTGCAAACATCCGTAAGTACAAGAAAGTAATTAAGGTAGAAACCTAACCACAACTTTAAACTCTAAGACCCTTACGTCCCTTTTGCAATGGTTTTCTAACGGGGGTTCAGGTTTCTGTCACTTCGGCAACCCCTACGATTAGTAGACAAATACACAATGCATTCCCCTAGGCCCATATAGGTGAAGTGTCATGTAGTCGACGTTCACATGACACCACTAGAAGAAGTACACCACAACTTAAATAGCAATCTATTGAATCTTTCTCAACACAACTCCACTAGTAACAACAAGACTTCTCCCATGTCCTCAAGAACAAAACGAACTACTCACAAGACATCATATGGATCATGATCAGAGATGGAATAATGATGTATAACAATCTGAACATAAACAATAATTCAACGGTTCACTCAATAGCATCAACTACAAAGAGTAATCAACACCGAGAAAGTTTCCCCTATGAACTATGCAAGATTCAACTCAATTGTTACATCAATATGGAGATGGTGATGATGGTGGTGATGATGATGATCCCGATGAAGTCCAGCTTGATGATGGTGTTGATGGTGACGATCTCCCCTCTCCGGGAAGGAATTCCCCCAGCAGAAATCTATCTGCCGGAGAGATCTTTCTCTCTCGGTGTTTTCCGCCCCGCAGAGGCGGTGGAATATTTCTGTGGTCGCTCCCCGAGTCTTAGGGTTTTGTGGGGATGATATACGCCAGAGGGGAGAGGCTGGAGTGAGCCAGGACGGCCACACCACTCCCAGGCGTGGCCTAGGCCTGCCCATGCCATGGGGTGGTGTGGGCCCCCTATGGCCCACCTCCACTCCATCTTCTGGCATCCTGAGTCTTCTAGAAAAATAGGATTTTCTGTATATTTTCCCGGATTTTCTGATCTTCGCGAATTTTGCCTCCAAACAGCACCTTTTCCATCAGAATCCTGACTGCAGCGGTCCATACTCGAAAAGTCATCAACCATGCAAAAATAGATGAAATAACATAAGTATCACCTCTCAATACGAAATATATCAATGAATAATAGTGAATTAAGACATAGAATAGTGATGCAAAATAGACGTATCAGGACTTTACAGACCCGTCCAGGGGCCAGCCGGGCTTGCGCGGCTTGGTTTGTCCCTGCTGTCGCGTCCGGTAAGCACCCGTCTCTGACGGTGGAGGATGTCCTCCAGGGGCTGCGCTACTACCGCCCTCCGGCTACAATGGCCTGGTGTGCTCCTTCCGCTGAGTACGGTTGGCTACCGCCTTAGGCGGTTGAGGCTGTTCCCTCCCGTGAGACGATGATATTGCTCTCCCTTGTCTATGGTTGTTTCGTTTTGATCCGGTCGGCCTCGCAGTGTTTGCCTTGGTGAGACGGTGATGGAGATTGCAAGACCGTGGTGGCGCATGTTGGTGGACGGCAAGTTGGTGGACTGCTTTGGATTGGCGAGCGGTGTGGTGTTTTGGGGGTCGGGAGAAATCCATGTCGACTAGCTTGGCACCGGCGCGGTGTACCCCTTCCCCACTCCCCTCCGTGTACCGGGAGAAATCCTAGGACCAGTCCGGGCAGCAGCAACGTCGTCGTCGCAGTCCTTCTTAAAGGTGTTGCTTGGTACACAGCAATTCCGAGGAAGGAGCATGGTGGGAATTCTCCGGAGGGCACAACGGTTGAGTATCATCATCGCTTTGTTGATCTGGCGTTGTTGGCATTTAGTTCTCTCTATTTCTCTTGTTTTCCTTTTGGGCATGCTTATGCTTTTTGCCCCAGTAATGAACTTGTTGTTGTGTCATGTGTTTGCTATATTAATATAGCGGGGCAAAAGTCTGATTCGAGGAAAATGGGTTTTTGCTCGACCTAGACGAGTTGGATCATGGCGTGTATCCGCTCTGGTTGCCTTGCTGTTAGGATCAATGGCACTACTCTCGAACAATTCACCCTGTCGAGAGGCCTAAGCCAAGGGGACCCACTCAGCCCGTACATGTTCTTACTGGTGGGGGAAGCCTTAACGTGCATCCTAAAAAACGAGGCTGTGAAGGGGAAAGTTACTCCCGTAAAAGTGGCAAAGAGAGCTCTAGGTATTGCCAACCTGCTCTTTGCGGACGATTGCCTCCTCTCCTTCAAAGCTTCTAAGGAGAAGGTGGAAGCCGTCACAAATGCCTTAAACCTCTTTCAGCGGTCCACCGGCCATCTCATTAGCACGAACAAATGCTCGGTACTGTTCAGCAATGCCTGCCCACAAAACACCCAGGAGGAGATCAAGACTTCTCTCAAAGTCACAAGTGTCACCTTCGACCAGAAATATTTGGGGCTTCCAGTGCTGGAAGGTCGAATGAAAGGGGAACAATTTCAACTGATCTTGGACAGATTCATAAAGAGACTAACAAACTGGGCAAAGAGGTTTTTGTCTCATGCAGCTAAAGATACCTTGATCAAAGCCATGGCTCGGGCTTTGCCAAGCTACATCATGAGCATTTTCAGGATGCCCTCGGACTTCTGCGAACAGTTTGAAAAACTCATTTGCGACTTTTGGTGGGGTGATGACAAGGACCATCAGAGAGTCCACCAGGCCCTCGTTAAGGGTGGGCTGAGATGCAGTGACTTCGGCCTCTTCAACCAGGCCCTCCTCGCTCGACAAGCCTGGCGTCTCCTACACAGACTTGATAGCCTCTGCGCGAGAATCCTGAAAGCTAAATACTTCCCTAACGGTAACATCCTAGACAACATCTTTACATCGAATCCGTCCCCGGTGTGGAAGGGTATTGAGTTTGGTATGGAACTTCTGAAGATGGGAATCATAAAAAGAGTTGGAAATGGCAGAGATATATAGATCGCTAGAGACAACTGGATCCCCAAGGCTTTTGGTCTAAAGGCAATTATTTTGAAGAAAAACTCACGCCAGTGCTGGGTCAACCAGCTCATGATCCTAGCTCCAATTCCTGGAATATCCCTCAGGTGCACGACCTCTTCAACCAGTATGATGTGGAAGCCATCATGAAAATCAAGATTCTAGAGATAGAAAACAAGGACTGCTTTGCGTGGCACTACGAGAGAAATGGATTTTTCACTGCCGGGAGCGCCTACCGTCTCGCCTTAAACCTCAAGCGGAGAAACAGGCGCATGAATATCTCGAGCAACCGCCTAAGTGGAGAAAGATCATTGTGGAATGCTATCTGGAAAGCCAAAGTACCTCCCATCTTCTCTATTAATGGAACCGGCAAGTCTTTTGCCGCATGTTTCAAAAACAAAGTACCTCCCAAGGTGCGTGTGTTTGGATGGAGGGTTGCTATACACACACTTGCAACAAAATGAATAAGTGGAGCGACACTGGAAACTAACAACACTTGCTCCATCTGTGGTAGAGATACCGAAGACGCACACCACACTATCATAGCGTGCACCAAGGCTTGTGCCCTTCGTCAGACCATCAGGAAGTTTTGGACGCCGCCTGAAGAAATTGAGTTCGAATATTCTAGGGTTGACTGGCTTCAGCAACTGCTCGATCACTCGGCGGAAAACATGAAACCTAAAATCCTGCTGCTGCTTTGGAGGGTCTGGTACCTGCGAAATAGCGCGATCCATTTGAAAGGCGAGGCCACGGTCGAAAGCTCAATAGCCTTCCTCCAGGCCTACCTCCGAGACAGCTTTGGTGGTGAGTTGAGTAGCGATCCTAAAGGAAAGAAGCCAATCACTGAGCTCCAAGCAACCTTGCCTACCATCCTCTGATCACCTGGACGCCTCCTCCATTGGGCTAGCTAAAACTGAATACTGACGGATCGCTGAAACAAAACTGTGACATTCTGGCTACCCGTACCATTCTACAGCGCTGCAATGATGCAGAGGAAGCTGAAGCTAGAGCTGCCATATAGGGCCTGAATCTCATTACCGACCGTAACAACGCGCGAGTGATCCTCGAGATGGGCTACACCAATGCGGTCGCTACCCTGAACTCTACCAACCATGACAATTCGAGACTATGGTATATCTACCAACGGACCAAGCAAATTCTTAAAGATTTCAAATGGTGCTCTATCAAGCATTCGAGAAGGGAGACGAATAGAGTCACCAATACTCTAGAGAAATTAGCATGTAATTCAGGTAAAGAGTTTAACTCTTCTATTCTTCCACTCACTATTAGAGAACTTGTACTTAGTGATTCAAAAACTGGCGCAAAACATGAATGAAAAAGTTCTCTTTCTCTAAAAAATAGATATATGCATTTCAAGAAAAAATCTAAAAGATCTTATAATTTAGAACTAACGGAATAGATACCGAAACTGCATAATTTTAAAAAAAGCTTCATGCCACATATTGACAAATGAGTTAGGGTCACTCCAACGGCCCTCGCAAAAAGACCAGGACCGTCAGAATCCGTCCGACTGGACACGGGCAAGGCCCAACGGTGCCCCACAATGCGACCGTGCTCCCACAGACCGGTTAGTTTTGCTGCAATCCCATCACAAATGTGGATTGGCTTTGTGGTTGCGCGGACAACCAGCACCTCCAGATCGCACACCCTTTCGTGCGGCCAGGAATATGATGTTCTTTGTGGATACTATGAGGAACTAATTGCCATGTATTATTTTGGATGAGAGCATCATATTCATCTTTCATGGCTGTGGCCCAATTAGGATCTTGGAGAGCTGATTTGTAAGATTTGGGAATAGAGGAAGAAGACAGAGATGCATTGAGATTTATACGATCTTTAGTGGGTAAATGAAAACCGGATTTTCCACGTGTGCGCATGGTATGATCATTAGTGAGAGCTAGGACGATAATGGCATGAGGAGGAGGGATGGATGATAATGTGGAATACGTGTCCGGCGCAACGGAAGAAGCGAACGTGGGAGTCGCTGGTGGAGACGGTGGCGGCAGGAACTCTGCCGCGGCAGAGTTTTCGGCAGTTTCGACAACCACGACAGAGGTGGCGGCAGGAAAAGGCGCGGCAGGATCGGCTGCCGCGACAGAGAATTCAGGCGTTTTTGCTGCCTCGGCAGGAGCGACGGCAGGAGGTGGCTGATGAAAGAAGAGAAAATTATTTGGACGAGGGGGACTAGTAGATGGTGCGGATATTTAAGGATCGAGAGACTGACGCTCAGAAAAGGGAAAAATATTTTCATCAAAAGTTACATGCCGAGACACATGGATGCGACCACTAACAAGATCTAGACAACGATAGCCTTTGTGTTCGTCGAAAAAACCTACATGGACGCACGAGATAGAACGGGGTGAAAGTTTGTTAGGAGAAGTAGAGTAGGAGTTAGGAAAATAAATACAGCCGAAGACACGAATGTCGGAGTAGTTTGGGTGAGAAAGAAATAAAGAGAAGTAGGGTGTGGTTTGAGGATTAACTTTAGATGGTCGGATATTAAGTAGATATATGGCCGTGTGGAGAGTTTCAACCCAGAACTTCGGAGACATAGAAGATTGAATAAGAAGGGTGCGAGTGATGTTATTAAGAGTGCGAAGAGAACGCTCGGCCTTGCCGTTTTGAGGAGAGGTATAGGGACAGGAAAAACGTAGAAGAATTCTATATTGGAGAAAGAAATTTTGGTTTTTAAAGTTGTCAAATTCACGACCATTATCGCATTGAATAAATCTTATAGGAAGGAAAAAGTGGACCGAGACATAGCGCTGAAAATTAAGAAAAATATTATGAATGTCGGATTTGTTGCATAAGGGAAAGATCCAAACATAGTGTGTAAAATCATCAAGAATAACAAGATAATACTTAAAACCAGAAATACTTTCTATTGGTGACGTCCATAGATCACAATGAAGTAACTCAAAAGGAAAAGTACTAGAGGATAGAGAGAAGCTAAAGAAGAGACGAACATGTTTGCCTAATTGACACGACTGGCAAATAGAAGAATTATGAGAATCTCTATTACAATGTATTGAAAATTCACTAAGAAGAGTAGATAACACATTATTATTGGGATGGCCGAGATGTTGGTGCCATAGATCAACAGAGGCCATAGACGATGGAGAGGCAGCGGCCAGAACACGATGGAGGGAATACAAATCACCGGAGCTATTGAACCGAGCGATCTCGACCTTGGTACGGTAATCCTTCACACACAAACCAAAGGGGACAAATTCGATAGAAACGTGATTGTCATTGGAGAATTGGCGAACAGAAATCAGATTTTTAATTACCGCAGGAGCTACAAGAACATCACGAAGAAGCAAAGGTTTGATTGGGGATTGGATTTGGGCTTGACCGACACAGTAAATAGGAATAGATGATCTGTCACCGATAGTAATAGATGGAAAATGTGACGGTGTGCAAGAAGACAACAAATTATTTGATACAGACATATGACTAGAAGCACCAGAATCGAAAATTCAATATGTACCTGAGTTTCCTTGTGTAGCAAAGTTGTTCATGGCTTGTAAAAAAGCAGCTTGGTCCCAGCTCGGAGTCGAAGTAGATGCTGGTGTAGACATGAGAGCTGGCGGGTGTGGCGGCATTGGCAGTAGGACCGACATCGGCGTATAGATAGAGCCACCATCATTGTACTGCGGCATATTGTACTATGGCATGTAGGGTGAGGTTGTAGCGCCATATGAAGCATAAGGAGCAGTGTTTTAGATTGTTGGCGTGTAGGCGGGGGTGGTGTGGTACGCGGTTGTTGGCTGTCACGGCGCGAGGACTGGAGCGCCGGTGTGAGGGCGGGCACCGGGCTGCCAGCCACCAGTGTAGGCAGGCGGGGCACCATAGGGCGTCGGGGCAGACCAGGGCATAGGCCACGTCTGGACTAGCCCCGTCCACGGATCAGGAGAAGGACGCCAGTCGAGGGGCGGTGGTGATGCGGTCGGTGGTGCAGACGGTGGAGCCAGAGCCGAGGGCGAGGCGGTGGTTTAGGGTTTCGACCCTGTAGTTGGGACTTGGACGCCAACCCGATGGTTGAGGAGGAGCCATTGGAGAAGGCGGCGGTGGCGGTGGTGGTGCAGGAGGTCGAGGAGCAGCAGTGAAAACCTGAGGACGGGAGTCCTTGTTGGTTTGGGCACGATCGACCCATTGCAGCATCGAGCGAACCTCGGCGAAGGAGGGACGCGGACGCATCATAGGGATGAAGGAGGCCTGTTTCTTGAACCGCTCGCTGAGGCCGAGGAGGACGTTGATTAGCTGCCGATCGTCGATCGGATCACCGAGTTCGCGAAGTTCATCCGCGATCGCCTTAAGGCGTTGGAAGTAGACACCTACGGGTGCATCACCTTGCACCGTGTTCCGAAGCTCGGTGTGGAGATTGTTGGCGCGAGCGTCGATGTTGTCCTGGAAGAGCTGACGAAGGCTGCCGATAGATCGGCGGCGGATGCACCATCACGGTGTACGAGATTGAAGATTTTTGTGGAGACTCGCATGTAGATCCATTGAATAATAGCGAGATCATCTTTGACCCATTGCGGATCGTGAGGTTGAGGGCGAGCGTCGTCGGCGACGTGAAAGCGGAGGTTGCATCGCCCGAGGTGGACGTCGAAGAGGTGACGCCAATAGTAGTAGTTGTGAGCAGCGAGGTCTAGGGTTACGAGTATGTAGGGCTAATATCGGATATGGTGTCGGTGAAGGAGATTGGAGGGGCTATTGGTGGAGGTGGAGCTAAAGTAGAGGTAGAGGTGGAGGGGGCCGTGGCCGCGGCGACCTTAGCGGTGACGATGGCGGCGCGCCGCTCGAAGTAGCCGGGCGGCGGGGTCGGCGGGTGAGCCATACCCTAGGATCGGAAGTCTGATATAATGTAGTATTGTATAGAATAATAATCGATGACAATATTGTGGCCATTACAAGAGATATATATGAGGGTCTAGGTGCACCGGCCTAGCCTTATAACAAACCGACTAGAACTCTTAAACCTAACAAGAGTTGTATTCTAACAATAATAATTATCCGCGAAGCAAATGCGGCCGTCAGTCAATAAAAGGGGCACCGATCATCACAGATTAAATACGCATCATCCGTGGTAAACAATGTGGATTCATCTGAACGTGACATTGACTCGTGTGGTGAGGTCTTCTTCCCGAAAGGCAGGCAGGCATGTTTGGTCAGATTTTTGGCCGGGCGACAACGAACGAATTCAAAAGAGAAGAGGTCGCCAGAAAAGAAAAGGATTGCTTGATTCGATTCTACTCTACAACACTAGACCTAAAGTGGATAAACAAATTGTTAACCAGCCAGCCAGCGACCTAATCAAGCTGCTAAAGGTTTCCTAACAAGGCTCCAAAAGAGTAGAGTCAAGCAATCTTTGGTGTCTCCCCCTTTGTCTCTCCCGAGCCTAAATCTAAACCTTTTTCTAATTTTCTCCCCGTGCATCTTGCGAGCATGTGGTGTACATCCTTGACCCGATCACGTACGTACCACACTCCCCGACGGACCCAGCGAAGACACCGCCAGCCGACATCCACCGCACCCCGTCTCCCACCCACCCGTTGAAAGGATCCCCTGGAAGGAAACGTCGCCGTGAAGTCGTCACCGATCCCTATCTCCTTCCCTGTCTGGCTCTCGATCTCGCGCGCGTGCACGCACCCTCCGGTCTCCTTCCTCCCCTCCTCCGGGTCCTTCCGTCCGCATGCTCGAATTCCATCCACGGCTCCGTTTGTTTATTCCTCCGTGACCAAGAAGAGGACAAGCGTGTGAGTTGCGATGTGATGCGGCCCGCCTCTTCGTCCTCCTCCTCTCTTCCTCTCTCTCCCTACGACCCGACCTTCCTACCTAGCTAGCTAGCGACTCCACTACTCCGTAGATTCACGTGCCTCGCTATATAACAGGACTCCTCCCCGGTCCATTCTCCTCTCACTCGAAAATAGTGTTCCTCCCTCCGGCGCTCCTCTTCTTCCTCCCTACTCATCAGATTGACTCGCAGAACAACAGCTACCGGACCAAGCTAGGCGTTTGGTGTTCAGCCAGCAGCGTTACCAATGGATCCATGGATCACCAGCCAGCCTTCCCTGAGCCTTGACCTGCACGTCGGCCTGCCGCCGATGGGCCACCACCACCGCTACCAGGCGGCGCCGCCGATGGTCGCGCTGGCCAAGCCCAAGATCCTCGCCGAGGAGAACTTCATGCCTCCCAAGAAGGACCCAGAGGTACGCACATACCACATCGATCGATTCAGAACGGCACGCAGCAAGAACCAACAACACCATGGTTCTTGCTCTGCCTGCTTTGTGAGTACATGTTCCGGATTATGAGCCAGGAGGACTGAACATTTTGGTTCTCTGTCTTTAGGTTGCGGTCCTTGAAACGGAGCTGCAGCGGGTCAGCGAGGAGAACCGGCGGCTGGGCGAGATGCTCAGGGAGGTGGCCTCCAAGTACGAGGCCCTGCAGGGCCAGTTCACGGACCTGGTCACGGCCCAGCAGGCCAACGCCGGCGGCAGCAACAACAACCACCCGTCCTCCGCATCGGAAGGCGGGTCGGTGTCGCCGTCCAGGAAGCGCAAGAGCGAGGACAGCCTCGGCACGCCGCCGCCCCCGCCGTCGTCGCACGCTCACCAGCACCACCACGCCTTCGGGGCGGCGGCGGACCAGGCGGAGTGCACGTCCGGCGAGCCGTGCAAGCGCATCCGGGAGGAGTGCAAGCCGGTGGTCTCCAAGCGCTACGTCCACGCCGACCCCTCCGACCTCAGCCTCGTGGTCAAGGACGGCTACCAGTGGCGCAAGTACGGCCAGAAGGTGACCAAGGATAACCCCTGCCCCAGGGCATACTTCCGGTGCTCCTTCGCGCCCGGGTGCCCCGTCAAGAAGAAGGTGCAGAGGAGCGCGGAGGACAAGACCATCCTCGTGGCCACGTACGAGGGCGAGCACAACCACAGCGCGCCGCCGCCGGCGCAGCCGCAGCAGCAGCACGACGGCAAGAACGCCGCCGCGAAGCCACCCCAGGCTCCCGTGCCGGCGCCTCACCACCCGCAGCCGCAGCAGCAGCAGCAGCAGCAGCCGAAGCAGGAAACTGTCGTCAGCGACGAGACGGCGGCCGCGGCGGCGTCGGAGCTGATGAGGCGGAACCTGGCGGAGCAGATGGCCATGACGCTGACGAGGGACCCCAGCTTCAAGGCGGCGCTCGTCACCGCGCTCTCCGGCCGGATCCTCGAGCTCTCGCCCAGCAGGGACGTAAACTAATCCCCCACGCTCTCTGTCCAGCGAACATCACACATTGCGGAAGACGTTGGGCCTGCTGATCAAATTTTCTTGGAGTGGCCGATTAGCTCGCCATTGCTGCCTGCCTCTACCTCCTTGAATTCTTGCAAAAAGAAAAAGCAAGAATTACGGAACGCTTGACCGGTCAGGATGGGGCCATCCCTCGGGACCGACCTGGTTCCGCTGCCACTGCTGTACATCGTGGCGGCAAGGGGAGGGAGGTGGATGATCAAATCGTTGTTGTTGTAACATGTACTCCGTAGGATACAAGTAGAAATTGTACAATTTTTCTTGTTATTAGTAGGGAAATATTTTATTCAGTAGAACTGGATTCAATGAAAAGAAATCGGATCACGGTAGTACGTCCATTGGCCAAGCGAATCTGCAATACAACGTCCACCTTCTTGAGTGGCTATAGCGAAGAGTAATCTCAGCGAGCAGTGAAGAAATGAAACTGAGTTTCGCGAGGCTGACATGCGGGCCACGTCTCTTGATTTTCTGAATGAAGAAAAAAGAACGTACACCGCTCTGCAGTCTTCTTGCGACTTTGCTAGCATGGGCCGTTCTTATCCAGAAAAGGTCCACGTAGGCAGTAGCTGTAGACTCTACTGGACCCAGTTCCCGCCAAAAATACGCCGAGAAGACGAGCACAGGGTCGGTCGTGTCCCACGTGCAAGCGACGGGGTTTATGTGTTGGCTACGGTCGCCGCGGGAGGCAGGGAAGCTGGGTGGAAACGGGAGCCCGGGCGGCGCTTCACGGAGTAGTCAAACACGTGCGGTCGGCGGGGTCCGCTTCGACGACGCTGCCGTAGGATCGCGACCACGCACTCTCTATACCGTCTTCGTGTACAATTTTCTTTTTCCGAATCCACTGATTCCATTAATAGTCATCAACATTTGTACTACAAAGTTCTAAAATTAATAAAAGTTACAAATATGTCCTGAGATCACGTACTAATGACTGCGGACACTAGCACGGGCCAAATACCGTCGTTGTCATCAACCCCCCCCCCCCCCCCCCCCTCCCCCCAATCATCGAAGCCGGTCAACCACTAGTAGTAGAGCTTGTTATAGTAGACAGACGAAAATTGTCGTATCCTAAAGGAGTATTGCTTCAGAGCAGCAACCATCGTCTAAGATGAGAACTGTAGATCGGAGGATATTGACCTCAGGCCACCAACAAATACGAAAAATGACCAGATCCCAAGAGATTGTGGAACACGTGATTTCGCGCGCCCCCCGCCAACTCAAGACACATGTGAAGAAGTTCATTCCAACTTCAAGATGTAGTCATCGTCGCACTATCTCGAAGAAGATACATAAAAAACAAGCTAAAAAGGTACTAGAACCCTCCAGCGAGAACCCGTGGTTCGTCACGCCTCCAAGGCTCCAAGGGGAAATTGGAGAAGGAGCGGAATGGCGACATCGCCGGCAAGGGGGATAGAACCTACATGGATCTAGAGACGTCGCCGCACGGTCGCCGGTCTCATGCTTCCGTTTCGCACCGATTGGACTACGTTTTCTTCCTTGGTTTACAATTTCGTTTCTTGTTTTTTTTCTTGTAGTGTCTTACATGTTGAGAGAAGTCAAATATCTAAAAGGGAGGTCAAGTATCGGGTCACTAGCCAACTTCTGGTACCTCTTGAAGAGGATTTGTCACTGACATGATCCAATGCGTCTTTTTCTTCAGATTTTGATACTACGACAAATAGGATCGACGGCGAGACTAGAACCCTTTCTTCTCAACAGAGGTAATTTCAAACAAGTTGTCTTCTATACTAAGTGACTAGGCTCGTAACCTGGTTGACATGCTCCCCCGTCAATATTATTTTATATGGTGCAATCTTGCACAATCGTGACGTAAAAGCTGTGAACGGAAAATGCTTGAACTGTTGTCACTAGTAGGGAAAACCTCACCGCTGGCGCACCCAAATCATCTATCACCAGCGAGTTGCGGTTCACCGGTGACCATATCGCCGGTGGTAATTCACTACAGCCGGCGAATTATACAATTTGCAGACAATAACTGCGCATACCACCAGCGAGTATCCCAATTCGTCGCGGATAATGTCCCCTAACACTGGCGCACAGCTCTTCTCTAGGGATAATAAAATTTGTTCGCCGACAATATTATGTATCAGAGAAAAAAATAATAAGAAATAGACAGAATAAATACAAGATAATGACAACAAAATACATATTAACATACAAAAAGTAGCAGTATCCACAAAATGTTCAATATAGCTAGGACATTGGTTCAACATTGGTTTATATAGCATTATCTTGAGTTCACTCATCTTCACCCTCGTCGGAAGAGTCAGGAGAAAGCAAGTGAAATAGATGATACCATAAGTATGACTGAGCAAAAACTAAATTCCCGTCCTTGCATGTCGTCGTACAAGATGAGGAGCATGTTCCATCCAGGGCCACTAAAATATGTCCGGCCTCCTCGTTGGTGATCCTAACCTGGTACGTTCTATCGAGATGATTATGATACGTCAAAGTGACACTAAACACGACAACCTTATCCATGCTTCTATGAAGATGGTCCATGAAGCCATGTCGTGCACTGCAAGGGATTGGCTGAGTAAAGTGATAGGATAGAACAATTAGTCGTGTTTTTCATTGAACATTTATATATATTTACATAGTCCACATGAATTTCAGAGAACACAGCGTCCTAACATTAAAGTTCGCAGGGTATGTAATGCCAACTATGTTGACCATAATTGCCGCACGCTTCTTCGCTATAATTTAATCTACATATATTGAGAAGAAAGTCACATAAAAAAGAATACATGTATAGAGTAAATGACATATAATACGATGGTATCAACTACATAACAATTGAAAATATGCCCTAGAGACAAATAATAATAAGGATTATTATCATATTTCATAAAGTTTATGATTAAGTTTTATATCATGCTACAACTGTATTAAAAGGAAACGTCAATACACGTGTGATATATAAACAACTAGGGGTTCCCGGTGAAACTCTAGTCACTGGTTCATTGGTCAACAGATGATAAAGGTTTCCTGATCATGTGGCATTTCTGCCAGTTCGAAATGGAGTCAGCTCATTCTGAGAATGAGATAATGAACCAATACCCAACCTAAACATCATGACCCAATCATGTCACGAACTTCAAGTTATGATGATTAGAATAGACCTCGTAGACTATTCCTTAGACCGTGAGGCTATATCAATCACTGTCTCCCGAGAATGCTTAGATAGCATCAAATGTCACTTGGTAATAGAGTGACAATAAAGATGTGTTCAGGTATTCAGAGGAACCGTAGAGGCAATATATGTCAAGAGCGGGATTTGTCCATCCGCGTGACGGAAAGATACTCGATGGCCCACTCGGAGAAGTTATATCCAATAGCTGCGCAGCGTGTGATTTGATCACAGGGATATCACTTGTCGAAACGTGTCAAGTAGCATTGTTCGATAACGAGATTGATCACGACATGGTGATGTCATTGATCAGATCTCGGGCAATGCAAGTATCGAGAGACAAAAGGAATAAGACGCGTCTGTCCCGGTTCAAACGATGAAAGATCTTCGTGGAATGCACAGGGGTCACATGGCCATCCAGGTCCCTCTGTCGATCATTGGTCCGGGAGTGTCCTGACCATGTCTGGAGTGTTCCCGAACCATGGGGTATCACGCTTAAGGGCTTGATGATGCTTAGAGAGTGTTTACAGGATCAGTAGAATCACCGAAGAATAGAAAGAGAGAAAACAAGAAGGGTTTCGGTAAGTCCGGAAGATGTCCGGAGTGGAGGTGTAAGGTGTTCCATAACCACGGAGATTGAATAATATGTGGATAAATGTTAAATATTGATTTAATAATTTATTCATAATTATTTAATAAAATAGAAATCAATTAAAGGTTAAAAAGGCTTAATGGGCCAATTCCAGAGGGAGAAGGGACCATGAGGGAAAGGCAAGAGGAGAGAGGAGGCAAGGGGGTGGCCGGTTGGGCCAAGCCCCTCCCGCACGGGGCCTACTAGGGCTGGCCGGCGGCGCCTCCCCCTCCCCCTCCTTTAGTCCCACTCCGGGACTTTGAGGGAGGTAGTACCTCCCCTCCCCTATATATAGTGGGGTATTTTGACCAGAAAATACACAACCAATATTCAATAAAGGTTTCCTCACTTTTGGGGAGACCTCCAATTGATATTCTCTCTCTCCTATGACCGTGGTCCCAAGTACGGACTGTGGGAACGAGAGACATCTTCAACGCAGAGTGCCGTCGTGCTACGGGATTCGACTCTAGGAGCTCTACTTCCGCAACTGCTGTTGGATCGGGGAAGCGGGAGTCATCGCCATGCACCAGATGCATGTAACTCCCCGGGAGGTGTCGCACTTGAGGCACTAGGAGTTGTTGGAGGCGCAGAAGCGCAAGGACTTCATCACGACCTTAAGGTCGGCTTCGGCTCGTCTACATCAACCATGCTCTCCTGAGCGTTGACAATGCTTTTCGGTCTTCAAGGGTAAGTTCGCAAAAAAACCCTCCCGTTACTGCATTACTAATAGATAGGTCCTGGCAGCATCAGGGGTTCAGGGGCGTAGGGTAAATTTTTATTGTTTTCATACGCGAACCCCTATAATAATTAGCTTACTGTTGGATAACATCATCAGGGGGCGTGTACATGTAGTAGATTACAGCTGCTTGATGAATGAGAAAGATCTTTATCTTGTTTCCGTATTTCATGTCATGCTCATTTAAGAAGTTACTTCTGTCGAGATCAGCATCTGACATCAAAGTGACCTCAAACACGACATCGTCAATGGTGTTTCTATGGAAATGGTCCATGAAGTCCCATCGCCAAGCGCAAGGGATTGACTGAGTAAAATAATAATAATACAACAAAGTCCATGGTTTATTTTTGATTCTATATAGATACATCCATGATACAGTGTATCTCAGAGCACATACCGTCCTAGCCTCAAACCCGACATGGAGCACTATGGGGAACTTCTTGTCTATACATCTCCCCAATGGTTGTGCACAGTTGTTCCTGAAAGAACATTTCATGATCTCTTATGTTTTGTGTGTTAGATAACAATACCGTGGAGTTTCTTATGTGTGCTAAGTGTTGCATGAAAGATTTTGGTGTTTGGGGGCCGGATTATCCACCCCCATCAAGGGACGGATAATCCGGCCTGACCATCTTGGCCAAGGGCTGGTCACGTGTGTGCTTCTGTCTGAGGGTGGATTTTCCCCCGGAAAATCCGAGTCTGGGGCAGATTTTTCCCCAGCCAGATAATCCGGCCATCTCTTAGGGCCAGATAATCTGCCCCCCAGGGAAAATTACCATAAAGGGAGCTTCAGCGCGTGCTTCTGTCTGGGGGCGGATTTCCCCCCGGATAATCCGTGGTTGGGGCGGATTTTCGCCTAGCCGGATAATCCGGTCCCCATGACAAGATGCCAAGGACCGGCCGGCGCGAGCTTCTATTCGGGGCGGATTTCCCCCTGGATAATCTGAGTCTGGGGCGGAGTATTCCCCAGGCCGAATAATCCGGCCCTCACTTGGGCCGGATAATCTGGCCCCAGAATGCTCCAACGGCTCCGTCTGGACAGGGGCTATAAGAGCCCCATCCACCCTTCCTATCAGAACTTTTGATTCACTCGAAAAAGTTTAGACCAGTTGCAAAAGCTCTCTCTCGAGATCTTCCACTTCAACCACCCGAAGGCTTCGATCTTTGAGGGAATTGAAGGAGGAGACATCATTCATCGTCATCATAAATCAAGCGCTTCAACTCCTCTCCATTCACTTGGAGAATCCCCGATCTAGTATTCTTGTTGATATCTAGATCTTGTGTTTCGTTATTGATGACAATTGTTCTCGTGGCAGCTTGTTGTCATTATGAGAGCCTCCAATTCGGTTGTGGAGTTGTGCCCCGCTAGTTGTGTAAATGCGTCGGTTCCCACCTCGAATGGTTCTAATAGTGGAAAGGCGGATCAGGCCTTTGGTGGCGAGATCCATCGGAGAACAGGGTGAGGCCTATTGTGGCGTGGTGGTCTTAGTACCGCCCACCCCTCCAACGTAGATGTACTTCCCTTAACAAGGAAGGAACTGCGGTAAAACAAATCCTGTGTCTCCACGTGATCCACTACGGTTTCCTCGTTCCTCACTTTTACTCGCTGATGGCTCAATGCACGGCGCCCAGAAAAGTGTTGATGGCTCGTGGTTGATGTAGAGCTCGTTGGGAACCCCAAGAGGAAGGTATGATGAGCACAGCAGCAAGTTTCCCTCAGTATGAAACCAAGGTTTAATCGAACCAGTAGGAGCAAGGAAACACCCCAAAGGTGTTACTAGCTGAGCTTTCGCAGGGCGCACTACCGGTGCTAGTAGCAACGTGGAGACCTGCACAACATAACCACAGAACTTTGTCCCCAACTAGCGATGAGGTTGTCAATCTCACCGTGTTCTGCGGAAAACAAAGGATTAAACGTATCGAATGGAAATAAGTAAAAGTTTGCAGAAAGTAAACACAAAGCAGAAACAATTTATAGATTGTATGTAAAAGACAAGGACCTGGATCCATAGTTCACTAGAGGTGGCTCTCCTTAAGATAGATAACATGCTGGGTGAACAAATTACAGCGGGGCAATTGACAAACACCGAGAAAGCAATACATGCATATACTAATCATCTTGACTCCTTTGAGACTTGATTGGGCATTACAACATAATACATAGACCGCCATCCAACTGCATCTATGACTAATAATCCACCTTCAGGTTATCATCCGAACCCCCTCCAGTATTAAGTTGCAAGCAACAAATTATTGCTTTACGAACTGCGTGTAAAGTAAACAATACGATTGTTCTATGAACAAAGGATTGTTGTTTTCTCCCTAGTAGCAACAGCACATCTAGTATCTTAGAGATTTCTGTCACTTCCCTAGATTACTAGAGGCATGAACCCACTATCGAGCATAAATACTAACTCTTGGAGTTGCTAGCATCTACTTGGCCAAGATAGCTACTAACAACGGAAAGCATGCAAGATCTCAAATAACAAATACATGATAGAATCAATAATCAATCTGAAATAGCATCTCAATATCCATCGGATCCCCGCAAACATAACATGTATGGATTACAAAAAGATAATCTTGATCATGAACGGAGCTCACAAGATCTAAACATGAAAGCACAAAGGAGGAGAAACCAGCCATCTAGCTACTACATGGATCCGTAGTCCAAGGATGAACTACTCACGCATCACACCGGAGGCTTGCATGGTGATGAAGAAGGCCTCCAGGGTGAATTCCCCTCTCCGGCAGGGTGCCGGGAAGAGCTTCAGATCCCTCCCGATCTAGGGATGGAGATGACGGTGACTATAGACTCTTTCGTGGATTTTTGATTGGGGACTTAGGGTTTTCGTCCCGAGGGCAATATATAGGCCGAAGGAGAGGCCGAGGGGGTGTCGGGAGCCACCACACCACCCCCTGGCGCGGGCCAGGTGGTGTGGCCTGCCCCTGGCCCCTCTCCGTCTCGTATTCTGGCACTTGATCCCTTCCGAAAAATAGGCACTTTGGCTTTTGTCCTGTCCAATTCCGAGAATATTCATTTTCTGACTTTCCTGGAACCAAAAACAACAGAAAACAGGCAGCTGGCACTGTGGCTCTTGTTAATAGGTTAGTCCAAGAAATCATATAAAAAGTACTCCAAATTTGGAACGAAACACAAGAAAGTGGATAAAACCAAGCATGGAACATCAAAAATTATAGATACATTTGCAACGTATCAACATCCCCAAGCTTAACTCCTGCTCGTCCTCGAGTAGGTAAGTGATAAAAAGAAATAATTTTTGAGGTGACATGCACCATCAAAGACTTGATCAAGGTATTTGCAAAACATTCAAAGCTGGGATCATAGTACTTCAATCATAACATGAAAGACAAAGTTCTAGCAATAAGGAAAGAAACTATGATGCAACATGAAAAGGCACAAACAAAAGAATCATGAATAACATGCTTTGCAAGACGTTTGTTTGTTTCACATAAAGAAAATATAGCATAATAGCATTCAGCTTGTCCCTCATAGAGTAGCAAATATAAATGCATAGGACACCTTCAAAGTTCATAAGAGTGACTAGATACAATAGTTTCAAACAAGCAATAACAAGTTATGCATCAATCAACTAGTCTTGGGACAATGCACATAGAACTAAGAATGGCCACTATGCTCTCAAAGTAGGTGCATAAAGATAGAAGGTGGAGACTCAATATAATGGTGGAAGAAAGGCCTTTTGTAAAAGGAAGTAGGGATTCAAGTCTCATAAAGAGCTTCCAAAAATTATGGTACTTATAGCTTTCAGCTCTCATTGCCCCTGTCATAAGCATCTTGAAGGTGATTAAGGTTAAAGTGACAAAACTAAGAGGATATGCTTGACAAGTTATAAACCGAAATCTCATGCCCCTTACTTACGAAGACCGATCCTCATGCTACTCAACTTCAGTCACGAGTAAGCTCTTGTCATTGTAAGTATATGTGTATCATTAAGAACCGCCAACGGGGTACCCCTTGCACATGATATGGGAGCTTTCCCATAATCAAAATGACAAGGCAAGCAGACAATGAGTATCTCAGCAATCTTTTTATTTGCTATTTGCATAGGTTTTTATTGAGGATGCTTCATAGAGTGCTCATTATGGTGATGCTGCAAGTTTCCACCATGATTAGGCATGGCTTGGGCTAGCGGCCCAGGCGTTTCTCTAACACACATACAAACTCCATGATCTTACAAGTTCCACTTTTACTTCACACCGCCGGGATCTGTAAGAAAAAGAACATGATATCAACGGGGTACAAAGTACAAGTGCAATGTTGAAAGCGTTCCCCATGAAACATGGAACTGCTAATTTCAACTTATAAAGAGCAAGCATATATGCAACAAAGAAGGACCCAATGGTTCAAGTTTATTCGAGGCAAAAAGTAAAGTGTGCCATCAAGTTCGTGAGAGCTTTAATCACTAGTTTTCTCATAACAAGTGGAAGGTAAACAAAAGCATGAATATACTTGGAATAGCATAAGCTAGTAGGTAGGTATGGTGGACTCTTTGGAATAACTTGGTTCAGGGAGTTGGATGCATGAGTGGAACTCATAATTGGTTGTGGAGGTTAGCAAAAGACTGGGAGCGACAAACTAAGAGAGCAATAATGGCCATAATCATGCAGAGCGACAAAACATCATTGATCAAAGCATAAAGTGATACTACAAGTTGAAAAATAAAGGATCATAAAGGCTATGGTGACTTGTGACAGTCATAACATGGTGTGAGCATGTGCCAAGTCAACCCAAATAAAGCATCAAAGGATAATACCACCGTACTATGCTTTAATATGCTAAAACAACGCATGATTCATCCAAGGCACATTAAGCAATCTCAATTGTTTATAACAAGTCATGCTACAGCAAACAATACTAAGCATAAAGCCAAAACAATATCAAGCATGGCATGACAAAGCATAGGCCACAGTCAAAAACAAGCTCTCTTTACCACTTAAGCATGGACTTTCCTACTCTTTTCCAATCCAAACCAAACTATTTGAAAACCAATGTATGAAAGAGGGGGTCCAACCAATTTATTCAGCAAACTAAGAAAACCAAGCAAACGAAAAATCAAAATGAAAACAAAAAAGACGATGCTCCAAGAAAAACACAACTGTGCATGAAACAATAAAAATGAAGCGTTTGGAAGAAACCTGGGATTTTTATTGATGAAGAAGGGGATGCCTTGGGCATCCCCAAGCTTTGATGCTTGTACTTCTTGGATATTTCTTGGGGTGACACGCGTGGAATCCCCAAGCTTGAGCTTTAGTCCATCCTTCATCTCATTACTCATTCCTTCCATACACCTGAAATTTTTTCTTCATACAAAACTTCACACAATCTTTATTAGCAACATTAGTGCACTCAAGATAAAAGGTCTTAAGGTTCAGTTCTAACACCAAATAAACTTCCATTAGAACACTAGCTACTGTAGCACTTCCCACAAAAATCTCAATTCCCCAAAAGAACTCAATAAGGAACCAACAAGAAGCAAATTCAGAAAATGGCAGAAATCTGTCAAAACAGACCAGCAGGTAAAGACGAATTTTTTCGAAGACCTTCTGTTGCTCTAATCAAAAAGTGTTCAACTAAAGAAAGTTATATAACAACCTGGGGAAGAAGCACAAACAATTACAGCTCAATCCGACATACAGAGCTCTCTCAGGAATTTTTACGATGAAGCATAAAAATCTGTTTCGGGACAGCAACTTTCCCAATCATTACTTCAATCTCATTAGAGGTTACTCTTGGCACAAAAAGCAAATAAAAAGGATAAGGAGAGGTTATTACAGAGGTAATAACTTCCAAGACTCATTTAAAACTCTTGGGTTATCTCCCAACAAGTACTTTTCTTTAACGCCTTTAAGTTAGGCATGGAAATTTGAGAAGATGCTCTCATAGGAAATATGAATTGAAGTAAAAGAGAGCATCAAGAAGCAAATTCAAAACACATTTAAGTCTAACCCACTTCCTATGCATAGGAATCTTGTAAGCAAATAAATGCACAAAGAACAAAGTGACAGGCATAGGAAGATAAAACAAAAGTAACTTCAAAACTTTTAGCACATAGAGAGGCGTTTCAGTACCATTAAAACTTTTACAATTATATTTTCCTCTCTCATAATAATTTTCAGTAGCCTCATGAATAAACTCAACAATATAACTATCACATAAGGCATGTTTTTCATGATCTACAAGCACTAGAGCTTTATTATAAACATTTTCAAAAGAATTTTCGCGAACATAACATTCACCCTCATTTGATAAGCATGGGGGACAATCAAATAATGTAAGCGATAAAGAGTTACTCTCATTAGAAGGTAGGCATGGGTAGATTCATTCTTCCTCCTTTTGTCCATCACTCTCCTCCTCTTTTTCATCTAATGAGCTTTCAGGTTCAGCAATTTCTTCTTCCATGGAGGTTCTAGCAGGTGGTGGTTCACCTATTACCTTAGCAGTCATAATACTGTTCCCAAATAGGAAACTGAGTGAGCTATCCATAATGAAATAGTGATTGGAGCAGAGCTAGTCATAAAGGCAACTTAAGAAAGGAACTAATTTTTTTTGCAATAAGAAAGCAAACTAGTAAAACTAATTTTTTGTGTTTTTGAAGAACAAAACAAGCAAACAAAGTAAAAAAGAAACAAAGCAAAACAAAAACAACAAAGTAAAGACATTGGTTATGAGGGACTCCCCTTGTGAAGATGTCCTTGACTCCCCGGCAACGGCGCCAGAAAAATGCTTGATGGCTCAATGCACGGCGCCCAGAAAAGTGTTGATGGCTCGTGGTTGATGTAGAGCTCGTTGGGAACCCCAAGAGGAAGGTATGATGAGCACAGCAGCAAGTTTCCCTCAGTATGAAACCAAGGTTTAATCGAACCAGTAGGAGCAAGGAAACACCCCAAAGGTGTTACTAGCTGAGCTTTGACAGGGCGCACTACCGGTGCTAGTAGCAACGTGGAGACCTGCACAACACAACCACAAAACTTTGTCTCCAACTTGCGATGAGGTTGTCAATCTCACCGTGTTATGCGGAAAACAAAGGATTAAACGTATCGAATGGAAATAAGTAAAATTTTGAAGAAAGTAAACACAAAGCAGAAACAGTTTATAGATTGTATGTAAAAGACAAGGACCGGGATCCATAGTTCACTAGAGGTGGCTCTCCTTAGATAGATAACATGTTGGGTGAACAAATTACAGCGGGGCAATTGACAAACACCGAGAAAGCAATACATGCATATACTAATCATCTTGACTCCTTTGAGACTTTATTGGGCATTACAACATAATACATAGACCGCCATCCAACTGCATCTATGACTAATAATCCACCTTCAGGTTATCATCCGAACCCCCTCCAGTATTAAGTTGCAAGCAACAAATTATTGCTTGATGAACTGCGTGTAAAGTAAATAATACGATTGTTCTATGAATAAAGGATTGTTGTTTTCTCCCTAGTAGCAACAGCACATCTAGTACCTTAGAGATTTCTGTCACTTCCCTAGATTACCAGAGGCATGAACCCACTATCGAGCATAAATACTAACTCTTGGAGTTGCTAGCATCTACTTGGCCAAGATAGCTACTAACAACGGAAAGCATGCAAGATCTCAAAAAACAAAGACATGATAGAATCAATAATCAATCTGAAATAGCATCTCAATATCCATCGGATCCCCGCAAACACAACATGTATGGATTACAAAAAGATGATCTTGATCATGAACGAAGCTCACAAGATCTAAACATGAAAGCACAAAGGAGGAGAAACCAGCCATCTAGCTACTACATGGATCCGTAGTCCAAGGATGAACTACTCACGCATCACACCGGAGGCTTGCATGGTGATGAAGAAGGCCTCTAGGGTGAATTCCCCTCTCCGGCAGGGTGCCGGGAAGAGCTTCAAATCCCTCCCGATCTAGGGATGGAGATGACGGCGGCTACAGACTCTTTCGTGGATTTTTGATTGGGGACTTAGGGTTTTCATCCTGAGGGCAATATATAGGCGGAAGGAGAGGCCGAGGGGGTGCCGGGAGCCACCACACCACCCCCTTGCGCGGGCTAGGCCTAGCCGCGCGGCCAGGTGGAGTGGTGGCCCCCAGGCTCTTCTCCGTCTCGTATTCTGGCACTTGATCCCTTCCGGAAAAATAGGCACTTTGGCTTTTATCCCGTCCAATTCCGAGAATATTCATTTTCTGACTTTCCTGGAACCAAAAACAGCAGAAAACAGGCAGCTGGCACTATGGCTCTTGTTAATAGGTTAGTCCAAGAAATCATATGAAAAGTACTCCAAAGTTGGAACAAAACACAAGAAAGTGGATAAAACCAAGCATGGAACATCAAAAATTATAGATACATTTGCAATGTATCACTCGCCTTCACTCGCTAGTAGTTAGGTGTGCATATAGGGAAATTCTACATAGTCGCATATCTAGATAATTTACCGTTTGTGTCAAGCCTAAAATTGAAAAAGCATTAAAATTTGAAGTAGCACCTATTCACCATTTCAGTTGCACAATTGATCCATTCTATATTTATCAAGCAAGAAGACGCATAGTGACATGGTCATACCCTATAGGTACTCGAGTTTGGCATATATGGTCCAGATACGGTAGAAGCCCACGGCGTTGCTGATGGCTCAATGCACGACGCCTAGAAAAGTGTTGGTGCGTGGTTGATGTAGAGCTCGTTGGGAACCCCAAGAGGAAGGTATGATGAGCACAGCAGCAAGTTTCCCTCAGTATGAAACCAAGGTTTAATCGAACCAGTAGGAGCAAGGAAACACCCCAAAGGTGTTACTAGCTGAGCTTTGGCAGGGCGCACTACCGGTGCTAGTAGCAACATGGAGACCTACACAACACAACCATAGAACTTTGTCCCCAACTTGCGATGAGGTTGTCAATCACACCGTGTTTTGCGGAAACAAAGGATTAAACGTATCGAATGGAAAGAAGTAATAGTTTGCAGAAATTAAACATAAAGCAGTAGACAGTTTATAGATTGTATGTAAAAGACAAGGACCGGGATCCATAGTTCACTAGAGGTGGCTCTCCTTGATAGATAACATGCTGGGTGAACAAATTACAGCGGGGCAATTGACAAACATCGAGAAAGCAATACATGCATATACTAATCATCTTGACTCCTTTGAGACTTGATTGGGCATTACAACATAATACATAGACCGCCATCCAACTGCATCTATGACTAATAATCCACCTTTAGGTTATCATCCGAACCCCCTCCAGTATTAAGTTGCAAGCAACAGATTATTGCTTTACGAACTGCGTGTAAAGTAAACAATACGATTGTTCTATGAACAAAGGATTGTTGTTTTCTCCCTAGTAGCAACAACACATCTAGTACCTTAGAGATTTCTGTCACTTCCCTAGATTACCAGAGGCATGAACCCACTATCGAGTATAAATACTAACTCTTGGAGTTGCTAGCATCTACTTCGCCAAGATAGCTACTAACAACGGAAAGCATGCAAGATCACAAATAACAAAGACATGATAGAATCAATAATCAATCTGAAATAGCATCTCAATATCCATCGGATCCCCGCAAACACAACATGTATGGATTACAAATAGATGATCTTGATCATGAAGGGAGCTCACAACATCTAAACATGAAAGCACAAAGGAGGAGACCCAGCCATCTAGCTACTACATGGATCTGTAGTCCAAGGATGAACTACTCACGCATCACACCGGAGGCTTGCATGGTGATGAAGAAGGCCTCTAGGGTGAATTCCCCTCTCCGGCAGGGTGCCGGGAAGAGCTTCAGATCCCTCCCGATCTAGGGATGGAGATGACGGCGGCTACAGACTCTTTCGTGGATTTTTGATCAGGCCCTTAGGGTTTTTGTCCCGACGGAAATATATAGGCGGAAGGGGAGACCGAGGGGGTGCCAGGGGCCACCACACCACCCCCTGGCGCGGGCCAAGCCTGGCCGCACGGCCAGGTGGTGTGGCCGGCCTCTGGCCCCTCTCCGAAATACGTATTTTGGCACTTGATGACTTCCGGAAAAATAGGCACTTTGGCTTTTGTCCCGTCCAATTCCAAGAATATTCATTTTCTGACTTTCCTGGGACCAAAAACAGCAGAAAACAGGCAGCTGGCACTATGACTCTTGTTAATAGGTTAGTCCAAGAAATCATATGAAAAGTACTCCAAAGTTGGAACAAAACACAAGAAAGTGGATAAAACCAAGCATGGAACATCAAAAATTATAGATACATTTGCAATGTATCAAGATCCCCAAGCTTAACTCCTGCTCGTCCTCGAGTAGGTAAGTGATAAAAAGAAAGAATAATTTTTGAGCTGACATGCACCATCAAAGACTTTATCAAAGTATTTGTAAAACATTCAAAGTTGGGATCATAGTACTTCAATCATAACATGAAAGACAAAGTTCTAGCAATAAGCAAAGAAACTATGATGCAACATGAAAAGGCACAAACAAAAGATTCATGAATAACAATGCTTTGCAAGACGTTTGTTTGTTTCACATAAAGAAAACATAGCATACTAGTATTCATCTTGTCCCTCAATAGAGTAGCAAATATAAATGCATAGGACACCTTCAAAGTTCATAAGAGTGACTAGATACAAATAGTTTAAAACAAGCGATATCAAGTTATGCATCAATCAACTAGTCTTGGGACAATGCACATAAAACTAAGAATGGCCACTACGCTCTCAAAGTAGGTGCATAAAGGTAGAAGATGGAGACTCAATATAATGGTGGAAGAAAGGCCTTTGTAAAAGGAAGTAGCGATTCAAGTCTCATAAGGAGCTTCCAAAAATTATGGTACTTATAGCTTTCAGCTCTCATTGCCCCTATCATAAGCATCTTGAAGTGATTAAAGTTAAAGTGAACAAACTATGGTGTACATGCTTGACGAAGTATAAGTCGGAAATCTCATGTCCCTTGTATACGAGGGTCGCTCCTCATGCTACTCAAGTTTAGTCACCGGTAAGTTCATGTAATTCTAAGTACATGTGTATCATAGAGAACCGCCAACGGGGTACCCCTTGCCCGATGATACGGAAGAATCCCCATATCAAAATGACAAGACAAGCAGACAACGAGCATCTCAACATTCTTCTTATTTACCATGGGAATATGGTGCTTTTTTTCTCTCTTTCCTCTTTTCATAATCTCATGTTTTCTCTTTTCTCTTTTTTTTCTCAATATAGGACTCTCTTTTTTTATAAGAAGAATGCTTCATAGACAGCTCATTATGGTTACGCTGTAGGTTTCCACCATGTCAGCATGGATTAGACCAGTGATACATTGCAAATGTATCTATAATTTTTGATGTTCCATGCTTGGTTTTATCCACTTTCTTGTGTTTTGTTCCAACTTTGGAGTACTTTTCATATGATTTCTTGGACTAACCTATTAACAAGAGCCACAGTGCCAGCTGCCTGTTTTCTGCTGTTTTTGGTTCCAGGAAAGTCACAAAATGAATATTCTCGGAATTGGACGGGACAAAGCCAAAGTGCCTATTTTTCTAGAAGGGATCAAGTGCCAGAATACGAGACGGAGAAGGGCCTGGGGGCCACCACACCACCTGGCCGTGCGGCCAGGCCTGGCCCGCGCCAGGGGGTGGTGTGGCCGCTCCCGGCACCCCCTCGGCCTCTCCTTCCGCCTATATATTGCCCTCGGGACGAAAATCCTATGTACCCGATCAAAAAATCCACGAAAGAGTCTGTAGCCGCCGTCATCTCCATCCCTAGATCGGGAGGGATATGAAGCTCTTCCCGGCACCCTGTCGAAGAGGGGAATTCACCCTAGAGGCCTTCTTCATCACCATGCAAGCCTCCGGTGTGATGCATGAGTAGTTCATCCTTGGACTATGGATCCATGTAGTAGCTACATGGCTGGTTCTCCTCCTTTGTGCTTTCATGTTTAGATCTTGTGAGCTCCGTTCATGATCAAGATCATATATTTGTAATCCATACATGTTGTGTTTGCGGGGATCCGATGGATATTGAGATGCTATTTCAGATTGATTATTGATTCTATCATGTCTTTGTTATTTGTGATCTTGCATGCTTTCCGTTGTTAGTAGCTATCTTGGCGAAGTAGATGCTAGCAACTCCAAGAGTTAGTATTTATGCTCGATAGTGGGTTCATGCCTCTAGTAATCTGGGGAAGTGACAGAAATCTCTAAGGTACTAGATGTGCTGTTGCTACTAGGGAGAAAACAACAATCCTTTGTTCATAGAACAATCGTATTGTTTACTTTACACGCAGTTCGTAAATCAATAATCTGTTGCTTACAACTTAATACTGGAGGGGGTTCGGATGATAACCTGAAGGTGGATTATTAGTCATAGATGCAGTTGGATGGCGGTCTATGTATTATGTTGCATTGCCCAATCAAGTCTCAAAGGAGTCAAGATGAATAGTATATGCATGTATTGCTTTCTTGGTGTTTGTCAATTGCCCCGCTGTAATTTGTTCACCCAGCATGTTATCTATCTAAGGAGAGCCACCTCTAGTGAACTATGGATCCCGGTCCTTTCTCTTTACATACAATCTACAATCTTTACTACTTTGTGTTTACTTTCTGCAAACTTTTACTTCTTTCCATTCGATACGTTTAATCCGTTGTTTTCTGCAAAACACGGTGAGATTGATAACCTCATCGCAAGTTGGGGACAAAGTTCTGTGGTTGTGTTGTGCAGGTCTCCACGTTGCTACTAGCACCGGTAATGCGCCCTGCCAAAGCTCAGCTAGTAACACCATTGGGGTGTTTTCTTGCTCCTACTGGTTCGATTAAACCTTGGTTTCATAACTGAGGGAAAACTTGCTGCTGTGCTCATCATACCTTCCTCTTGGGGTTCCCAACGAGCTCTACGTCGAACGACGAGCACATCAAGATCTTTTCTGGCGCCGTTGCCGGGGAGTCAAGGACATCTTCACAAGGGGAGTCCCTCATAACCAATCTCTTTACTTTGTTGTTTTTGTTTTGCTTAGTTTCTTTTTGTTTTGTTTGATTGTTTTCTTATCAAAAACACATAAAAATTAGTTTTACTAGTTTGCTTTCTTATTTGAAAAACACAAAAAAATTAGTTCCTATCTTAAGTTGCCTTTATGTCTAGACTTGCTCCAATCACTATGTCACCCGAGGAAATGATTTTCACTTTTAAACAAGGAATTGAGGAAAGTTTTAAGTAAGCTTGGTCTAGAATCTCTGATCTACATAAAAAAACTGAGCCTAAAATGACTCAAAGCTTGTTCCTTAGCAGTTTTTCCCTTGGGATTTCTCTTTGCTATAGATATGCTTTAGATGCTGTTGTGGGAGGAGATTTCCTCCAATGTAATGAGGATGATGCTATAAATGCTATAAAGAAATTTATCCTCACTTACAACTTGCCTAGACAAACTGATATTTCCTTCGCAAGAATATTTGCTAGATTGAACACTCTTGAGACTAGCACTACTAGCTTAAAAGATTGCTATAATACGCTTAGGGAGCATCACAATTATGTTCCAATAAATTCTGAACCATCAAAGTGGCTCCCTACAGTAAAGATTGAGATAAACACTGAAACTTTTCAAGCTCGCTGTGATATCATGTCTGAATTTTATCTTATGCCCAAAGATATTTATGAATCTTTGAATACTTGGGGGCTTACTAAAGGAGGAAAAGAAATATCTCTTGCTAATAATGCTACCATATTACCTATTGGAATAGCTGAAGGACTGTTTACAAAGATCCTTGGGAAATGATTTCTACTGATTATCTTGTTATTGAATGTGCAGGAAAAGGACAAATTACACTTGGAAGGTCCCTATTAGAACTCCTTGGAGCAATAATAGATATGGGAAAGGGGGCCATGCACCTTTCTTCTCCACCAAACAATCATATTTTCCCCAAGGTTAAGAATAAAAATAAAAGAGGTAAGGGCAAGAAAGTTGGTCTTAATGCTTCTTCATTTGAGAACACTTGATTCTTTCTTTGCTTCTTATGCCTAACTTAAAGGCGTTAAAGAAAAGTACTTATTGGGAGATAACCCAAAAGTTTTAGATGAGTCTTGGAAGTTATTACCTCTGTAATAACCTCTCCTTATCCTTTTTATTTGTGTTTTGTGCCAAGAGTAACCTCTAATGAGAGAGAAGTAATGATTAGGAAAGTTGTTGTCCCAAAACAGATTTTTGTGCTTCACCGTAAAAATTCTTGAGAGAGCTATGTATGTTGGATTGAGATGTAATTTGTTGTGCTTCTTCCCCAGGTTGTTATATAACTTTATTTAGTTCAACAATTTTTGATTTGAGCAACAGAAGGTCTTCGAAAAAAATCGTCTTTACCTGCTGGTCTGTTTTGACAGATTTCTGCCATTTTCTGCACTTGCTTCTTGTGGGTTCCTTTTTGAGTTCTTTTGGGGAATTGAGCTTTTTGAGGGAAGTACTACAGTAGTAGTGTTCTAATGGAAGTTTATTTGGTGTTAGAACTGAACCTTAAGACTTATTTATCTTGAGTGCACTAATGTTGCTAATAAAGATTATGTGAAGTTTTGTATGGAGGAAAAATTTCAGGTGTATGGAAGGAATGAGTAATGAGATGAATGATGGACTAAAGCTCAAGCTTGGGGATGCCACGCGTGTCACCCCAAGAAATATCCAAGAAGTACAAGCGTCAAAGCTTGGGGATGCCCAAGGCATCCCCTTCTTCATCAATAAAAATCCCAGGTTTCTTCCAAACGCTTCATTTTTATTGTTTCATGCACAGTTGTGTTGTTCTTGGAGCGTCTTCTTTTTCGTTTTCGTTTTGGTTTTTAGTTTGCTTGGTTTGCTTATTTTCTGAATAAATTGGTTGGACCCCCTCTTTCATACATTGGTTTGCAAATAGTTTGGTTTCGTTTGGAAAAGAGTAGGAAAGTTCATGCTTTTGTGGTAAAAATAGCTTGTTTTTGACTGTGGCCTGTGCTTTTCATGCCATGCTTGATATTGTTTTGGATTTAAGCTTAGTATTGTTTGCTGTAGCATGACTTTTTATAAACAATTGAGATTGCTTAATGTTCCTTGGATGAATCATGCGTTGTTTTAGCATATTAAAGCATAGTATAGTGGTATTCTCATTTGATGCTTTATTTGGGTTGACTTGGCGCATGCTCACACCATGTTATGACTAGTCACCATAGTCTTTATGATCCTTTAGTTTTCAACTTGTAGTATCACTTTATGCTTTGATAAATGATGTTTTGTCGCTCTGCATGATTATGGCCATTATTGCTCTCTTAGTTTGTCGCTCCCAGTCTTTTGCTAGCCTCCACAACCAAGCATGAGTTCCACTAATGCATCCAACTCCCTAAACCAGGTTATTCCAAAGAGTCCACCATACCTACCTACTAGCTTATGCTATTCCAAGTATATTCATGCTTTTGTTTACCTTCCAAATTAAACTTGTTATGAGAAAACTAGTGATTAAAGCTCTCACGAACTTGATGGCACACTTTACTTTTTGCCTCTAATAAACTTGAACCATTGGGTCCTTCTTTGTTGCGTATATGCTTGCGCTTTATAAGTTGAAATTAGCAGAACCATGTTTCATGGGGAACGCTTTCAACATTGCACTTGTACTTTGTACCCCGTTGATATCATGTTCTTTTGCTTACGGATCCCGGCGGTGTGAAATAAAAGTGGAACTTGTAAGATCATGGAGTTTGTATGTGTGTTAGAGAAACGCCTGGGCCGCTAGCCTAAGCCATGCCTAATCATGGTGGAAACTTACAGCATCACCATAATGAGCACTCTATGAAGCATCCTTAATAAAAACCTATGCAAATAGTAAATAAAAAGATCGCTGAGATCCTCATTGTCTGCTTGCCTTGTCATTTTGATTATGGGAAAGCTCCCGTATCATGTGCAAGGGGTACCCCATTGGCGGTTCTTAATGATACACATATACTTACAATGACAAGAGGTTACTCGTGACTGAAGTTGAGTAGCATGAGGATCGGTCTTCGTAAGTAAGGGGCATGAGATTTCGATTTATAACTTGTCAAGCATATCCTCTTAGTTGTGTCACTTTAACCTTAATCACCTTCAAGATGCTTATGATAGGGGCAATGAGAGCTGAAAGCTATAAGTACCATAATTTTTGTAAGCTCTTTATGAGACTTGAATCCCTACTTCCTTTTACAAAGGCCTTTCTTCCACCATTATATTGAGTCTCCACCTTCTATCTTTATGCACTTACTTTGAGAGCATAGTGGCCATTCTTAGTTCTATGTGCATTGTCCCAAGACTAGTTGATTGATGCATAACTTGATATTGCTTGTTTTAAACTATTGTATCTAGTCACTCTTATGAACTTTGAAGGTGTCCTATGCATTTATATTTGCTACTCTATTGAGGGACAAGCTGAATACTATTATGTTATGTTTTCTTTATGTGAAACAAACAAACGTCTTGCAAAGAATTGTTATTCATTAATCTTTTGTTTGTGCCTTTTCATGTTGCATCATAGTTTCTTTGCTTATTGCTAGAACATTGTCTTTCATGTTATGATTGAAGTACTATGATCCCAGCTTGATGGTGCATGTCACCTCAAAAATTATTCTTTCTTTTTATCACTTACCTACTCGAGGACGAGCAGGAGTTAAGCTTGGGGATGTTGATACATTGCAAATGTATCTATAATTTTTGATGTTCCATGCTTGGTTTTATCCACTTTGTTGTGTTTTGTTCCAACTTTGGAGTACTTTTCATATGATTTCTTGGACTAACCCATTAACAAGAGCCACAGTGCCAGCTGCCTGTTTTCTACTGTTTTTGGTTCCAGGGAAGTCAGAAAATGAATATTCTCGGAATTGGGCGAGACAAAAGCCAAAGTACCTATTTTTCCGGAAGGGATCAAGTGCCAGAATATGAGACGGAGAAGGGCCTGGGGGCCACCACACCACCTGGCCGTGCGGCCAGGCCTGGCCCGCGCCAGGGGCGGTTTTCCCGCTCCCGGCACCCCCTCAGTCTCTCCTTCCGCCTATATATTTCCCTCGGGACGAAAACCCTAAGTACCCGATCAAAAAATCCACGAAAGAGTTTGTAGCCGCCGTCATCTCCATCCCTAGATCGGGAGGGATCTGAAGCTCTTCCTGGCACCCTGCCGGAGAGGGGAATTCACCCTGGAGGCCTTCTTAATCACCATGCAAGCCTCCGGTGTGATGCGTGAGTAGTTCATCCTTGGACTACAGATCCATGTAGTAGCTAGATGGCTGGGTCTCCTCCTTTGTGCTTTCATGTTTAGATGTTGTGAGCTCCCTTCATGATCAAGATCATCTATTTGTAATCCATACATGTTGTGTTTGCGGGGATCCGATGGATATTGAGATGCTATTTCAGATTGATTATTAATTCTATCATGTCTTTGTTATTTGTGATCTTGCACGCTTTCCGTTGTTAGTAGCTATCTTGGCCAAGTAGATGCTAGCAACTCCAAGAGTTAGTATTTATGCTCGATAGTGGGTTCATGCCTATGGTAATCTGGGGAAGTGATAGAAATCTCTAAGGTACTAGATGTGCTGTTGCTACTAGGGAGAAAACAACAATCCTTTGTTCATAGAAAAATCGTATTGTTTACTTTACACGCAGTTCGTAAAGCAATAATTTGTTGCTTGCAACTTAATACTGGAGGGGGTTCGGATGATAACCTGAAGGTGGATTATTATTCATAGATTCAGTTGGATGGCGGTCTATGTATTATGTTGTATTGCCCAATCAAGTCTCAAAGGAGTCAAGATGAATAGTATATGCATGTATTGCTTTCTCGGTGTTTTGTCCGAACAAAAGCGGGAGGTAGGTAGGTGGTAGTTAGAAGGATTCCTTCGGGGAGCTGCTTCTTCCTGCTGAATTCGGAGCTTCTAACCAACTTTAGCTACCTTGTAGATCGAGTGATCCAGAGGGCAAGCCCATCCCGGGTAACTTTGTATCCTGACCCAACGGCAGCCCTTTCGGGGTTTCCTTTGGGACCGATTCACTCTGCGTAGATTGACTGAACGCAGAAAGCCTTCCACTGGCAGAAAAAAAAGAAGGAAAAGATTCCATTGAGAAAGTTATGAATTTGACCCCATCTAAAGTAGCCTGAAATTCGTTCCTCTACAATCCAGAGCAGCCTGAACATGTACCGCGATCTGGACGGACAAAGAATGCCTCTGAAATAGAGACACAGGCAGGTGTGGATAAAGCATATGATAAGGCGTCAATTGCCCCGTTGTAATTTGTTCACCCAGCATGTTATCTATCTAAGGAGAGCCACCTCTAGTGAACTCTGGATCCTGGTCCTTTCTCTTTACATACAATCTACAATCGTTACTGCTTTGTGTTTACTTTCTGCAAACTTTTACTTCTTTCCATTCGATACGTTTAATCCTTTGTTTTCCGCAAAACACAGTGAGATTGACAACCTCATCGCAAGTTGGGGACAAAGTTCTGTGGTTGTGTTGTGCAGGTCTCCACGTTGCTACTAGCACCGGTAGTGCGACCTGCCAAAGCTCAGCTAGTAACACCTTTGGGGTTTTTCCTTGATCCTACTGGTTCGATTAAACCTTGGTTTCATAACTGAGGGAAAACTTGCTGCTGTGCTCATCATACCTTCCTCTTGGGGTTCCCAACGAGCTCTACGTCGAACGACGAGCACATCAACCAGTGGCCCAGGCGTTTCTCTAACACATATACATAACTCCATGGATTTACAAGCTCACCTTTCATTTCACACCGACGACATCCATATACAAAAGAGCATGATATCAACTAGGTACACGTACCAAGTGCAATGTTGAAAGCGTTCCCCATGAAAGCATGGTTCTGCTAATTCCCGACAAATAAGTGCAAGCATATACAACATAGAAGACACAATGGTTCAAGTTTATTAAGGGCAAGAAAAGTAAAGTGTGCCATCAAGTTCGTGAGAGCTTTAATCACTAGTTTTCTCATAACAAGTTTAATTTGGAAGGTAAACAAAAGAATGAATATACTTGGAATAACATAAGCTAGTAGGTAGGTATGGTGGACTCTTTGGAATAACTTGGTTTAGGGAGTTGGATGCATGAGTAGAACTCATACCTTGTTGTGGAGGCTAGCAAAAGACTGGGAGCGACAAACTAAGAGAGCAATAATGGCCATAATCATGCAGAGCGACAAAACATCATTGATCAAAGCATAAAGTGATACTACAAGTTGACAACTAAATGATCATAAAGGCTATGGTGACTTGAGATAGTCATAACATGGTGTGAGCATGCGCCAAGTCAACCCAAATAAAGCATCAAAGGAGAATACCACTATACTATGCTTTAATATGCTAAAACAATGCATGATTCATCCAAGGCACATTAAGGAATCTCAATTGTTTATAACAAGTCATGCTACAACAAAGAATACTAAGCATAAAGCCAAAACAATATCAAGCATGGCATGACAAAGCAAAGGCCATAGTCAAAAACAAGCTCTTTTTACCACATAAGCATGGACTTTCCTACTCTTTTCCAAACCAAACCAAACTATTTGCAAACCAATGTATGAAAGAGGGGGTCCAACCAATTTGTTCAGCAAACTAAGCAAACGAAAAACCAAAACCAAAACGAAAAAGAAGACGCTCCAAGAACAACACAACTGTGCATGAAACAATAAAAATGAAGCGTTTGGAAGAAACTTGGGATTTTTATTGATGAAGAAGGGGATGCCTTGGGCATCCCCAAGCTTTGACGCTTGTACTTCTTGGATATTTCTTGGGGTGACACGCGTGGCATCCCCAAGCTTGAGCTTTAGTCCATCCTTCATCTCATTACTCATTCCTTCTATACACCTGAAATTTTTCCTTCATACAAAACTTCACACAATCTTTATTAGCAACATTAGTGCACTCAAGATAAATAAGTCTTAAGGTTCAGTTCTAACACCAAATAAACTTCCATTATAACACTAGCTACTGTAGCACTTCCCTCAAAAATCTCAATTCCCCAAAAGAACTCAAAAAGGAACCAACAAGAAGCAAATGCAGAAAATGGCAGAAATCTGTCAAAACAGACCAGCAGGTAAAGACGATTTTTTTCGAAGACCGTCTGTTGCTCAAATCAAAAAGTGTTGAACTAACAAAAGTTAGATAACAACATGGGGCAGAAGGACAAAAATTCACGCCTCAAAAAGACATTCAGATATTTTACACGAATTTTTACGGTGAAGCACAGAAATCTGTTTCGGGACAACAACTTTCCCAATCATTACTTCTCTCTCATTAGAGGTTACTCTTGGCACAAAAAGCAAATAAAAAGGATAAGGAGAGGTTATTACTGAAGTAATAACTTCCAATACTCATCTAAAACTTTTAGGTTATCTCCCAATAAGTATTTTTCTTTAACGCCTTCAAGTTAGGCATAAGAAGCAAGGAAAGAATCAAGTGTTCTCAAATGAAGAAGCATTAAGACCAAATTTCTTGCCCTTACCTCTCTTACTTTTATTCTTAACCTTGGGGAAAATATGATTGTTTGGTGGAGAATAAAGGTGCATGGCCCCCTTTCCCATATCTATTATTGCTCCAAGGAGTTCTAATAGGGACCTTCCAAGTGTAATTTGTCCTTTTCCTGCACATTCAATAACAAGATAATCAGTAGAAATCATTTCCCAAGGATCTTTGTAAACAGTCCTTCAGCTATTCCAATAGGTAATGTGGTAGCATTATTAGCAAGAGATATTTCTTTTCCTCCTTCGGTAAGCCCCCAAGTATTCAAAGATTCATAAATATCTTTGGGCATAAGACAAAATTCAGACATGATATCACAGCGAGCTTGAAAAGTTTCAGTGTTTATCTCAATCTTTACTGTAGGGAGCCACTTTGATGGTTCAGAATTTATTGGAACATAATTGTGATGCTCCCTAAGCGTATTATAGCAATCTTTTAAGCTAGTAGTGCTAGTCTCAAGAGTGTTCAATCTAGCAAATATTCTTGCGAAGGAAATATCAGTTTGGCTAGGCAAGTTGTAAGTGAGGATAAATTTCTTTATAGCATTTATAGCATCATCCTCATTACATTGGAGGAAATCTCCTCCCACAACAGCATCTAAAGCATATCTATAGCAAAGAGCAATTCCAAGGTAAAAACTGCTAAGGAACAAGCTTTGAGTCATTTTAGGCTCAGTTTTTTCATGTAGATCAGAGATTCTAGCCGAAGCTTCTTTAAAACTTTCCTCAATTCCTTGTTTAAAAGTGAAAATCATTTCCTCGGGTGACATAGTGATTGGAGCAAGGCTAGACATAGTGGCAACCTAAGAAAGGAACTAATTTTTTTGTGTTTTTGAAATAAGAAAGCAAACTAGTAAAACTAATTTCTTTGTGTGTTTTTGATAAGAAAACAAGCAAACAAAGCAAAAAGAAACTAAGAAAAACAAAAATAACAAAGTAAAGAGATTGGTTATGAGGGACTCCCCTTGTGAAGATGTCCTTGACTCCCCGGCAACGACGCCAGAAAAATGTCTTTTGATGGCGTGTGGTTGACGTGGGAGTTTCTTCTTCTTCTTCGATCCCCGGCAACTACGCTAGAAAAATGCTTGATGGCTCAATGCACGGCGCCCAGAAAAGTGCTGGTGCGTGGTTGATGTAGAGCTCGTTGGGAACCCCAAGAGGAAGGTATGATGAGCACAACAACAAGTTTCCCTCAGTATGAAACCAAGGTTTAATCGAACCAGTAGGAGCAAGGAAACACCCCAAAGGTGTTACTAGCTGAGCTTTGGCAGGGCGCACTACCGGTGCTAGTAGCAACATGGAGACCTGCACAACACAACCATAGAACTTTGTCCCCAACTTGCGATGAGGTTGTCAATCTCACCGTGTTTTGCGGAAACAAAGGATTAAACGTATCGAATGGAAAAAATTAATAGTTTGCAGAAAGTAAACACAAAGCAGTAGACAGTTTATAGATTGTATGTAAAAGAAAAGGACCAGGATCCATAGTTCACTAGAGGTGGCTCTCCTTGATAGATAACATGCTGGGTGAACAAATTACAGCGGGGCAATTGACAAACATCGAGAAAGCAATACATGCATATACTAATCATCTTGACTCCTTTGAGACTTGATTGGGCATTACAACATAATACATAGACCGCCATCCAACTGCATCTATGACTAATAATCCACCTTCAGGTTATCATCCGAACCCCCTCCAGTATTAAGTTGCAAGCAACAGATTATTGCTTTACGAACTGCGTGTAAAGTAAACAATACGATTGTTCTATGAACAAAGGATTGTTGTTTTCTCCCTAGTAGCAACAACACATCTAGTACCTTAG
This sequence comes from Avena sativa, assembly GCA_916181665.1. Lineage (NCBI taxonomy): Eukaryota > Viridiplantae > Streptophyta > Magnoliopsida > Poales > Poaceae > Avena > Avena sativa. The sequence continues at coordinate 203,227,211 of OV702291.1, forward strand.
AGATTTCTGTCACTTCCCCAGATTACCAGAGGCATGAACCGACTATCGAGCATAAATACTAACTCTTGGAGTTGCTAGCATCTACTTGGCCAAGATAGCTACTAACAACGGAAAGCATGCAAGATCACAAATAACAAAGACATGATAGAATCAATAATCAATCTGAAATAGCATCTCAATATCCATCGGATCCCCGCAAACACACATGTAGAATTACAAATAGATGATCTTGATCATGAACGGAGCTCACAAGATCTAGACATGAAAGCACAAAGGACGAGAACCAGCCATCTAGCTACTACATGGATCCGTAGTCCAAGGATGAACTACTCACGCATCACACCGGAGGCTTGCATGGTGATGAAGAAGGCCTCCAGGGTGAATTCCCCTCTCTGGCAGGGTGCTGGGAAGAGCTTCAGATCTCTTCCGATCTAGGGATGGAGATGACGGCGGCTACAGACTCTTTCGTGGATTTTTGATCGGGCCCTTAGGGTTTTCGTCCCGAGGGCAATATATGGGCGAAAGGGGAGACTGAGGTGGTGCCAGGGGCCACCACACCACCCCGTGGCCCGGGCCATGCCTGGCCGCACGGCCAGGTGGTGTGACCGGCCTCTGGCCCCTCTCCGTCTCGTATTCTGGCACTTGATGACTTCCGGAAAAATAGGCACTTTGGCTTTTGTCCCGTCCAATTCCGAGAATATTCATTTTCTGACTTTCTTGGAACCAAAAACAGCAGAAAACAGGCAGTTGGCACTGTGGCTCTTGTTAATAGGTTAGTCTAAGAAATCATATGAAAGTACTCCAATGTTGGAACAAAACACAAGAAAGTGGATAAAACCAAGCATGGAACATCAAAAATTATATATACATTTGCAATGTATCAGTTGCCAAGGCCCAATTGAGGATTTGAGTGACTCAGGGAGACTCCGATTGCTTGCAGCGCAAGATGAAGCTTAAGATAGAAAGTTTAAAGGGATGAACCCTAATTTGTAACTGACTCGACCTGCTACCTGAGACCTAGACTATCTATATAAAGGCTAGGATGGGACGGCAAGGAGGTTAATCACAACCCTAGTTTCCACAACCATCGCCACATTGCATCTACGCACCCCTGTAACTTTCAACTCCCTTGATAATTCTAAGAGTAGACAAGCAGGAGTAGGAACCGCTACGAGGCCTGAACCTGGGTAAACCTTGCGTCCCTGTGTGCTTGTTTGCTAGACGATTGATGCCTCTAGTGCTCGCTCCTTCTCCAAAACCCAAGTCCATAATAATAGGCATTGACGAGTTTAGCCCTCGTCACATAGTAAACATAGTTATAATGTAGGTAAATAGTAGGATAAGTAATATATGACAAGTAGCTGATCCAGGTCTAGCAGGATATGTAATATATGACAAAGTCTAGCAGGATAAGTCTAAAGTAATATATGAAAAAGTCTAGCTAGATTAGACGTCGTCATCATCATCGGACAACAAACCTAAGGAAGACAGGTTAGCAGACGACGTGGGTGTGACGGTGAAGTCACCGGGGCTGAACCGGTAGTACGGGCCCTGAGGGCGCATGGTGGAGGATCCCGCGTTGTCGGACCTAGAGGGACCTGCCTCCTGGACGGGCTGCTGGCGCGAAATGGTCGCCAAGACCTCGTACTGCTGCGCCATCACTGTAGGATCCTCACGGAGTGTCTAGACCAAGGGGTCAACAAGCTATTTCTCGACTAGTCGGTGCCCCTGCTCCTCCACCATCGTGGCGACTCTCATATCCACGAGCCTATTCTGAATGGCCCTAGCTCGATCCTCGGGGAAGTTTAGGATCGCCCTCGCCCCGAAGTGTTGGACTGCCATATAGTCGTAGGCACGTGCCTCCTCCTCGTGGGACCGCCATGTCCCAAGTTGGCGCCTAACCCTATCGACGGTGATCTTAGCCTCCCAAGTGGGGATCCTTGTCGGCTTCTTATACACACCACAATACTTCGGCTCTCACTGCGACATACTACTTAAACAGACAAACAACCATATTAGCAGAAACAGTGTACAAGTAACTGAATCATAGCTAGGAAGTAGATTACGGATCCATGTGCATCAAAAGTTCATGGAGAAAACTTTTTCTGAAGTTCTCATGGGTTAAGTACAAGTGCAACATTGTAATTCTTCATTCAGTACAAGTACAAGTGCAACCTTTTCTGAAAATCTTCATTCGTGCATCAACTGTTTAAACTACCTAGGTACGCAAGCCATATGATGGATCTAAAGATTTAAATAAAATCGCTAGCTAATTTAAATAAACATAACATGCAAAAGGAGAAGTTGATAATATGCAAGTAAATCTCACTTAGCTACCCTTCCTTTTCCCTGTCTCTTTCTAAAACTGAATTTTGTGGTTTAATGAAAAAGTGAATTTTGTATCTAGGTGATCATCATTTTGATCCCAATTAAGCACCTACTCATGAATGTAAAAGAAAACTAGCAAAGTCATATAATAAGTGGTAAGGATTCAGGGACTTCAACCAGCTCACACGAGCTAGCTAGCTGTGAGGTACCAGTTTTGCTCGAAATCCATATAAATTTTCTCGCTTTCCCATGCTCCAAAACAGAGTAATGGTAGAGAGGAACAACAATTCTGACAAATATCTGCATCCAAAAGATGAAGGCACGGACCTGCACTCCTAGACTATCTAGCTATAGGGCAAGCAAGAAAGTAAATGATCCATTAATGGTGTTAAGGCATATCAATGTGCATACTTTTTATTAAATTTCCTTACAAACTAGGATAGATGGAGACTCATCACCAAGCTAAACCAGGCGACAAATGCACATGTGCCCACCACTAGCTAGGCCTATGCTCTCCCTATCGACTGCCTGATCACTATTATAAAAGGCAAAAAAATGTCACGACGCATCAGTGGATAGTGGGCACTCAGAGGAACGAGTTAGATGGAAAATAGTTATCTTAAACATGAAACTCTAAACTGCTATTTTGGGTGGAACTAAATAGGACAGTGGACAGTGTGGGCACTCAGAGGAACTAAATATCTTTTTTTAGTTCGCAAATGGTACTTTAATTAGCATAGGACAAAACTTATTATCCCATACTAGATTTATAGGCATCAACTTCGATTTATCCCATACAAGATTATTCAAACAGACCACCAAAACTTAAATTTTAAGAAGAAACAAACATCAATAAGGACTGGCAGTTTAAGCAACCAAAAATGACTCACGGATGGTTCATTCTTAATATAGAAGCACTATCTTCTATGCTATAAGTCCGAAGGCATACAAAATAGTGAAATACTGATGCATTTTAAAGCTTCAATTTGGGCCTCATTCAAAAAGTCTAACTGTTGTTTATATAAGTCCGAAGCACTATCTTCATTGCTCAAATGCTCATATATATAAGTCTAACTGATTGATATAAATTGACCACTACAAGACAAGATAATCCTCGTCGGCCATGAACACTGATTGATCTAAATTGACCACAGCAAACAAATGAAGCATTGCTACACTAACTCGACAAGAACCACACCGTGGTTGTCGTTTGCGTTCAATCAGTCGGATACATCAGTTCACGAATTTGGGTCCTATTGAGAGGGGAAAGAAGAGAGAGGGAGGTGGTCATCGACGAGGTGTACCTGCGGATGGGGGAGGTGGTCGTCGACGAGGTGGCGGCGCGGTGCCACTGCTGCTCCTCCTATATTGCATGCGGGACTGGTGCTCCTACTTCTCCTCCAAGGTCGCGCGTGGGATGGTGCTCCTGCTCCTCCTTCCCGTTGGCGGAGGCGGGACGGTGACGACGAGGGGGGACGTGGGACGGCGACGACGACGGCGAGGGGGACGCGGTGCGGGTCTCACAAGAGATCGGGCTAGGGTTAGATAATTGGGGATTTTCGAGCCAGAGATCGCGAGGATGGGCTAGTTGAGACAGCCGCTTGCAGGTGAGACTTGTGGCCCAGTTACCCCCGGCGCCTAAGGACTGCATTCGCCGGGGAAAACCTTTTTCGCCTGGGTGGCCCATCCGGCCCACCACACCCCTGCGAGCATGTCCGCTATTCGCCAGCGGTAAAGGCCGGCCCATCCGGGGGCACGCGGCCCACCAAGCCATGGCGCGCGCAAGCCCTTTTCGCCGATGGTAATTGGGCTAGCCCCGGCGCTCCTGCTAGGCTTTCGCCGGCGGTAATTCGAGAAAGGCCTGGATGACCTTACCACCGGCGACTACCGTGCCCACTTCGTCGGTGGTAAGGAATTCGGCTATAAGGTTTCCTACTAGTGTGTGTTTGGTTCACGCGCACGGCAAAAATTATAATGTAAAAAAAATCGATATGTGCCAATTGACCGTAAAAAAGATACCGTGCTGCCAGCTTTGCCCTGTGCCTCAAAAATAAACCCGGTCAGGAACGTTGTCGGCCGTGGCGATCCACTACACAAGCCAGCCAGGTCGATAGGTCTCGCCAGGAGGTTCCAGACACGCCATTGTCGCAATCTGCGTACTGTACAACTGACCGGCCACGACATGTATGGCAATGGCAGGGTGAACTCAACTCGACCCACAGATAGGGATGTCAAAACAACGCCGCGGGGCCGTTTATTGCCACATAGTTCATTGTCTACCTGTTTTCTTCCCGGATTGTTTTAATTCTCAGAGTTGGCTACAACTAACCAGAAATAAACGGCAATATACGGGACGGCACGTACATCCCTACCCACATATCACTTTCGCAGTTTGACTGCGACTCCACTAGTTAATACTACGAGCACGCACAATCACTCTTCCTACCCCCACAGATCACTTTCGCAGTTTGACTACGACTCCACTAGTTAATACTACGAGCACGCACAATCACTCTTCCTCTCTGGCTCTCTCCCAACAGTCTGCATCACGTGCGTGTTATATCGGTCGTAGTTCTAGCTGAATGCTCGTGGCTCCTTTGTGCGACTAAAGGCGATCGATCCGGTGGTCGTGTACGGCACTTCGCACGTACAAATACGATCTGATTAGTCAGGCGCACGACTGCGAGCTTAATTTTGTTGGATAAGTCGTCCAGCAATCGCGTGCGCCCTCTCGTCTCATCTGTTGACTGAAGATAAAATGCAGCATATATGTTTTGTGAGTGCTTTAGACGCCTAATCTCTGCCCATATATATGTTTCTCTACTCCAAACCCGTGGGAATCTTGGTTTGTTTTCTGTAAGATGGCACGACCCCTGATTTTGTACGCATATATACCCATTCACACGTGCAAAGTTTCAGATCGGTTTTTTTCGTTGACGTGAAGTTTCAGTACTTTAAGAGGATGTGAGAGAATCTCACAAAGAATACAAAAAACTACTCTCTCCGTCCCAAAATAAGTGACTTCAACTTCTCTAGATTCGTATGTATCTAGTTACAGAACAGTCTAGATACATATGAATCTAGACAAAATGAAGTCACTTAGCGTGGGGTTCGCTGGGCCGGCTCCACCAATGGGTTTCTGGGCTTAGCCGAGGACTGGAACACTAGTGTAGCTGGGGCTGCGACATGTTTTGACTCGAAAACAAATGCAACATGTCCTTTTTCCTAACGGAGGAAGATGCTGCAACATATATTTCCCTTAAAAAAAGAGGAAGATGTTGCAACATGTTCCCTTAAAAAAGATGTTGCGATATGTTTTGGATCCTGCTGAGTGAGGAACAAGAGAAAACCACTCTGGCACGACCACTTGGATGTTGGTCGCTACTATTTTTATATGTCCTACTCTGTTGGTCGCTATTCTTTTGGATGCTGGTCGCCACTTTGGTCATGAACAACATTTTGGTAAGGTATGTTTTGTGCATACGAGCCTTCTTGTCAATAGTGGCCTAATCATGATTTTTTTTTTTACTACCAGCCCATCATACTGGAAGCAGCTCCAGTATCAAGCAAAAAAGGAACAACGACCCAACATTGAAAAGAACTGTTCAAAATCGGAGAACCCAAAAGAACGACCTAAAACCTAGTTCGAAAACCACAAGTCAACCCCTATCATCAGTCACAACATTTTGGCACCATGCACATTTACACGACCGGAACACTTTTAGGCCAGCCATTTTCTGATGACAACACATTCTCATCGCCACTGGCGTGTATTTATAAGGATGAAAATTTTACCTAAGGGTACTGTACCCATACAAAATAGGCAGGGTATGAGTTGCTCTTATACCCACGAGTAGTATTCATACCCTACTCGTTAAGTCATGGGTAAGACATAAGTACTCGTTAGTATATTCAAACCTACCCGTTTAAACTGACGTGTGGATCTTACGTCCAAAGCCCTAACCTATGCAACCCGGTAATACAAGGGCCAAGTATGAGAAAGCTATTTTTAAACTTCAATAATTACCAGGTACTCGTCTACCTATTATTGAGTTGCGCTATTTATTTTTTTGTCATGCGTGATCTTTAAGTGTAAAACTGACATGGGTATACTCTACAGGTACTCGGGCTTGGTATATACGGTCCAAATACGTACAGGCCCACGGTGTCGCCAAGGCCCGGATGAAAGGACTCGAGTGACCTACGGACTCTCGATTGCTTGAAGAACAAGAAGAAGCTAAAGATAGAAAGTTTGAAGGGAAAAACCCTAACTTGTAACCGACTCGACCTGCTACCCGAGACCTAGCCTATCTATATAAAGGCTAGGAGGGGGTGGCGAGGAGGAGACACACAGCCCTAGTTTCCACAACCCTTGCCAGATTGCATCTGCGCACCATTATAACTTTCGACTCCTTCGATAATTCCACGAGCAGACAAGCAGGAGTAGGGACCTCTACGAGGCCTGAACCTGGATAAATCCTTTGTCTCCTGTGTGCTTATTTGCTAGCCGATAGATGTCTCCAGCGCTCCCTCCTTCTCCAAAACCCAATTCCATAACAATGGGCATTGATGAGTTAAACCCTCGTCAATTGGCGTCGTTTGTGGGAATTGGGAGTGCTGATGTTATGGCTTGTTCGGCCCCATCAACCGCGATCTACAACTCCGCAACAGCGGAGATTCTCCAGCTCTGCGGCGCCTTCGACTTCACCTCCACACGCCGGCCACCCGCCCGTCCTTCGAGTCTGTGGGCGACGGAATCAGCCTGGCGATTAGGAGCTTCCGCTTTCAAGTCGGTCAGATGGGCACGCTTCGCATGCCTGATCAGCCGACAGCACCGGCGATTTCCCCGGCATCATGGTTCCCTCCATCGATCGGCACCCTCAGTGAGCTCAACGCCCCGGTGGTAGTCGAGAACACGATCAGCGACATCAGTCGCGATTCTGATCTGAGCGATCTGGCCAGTGAAGATGGAACCTACGGTTCCGGATCTGAAAGTTGTGGAAGCAACAGCTTCCCCAATCACTTCATGTGCGCCGTCATCAACGCAGGCGACACCTCCGCCAATCGCGACAACAGTGGTAACACCGGTAGCGGCACCGATCCACCCAACGCCGGCAACGGTGGCAACGGCGGTAATGGCGGCAATCGCGCTCCCGTCAACAACGGAGGAGTAGTCGAACCTCCCAGCATAATCAATGAGCAAACCGGCGAACGCGTCGAAATCAAGCTCAACGAGCAAGAGTGGGATCGCTGCCGCGAAGCCCTACGAGGCACACCTCTACCCTTTGGGTCCCCGCAGGAACTGCTGATGGGCTATCACTGGCTCCTGAAGGAAGAATTCAAGCGCCAACTGCAAACAATCGCGCATATTGAGGCGCGTAAAAAGGCAGGGGACGAATCGAGCCTTCGTCGTGCTAGGCTCTCCTCCTACGGAGGATCCTCCTCAAGAGGCAACGAATACCTCGCCAAGAAGAGGCAGTCGCGAATGGCTCACCTCACCGAACAAGAGCGTATAGAGGCCGCGGAAGTCCTCGACTTCGGCTCTATGACAGTCGACACGAGAGGCAACGTGGTTCCCAGGACGCCGCAGGCTGCGGTGACGGCAGCCACCATGTACCTCCTCAATAACCAGCCGCCAGTTGGAAATCCCCGAACTGCCATGCACCGATCTACGATCGCGGGTTTGGGGTTAATCGAGGCCGCCCTCGACAAAGAGCCAGTACCAGACCCAAAAAAGGGCAAAGCGCTAGCAAAGCGCCACTCCTCGCCCTCATCCAGTGATGACAGTCATGACCTGTCTCGACGCCGCCGCTCACGGCGACACGACCGCGACTACGATGCGCGCGACGACCTCACGCAGCGCAAGATCGACAAATCAAGGGCACGACATTCTCGGTCGACTGACACAGAAGAAGAAGATGGCGAGCTCTGCGGCGCCCGATGCTTCAGCAGATCCATTAGGCAGAAGCGAATGCCTAAAGGGTTTAAACTCCCATCGGAGAACCCGAAATTTGACGGTCTGCAGGACCCCAAGATCTGGCTGGAGGACCACATCTCCTCCGTCAGGCTCCACGGAGGCAGTCAAAGTACTGCCATGCAATGCTTGCAGCTACAGCTGCAGGGCGCCGCCCAGGCATGGCTCAATAACCTCCCACGCGGATCCATTCGCAGTTGGGATGAGCTGGTTTACAGCTTCGTGCGCAACTTTAAGGGCACGTACAAACGACCCGCATCAATCGAAGAGCTGAGATGCTGCCAGCAAAGATCTGGCGAATCGCTACGCTCCTACATCCAAAGGTGGTCCATCATCAAGAATTCCGCGGCAAACATCTCAGAAGACCGCGCGATCGATGCATTCAACGGTGGTGTCCGCCGTCTAGATCTCAGGGAGGAGTTGGGCCTCTCAAAGCCCCAGACCATCGACCACCTGATGGAGATCGCGAATCGATGGGCCGATGGAGAAGATTCAGTAAAAAATCGCGCTCACTCTGACGAGGAGGCAGAGCTCGAACGCAGACGTGACCGCCGAGGCAAGCGCCACATGCGCATCTACGATGACCGCGACGATGTCAACATGGTCGCGGCCGGCTACGCCGATAGACGCGATGATAACCGCAATAGCGGATACCGCAGCGGCGGATACCGCGACTCCGGGAAAGCCACGCAAGTATGGCAACACCGCACTCGCGATGAAGCACCCGCGACCTCCATCGAGGACAAATTGTCTGGTCCATGCACGATACACTTCTACATCGACAAGCATGATGGCAAGAGAAAGTCCAGCCACCTCCTCAAGGACTGCCGCGAGTTCCTCAAGCTACACGAGGGATTGGTTCGGATGAACCGCAATGCAGTCGAAAGAGGCTACGGAGCCGCTCCAGGCGCCGTGGCACATGGCGCACCACCACCACCACCTGGGCCACCCCCGAACGGAGCTGCACCGGACCAGCACTACGGGGGCGAACCGTACCCACGGGCCATGGGCACCATGATGATCTAAAAGGGGCGCCCCTCCAACAGGGTGCAGAAGGCCATCACTCGCCAAGTCAACTTGGCCACGCACTCGCCACCATCCACCACTGAGTACCTCAGTGGCAGTGAGTCGTGCATCACCTTCGACAAACGCGACCACCCGCCTCAGATACCTTGCCTAGGTCATTGCCCCCTTGTACTCGAGGCGCAAATTGGAGGTTTCGACAGGAGTCGCGTCTTCATGGATGGTGGAAGCGGCATCAACCTCATATTCGCGAGTACCTTGCGAGCAATGAGGATCCCTCTAACCTGCCTGGAGGCATCGGACACAATGTTCCACGGCATCGTCCCAGGGAAAGGCGTATACCCCATGGGCAAAATCAACCTCGACGTCATCTTCGGCACGCCGAAGAACTTCCGGCACGAGCGCATCGACTTTGAGGTCGTCGACTGGCCCTCACAATACCATTGCATCCTTGGGCGCGTCGCATTCGCTAGGTTCATGGCAGTGCCCCACTACGCCTACCTGCAGATGAAAATGCCAGGTCCCAACGGCGTCATAACGATCAACGGGAGCTTTGAGCGATCTGACAGTTGCGACAGGGAATTCAACAGAATCTCCTAGTCCTTCGGCATGCAGGAGGAACTCGCAAGACTGAAAGAGACGACAGACAACAGTCTGCCTCCCATGAGTAGGCCAAGCTCACCTAATCTCTCCTTTGACTCATCTATGCACACAAAGAAGGTGTAGGTCCATCCATCGGATCCCGCCAAAACGATCCTCATCGCCAACAACTTGAGTCCCGCATAGGAACTCGCGCTCGTCGAATTCCTCCGTGAGCACTAGGAAATATTTGCCTGGAGTCCTGCGGACATGCCAGGAGTTCCCAGGGAATTCGCCGAGCACGCACTCAACGTCAACCCCGACGCAAGGCCAATGAAGCAAACAATCAGGCGACTATCTGAGCCACGAGCGCAGGCAGTCGGAATGGAGATCAACAGACTCCTCGAGGCCAAGTTCATACGCGAGATCAAGGAAAGCACTTGGCTCGGCAATACGGTGCTGGTACCAAAAAAGGACACGGATATCCTACAGATGTGCGTGGACTTCACTTCTTTAAACAAGCACTGCCCAAAAGATCACTTCTCGCTGCCACGGATCGACCAGATCATCGACTCCACCGCTGGATGCGAGCGCCTCTGCTTCCTCGACGCCTACTTAGGCTATAATCAAATTCGAATGAAGGAGGAAGACCAGGAGAAAACAGCGTTTACAACGCCCTTTGGTGTGTTCTGCTACAACACAATGCCCTTCGGGCTAAAAAACGCGGGAGCCACCTACCAGCGGTGCATGCAGGCTTGCCTCAAGGAACAACTGGGTCGCAACATCCAAGTCTATGTCGATGACATAGTAATCAAGACCAAGGAGGAAGCTTCTCTAATCGATGATTTGCGTGAAACCTTCGCCAACCTCGATCGCTACCGGATCAAGCTCAATCTGGACAAATGCGCCTTCGGCGTACCATCTGGGCAGCTACTCGGATATCTCATCTCCGCGAGGGGAATCGAGGTGAACCCGAAGAAGATAAAAGCCATACTGGCCATGGAGAAGCCGAAGAACATAAGAGGCGTCCAGCAACTGGCCGGACGAATCGCGGCCCTCAGTCGATTTATCAGTCGGATGGGTGAAAAGGCACTGCCCTTCTACCAGCTCCTCCGCAAAACGGAAAAAGTTGAGTGGACCAATGAAGCGCAAGAAGCATTCGAAGACCTCAAGCGCCTGCTATCCACTTCGCCCGTACTAGTGACTCCACGAGAAAGGGAACCACAGTTGCTGTACATCTCCGCCATCAACCAGGTGGTCAGCACAGTGCTCATCGTCGAGCGAGCTGAAGAAAACAAGGTCCACGACGTACAACGCCCGATATACTACCTCAGCGAGGTCCTCACGCCAACAAAACAGCGGTACCCGCACTACCAGAAGCTGGCGTACGACGTCTTTATGACCGCCCGGCGACTACGCCACTACTTCCAGGAACACCCAATCGTGGTAGTCAATGACGCCCCGTTGGGACATATCCTCAATAACCCCGATGCCACGGGGCGAGTCGCGCTTTGGGGAATAGAGCTGTCTCCACGAGACATCATATACGAAAAACGCGACGCAATCAAGTCGCAAGTGCTCCCTGACTTTCTCGTACACTGGATGGAGAACCAGCTCCTGGACAAGCCAGATATGTCCTACCTCTGGACAATGCACTTTGATGGGTCCAAGCAGAAACACGGAGCAGGCGCAGGTGTCATACTGACATCACCTCAAGGGACAAGCTGAAGTATATCCTGTGAATGCAGTTCACAGCCTCAAACAACGAGGCTGAATACGAGGCCATGTTGCACGGGATGAGGATGGCAAAAGCTTGCGACACCAAGAGGCTCATCATATATGGCGACTCTAAGTTGGTCGTCAACCAAACAATGCACGAGTGCGACGCACTGAACGACAACATGATCGCGTACCGCGACCTCTACGATACACTCGAAGGAGACTTCGATGGTTGCGAGTTGCGACACGTAGGTCGCGAAAGCAACGAGGAGGCGGACGCACTCGCCAACATAGGATCTACCTACGCCCCCATACCACCCGGGGTATTTATCGAGCGCATATGCGAACGCTCCATCAAGCCAAAGGCTGCAGAGAAGAAAACAAGAGCAGCAACGGACTCGGGGGCTACGCCAACCAATGAGCCAATGACACTCGATGACCTGGAGCTGGACACAGGACTCGAGGGACCAATGAGCGTCATGATGATCGAGCAATCTTGGACGCAACCGTACATTACGTACCTCCTCAGCAAGAGACTACCGGACGACCCGACAGATGCACGGCACATCGCGCGGCGCTCCAAGGCATTCGCCGTTATCAACGGCGAACTGTATAAACGCAACATCATAGGAGTGCTACAACGATGCGTCTCCATGGCCGATGGAAGAACAGTTCTCCTCGACATCGATGAAGGGACCTGCGGGCACCACGCCGGTAGTCACACCCTCGTTGCCAAAGCTCTACGAGCTAGATTTTACTGGCCCACGGCCATGCGCGACGCCAAGGACATAGTCCAAAAATGCAATGCTTGCCAGCGATTCGCGGACAAGCCACACGCACCAGGCGCAGAGCTACGGCTTATCCCATTGGCCTGGCCCTTCGCACAGTGGGGGCTCGACATGGTTGGCAAGCTTCCAAGGTCCTCGCGTGGAGGTTACGTCTACCTCTTGGTTGTAGTCGACAAATTCACCAAGTGGATCGAGGCCATGCCGGTGACCAACCAATCAGGGCACAACGCAGTCAAATTCTTCGAGTCCATCGTCTACCGCTTCGGCGTGCCGCACAGCATCATCACCGACAACGGGACGAACTTCACATCTAAGGAGTTCCAAGAATTCTGCGAGGACCTGGGGATCAACATCAGCTATGCCTCAGTAGCGCATCCACAGACCAACGGTCAGGTGGAAAAAGAAAACGGGCTCGTCTGCAGCGGCATCAAGAAGCGACTCCTATGACTACTCAAACAAGCCGTGGGTTGGTGGCCAGATAAACTGCAATCCATACTCTGGAGCCTACGTACAACTCCAAACAGCGCCACAGGCTACACGCCATTCTTTATGGTGCACAGGACAGAGGCAGTGCTACCCGCTGAAGTACGATACAAGGCGCCGCGCGTAGTCGCTTACAGCAAACAAGAGTCATCCCTTGCACTCGAAGACTCCGTCGACCTCCTTGACGAAGAAGGAGAAATCGCCGCAGAAAGATCCATGATCTACCAGCAGAACCTGCGCAACTACCACAGTAGAAGGCTTCGCTCCAGATCCTTCGTCGAAGGTGACCTGGTCCTGCGACTGAAGCAACAGGGGCATCTCAAGCTCGAGTCCCCCTGGGAAGGACCATACGTGATTACAGAAGTAATCCCAGGTGGCGCCTACCGCCTTCAAGATTTAGAGACAGGAGTCGCATACTCCAACCCTTGGAACGTCGCACAACTACGACGCTTCTACCCCTAGTCGTTTTTACTTTTAGATCGCAAATAACACTACTCAGCCAAGGCTACTTAGCCGCACATTGTACCTCGCACTGTTCTTCGAATAAATAAAAGCTAAGTGCCCCAAAACTCCGTGTTCTCCTTCACTTTGTCATTTTTTATACTCGAGGGCTGCGCCACCCTACATACATCTGTTCTTCGAACCAAAAACGCGATATCCCGAGTAGCTGGTACATCAATCGAACCCCTAACACAAACTCAACCCATCTGCAACGCACCTGACAGGTTGACAAGGGACCGAGATAAAAGATGGCCAGGCTAACGAAAAGGACTCGCATAGTGCAACGCACCTCACGCTCACAAAGCTCTTTATACACATTCGACAATAAATTATCTACAACATCTATACGCACTTTACAACACAAGTACACTTATGTGCAAGATACAAATTTGGCTACCCTTGCAATAAGAGAACGTTGGTTTGTTCCTCGAAGAAGTCGACGATCTCCTCTACTGGATGGTCCACCGCCTGATAGTGCGGTACCATATTCTAGGCAGATCCTGCCGGCGGCCCTGGAGGACCAAAGGCGATGGCGGCAACATCCACGCCAGGCCTGTGCAATCGCACCATTGAGAGGGAAGCCTTGGCACCAGCCACCAACTGCTGCCTCACGCACTCGCGAACCGCGGACAGATCTTAAAATTTGGCAAGGAGAGCCAGCAAGCTTGATGGAGCGTCATCCAGCGGGAACATCGCCCGATAAATGTTCTTCAAGCACGACTGCGACTTCTTTAGGAAGAGCAGCACTCGCGATGCGCGATCCTGCAGGGTCGCCAACGCAGTCGCACGATCATGATCTACCCAGAAGTATCCACTCTCTTGAAGTTGCTCCTGGGTGAGATCATGAAGGCGAATGGGCAATTCTATCCTTCTCCTCCTACGGATGGCGCGCGCTAACAACTACACAAAGCAACATCAATAGCATGAGTACAACGCACCGCTACGAGTAACTACAAAGGAAAAGATGAGAATAAGCAAACTAACACTTAAACTGGTCGCCTAGCTGCGTCACCTCGCCGAGCAGACGGGCGGTGGCTTTTTCCGCCTTCGACTTCCACACGTCTGCGCTACCGTGGATCACGGGCAACTCACGCTCCAGCTGCTTCACGCGGTCACGAAGTCACGAAAGCAAGGATAGCTCCTCTACCCTGGAGCGCGGTGGTGCCACTGTATCATCAAGAGATGGCAAGTCCTGGGTTCCCCCCACAGGATCACTTGATGTACCCTACCACAAGTCAAGACAGAGGCAAATAAGGCGACCAAATTAACACAAAGGCAAAGGGAACAGATGCATTCAGGATTGGCATAAGTATTCACAAACACACTCGCCAGCAGGCATGTTCTTAAATCAAAAGAACAATAAATCAATTATTACAAAAGATAACTACGGAGCAGCTGGCTTCTTCGACTTCGACGGCTTCGGGGGCTTCATCAAGTCCGTGGCAGTGTCAGACGCCACTGACTTTCCGCCGGCCCCTGAGGCCGAGGCTTTCACCGCCTTCTTAGCACGTTGGAGCTCCTCCGAGTACTTCGCAACAGTATTTATCAAGTGATGACCATATTTAGCACAAGCAGTCGCAAAAGGAGCAAAGACTACCTGCTGACCATCCGCGCCAACAGGCATCGCCTTCGACATGGCAGAAGGATCAATATCAGCTCCGTGGGCCTGCACCATTGCGAGTGTCATGGACGCGCCAGCCGCGCAGAGGGAGTTCTTGTAGGCAGAAGGCACACCACCGGCGAATGACTCCACCAGCTTGTCCATGTTATCGATCAGCTCAGCCTTCGGCATCAACTCTTCCCGGAGGCGACTGAGGGCGACCTTGGCCTTGGAAAGTGTATCTTGGACAGCGGCGCTACGGTCCTCGACTGCAGACACCGCGCCTGCCAGAGCATCGTCGTGACGAAGGGCCTGCGGGTCAAAGCTCAGATCGCCAGCATCTGCACATGAACCCATGCATGGATCAAAAACTTTAGCGCTACCAGCAAAAAACACTAAGGGTAGAGAAGGACAACAATATCCACAAGTAAAAGGTACCTGAGAGAGCCTTCGCGACTAAGAACAGTTGTTCTTCGAGCAACTTCTCCCTGGCCGCAAAGGAGGTACGCAGATCCTCTTCGCGCTTCTGTGCCTCGTCACGAGCTGCGAGTGCCTCGTCGCGACCCTTCACAGCTGCGGCGAGCGTTTTCTCCAAGGTGGCAACGTTGCGCAGTAAAGCGTTATGTTCAGCTACACGACAATCAAAAGTTGACTATCAGTCAACTATACCAAAAAAGGAGAAGACGAAAAAGAATAAGTGTAGAACACTCACTTTCGACCATGCGGTGACGCGTCTCCAGCATTGCATGCTGGCGACCCATCGCCATCACCTGCTCTACCACATGCGCGGCTTCCTTTACAAGGAGCTGCCGCACAAACAAGGAATCAGTGAAAGCAACGGATAACGTCGACCGCCACACTAAAAAGAAGGAAAGATATACTTACATGATCCTCCAATGACTCCGAAGAGGTTTGCTGTACCGTCATCCGAGCAACCATTCGATGCTCCCCTACGTGAGGAGAGCTCGGAGAATTGTGCCTGGAGTGGGCCACCACCAGAGGGGAAGGAGCGCGCTCGACCTCTTCCTTGGCCCTTGAGGTCGTGACCCCCGATTCCTTCAAAAACTCGACGTCGCCAGAAGATGACGACGCCTCTTGACTACAAGACAAAATCCACATTGAGGAAGGGCAAACTCTAGGGCAAGCCAACAAGAAGAAAGCAGAGAAGAACAAATGAACTCAAAAACTTACCAGTCAAACTTGTCAAAATCAAACGTGGCCTCCACCGACTCCGACGAAGACTCCTTAGGCAATCGCATCTTCTTGCGAGAAGATGGTGCCACAGCTCTCACACGAACGGCGGGAATTGGCGACTCTGCACCAACAGCCGTGCCTTCTGGAGTCGAAGGAGACGACGCGTCGGAATCCTCACTGCGTGAACGCTTGCGAGTATCCGGGCTCTCGGACTCGGGGGCTTCCTCTTCCACATCAGAAGGGACAGTCGACTCAGACTCGTCCTCTTCCAAAGCTTCGCGAGGAATAATCCCCTCAGGGAGAGGGGGCATACAAGGCGACACCGCCCAATCCTGCATACAAACAGCAAAGATCAGCAAAAAGAACAAGTAAGCAACAGAAAAGCAATCGAGAAAATAAGCTACTGCGTAGCACAATTGTACCTCAAGAGGAGGATTCGAAGCATCAAAAGGAAGAACAACTGGCTCACTCGGAAGCACATCCTTGCCAGTGTACTTCGTGACCAGTCGAACCCTCTTATCCACCTCACTCGCAGACATGTCATCGGCAGACACGCGAGTGGCATCATCAGCGCCAGCCCATTGAAACATGGGATGAACTCTGGCTTGAAGGGGTTGGACGCGACGACGCAGCCAGGTTCGGATAAGGGCGTAGCCTCCCTCTTCTGCGCCTATGCGACTCTCGAGGTCGCAGACGCGTTGATACAACACGTCTGTCTCCGCGAGTTCGCCAGGCATAACTACGTTCTTCCAGGAACGCATCTTCTTGCAGCGAGTCGCGGGATCGAAGGGCGCAAGTCCAAAATGCTCATCTTTGGACTTCTGATCGTGGACATAGACCCATTTGTCCCTCCATCCCTGGACGAACTTGGTGAGCTTGATGTCGAAGTAGATGGCGGATGGGTCGACATGGATTCCGCAACCATCTACGTCATAAACTAAAGAGCCAGATGCGGACTGACGCTTCAATTTAAAAATGCGCTTGAAAAGACCAAAGTGTGGCTCGATTTCGAGCCAACACTCGCAAAGAGTGATGAAGCAGGTGATGTGGAGGATCGAATTTGGGGACAGCTGATGGAGCTGGAGCCCGTAGAAACAAAGAAGACCCCTAAGAAAGGGGTGGAGAGGCAAGGAAAGATCGCGAATGACGAATGCAAGAAACATCACTCGGAAACCAGCGGGAGGAGCAGGAATGGTCTCACCGCTGGGGACGCGCGCATCGGCGACTGCTGCGGAGATAACTCTGTCTTGGCGAAGAAGACGGAGATCCGACGCCTTGATGATGGAAGGGCGCCACGCACCATTTGTCACACGGGTGCCCGCGACCTTCTTCTTCCCGCCGGCGGCGGTGCTGGTGTCCGCAGCAGTGGAGCTACCCTTCTTCTTCGCCGCGGCGATGGTGACCGCGGAATCAGCAACAGCGCCTCCTTTCTTCTTCCCCATTAAACGGCGACGATGCGAGCGCAGGAAGTAGCTCGGAAACGAGCAGAGGTGGTCCAGCGTTGTGGAGGAAACGAGCGCAAGAAAAAGCAGAAGAGCAGCAACAATGGCGATGGCAGCAAGGTAGAAAGAACGCAGATGGGAAATTACCGCCGTAGCATCGCTACTTAACCCCTAGAAGATGCAATCCAATGGCTCAGAAAAACCCTACTTGACGCGTGGCACACATCGTGTTGGACATGTGGAGAAGGGGAAGCGCGAACTGTCCCTCCACTACTCCCATTACGCGCGGAAATCGAGGAGGCGCAGTTAAAATAAAGATTACGCACGCCCAGTCAAATCAAAGTCAGGAAGTGGGACCCACCGCTCGTCACGTCCCGTCAAACTCGCTCACGCAGGCAACTGAGGTCATACAAGCGTCAGCACTGACATCATCAAAACTACGTAGTGGAAAAATTCGACTACTTTAGTCTTTGCTGAAGTCTTCGACTCCACCAAGCACTCGGACGCTACTCCCATAGGGAGCGCTGGCCGCGCACCCTACGATTTTCTTTTCTTTTTGCAGGAAAAAGGACAATCAAAAGCAAACCCAAATCATTCGAAATACAATTCGACTATGGACATGGGTTACTCTCATAGGGAGCGTTAGAAAATTTTGACTGAAACAAGCAACCAAAAGATGACGGCAGTCGCAAACGTTATTTAGTCCCTGCCTGAGTCTTCGACTCAACCAGGCACTCGGGGGCTACTCCCATAGGGAGCGCTGGTCGCGCAGCCTATGATTATTTGCACAGAAAACTGTGTGTGATAACGTCCACACTCGCAGATCATGGCGACACCGCCTCAGAATTTTTTCCTACAAAGAGACTACGTCTCCTGGGTCACCTGAATCGTCTCCGCGATGATAAAATTCGGATGCCGCGCTTACAGCGTGAAGGTAAGACCTGAATAATGCCTGGCAACGTATTTAGCTGCGCACTACCAAAAATATATCCGTGCCTATAGGCACGATGAACATGCCTTGACGGACACGTCGAGTGCTCCCACCCGTATAACTGGAATTCGACTCCTGTAAGACCTCCGCGACCTGAGTCGAATTACGCCAGCACTTTTCCGGATTCGAGTCCGGGGACTCGAGTTCGAGTAGATTGCGTTGTTTCACCCTAAGGTGGTTAACTGATACCGGTACTTCGGTTATATCAGGCACGTATATCAACAATCCCTATGACACAAATAAAAGCAGTCGAAATGTACTCAATCAAGCACTAGAAGACTTCAAAAAATCCCCAGTCGAATCTACGATTCCACTGGACACTCGGGGGCTACTGACATGGGTATACCCTACAGGTACTCGAGCTTGGTATATACGATCTAAATACGTACAGGCCCACGGTGTCACCAAGGCCCAGATGAAAGGACCCAAGTGACCTACGGACTCTCGATTGTTTGAAGAACAAAAAGAAGCTAAAGATAGAAAGTTTGAAGGAGAAAACCCTAACTTGTAACCGACTCGACCTGCTACCCGAGACCTAGCCTATCTATATAAAGGCTAGGAGGGGGCGGCGAGGAGGACACACACAACCCTAGTTTCCACAACCCTTGCCAGATTGCATCTGCGCACCATTGTAACTTTTGACTCCTTCGATAATTCCACGAGCAGACAAGCAGGAGTAGGGACCTCTACGAGACCTGAACCTGGGTAAATCCTTTGTCCCCTGTGTGCTTGTTTGCTAGCCGATAGATGTCTCCAGCGCTCTCTTCTTCTCCAAAACCCAAGTCCATAACAATGGGTATTGATAAGTTAAACCCTCGTCAAAAACTGTGAATAACTTGTTTGCTATATGATCTATCCGGTATGGGATATGGGTATGGTAAAGTTTAATATCCATGAATACGTATGCGTATATTTTTGTACCCGTTGACTATATGAATATGTATATGTATTGCTCTACCCTATCCACACTCTATCCATTGCCATCCTTATGTATCTCCCTCTTTTTTTAATAGATCACGTTCTAGGATTTATTAAGGCCAAACTTTTGTCAACTTTGACCAAAAGCATAGGAAAAAATATTAACATTTATGATACCAAATGTATATATTATAAATTTTTTCTTTATGATGATTCTAATACTGTAGATTTTACTTTTCTTTTTTTTCTTACTAAATATTTAGTCGAAACGTGATCTAATTGTAAACGGAGGGAGTATAGCGCCAAAGGAAAAAAAACATGGATACAGTTTTGGGCGAATAATTTAGTAAGGTAAACGTGGGCTTGAACAACACATGCTGGATCGGAGGGAGCACTATGTTTTGAACTACCTTCCGAGTTGGGTTAGGGCTAGACCTTTACTATGATGGATATGATGTTATTCGCTAGCGTGGCCCAACTATACTCTGTGTGAGCATGGACCCAACGAGAAGCATTTTTTGTGGACTGTTTGTCTAATAAAAAAGAAGCGAAAAGCGTGGTCGGCAGGATTCGAACTTGCGCGGGCAAAGCCCACATGATTTCTAATCATGCCCGATAACCACTCCGGCACAACCACTTTGATGAAATGTAGCTGCGAGATGTCATAATGAGTGCAATCAGTTTGCGTGACAGGTTGTCTTGATGAATCAGTTGCCCCTGCATTATACAAACACTAGGAAACGTGTCCGTACGTTGCACCGAAGAGAAAAAAACTATATATCGCAAAAATACATCCACCTTGGCATGTCCACCACTCTGCTCCACTTCACTCCACTCCGTGAACGCCTTAGAGAGACCAATAAATTATTGGGAGAAAGATATGTAAGAAAAGGGAGCCGAACACAAAGCATAAACGCATGGGAAGAAATTTGATAGTCATCATATTTCACTAAAGTCAAGCATAATAACACGAAACAATTACACCGAATGTCTTCATATATTTTATACTCACGTTTTCTACTGCGCCAGATCCAAAACAGGAAAGTTCTCAACATGCACATTTACTTAACCCGTTACAAGGACAACAAAAGATAATTATAATTCAGTGTAAAAATAAAAGATTGGGCAAGAACTAAATCTACAACTATAATCAAATTGGATTTCAAATATCCTAGCATTTACGTCAAATAGACTCAGGCACACAACAAATAGATTTGGAACTTGTAACATCACAAGGTAGCTACAAAATCGCAATAACTAAGAGCTAAGAAAGAAGATTGATGACTTTAGAGTAAGTCATACTTGCACTGTATTACACAATCCAAAAATCCCTTCTCCTTCCATGCGACGATTCGAAAACAGACCTGCAAGTGAACGCTAGAGTTCACAAGTCAAGACAATATTTTCAATATCTTGGATGCTTGCATGTTAAAGGACACCTTAATAATCCAACTTGATTGCATAAGAGAACAAGCTCTGGCCTCAACTGAAACATCTAATCGAAAGTATGAATCAAGCTCTACCTCTATTGGTGTAACTTTCTTCTTTGCGTTGGCGTGTGCGTTAGAACCAGCCACATGAGTCGACCGACAGCCGTAAATCGTGTGCATATGGATGTGTCACGTTGCAGCTGATACTGAAGTATTTTCCTAAAAGGGGATGAACATACACCCATTGAAAAGTAGAGCTTTCACGTAACAGAACCCTGAACTCTGCGCTTCTACCAAACTAAGCAGTGATCCTTCTCGTCTTGTTAGACAGTCGCTACAAAATTAAAAAATACAGCGATTCTTGCAAATAAAAACTCACTCCAATCATCCCTGCATTAATTGATCAGGTTTGATTCCAGTTACCCATGTGAAGGAAACTAATCACTCGAAAGTAACTGATATTGATGAACTACACATATAAATCGCGGAAGAGTCAGTTTTCTGAATCCTTCTGGTATTCCACTATTTACTGCCTTAATCGTCAGGACATCGGAGAGGTCATCTAACCAACCGAGTGGTATTCTACAGAGGTACGTTCAGGAAGAAAAAATGGCCAAAAGTCTGAAGCTTGTCGCCCTTCTCCTACTGATTCTCAACTTCTGCTCATTAAAGAGGTTAACAGAGGCTACCATGAATTAAGAAAAAGACATGGAGAATAGAGATGAAGAAGGGATAAACTGCCCATCCTGAGCTCGAGTAAGAAGAAACCAACGCCTCACCATAGATCCGAGGACGAAGACCCATCCCATTACCTCCTTCCAAGCCACCTTGGTTGAGTACAAAGGGGGAGCTCGCTTGGAGCCCTCCTCCTGTAGGCGGACGCCTCGTCGACCTCTAGGACGGGCCTGGCCGGGTTGACCTGGCTTCCTCCACAGCAGGTGCCATTGCTATGTGCCTCTGCCGACGCAGCCTGGGCCGGGCACCCCTCCCTCTCATAGACATCCTCCTCCTAGTAGACGGCCAAAGCTCGTGCTGGACCAAGGGGCTGCTCGGGGAGGGTCGCAGTAGGGGAGGGGGAGGTTCTGGTCGGCGGAGCGCCCCCAAGAGGAATTTCTCCATCGATTCCTCCATCGTTTTTTCTTGATCGGGGTCAGGATTCTGGTAGGAGAGAGGGGAAAGGGAGGGAAGAGAGGGGTCCAGGATCTGGGGAGGACGAAGGCGCACAGACGGATGGTTGAAGGCGTAACGATACGGACCGACAGAGAAACACTCCTCTCTGGTACTAGGTGATTGCTCTTGTTACAGTCTACTCTTAGTTTTTTATATGTTTATTACTACTCTTTCCGTTCAAAAATAACTGATTTAGGTTTGTCTAGAATTAAATATATCTAAACATTTTTTAATGTGTAGATACATTCGAATTTTAGACAAATATACATTAGTTATTTCTGGACGAGAGGAGTATATGAAGTTCATGTCGAGATAGTCACATAACATTGCAAAACCAAACAGATTCTAATTTTCTTGAAATGTAAGTCTATAAAAGCTACAATCCCGTATTGTATGCACATAAAACAATAACCTATAATTATCTCTCTTCACCTGGTTCGTATTCTAGCGACAACGGCTTCAAGTAATATCTCTCGTTACTTGATGACACACTTTACTTTTCTTGCCTTTAATAAACTTGAACCATTGTGTCGTCTATGTTGTATATGCTTCCACTTATTTGTTGGGGATTAGCAGAACCATGCTGTCATGGGGAACGCTTTCAATATTACACTGATACTTTATACCTAGTTGATATCATGCTCTTTTGTCTATGGATGTCGTCGGTGTGAAATGAAAGGGGAGCTTGTAAGTCCATAGAGTTATGCATATGTGTTAGAGAAACGTCTGGGCCGCAGGTCTAATCCATGCTGACATGGTGGAAACCTACAACGTAACCATAATGAGCTGTCTATGAAGCATTCTTCTTATAAAAAAAGTCCGATATTGAGAAACAAGAGAAAAAAAAAGATTATGAAAAGAGGAAAGAGAGAAAAAAGCACCATATTCCTATGGTAAATAAGAAGATTGCTGAGATGCTTGTTGTCTGCTTGCCTTGTCATTTTGATATGGAGATTCTTCCGTATCATCGGGCAAGGGGTATCCCGTTGGCGGTTCTCTATGATACACATGTATTTACGATGACAAGAACTTATCGGTGACTAAACTTGAGTAGCATGAGGAGCGACCCTCGTATTCAAGGGATATGAGATTTCCAACTTATACTTTGTCAAGCATATACTCCATAGTTTGTTCACTTTAACCTTAATCACTTGAAGATGCTTATGATAGAGGCAATGAGAGCCGGAAGCTAGTAAGTACCATAATTTTTGGAAGCTCTTTATGAAACTTGAATCTCTTACTTCCTTCTATGAAGGCATTTTTTTTACTTTTATGTTGAGTCTCCACCTTCTACCTTTATGCACCTACTTTGAGAGCATAGTGGCCATTCTTAGTTCTATGTGCATTGTACCAAGACTTGTTGATTGATGCATAGCTTTGATATTGCTTGTTTTAAACTATTTGCATGTAGTCACTCTTATAAACTTTGAAGATGTCCTATGCATTTATGTTTGCTACTCTATGAGAGACAAGCTGAATGCCACCATGCTATGTTTTTTTTATGTGAAATAAACAAACCTCTTGCAAAGCATTGTTATTCATGAATCTTTTGTTTATGCCTTTTCATGTTGCAGCATAGTTGCTTTGTCTTATTGTTAGAACTTTGTCTTTCATGCTATGTTGAAGTACTATGATCCTAGCTATTAATGTTTTACAAATACTTTGATCAAGTTTATGATGGTGCATGTCACCTCAAAAATTATTCTTTCTTTTTATCACTTACCTACTCGAGGACGAGCAGGAGTTAAGCTTGGGGATGTTGATACGTTGCTAATGTATCTATAATTTTTGATGTTCCATGCTTGGTTTATATCTACTTTCTTATGTTTTGTCCATACTTTGGAGTACTTTTCATATGATTTCTTGGACTAACCTATTAACAAGAGCCACAGTGCGAGTTGCCTGTTTTCTGCTGTTTTTGGTTCCAGAAAGTCAGAAAATCAATATTCTCGGAATTGGACCGGACAAAAGCCAAAGTCGTTATTTTCCCGGAAGACTCATGGAGCCAAAAGGAGAGACGAAGAGGGGCCATAGGGTGGCCAAACCACCCCTAGGCACGGGTCCCCCTGGCCGCGCCAGGGCATGGTGTGGGCCCCCTGGCCGCCCACCGACCTTGCCTCTTCGCCTATAAGATGTCTCCCGATGCAAAAACCCTAAATAGTCAAGCCTCTAGCCATGAAAAGTTTCGCAGCGCTGCTGCCACCGTAGGGGAGATTCAGGGGACAGAAAGTCTCTATTCTAGCACCCTGCCGGGACGGGGAAGTGCCCCCGGAGCCATCTCTATCGATCTCCACCACCATATCCATCGCCATTGCTGATTCCCATGATGAGGAGGGAGTAGTTCTCTCTCGAGGCTAAGGGTTCTACCGGTAGCTATGTGTTGATCTCTCTCTCTCTATGCATGATCTTATTGAGATCATGAGCTTGTAATCTATAGATCTACCTTCTACTCAAGTGCTTTAATAGATCTCTGCTCTCCCCATGTGTGTGAAGTTGACAGTATGCACACCATGGTGGCACTTAGGCTAGAGATTACAAATACTTGTTATGAGTTATATTTGGAGTTGGATGTCTTTATGAAATTATGGTGTTTTTGGACCCATCTAGTACTCAAGGTGACAGTGTGGGGTTATCTAGATGGGAAAGATGAACTTTGAGGTGTGCTGTTATAGCCCTACCATCGATTAATGTGTCCAACCGGAGAGTAGTTCAGCGTAGTATCATAAAGAAGAATATATTTATATGAGAGTGTTCACTAGTGAAAGTATGATCCCTAGGCCTTGTTTCTAAACATTGAAACACCGTTTACAACTAGATATGTTACATGTTTGTTTGCTTCCATCTTTATTTCAGTTTTCCTTTAGTCTTTTCCCACGTCAACCACACACCATCAAGCTATTTTCTAGCACCGTTACCACTTATAATTATCTATACCACTTGTACTTCACTATCTCTTCGCCGAACTAGTGCACCTATACACCTGACAAGTGCATTGGGTGTGTTGGGGACACAAGAGGCTTCTTGTATCTTGATTGCAGGGTTGCTTGAGAGGGGATACCTTTGACCACTTCCTCCCTAAGTTCGATAAACATTGGGTGATCCACTTAAGGGAAAACTTGCTGTTGTTCTACAAACCTCTGCACTTAGAGGCCCAACAACTGTCTACAAGAATAGAAGTGCGTAGACATCAAGCTATTTTCTGGCGCCTTTGCCGAGGAGGTAAGGTAAAAGGTACTCACATCCTCCGGTGTGAGTGCTCAAAGTTATTTCCTTTAGATTCTGCAATTTTGTCTTTTTGTTTCTTGTTTTCACTAGTTAGGCTTAATGGAAAACAACAACAAAATTAGAGAGCTTTATAGTATTTATCTTGAGTCAGGACATGAGGTGTTTGAAGAGAAAATTAAAAAACCTATGAAACTTTATTTGCATGCTAATAGCAATGTTGTTAGTATGAATTCTTTGGACACCATTATTGCTAATGCTATGGAAAAGACAACTTGGGGAAGCTAGTTTTTATGAAAATGATCTTTTTAGTCCCCCATCTATAGAGGAGAAAATTTACTTTGACGATACTATACCTCCAATATATGATGATTACAATGATGAATATGATATTTTTAGTCCACCTACTATTGAGGAGAAAATTAATAATGATTACAATATGCCTCCTATATTTGATGATTATGGTGATGAGAATAATAATGATAGCTATTTTGTTGAATTTGCTCCCACCACAATTAATAAGAATGACTATGCTTATGTGGAGAGTAATAATTATATGCATGTGGCTCATGATAAGAATGTTTTATGTGATAGTTATATTGTTAATTTTATTCATGGTGCTACTGAAAGTTATTATGAGAGAGAGAAACATGGTTTTATGCATCTCAATAATATTAAGTTCCCCCTCTTTATGTTGAAAGTCTTGAAGTTGCACTTGTTTTGCTTTCCTATGCTTGTTGCTTTGTGATTTCATGACTTGTTTCTTTACAAGATTCCTATGCATAGGAAGTGGGTTAGACTTAAATGTGTTTTATATTTGCTTCTTGATGCTCTCTTTTACTTCAATTCATATTTCTTTTGTGAGCATCTTCTCAAACTATCAAGCCTAACTTAAAGGCGTTAAAGAAAAGTACTTATTGGGAGATAACACAAAAGTTTTAGATGAGTGTTGGAAGTTATTACCTCTGTAATAACCGCTCCTTATCCTTTTTATTTGCTTTTTGTGCCAATAGTAACCTCTAATGAGAGAGAAGTAATGATTGGGAAAGTTGCTGTCCCGAAACAGATTTCTGTGCTTCACCGTAAAAATTCGTGTGAAATCTCTGTACGTATTTGTGAGGCGTGAATTTTTGTGCTTCTGCCCCAGGTTGTTATCTAACTTTCGTTAGTTCAACACTTTTTGATTTGAGCAACAGAAGGTCTTCGAAAAAATTCATCTTTACCTGCTGGTCTGTTTTGACAGATTTTTGCCATTATTTGCATTTGCTTCTTGTTGGTTCTTTTTTGAGTTATTTTGGGCAATTGAGCTTTTTGAGGAAGTGCTACAGTTGCTTGTGTTTTACTGGAAGTTTTATTGGTGTTGGAACTAAACCTAAAGACTTATTATCTTGAGTGCACTAATGTTGCTAATAAAGATTGTGTGAAGTTTTGTATGAAGGAAAAAATTTAGGTGTATGGAGAGAATGATGTAATAAGATGAAGAATGGACTAAAGCTCAAGCTTGAGGATGCCACCCCGTGTCACCCCAAGAAATATCCAAGAAGTACAAGCATCAAAGCTTGGGGATTCCCAAGGCATCCCCTTCTTCATCAATAAAAATCTCAGGTTTCTTCCAAACACTTCATTTTTATTGTTTCATGCACAGTTGTGTTGTTCTTGGAACATCTTCTTTTTCGTTTTTGTTTTGGTTTTTCGTTTGCTTTATTTTCTTAGTTTGTGAATAAATTGGTTGGACCCCCCTCTTTCATACATTGGTTTTCAAATAGTTTGGTTTGGATTGGAAAAGAGTAGGAAAGTTCATGCTTAAGTGGTAAAAGGGGCTTGTTTTTGACTGTGGCCTATGCTTTGTCATGCCATGCTTGATATTGTTTTGGCTATATGCTTGGTGATCTTTGCTGTAGCATGACTTGTTATAAACAATTGAGATTGCTTAATGTGTCTTTGAAAGAATCATGTGTTGTTTTAGCATATTAAAGCATAGTATTGTGGTATTCTCCTTTGATGCTTTATTTGGGTTGACTTGGCGCATGCTCACACCATGTTATGACTATCCCAAGTCATCATAGCCTTTATGATCTTTTAGTTTTCAACTTGTAGTATCACTTTATGCTTTGATCAATGATGTTTTGTTGCTCTGCATGATTATGGCCATTATTGCTCTCTTAGTTTGTCGCTCCCAGTCTTTTGCTAGCCTCCGCAACCAAGTATGAGTTCCACTTATGCATCCAACTCCTTAAACCAAGTTATTCCAAAGAGTCCACCATACCTACCTACTAGCATATGCTATTCCAAGTATATTCATGTTTTTATCTACCTTCTGAATTAAACTAGTTATGAGAAAATTAGTGATTAAAGCTCTCACGAACTTGATGGCACACTTTACTTTTCTTGCCCTTAATAAACTTGAACCATTGTGTCGTCTATATTGTATATGCTTGCACTTATTTGTTGGGGATTAGCAGACCCATGGTGTCATGGGGAACGCTTTCAACATTGCACTGGTACTTTGTACCTAGTTGATATCATGCTCTTTTGTCTATGGATGTCGTCGGTGTGAAATGAAAGGGGAGCTTGTAAGTCCATGGAGTTATGTATATGTGTTAGAGAAACGCCTGGGCCGCTGGTCTA
This sequence comes from Avena sativa, assembly GCA_916181665.1. Taxonomy (NCBI): domain Eukaryota; kingdom Viridiplantae; phylum Streptophyta; class Magnoliopsida; order Poales; family Poaceae; genus Avena; species Avena sativa. Next base: position 203,255,201 of record OV702291.1, read on the forward strand.
ATCCATGTTGACATGGTGGAAACCTGCAGTGTAACCATAATGAGATGTCTATGAAGCATTCTTCTTATAAAAAAAAGAGTCCGATATTGAGAAAAAAGAGAAAAAGAAAAAAAAGATTATGAAAAGAGGAAAGAGAGAAAAAAGCACCATATTCCCATGGTAAATAATAAGATTGCTGAGATGCTTGTTGTCTGCTTGCCTTGTCATTTTGATATGGGGATTCTTCCGTATCATCGGGCAAGGGGTACCCCGTTGGCGGTTCTCTATGATACACATGCACTTACGATGACAAGAACTTACCGGTGACTAAACTTGAGTAGCATGAGGAGCGGCCCTCGTATTCAAGGGACATGAGATTTCCAACTTATACTTTGTCAAGCATATACTCCATAGTTTGTTCACTTTAACCTTAATCACTTCAAGATGCTTATGATAGGGGCAATAAGAGCTGAAAGCTAGTAAGTATCATAATTTTTGGAAGCTCTTTATGAAACTTGAATCTCTACTTCCTTCTATGAAGGCCTTTCTTTTACTTTTATGTTGAGTCTCCACCTTCTACCTTTATGCACCTACTTTGAGAGAATAGTGGCCATTCTTAGTTCTATGTGCATTGTCCCAAGACTTGTTGATTGATATATAGCTTTGATATTGCTTGGTTTAAACTATTTATATCTAGTCACTCTTATGAACTTTGAAGGTGTCCTATGCATTTATGTTTGCTACTCTATGAGAGACAAGCTGAATGCCACCATGCTATGTTTTCTTTATGTGAAACAAACAAACGTCTTGCAAAGCATTATTATTCATGAATCTTTTGTTTGTGCCTTTTCATGTTGCAGCATAGTTGCTTTGTCTTATTGTTAGAACTTTGTCTTTCATGCTATGTTGAAGTACTATGATCCCAGCTATCAATGTTTTACAAATACTTTGATCAAGTTTATGATGGTGCATGTCACCTCAAAAATTATTCTTTCTTTTTATCACTTACCTAATCGAGGACGAGCAGGAGTTAAGCTTGGGGATGTTGATATGTTGCTAAAGTATCTATAATTTTTGATGTTCCATGCTTGGTTTATATCTACTTTCTTATGTTTTATCCACACTTTGGAGTACTTTTCATATGATCTATTGGAATAACCTATTAACAAGAGCCATAGTGCAAGTTGCCTGTTTTCTGCTGTTTTTGGTTCCAGAAAGTCAGAAAATCAATATTCTCGGAATTGGACCGGACAAAAGCCAAAGTCGTTATTTTCCCGGAAGACTCACGGAGCCAGAAGGAGAGACGGAGAGGGGCCACAGTGTGGCCAAACCACCCCTAGGAGCGGGTCCCCCTAGCCGCGCCAGGGCATGGTGTGGGCCCCATGGCCGCCCACCGACCTTGCATCTTTGCCTATAAGATGCCTCCCGATGCAAAACCCTAAATAGTCAAGCCTCTAGCCACGAAAAGTTCCGCAGCACCGCCGCCACCGAAGGGGAGATTCGGGGGACAGAAAGTCTCTATTCCGGCACCTTGCCGGGACGAGGAAGTGCCCCCGGAGCCATCTCTATCGATCTCCACCACCATCTCCATCTCCATCGCCATTGCTGATTCCCATGATGAGGAGGGAGTAGTTCTCTCTCGAGGCTAAGGGTTCTACCGGTAGCTATGTGTTAATCTCTCTCTCTATGCATGATCTTATTGAGGTCATGAGCTTGTAATCTATAGATCTACCTTGCTACTCAAGTGCTTTAATAGATCTCTGCTCTCCCCATGTGTGTGAAGTTGACAGTGTGCACACCATGATGGCACTTAGGCTAGAGATTACAAATACTTGTTATGAGTTATATTTGGAGTTGGATGTCTTTATGAAATTGTGGTGTTTGTTGGACCCATCTAGTACTCAAGGTGACAGTGTGGGGTTATTAGATGGGAAATATGAACTTTGAGGTGTGTTGGTATAGCCCTACCATCGATTAGAGTGTCCAACCGAAGAGTAGTTCAGCGTAGTATCATAAAGAAGAATATATTTATATGAGAGTGTTCACTAGTGAAAGTATGATCCCTAGGCCTTGTTTCTAAACATTGAAACACCATTTTCAACTAGATCTCTTACATGTTTGCTTGCTTCCATCTTTATTTCAGTTTTACTTTAGTCTTTTCCCACATCAACCACACGCCATCAAGCTATTTTCTAGCACTGTTACCACTTATAATTATCTATACCACTTGTACTTCTCTATCTCTTCACCTAACTAGTGCACCTATACACCTGGCAAGTATATTGGGTGTGTTGGGGACACAAGAGACTTCTTGTATCTTGATTGTAGGGTTGCTTGAGAGGGGATACCTTTGACCACTTCCTCCCTGAGTTCGATAAACCTTGGGTGATCCACTTAAGGGAAAACTTGCTGCTATTCTACAAACCTCTGCACTTGGAGGCCCAACAACTGTCTACAAGAATAGAAGTGCGTATACATCAACATCCTCGAAAGGCTTATTTTATGGTACATTTTACTACTCTTAGACTAGGCAGTAGTATAAATTGAATCCAACGACTTAGATGCGTGGGCATTTTAGACTTTTTCATGCGCTGGAGCTGGATCACGCGTGCTCACATGTCAAGCTCCAACTTTGGTTCTTCTTTTTCTCATGGCCGGCGGAATGAAGCGCAGCCACTCGCTCGCCTTCGTCGACACCACCAGCTGCTGCCGCTCATTGACTCGCCGTTCGGGTCCGCCACCGATGACCTAACCGACGCTTAGAGCTCCACCTCCGGCAAAGTCGTGCCCTTGGAGCCGGACATGGTTTACATGGTCAAGACCGAGCAACCTGCGCTGCACCGCAGAAGCAGAGGCCTTACTTCTTCTCCTATCTGGCAATGGGGAACGGACACCCCCGCGGTGTCGGGTAATCGCAGTACTAGGCCGTGGGGAACCAGCAGGACGCAATCCAGAGGCACTGCAAGCCGGAGTCGCCGCCACGGTCCACGCTGTTGGGCCCGTTACTCGCGGCAGTCGTCATACCTAGACTCAGAAGACCGCAGCTTGGAGCCCCTCCTATACTTGACGCATGTATCCACGACACTGATACAGCACAACGGGGCCACATCGAAGACTGCTTGGCCGTGGTGACCGCTGTGTGGCTGGAGTTACACGAGACGTGACCGAACAAGATGATCTTCATGTGGCTTAGCTTCTTCGGCGTAGCGCATACCAAGATACACAACTTGGCCCCCGTTGGGCTGCGCTCCGGTAGGAACGCCTGGGCGGCCACGGAGACGAGCGTCTCAGACGCCGACGAGTAGGCCGGGGCACCGCCTACCACGACTACACGCAAGGGGCATCTGGGATCATACAGGGGCCGCCTAAATCCGATGGCAGCGGCGTCCGGGAATCGAATAGGGGCAGGATATGGTGAGGCGAGCTGGGGAGTGGCGGGCGGCAAACATCGCTGCCATGGTTCCACTGGTACAGAGGTTGGAGATGCTAATATTTCCCCCCGTCTGGTGTCGCTTTTACCCTCACGAGGCAATAGTATGATTTATACTTGTCATCTTTTCAGCACTAGTATAAACTGTTGTGAGCCTTTAGATGGGTGAAAATAGATGGTTGTTATTCATTTGAGGGTACCATAAAACTTTCCCCTTGAAAACCTCTCTTCCATATTTCCACCATAGACTTCTGATGGCTTAAAATACAGCTATGTCTCTCCACATTAAAACCTCACATTTGTCAAGAATTTGATGAAATATCTCGTTAGCATTGCCACTAATGACTAATTATTGCATAGATGTGCAAATCTTCTCTTTGCTCTTTCTCCTTGCAGAACTGAACATTTTTATGACAAAATCTAGAGCAATTAACGAATATTTACGAGTTTCCAATAGGACCTCCAAAATCTTTAACGAGCACCTGTACGAGAAAATTCTACCCTTACTACGCGCTTGTATGACCTTCCAGAGACGTCGCAAGGTTAAACTAAACAATTTTCATGAAGGGGGTTATATAAGAATCATCCCGCAACCGCCAGAAACCCTAATGCCAGTGTGCAGAATACATCTGAAGCTATTTGCATCTAAGGAGTGGAGATTCTATCTTCATCACCATAGCCATAACTCCACTTCCTCTCCAATCTACACTCCATTGCCATAGTCATCTACTTGTAATCTTGATCTCATCACGATTGGTGGAATTCTAAGGCTATTTGTCATTTGTTTCAAGAATTTTCAATACAATATTTATGATTGTTGATCTAATCATGTGTGAGTAGTCCTCATGGGACAAGGGCTAAGAGATAGTCTCGCAACAATTATATGCAATTTCTAACCCCATGGGATATTGAGTTGTGATTGAATGTTACATATATCCTTTTGTATTATTGTCTTTTGCCTCGGTCCATGGATACACAATTGTTCCTTTAGGGTATCCTATGAATACACACTTCTCTTCTTTGAGTTCGAGCTTATCAGGTTGTAGCCTTTTGATATAAGTGTCACATCCTCAAACTTTAAGAAATGATAGCTTCGGCTTCTTGCCAAACCAGACCGCGTATGGTGTCATCTCTACAAATTAAGATGGTGGCCTATTCAAAGTGAATGCGGCGGTTTCTAATGCATAACCCCAAAATGATAGCGGAAAATCCGTAAGAGACATCATAGACTGCAACATATCCAATGAAGTATGATTATGACATTCAGGCACACCAGTACGTTGTGGTGTTCTGGGTGGCGTGAGTTGTGAAAAAATTCCACACATATTTCAATGCATACCAAACTCGTAACTCAAATATTCATCACAGAAATTTGTGAAGGCGATATGCCCTAGAGGCAAATAATAAATAGGTTTTTATTGTCATGTCTCAATTAGTTTATAATAGTTTCATATTATGCTATAACAAGTCTCAAGTATAAAATAAATAAAACATAATAATAAACATTACATTGCCCTTCAAGGGAATAAAATAAATGAAGAGAATTGCAAGTAAAATAAAATTACACTTGTATTATTTAAAACAAACAAGATTACATTGTCCTTACAGTTAATTAAATGAATAAACATATTACAAAAGAATAAATATATAAATAATTATATTGATGGAATAAGTATTACAAAATGTGATAAACCACAACTCATCCTACACTAGATCTTCTTAATCTTCTTTGAATGATTTTGTACCTGCAAATCAACTCAAAAGAAAACAAAACAAAAATAAAGGAATAAGGGGTTAGTGTATTAATTGACCTCTCAGATTTACAGTGTAATGCACTGTTTGTCTCATCATCGAGTTTGATTTCGAAGGGGCAAGTTTCACCAGGGGTAGTATATGTTCTTATCATCCAAGAAAGCTTCATCCTAAACATCATTATCCAAGGGGAAAATTTCACCAAATCAGATATAGTAAAAAGATAAGCAGCTTGGAAATATCAAGTTTTCACTTGATCTGATCCTCAATTCCAACCAAACAAAACATAGGTACTTGCACTTAGCAGGTCCACCTGCAGCAGCTTAGTCACCACATGCAGCTGATGTGTTGTCAACACATCAGGGAAGGCACCAACTATAGAAAAGGAAGGAACCAACCATACCAGCAAAACTAGATATTCCCTGGTCACCACACTTATCCAAGAACTACCCTTAGATCACTAGTTCACCATCAAGAACAACACATGTTCTTGCTCATCACCACAAGATCACTCATTTAGGTGAACACCATATCTCTAACCATGGTTGCTTCGAGGAGCCATCCAGTGGCAAGGACAAGGTGGAGAAGGCTAGGCTATGGCTGCTATAGTGGATGAAGTAGTAGAAGGTGAGGGGAGCAGGATATCAAGATACAACAACAGCTGAACTAGATCTCTATCAAGTGCAGCCTTCACACAACTACAGGTGATTATCTCCATAACCACATATAGCCTCTATTCTTGTCAGTTTATTTTAGAAAAGGATTTGGAAATAAAAGGAACTCTCAGTCCAGCATAGGAAAGCTATGCTAGTCTCATCATAGAGCTTGAAAGGCAATTATAGTATTTGTTCTTACTACCACTATTAATCTCAGCCTTGTGCATCATTGACCAAGGTCACATATTAGGGTTATTGATGGCTCAAGATACGTAGAGCTCGTTGGCAACCCTAAGAGGAAGGTATGATGAGCACAGCAGCAAGTTTCCCTTAGTTATGAAACCAAGGTTATCGAACCAGTAGGAGTAAGGAAACAACTCCAAGGTGTTGCTAGCAACTTGGAATCCTACACAACACAACCACAAAACTGTGCCCCAACTTACAGTGAGGTTGTCAATCTCACTGGTTTTGCTGAAAACAAAGGATTAAACGTATAGTGTGGAAGATAGTAATTTCTTGCAGAAAGTAAACAGTAAACGGTAAACAATAGATGGTATATTAATGGTAAAGGAATGGACTGGGTCCACAGTTCACTAGAGGTGTTTCTCCTTAAGATAAATAGCATGTTGGGTGAACAAATTACAGTGGGGCAATTGACAGATTGAGAAAGCATAACAATGCATATACTAGACATCTTGACTCCTACGAGATTTGATTGGGCATTACAACATAATACATAGACCGTAATCCAACTGCATCTATGACTAATAATCCACCTTTAGGTTATCATCCGAACCCCTTCTAGTATTAAGTTGCAAGCAACAGATAATTACATTAAGCAAAGTGTGTAAAGTAAACAATACAATTGCCCCATGGACAAAGGATTGTTGTTTTCTCCCTAGTAGCAACAGAACATCTACAACCTTAGAGGTTTCTGTCACTTCCCCAGATTACTAGAGGCATGAACCTACTATCGAGCATAAATACTCCCTCTTGGAGTTACAAGCATCTACTTGGCCAAGATAGCTACTAGCAACAGAGAGCATGCAAGATCACAAATAACACAGACATGATAGAATCAATAATAAATCTGACATAGTATCTCAATATCGATCGGATCCCCGCAAACACAACATATAGGATTACAAATAGATGATCTTGATCATGAACGGAGCTCACAAGATCTAAACATGATAGCACAAAGGAGGAGAACCAACCATCTAGCTACTGTATGGACCCATAGTCCAAGGGTGAACTACTCACGCATCACTCCGGAGGCTGGCATGGCGATAAAGAAGGCCTCCGAGATGATCTCTCCCCTCAGGCAGGGTGCCGGGAAGAGCTTCGGATCCCCTGATCTAGGGATGGAGATGGCAGCGGCTATAGACTCTTTCGTGGATTTTTGATTGGGTGCTTAGGGTTTCTTCATCGGGGTACTTTTATAGGCAAAGGGGCAAGGGCGGTGGGCGCCCGAGGGCCCCACACCATGGAGCAGCGCGCCCTAGGGGGTGGCTGCGCCAGCCCTAGGTGTGGCCACCTCGTGGCCCCACTTCGGCTACCCTTCGGACTCAATGTTCCTTCTGGTAAAATATTGACTTTGGCTTTTGTCTCGTCCAATTCTGAGAATATTTCCTTACAAGCTTTTCTGAAACCAAAAACAGCAGAAAACAGGCAACTAGCACTGCGACATCTTGTTAATAGGTTACTTCTAGAAAATGTATAAAAAATACCTCAAAGTGTAAACAAAACATAATAAAGTTGATATAAAACAAGCATGGAGCATCAAAAATTATAGATACGTTTACGACGTATCAGTTATCCATCTAGATCATCCAAATTGGATGATATCATTTTTCACACCCTACTTGGCAAGTTTAACAGATCCAGTAGTGGAGACCACTGTGTTCCATCCTAAAGAAGGCATCACAGTGGCATCTCACTAATGAATCTACACATCACAAGAGAACAACACCACATGACCATTTTTCTAGCTAAATACATCTAGGAATCATATAACCCCTGTCTTAGTGATAGTAGTGGTCATTAGCCAAATCAGTTGCAAGGCAACAATAGTATATGATCATGTGCAACACAACTCAAGCCTCATACTTGGCATCATTGGTAAAGACAAGGACCAACACTTGGTTAAGTAAAGGTATAGAAAATCATGTAAATGATCTATGCTGCTATGCTCACTCTCAGGGAGGTTCCACAATAGCATAGCGATATTACAGAAGATATTTATTTAAACAACAATAGCAATCCAATAAAAACAAATAATTTTCCTAGCAAGTGTTATAGGAATCATATGTGTAATTTACTTCATTGTACAAACTTATAGGAAGATCAATTCTTTCTTATGACCCCCAACAAAGCATCAATCATGTATGTTCTTACAAAGATAAAGCCTCAACATAGATATCATGGGCAGGGACTATAATAGTTTAATTTCCATGTCTCATCATTTATAATAATAATCTCATCAAGCCTAGCCAAATTAATCACAACATGTCATGCTTAAATGACTCTGCTGTTGTGCACACTCCAAAATGAGGCACCACAGCAACAAGAGCATCCAGCAAAAGGCACTGTATTCTCTAACCAAGATCATAACTGAACCAAAGGTTCAACACATCATGCCTATCACACTCATGAATTCAACTAGCAACTAATCATATAGAGTCAGTAGTAGCTGTATCAGCAAGCCTACATATAAGCCCATCAGAGAACTATGAATCAAGTTCTTTCTTGTTACACCACAATATCTGTATGTGATGCAAGCAAATAAATCCATCCTATATAAATGGAAATCAAGCACCATACATGTATATCAATTAAACTGCAGTATGACTAACTTAAGCCAAAGACATTAGGGATGAGTAAATCATCCAGGTGGAGAGGCTGGACTTAGTAGCATCTCAACACACATAGATCATCACCAGTAATTCACAAAACACCACCAATAGTGCTAGTCCAAACATAGTTTGAGCTAAGCATGATTCAAGATAATTCTACCAAACATCCAGAGGATAAACACTGAATTTAAACTTCAGTAACATGTATACTAGCAATTCTGTAGTAGCATCATGTCAAAGATACAATCAGAATTACAAAGAAGAAAACCCTAACCCAGATTAACATAAAGAGAAAAGGAGGCAGAGAGGGGGAAGGGATACCTACCTATGGCGAATCTAAGCTCGCTGGAGAGGAAGCAGACCGTGTAGTCAACATTGACGGTGGCGGCCGAAGAACAGACCATGGCGAGGCGACACAAGGAGCACTGGGCCGTTCAACCCACACCGAGCCTCACCAGTGGCCATCCATTGATGAATCCAACAGCAATAATCGACCACTACACCATCCCCACCTCACCAGACGACACCAAAGTGGCGGAACCCTAACAGCCAGAAGGGATTTAGCATGCTTGGAGAGGAGGTGCCTTCCAAATCGAGCCGAACCCTAGGATACATCGTCCAAAACCACACCGATAACCACCATGCCGACGACCAGAGTGGTCGGAATCATAGGAATCAAGCGGCGACGGGGCGTCGCCATGGAGTCGCCAGAGAGAGCATGCGTGAGGATAAGTTGAGGTGAGAAGAAAGTGAGGGTGAGGGGTAAGGAGAAGTGGCCTGGGGTGGGGTTTGACCCCGAGCCGGCTTGGGCCAAGTTGGGCCTAAGTTGGGCCAATAGGTGAGCCATGCTCAGTTCCAAAAGGAAATTCCAAAATAAAATATTATCCCAATTAGTAAATGACCCAAAATAACCCTGAACCCAGCTTACACTCTAGAAAAATATAAAAAAATCTTAAAAATAGTTATAATATATCAAAATGATCACAAAAATAATATATACCTGGGAAAAATATAACATGACTTGTTTGAGTTTAATAAAATGCAAATAAATCTTAATACCATTAAGACCTAAATGAAATTTCATAAAATAAGACAAAGGCTTAAAATTGAATAAAAATCATTTTTACATATAAAAATGAGTCTACTAATTTATAAAATACTAGCTTAATTGTTTACAAATAAAACTTGAAGCTAATATTTAAAGACATATAATACTTTGTGGATTTTTACAAAAATAAGAATAATACTTAAAAATAAATATAAATCATTTTTAAGATCTTGAATAAACATAGTTTACTATAAAAATACTAAATCTATTATTCCAAAGGCTTTTAAGATTTAAAAGTAATAATCCTTATATATTCTATAAAATACCTCTTTTGTAAATTCTTGAAAAACATTCTCAAGTAAGCAATAATCATATTCCTTCATAAAACCTTAAGTCCTTGTATTTAGATACTTATTCCAAAGTCATAACTTAGATCTATAATAAAACTTAAGAATAATTTTTTAAATTTATAAAACTCTTTTAAAACAATAAATTCCAAATTAAATCAACAATTTTAAGTAAACTCTAAACATCATTCACTTATGATAGAAGTGAATGCTATTTATGTTTTTAACCATTCTTAACATGATTTCAAACTTTAATATATTATTAAAATCATCCAAATTTATTTTCCTTAATAAGATAAACTATATCCATAATAACAAATCACATTTAAACTCATCATTCACTTAAGCTGAAAGTGAATGATCCCATACCTTTAAACATGCTTGTTGCAAGGTTTAAAACTTCTTAATACTTTTAGACACATCACACCCTAGATCTACTTATGTTTAAAGTTAACTTTGGTATACCAAGTCATGCATAATGCCTAAAAAATATTTATGTTTTTATATTTAACTTTTGTCCGTTCCAAATTAAGTCATAAGGCATATCAAATCCAAGCTTATCAGATAAGCGCAAACAACATCAATCATATTTGATTAACCACAAAGATTGTTTAAACTTTAACAAAGAAATTGTTTCTTCAAAAGTTATTCGTTTTGCCACTTCAAACAACAATCTAATAAGTCTCTTAACTCTTAACAACTTAACATAATAAATCCCATCATAATTACCAGTTAGCAATTCCCCTCAATCTTAGAATATTATTATACTTCACTTTTATACTTTGCATATTAAACACTTAAATGCTTTGTAGATAGATTTACTTATGGAGTAAACATTAGAAATAACTAAATCTTAAAATACATCACTTATATTTAACTCATTCTCATTATTGGGGATTTATCTCGGGATTTTACAAAATGCATTACATTACTTATGCATCAACATATTGCTTCTTTAAACATTTGTCCTTACCGGACCAATGATGATGTTCATAGAATTTGGATCTTCTAGTATCCTGAAGATCGTGAGTGCATAATCTTGCAATCACAAACGGCAAGTTCACACTTGCTCATGTTTGGTTATTTTCTATCAAATAATTGTAACTCAAATGTTGTCATCATCTGCATTTCAAAAAGGTCAAAAAACACTATTTTCATAATAATATGATTATGGATTATTTACCAAATGTTAATAATCTATTGATACAGTTCTAGTGGTAAAGGAACATAATATCTAGGACTTAACAACCAATGTCGCCAGTGATTCTAGCACCGTATATTACACGTTAACCATGATATTTGGAATGGGACAGAGAAGTCAGCTGGATCTTCTTCCTTTTGCATGGACGGATGACCTTATCGTGAAGCTGTAGATATCTTGTGGAGAATCTGGCACATGGGTGTGAACCCTTATGTCCCCGCAATATTGGTGTCTAGATTATCTGTGCATAGCTATCTTGGTGGAGGTTTACCATAGCTGATGGTGGCTACCAGGCAGAGCTGCTTACAGAGTCTTCGAGAGGCTACTCGGACTGTACTCGTGGTAAACCTTTTTGGGGGATTGTGTCTTCATGTAGGGTCACGGAGAAGGGCAGTGATTGGCTTAGATCTTAGTCTGGTCCTCTTACCAAGGAAGTGTGAACGAGCCTATAACTTAGATGTGCAACAAAGCTAAGGTATCTCATGTGTAAAGTAGTGCACCTCTACAGAGTGTAAAAACTGTGACATGTTTCTCCCTGTTCCGAGAAGGAGCTGCGAACGCTGCAGGAAAGGAACTCCACGAAAGTTCTAGTCAACCTGTGAAGGCTGCCGGACATAATTTTTAGAATAAAAGCAACCTTTGAAGAAATGTTTATGAAAACCTGCATTGCCTGTGGTTGTAGAGATAGTGCATCAAACACTCCTTTTTAGTGAACTTGCTGAGTACGCTAGTACTCAACCATACCTTCTTAACCCTTGCTAGGTTCTAAGCCATTGAAGATGACATCAACATCAACATCAACTTATGATCAAGAAACCATCATCGATAGCTCAAGTTCTTCAATAAAGTCAATGAAGTCAACATATACATCAACCAAAGTGAAGACGAAGTTCCTAATTAGATAGGAGTAGATACTTTAGCCATAAAACCTACTTCTGTAGAGCATTGCATTAGTAGCAAATGCAAGCCAGACAGTTTAGATGCTAGTCTTATTAGCCATCTAGTTCTGAATTATTGTTTATGGTTCTTCTTTGTAAGAAGTGATTTTCCTCCTCTTTAACCTAGAGTTTCTCTAGATCTTTTGTAAAGAGTTGAGTTGTAATCTATAGTCATGTCTTGGACCTGCTATGTTTTTGTTGTACCACTCTAAGGGATGTAATACTAGTGAAAGGTGTTTCATTGGTGTTATGTCAACGACTATAGTGTACTACATCATGCAGTGGTATGTTGGGTCACCGCAATGGCTAACCTAATGGGAAGGGAACACCCCCTTCCTCCTATATAAAGGGGTGCCGATGGGTAGGATTAAACACGACAATTTGAGAAGTCTTTTGGTTGACTTTCTCCCTCTCTCGCTCTATACCTTATGACTGTGACCCCATGTACAGGTTGTGCGAATAAGGCTTCACCGTGGCGCACCATTATTCTGCAGAGATTCCAAGCCGGAGATCTACTTCTGCACTCCCGACGGGATCGGTGAGCCGGAGGTCATCATCGTGCACCGTATGTGTACAAAACCGTGAGGGGCCACACTTGGGGCACCTTGGATGTCGCGAGCCGGAGTTGCTGCACGATGAAGATGGAGCAAGGGGTGACCTGCGAGGAGCTCCGTGACCTTGAGGTCTGCTACGAGTTCGACTACTTCAACCATGTTCCCCTCGGAACGTTAACCGCGTACGGTCTACAAGGGTATGTATTCTATACGCTCCGGTCGTTACTGCATTACTACATAGATAGATCTTGGGCGTTAGAAAGTTCCAACGTAGGAATGTTTTGTTTTTTGCTACGGGACCCATCAATTTGATCTTTAGGTTACGATGAGTTTCTACTTCACTCTAAAATTCTTCAAACTTCTCAAATGTTTCGACTTGTGTTTAATTAAGTAGACTAGGTGAATGCCCGTGCGTTGCTACGTCACTTTTGGCAATGTCATCTGGATATAAATTAAGTACCCAACTATATGTTCCCCTCTGAAGTCAGGAACGATTGTATTCACCATTCCCCTTCTTTATGAAGACAAACCAGATTACAAACAATGTGGAAGTTAAAAACACTCGTTGGGCTTATCCAATTTGCTCGAGTAGATAAACTCATAATCAAAAGAAATCAATGAGTTAGGATGATAATGCTTGCTAGGCATTGCCTTGGGACGGGGAAGTAAGCTCATGGGTGGCTGAAGAAATTAGTATTACATGTTTTATATAACTTAATATAATATACTTACAAGTTGTTCATGAATGCATTTGATGACCCACAAGTATACGGGGTGTATCGTAGTACTTTCGATAAATAAGAGTGTCGAACCCAACGAGGAGCAGAAGGTGTCGACAAGTGGTTTGAATCAGGAATTCCCTATAAATACTTAGCAAGCGGATTTTTAGGGTTTTTTGATAATGCAGATAAATAAAATGCGAGTAAATAAAAGACAATAATAATTGCAGCAAGTGGACCCATCCTTTCTTTAGCAAAGGACAAGTTGGTTGTATTACTTAAGATGACCAAACGTTCTCGAGGACACATGGGAATATTGTCAAGTGCTTTCGCTTCATATAGTTAATTAATCTTCTATGGTTGGATAAGTGTTGTGTGGGTGAACCTATGCTAATGTACTAACCTTACTAGGACTAATACATACTTGTGATTATACCCCTTGCAAGCATCCACAACTACAAGAAAGTAATTAAGATAAAAACATAACCACGGCCTTAAACTCTGAGATCCTACACTCCCTTATGCAAAGGTTTCCTAACGGGGGTTTAGGTTTCTGTCACTCCGGCAACCCCACGATTAGTAGATAAATACACAATTCATTCCCCGAGGCCCATAAAGGTAAAGTATCATGTAGTCGATGTTCACATGACACCACTAGAAGAATAGCACCACAACTTAAATATCAAACCATTAAATCTTTCTCAACACAATTCCACTACTAACAACATGACTTCTCCCATGTCCTCAAGAACTAAACGAACTACTCACGAGACATCATATGGATCAAGATCAGAGATGAAATAATGATAAGTAACAATCTGAACATGAAAAATAATTCAATGGTTCCACTCAATAGCATCAACTACAACAAGTAATCAACACCGGTAAAGTTTCCCCTAAGAACTATGCAAGATTCAACCTAATTGTTATAGCGGTACGGTGTGGTGGCGCTGGTGCTGGAGGATATGATGGTGGATATGATGATGATGATCCCGATGGAGTCTAGCTTGATGACGGTGTTGATGGCAACGATCTCCCCTCTCCGAAAAGGAATTTCCTCGGCAGATTTCTGCCTATCGGTGAGCTCTTTCTCTCTCTATAGTTTCCGCCCAACAGAGGCGGCAGAATCTTTCTGTGGTCGCTCCCCGAGTCTTAGGGTTTCGAGGGGATTATATACGCCAAAGGGCGATGCCAGAGGTGGGCCAGGGTGGCCACACCACCTGGTGGCACGGCCTAGGGGCCTCACTTCAGGGGGTGGTGTGGGCCCCTATGGCCCATCTCCACTTCCCTTTCTAGCATTCTTCATCTTCTGGAAAATATGAATTTCCTTTATATTTTCTGGGATTTTCTGATCTTCGCAAATATTGCATCTGGAGAGTGCTTTTTCCATCAGATCCCTACTCCGGTGGTTCATCCTCCAAAAGTCATCAATCATGCAAAAATAGATGAAATAACATAAGTATCATCTCCATATATCAATGAATAACAATAAATTATGATATAAAATAGTGATGCAAAATGGACGTATCAACTCCCCCCAAGCTTAGACCTCGCTTGTCCCCAAGCGAAAACTGAGCTCAATAAACGTGACCACAGGTTTACGGAGTGAAGTGTCGATAAAGAGAATACAGACAAGAAGCATCACATTCATCAATACACAAATCATAATAGAAAACAACTCACTATTATATAAATTAACTTGCAATGAGTAAGGGAAACACAATAAAGATACACAAAGTAAATCATAATTGGTAATGGCAAACTTTGTTCTTGGTCAGAGAACGGTTAACAAATTACAGGAGTCAAACATAATGGGATTTTCAATGATAGCTTTCAAAGTAATATTCACTCAGATAAGAGTAGTGCGCAAAACAAGAAACATAAGAAACATGATTGAATAAATCATCATATGGATGATTGAATCACAACAACTCAAATGCTTGCTTGAGATACAAAGGAATAGGTTTACTGACTCAACTAAAAAGTAAAAGATAGGCCCTTCGCAGAGGGAAGCAGGGATTTCAAGTTTTATAAAGAGCCTCCAAAAATTATGGTACTTACTAGCTTTAAGCTCTCATTGCCCCTATCATATGCATCTTGAAATGATTAAGGTTAATGTGAGGGAAAATATGAGTTATATGCTTGACAAATTATAAGTTGAAAATCTCATTCCCCTTGAATACAAGTACCAGACCTCATGCTACTCAACTTTGGTCTCTGGTAAGTTCTTGTCATTGTAAGTGTATGTGTATATAAAAAGATAGAAATACGGCTTTCGTAGAGGAAGTAATGAGAGCCATGAATAGGAATCCAAAATTCTTTCTTATTACCCCTTTCAGAACTACCATGCTGAAAACATGTGTTTTATATTGTCTCAATGCCAATCCACCACTAGAAATCCACGGTAATTCATGAAAAATCTCAAATCCCTCATTATCAGCTATGAGAAATATACTACGTTATTAAGCAACCAAAAAGAAAATGGTACATGAGATACGTACGGAAATGCTCTATATGGCAATGCAAACTTGCATGACTACTTTATACACCACTAATGGACTTTTGTGGAAGTATTTCGACAATATGAAACATTCAATCAATAAGACCTCCCATAATATGGAATAAGATCAAACATTTGGTTTGTTGTGTAGTGATCTACATAGAGAACCGCCAACGGGGTACCCCTTGCCCTGTGACACAGGAGCTATCCCATATCAAAATGACAAGGCAACAGACAATGAGCATCTCAGCGATGTTTTTATTTGCTATTTGCAAAGGTTTTTATTGGGGATGCTTCATAGAATGCCACTATGGTTATGCTGCAAGTTTCCACCATGATTAGGCATGGCTTAGGATAGCCGCCGAGGCGTTTCTCTAACACATATATAAACTCCATGAGCTTACAAGCTCCCCTTTTATTTCACACCACTGGCATCCATAAACAAAAGAACATGATATCAACTAAATAATAAGTGCAATGTCGAAAGCGGACCCCATGATAACATGGTTTTGCTAACTCCCAACTTATAATTTGCAAGCATACAAGCTTCATAATATAGTCACAATGGTTCAAATTTATTAAGTACAAGAAAATAAAGTGTGCCATCAAGTTTGAGAGCTTTAATCACTAATTTTCACATAACAAGTTTAATTTGGAAGATAGATAAAACTCGAGAATTTACTTGAAATAGCAATAATACTAATAGGTAGATATGGTGGACATAAATGGCATAGGTGTTAGTTCAAGGATTGGATGCACGAGAAGCATTCCCTCTCAGTACAGGTTTTTGGCTAGCAAGGCTGGGTAGCAAGCATAAGAGTTGAAGGAAACAAACATACAAGTGATAAAAACAATCATGCAATCTTCCTTGGAAACACAAAAGATCTTAACTAGAGAATACTAAGCTTATGAGCCAATCAAGAAAGAAAGATAATGAAATTATATTTCTAAAAGTACTTTTCTCTTTTCCATTCAATCCTCAAATAGTGTTGCTACTGACCAGAGCTAGGTTTGCCAAAACCAACTAAATTTTCTTAATGATCCCAAAGTGATACCAATACTAACAATAAGATCAATCATATAACAGAAATTGCAAACTAAAATAAGATGTGCAAAAAGTAAATGATAGAACTTCTCATTAATATTCCATAACGACAACTCACACCAAGGGATACATAGATAACTAACTAGAGGAGAGATACTTCCACAATGCAAACCATCCTATATAATAACTTCTCTATTCATGATATGACTCTACTAAAAAGGTAAAAAAGATGAAAGATAATAATGTGATACCGCGACACTCCCCCAAGCTTGGAACAAACCAAGGGGACGCCAAAACCTAATGACGAATTACTCCTTCAGAGGTGGTGGTGTTCTCTCGTCATCATCCGACTTCTAAGGTAAAGGCTCCCCATCAACAAAGGACGTCTTGGTTTCCAATATCCTGAAACTAGCAGTAGAACTTATGTGTTTAAACCTAGCCTCATACTCATAGTTTTGATTTTGCATGTTGTAGAGTTGTGCTTGTAGTTTGTTGGTTGTTTGATGGAGTGAGAGAATATCATCCCTAAGCTCAGCAGTCTCCTTCTTGTGCTCGATGATGATTTCTGAACTTATCTTATGGATGATATCCACTTTGCTTTCTGCCATCTTCTTGTACCTAAAGACTTCTTGCTCCACTGCTTCCATCCTGTCCTCTAGACTACCTTCTCCTTTAGGGCCCTGAACCTCTTTTATTTGTACCTTCCCATCTTTGAGCAACAACTCTTTGGGGTGAATCTTCAACTCATACATGACAGGTTGATGATGTCCGCGGAGGAATCCTCCTTGGGTGATCCAGAGGAAGACACTGTGGCTCCAAAACTGAGAATCTGCCTATCAGAAATAGATCAAAACAAAAACACGATGAGAACACAATATGCGGTCCTCGGGGGATTCGGGGGATTATATATCACAAAATTTAACAACAAAAGGAAGGTACTGGGAGAAAACGGGTCGGAGACGGGCTCCGGGGTGGCCACACCCCTGGTGGCGCGGCCAGGTGGGCCCGCGCCACGGGGTGGTGTGAGCCCCATGGACTCCGTTTCTGTCCCTTTATCGACTCATTATCTTCCATGTTAGATAAAAACTGCAAAAATATAAATTGAAAAGTTTTTCGCGGACCTTTTCTTACCAGAACTATTACCTATTCGAAACAGACTCTGTAGGTTTCTGAATTTGGTCTTTAATAAATTCTTCCAGAGTCACCACTTGAATAATATCAATATCTTCATTGTAAGAATCTTCAAAAATATAATGTTTGAGTCTTTTGACCATTCTTCATCTCATTACATCATTCTCTCCTAACACTTGAAAATTTCTTTCATACAAAACTTCACACAATCTTCATTAGCAATATTAGTGCATGCAAGATAATGAACCTTTGGGTTCAATTTCAACTGAAGTCTATCAAAACATAAGATACTGTAGCAACTCCTTTTAAAAGCCCAAAAGAATTCAAAAATGAAATCGATTTAAGAGGCAAATGCAAAAATGGCAGAAATCTGTCAAAACAGACCAGCAGGTAAATATCAATTTTTTCGAAAATCTTCTGTTGCTCAAATCAAAAAGTACAAAACTAACAAAAGTTAAATAATAACCTGGGGCATGCACACAAACAATTACAGATCAGTACGACATTCTGGGATTTTTCACAATTTTTTAAAGTGGAGCACAAAAATCTGTTTCGGGACAGCAACTTCCTCAAATCTTACTTCTCTCTCATTAGAGACTAATCTTGACACAAAAACCAAACAAAAAGGATAAGGATAGGTTATTACAGAAGCAATAGCTTCCAAGACTCAAATAAACAAAAATAAACTGAAAGCAAAAATATAATGGGCTGTCTCCCAAAAAGCTCTTTCTTTATAGCCATTAAGATAGGCATGATAATTTCAATGATGCTCACATAAGAATATGAATTGAAGTAAAAGAGAGCATCAAGAAGCAAATATACACATATTTAAGTCTAACCCACTTCCTATTCAAGAGAATTTTGTAAGAAAATAAATTATTGAAACAAGCGGCTACTAGCATTGGAAGGCAAAACAAGTGCAACATAAAGACTTTCAGCATAAAGCGAGGAAACTTAATATTATTGAGATGCATAAAAACATTTTTCCCTCTCTCATAATAACTTTTATCATCATGAATAAATTTAACGATATAACTATCACATGAACCATAGTAGCAATGATCACTTATTCTGACAGAAAACACAAGGACACTAGCTTTCCTAGTTCCACTAGGATGTGAAATAATATTAGAAGTATCCTTACAAAGGATAATGTGTCCATCTTCTACATTTTTAGTGACAAGGTCTTTCACATTTTCTACTACAGGTTCAACATCTATTTGTTCATCAGGTTCTACAGCTTTCTTTATACTTTTGTTAACCATACTAGCTATCATAGAATGTTCCTTTACCTTAACATGGAAAGGTGTTTTCTCGATATAAGGTTCAGGTAAAATATGATCAACGGTGCAAACTTCAGTATTTCTAGCAGGAACACAATCAACAATATCTTTATATGGTGCATGATATTTGTTCAATTCCTTTCTGGGAATTTCAATATAAGAAGCAAAGGCCTTAAAACAATTTGCAGTACTTTGAGAATCAAGACCATAACTAACACTAATATTATGAAAGTCATCAGTTCTCATAAAATATTTAATGCATTCATAATCATAATTTATACCTGACTTTCTTCCTTTATCATTCTCCCATGCTTCAGCATTGTCTTGAATACGGTCTAGAAGATCCCATTTAGTTTCTTCTTTCATACGTGTAAATGATCCAGCACAAGAAGCATCCAATAAATCCTTTTCATGAAGAGAAAGCCTTGCATAAAAGTTATTGATAATAATATTATTAGGGAGCTCATGAATAGGACATTTGAGCATTAATAACTTCAATCTCCCCCAAGCTTGGGCGGTACTCTCTCCATCACGAGGCCAAAACTTGTTTATTTGATTCCGGTCTCTATGAATCTCACTAGGAGGATAGAACTTAGAATAAAAGAGAGGTACAATTTCCTCCCATTCAAGAGATTGGCCATTCTTTAGCAGCTTATACCATTCCTCAGCTCTGCATTTCAATGATACAGAGAATAATTTTTTATTAACTTGATCCGTTGTAATACCTGCACACTTGAACAATCCGCATAATTCATGTATAAAAAGCAAATGATCACCGGGATGGACAGTTCCATCTCCAAATTAGTAGTTATCTATAATGCGATCAACAATTTTTGTAGGTATTTTAAAAGGATCAACTTCAGCCGGCGGTGGTTCATCTACTACCTTAGCAGTGGTAGTAGCATTCCGAAATAAGAAACTAAGTGAATTATTCATATTGAAAATAAAGTAACAAACAGAAATGAACAATACTCACAGTAGAAGTTTCCTTTACGAGTTCCACTCTTCAATAGCGCTTCACTCCCCGGCAACGGCACCAGAAAATAGTCTTGATGACCCACAAGTATAGAGGGTGTATACTCTCGATAAATAAGAGTGTCAAACCCAACGAGGAGCAGAAGGTGTTGACAAGTGGTTTGGATCAGGAATTCTCTATAAATACTTAGCAAACGGATTTTTAGGTTTTTTTGATAATGCAGATAAATAAAGTGCGAGTAAATAAAAGACAATAATAATAATTGCAGCAAGTGACCCAATCCTTTCTTTAGCAAAGGACAAGCCGATTGTATTACTTAAGATGACCAAACGTTCTCGAGGACACATGGGAATATTGTCAAGTGCTTTCGCTTCATATAGTTGATTAATCTTCTCTGGTTGGATAAGTGTTGTGTGGGTGAACCTATGCTAATGTACTAACCTTACTAGGACTAATACATACTTGTGATTATACCCCTTGCAAGCATCCGCAACTACAAGAAAGTAATTAAGATAAAAACATAAACACGGCCTTAAACTCTGAGATCCTACACTCCCTTATGCAAAGGTTTCCTAACGAGGGTTTAGGTTTCTGTCACTCCAGCAACCCCACGATTATTAGCCAAATACACAATTCATTCCCCGAGGCCCATAAAGGTGAAGTATCATGTAGTTGATGTTCACATGACACCACTAGAAGAATAGCACCACAACTTAAATATCAAACCATTAAATCTTTCTCAACACAATGCCACTACTAACAACATGATTTCTCCCATGTCCTCAAGAACTAAACGGACTACTCACGAGACATCATATGAATCAAGATCAGAGATGAAATAATAATAAATAACAATCTGAATATGAACAATAATTGAATGGTTCCACTCAATAGCATCAACTACAACAAGTAATCAACACCGGGAAAGTTTCCCCTAAGAACTATGCAAGATTCAACCTAATTGTTACAACGGTACAAAGTGGTGGTGATGGTGCTAGAGAAGATGATGTTGGAGATGATGATGATCCCGATGAAGTCTAACTTGATGAAGGTGTTGATGACGACGATCTCCCCTCTTCGGGAAGGAATTTTCCCGGCAGGTTTCTGCCTGCCGGAGAGCTCTTTCTCTCTCTGTAGTTTCCGCCCCGTAGAGGCGGTTAAATCTTTCTGTGGTCGCTACCCGAGTCTTAGGATTTCGAGGAGATTATATACACCAAAGGGCATGCTAGAGGTGGGTCAGGGTGGCCACACCACCTGGTGGCGCGGCCGAGGGGGGCCTCACACCAGGGGGTGGTGTGGGCCCCTGTGGCCTATCTCCACTTCCCCTCCTGGCATTCTTCATCTTCTAGAAAAATGGTTGAATGCCCGTGCGTTGCGATGTCCCCTTAATTTTATTCATTGATATTGCTAAATGTCGTGTGTTGCTACATTCCATCTTTTTTCCAGCATTGGAATTCATCGAGAGTCCAGGAGTCATGATGCACGAACTTGGGACCGTCAATCGACAACCATTGATCTTCGAAGGTGAATGGTTCCTAGAGTGTCGGCGGGGTTCTATATATTTACTTAAATTCCATTTGTATTTGTCATTCCATATCATTCATATAAAGGGTTATATGACACATCAAGAAAGTTTGCGGTGACAACAAAAACTGATGATACCAAACCAAAAGCACATGTGTTATCTAACCCAAAGCCAGAAAACTATGGGTGTCAATGTAGGACACAACCCCTAATAGGTCCAATATCACCTAGGGACTTGGAACTGGATGAACAGAATAGGAGAAATGTTGCTCTAGAAAATATTCTGATGACAATGGGTACAATAAAACAATGTGTAATAGAGGATAGAAAACCATAAATTTCTAAATATGTACATGTGTCTATCGAAGGAGGATATGTTAAGGATACATCAACATGTTTGTTTTATACATTTTCTAGTACTGAATGCATACTAGACAAAAAAAATTGCGAATGACAATCTAAACAAATTAAGAATACTCAACCACTTGATTCAATTTACTTGGCTAAAAATATGCAACGTATGCACCCAGCAATTCTAGAGACCACTAACATCAGAAACCTCAAATACGCACAGTGAAAATATAGACTCATCCTGGAGTGTTTTCTAAGACAAAATAAACTTTGAAACATGCAATTTTTAGAACTAAAGTCTTACAACCAATCGACGGACAAAACCAGACCAGACCTGTTGATATGATAGTTTCTTTGCCTCTTGACGAATTTGTAGCAAAATTAATGGACAGGTCTCTTGTGGGCTACGATATGAGATCTAGCATGAACGTGGCCCTACTCCCGCTCAGTTGAGGCCGTTGCACGAATGAACCCGAAAGATGCCGCTTGAGCAAGTCTACGCGCAGCCATGAGGTCGCGCCCGGCCAGCGCGCACCTCGCCTCCTGAATCCCTGGTTGTCGCATGCACGGCCCCACACGCGAGGGGGAGCTTGGGTCGCGAGCTCGTGGCCGCCTGCCCAGGAGCACGAGCTCTCCCGTCCGTCCCGCTTCCTACCTCGACGACCGACGCAGCTCTGCACGGGATCCTCCTCGACGTGTGCGGATCTCTCGGGTGCCCTTCTACCTCGCTCGCATTCGACATCCAGCGGTGTAGAAAAGGCACCACTTTATGCTCCCGGCTCGGGCACCCTTCTCCCTCGCTCGCATTCGACCTCCAGCGGCGTAGAAAAGCACCACTTTGTGCTCCCGGCTTGGGCGCCCTTCTCCCCTGCTCGCATCCAACCTCCAGCTGTGACAAATCAACACCATTGTGTGCTCCCACGTCAGGATCGAGGCGCCGACGTTGACTACACAGGGAGAGAAAGAGGGTGTCGATGGGAGTCTAGGAGAGAGGGGAATAAAATGAATCGTTGAAGGATGGTATGGCTCTCCCGATGGTATTGGATACCAGGGTTGCATCAAGGGAGCGGCCGGCGGTGGTGCTTGGGCCAAGCGCTCGCAGTAGTCTTGGAACACACGCGGGTTCTCGCATGGGGAAGGTCAAATCCAGAGGCTGGTGAGCTCGAGGGTGTGGCGCAGTTCCCGTCTCGGGTAAAAGCGGAAGTGGATTTTGAGGCGGTCACCGATGCCGATATGGAGCATGGTGGTCACCTTGGGGTAGGAGGTGGAGGGGATCGTTGAGGTGGGGCTCCTCGCGGAAAAGACCAAACTGCTCGTTTTGACTTTGGCGGTGGCATCACAATTCATCTTTTTTTCCATCATTGGAAATGTACGGAGAGTCAAGGAGTTGTGATGCACGAACTTGGTTCCGTCAACCGATAATCACTGGGCTTGGAAGGTGAAGGGATCTGAGAGTGTCGGCGGGTCCTTATATGTTTATTGAAATTCCATGTGTCAGTCCATATCATTCATATTAGCAGTATATGATGCATCAGGAAAGTTCACGGCGAGAACAAAAGCGGAAGACAACAAACTACACATGTGTAATCTAACACAAAGCCAGAAAAACTATAGGAGTCGACGCAGGACACAACCCATAATAGGTCTAATATCACCGAGGGCATTGGATTGGGATTAACAGAATAGGAGGAATGCTGCTCTAGAAAAAAACAGAATTTGTGTGAAAACAATATTCCCGTAAAAGTCGTGCAATCAAGCAGTGTGTAATAGAGGACACAAATCATAAATTTCTAAATATGTACATGTATCCGCGAAGGAGGATAGGTCAAGTGTCAAGGATACATGAACATGTTAAGTTGTACTATTTGCTAATACAAAATTGTCGAATGCAGTCTTAAAAATTAAGAATACTGAACCATTTGATTTCGGTTTATGCAAAGCACCTTTTCCATTGCAGCAGAGTTAGCTACAACAAAATGCAACACGTTCACCAACAATTCAAGAGACCATTAACGTAAGAAACCTCGCATACCATCCCTGAAAATATACACTCATCCTGAAATATTTTCTAAGAAAAAATAAATTTGAAACCGGCAATTTTCAAAACTAAAGTATCACATCCAACGACAGATAAGACCCTGCTGATATGATAGTTTGTTTACCTCTTGATGAATCCGAAAGAAAAAGTAACTAAACATGGACAGCTCCCTGATTAGAACAATCATTGCTTGGATAAAATACATGTTTGGGTTTTCCAACTTTCTTGGCCATGTTAGGTTCAGTAAAGCAAATGTGTCTCAAAATAAGTGGCTTTTTAGTGTCTAAATACATGTTTATCTAGACAAAACTACATCACTTACATGTTTATCTAGACAAAACTACATCACTTATTTTAGGACCGAGGGAGTACTATATGAAATTGGACTATGCAAACAATACTATACCGTAAACAATCTTTGCTGCTAGGAACATAAACCTGTAGACCAAGCTGAACCTCAGGCCGAGTGAATAAAGAAGTTCAGGATTGAAAGAAACGGATTTCAGCATCTCTGATTTCATTCACTGAACAATAAATAAGGAGACCAGGTTTCACATATGCTTCATGAAAATAAAATAATGGAGAAAGACATAACCAATTCGACTAAGCATCTCTGATTTTTCTATGGTGTTTTGTGAGATATAATCCTTAATACCAACTAATCTATTATGGAATTCTAACAGCCTAGCACTATCAGCAAGTCCACCAAAAAACGACACTATCAGCAAGTTGCAACCTATTGAGCGTTATATATTTTAGCAGGCGGGATGTTTCGGTGGCCGAACGCATCTTAATTCAGTTAGTTGCAGAGATCTGACATGTAGTGGCTCTGTTTTTTTCATATTTTGACTTGCATGTGTTCTTCCGCTTCAACAAATTCCCCGGATTGTTTCTTCTCCAGATCTTCTTCCGCTTCAGATTGATCTGTCATGTGCGAGTCCTCCAAGATCTCCTAGGTACCAAAAACTCACGGATCCGAAAGTAATCAGCTCCTAGGTGTAGGGTAAATCATCTCAAATCTATGTGCTCACCTCAGCTGACCTCCTCGTTCTTGTTTTGGTTTCCGGGAGCTCGAGCGGCCGGTGAGAAACTGGAGGTGTGTGGCTGACGAGGCGTGGCAGGCGAGGTCCCCGCACCACCACGCCTCCAACCAGTACAACCGCTGCCGGTGAGCCTCCCTCTCTCCCGAGTCCCGACCTCGCCCGGACTCCGCATGCGCCTCCTCACCTCTGGCAAGGGTTGGTCGAGGCAGCCCCGCGCGCGAGCCTCGTCCTCGCCTCCTTCCGTGTACGGCCGGCAGCACCGAATAAGCCGGCGCCTCCTCGCTTCCATCTCCCTCCCTGCCACACGCCTCCATCCGCATCCACGCGCTCGCGTTCAAGCCTGCAGACCATGGCCTGCCATCCGGTGCGGAGGCCCTGCCTCGAAGTACTACTTTTGTCCGCAAATGTTGAAATTGTGTTGACCCCTGCGCCTCCGGCTACCTCCTTGAGATCATCACCGTCAGGTAGCGCCTCTGAGGAGCACTGGGACGGGTGTGTGGAAGAGTGGCCGTGGCGTTGGTGGATAGAGCTGAGGCAGAGGAGATGGCGCGCCGCTCTCACGATACAGGGGATGGGGACGGCGCCGCTGGCAGATCTCGAGGCAGGGGGAAGCGTCGCCGGTTGGTCTCAAGGCAGAGGAGATGGCGCCGCTGGTGGCCGGGACCTCTGCGCCTCCAACTCGCTCAATCGATGGATCACCGAAGACAAAACTGGGAGCGTGGAGGGCGCGCTGGGCCAGGGACGGCACACGGGCACGGGCAAGCGCCCGGTGTTTGCTCATACAGTACGGACATCGTTTTAACTCGGCGGTGGCAGTGATGTTATTTTACAAAACATCGAGGGGCAGAATCGTAAAAGCGGGCAGACGGAAATTCCTGGGTGACCAACGTCCTCAATCTTTTTAATAGTATAGATAGAAATTTCCGTATATTTTCTGAGATTTTCTAATCTTTGCAAATATTGCATCTAGACAGTGCTTTTTTCCATCAGAATCCTAACTCCGGTGTTTCATCCTCCAAAAGTCATCAATCATGAAAAATAAATAAAATAACATAAGTATCATTTTTTAATATAAAATATATCAATAAATAACAATAAATTATAATATAAAATAGTGATACAAAATGAATGTATCAGCATTCAAGATAAAGAATAAATATACAAGTCATAGGATTACCACAAAATCTTTTGGTATGTTTCGACAAACGGAAATGATGGAGTAATATCGTGTTTTCTCTTGAGTTGTACACCCGCATTCTATTTTTTTGACCAAACAATATTGGATAGATACAATTTTTGTTTCACTTAGACGCATTGGTTCCTAGATGATATTATTGTCACCATTAAATGTGAAGAACTAATTATACCCTTAAACTTTCACCGGAAGCCACATGATCACATCCCATTATGGATTTAACAAGTACTCGGAAGAGTTGCGGGGTTCTCCTCCGCCTAGTTTGCCTTGGGGTTTAAGAAGTGTCCGGTGATCAGAGTTTAAGAAGTGTTCGGTCATCAGAATTTTCTGCCTTCTCGTGTCAATGCAACGACTTAGGATCCACGAATCGTCAACTTTCAACAGTCCAATCTCATTGCCACATTCTTCTTCTACACGTACTTGAGGGGGTTCAAATGTGCCGCCTACACGTAAGAAACATTCTTTTGTATGCAACGACAAGGAAAGTATGGGAAGGTAAAATACAAAACATAGCACGTGAAATGAAGATATTAAAGGTAGAATTTAAGGATTAACTTAAACATGATTTATAAGTATCTGGACTCTATTATCATTTTCATATTTTTTCCAATACAAATTCACTATAGCATTGAAGCACAGAAATGCATATTCATGAAACTACGAAAAAGTCTTGCCTATAGCAGATTTCCTGCTCACATCCAACTTCAGTTTGATATATTATTAGCACATCCTGATTTGATCCATGCACAAGAAACTATATCTCCTAACAAAGATTCATAACCTAACACTCCAAAAGGATAAAACATGGTTAGACCCTTTATATATGAGGCAACCAAATTTAACCAAGACGATGAGCATCTCTAATAATAGAGAGTACTTTTATTTTCTATGCTAATGAAATGCAGTACTCATAATAATTCCTTGGGAAATAAAAGGATCCTTATTTCTTTGAATGGAAATACAATGCATCCTGACAATTATGAATCCCATGGCCAGAGACAAACGACACAATGTTGTATGCATGTCTTTTTAATCAGTTAACCCCATCACCCCAGTGAATGGAACACGATGATTGTGCCATCTGAAAAAGGGAGTTTTAATGGTGATATTTGAGTATGGAGAAGTCATGCATTGGATTAGAAAGTTTTACTATAAGATCATGAGAAAACAATATTATGTGCAACCACAAAAACACCGACCTCTGTCACGTGAAAGAATCATGTACTGGGCAGTGCCATCAATGTAAAAATCTGCAAGATGACAAAGTTGTTCAAGCATTTGGACAACATCCGGGAAGCAAACATAATAACCACATAACTTACATACCTGGAACCATTAGAGGTTGATATCATAGAAGTCCTTGTAACAAATAAATTCTCACACGACACTCACCGGTCATTGTGGCTATCTTGGTTGCTTTGGACATGTCGTCATGCCCCTTATATCCTGGACATAACTCACGCCATTTGAAGAGAAAGTCTGCACACAAATTGTACGGACAAGGTTTACAACAAATGAGACATGAAGAAATGAAAAGCTGAACATATATTTGATATCTATGCAACTCTGAACTCAGAAATAAAATTGAATGGACGATTAAATCCAAGCCTGTCCAGCGACGTGGCGACATAATATAATGAACACATTTCAGGCGACTAACTTTTGCATGATAAATCCAAGTTTGTCTAGCTAGCGAACCAGATTGTGTATTATTCATATGGCTGATGGCTAGATTTCACTGTACTACAAAAATATGTCCAATGGTTTACCAACTGTAACTGTATTATTTTCAAGTAGCTCAGTAGTAGCCTTATACAGAAAAATAAGTAGCTCTAACTATATTTTTTTCACCTGACCAGATTGTGCATTATTCATACCGCGGATGGCTGGATTTTAGCCGTGATACTCAATGTAGTTTTAAATTAATACCTCATTGAAAGAAGGTACCGAGTCGTCGAGTTGTGAGGGAAGTCAGACATACTGGCGACGTGAATTAGTAGGAAAATCACAGCAATATCTAGTAACACCATATGAATACTTTGAACACATTGAGTGTTTGGAGATAGAGGATCGTTGATTAAAATAAGTAGGAACTTTGATTAATAATAAGTCAGGACTTACTTTATACCAACAACTCCCATCTAATCCTTCTTGAGTGCCTTTATCATGTAGTCAGATTTTTGGTCCTCGCTGAACAACAACGACAACAACCGGAGTTGGAATTAGCAACAAGAAATAATTGTAGCTACACGTAGGCCATTGCCAAGTAACATTCATTTCACATGAGGAAACCAGGTCACATTGCAATGTAGTCCTCCTTGGTTACTGATCCGAACAATTGCTTGAAGAAAGAACGCTAGAAGAAACCATCGCCCAAGGTCAGAGTTCGAACAACAATTAAAAATGTAAAATAGAAATCTCAAGTTTGCTTCTGATTGAATCCCATTTAATAGTAAAGAAATCTTTTTTATAAGCACCTATTACAATTTATTTTCCGTAGAGGAATAAAGGCAAGGGAGAATTCTTGAAGTATTGTTGTAGCTGTAACATATGACCGAATGTCTGCAAGAAATTCTGAACAGAGATTCACATAGTAAGGTCCACCTTGCAGCGTTAAGTCGCAAATTTTTAGAAAAAACCACCAATAATCATTTGAGCTCAACAAACAAAAGGAATCAAGAGAAATGACTCACAAGTAGATTCAAATGAAATCTAAATGGTAGGGTTATGGTTCCTACTGGCCTTCACCATTGTTGGTGTTGCCACAACTGCTTCTCATACTTGTTTTTAATGGGAGCCACAAAAAATGGTCAAAGCAATTAAAGGATTAATCTTGTGAAATTAAGGAAGCCAAGATTACAACTCATCTTTTTTATTAAACTATTCCGTATAAGTAGGAATATGTTTTCATTAAATAGCATGTTCTAACTCCTACGAATTGGAATAGAAAATATTTCTGCAATCCACCAGTATAGAAAGAACAAAAACAGTGAGGAAACTTACAACATAATCAATTTTTATGTGTTTGGTACTCCAGTGTAGATATCTCAAATCCATTTCTAGTGGGCGTGTGTGTGGCTAGGTGCTATATGTTCTTGTAATTAATCAAAAGCAAACTATACTGGTTTTATTCATTAAAATTATCAAACACACAGTGGTTAGGAATTAGGAGTTGACTGAAGCTCTTACATCTTATCGCCATATCTTCTACCACTTTCTAGCTCTTGTCTCCTAGTTCTGTTTGCTCCTTGAGCTTCTCTTTCTGAAGAAATTTAAGCAACAAGGTATATTTCAGTACTCCCTCCGATCCAAATTAGTTGACTCACATTTGTCTAGATTCAGATGCATCTAGTACTAAAACATGTCTAGATACATCCGAATCTAGACAAATCTGAGTCAACTAAGTTGGATCAGAGGGAGTACAAGAAAACTCAGTTTCTTCAAAACAAACTATGGAGAAATCAAATTTCAGTACAAGGAAATATTTAGTAGCTTCATAAAATTTACAGTACAAGAAAAAAATCAGCAGCTTCAAAAGAAGACAATGAAATTAGTCATGATTCTGTGGTAACAAAGGAAGCTGAACAACCCATGCTTTCTCACTACCGTAAACTATGTAAAAACTTGTTATTGTACAAAAATGGTCATCGTTGCAGACAATTTATCTGCTCTATAGTGCAATGTACGACACTCTAGGAACATACCTTTGCAGTTTTATTTCCCCTACAAAATCAATTATACTTATGCATGTGAATACATTTTTGTAGCACCCCTAGCATCAAATTTGAGAAATGATGAGAGTTCTAGTATGGCCTCAGTTACATAATCCTGAAATCATTCAAGCTCTTTGCTATCATCCTTGCTACACCTGCAACAACACTGACATGTCAAACGTCACACAAGAGCCTACGAGCATGTCAGAATTCTAGACCGAAAGGAACACAGTGTCAGTTCTCACCATGGAGACTACATCTTGTCCTGTCATTGTGGTGAGAGAGAGGCTCTGATCTTGGAGGAGCAGTCACAAACCAAGAAGATCGACCATCTCCTTCTAGATCTTATCATATGTGTATATGATCTATTATGTCCAGAGCACATACACTGTTTAAACCAATTCACCTAAATATGTCACTCTTTGCAATTTACTTCTATATAGATTGGTCAGAGAATTCAAGATCACTTCTATTTTATGTATTTTGTTTGTGCTAAGGTACAACAAGTAAATTATTATGTCCAGAGCACATACACTCTGTTTAAACCAATTCACCTAAATATGTCACTCTTTGCAATTTACTTCTATACATATTGGTCAGAGAATTCAAGCTTACTTCTATTTTATGTCTTATGTTTGTGCTAAGCTACAACAAGTAACCTACGAGAATTTAGAGTAGCATTAAGGGATGTTGGAGGAACATAGAGGAATTAGGGAATAATATAAATTGGTTCAACTCTGTTGCTACTCGCCTACTCCTGAACCATACTTAGCTAAATATGGCTGCCATTCAGACCCTGGATCTGACTGAAGGTATCCAATGGCAACATACATCAAGCTGCAACCACATATCCAAAAAAAGTGCAAATTTAAATGGTGCCAACAAGAAACCTGTAGAGAACATAGAACCTGGACAACATTTAGGCGACGACCTTGTTCGGCTCCACGGCGGCCTATGCACCGCCCTCCTCATGCGCTGGCATGGCGAGTTACAGCCTTGCAGGTCAGGGATTCCTGCATGACCTGGCCGCTAGAGGGTCAAAGGAGAAAATGACGACAACCTAGTCTGGATCCGCGGTGGCCTCCTTGTTCGGTTGCAAATTGCATGAACACAGACCCCAACAAACATGATGGAATAGGAATATCCTCGATCTGCAATATGGAACAAAGCAAGAAACACACAACAGAGGTCCATTAGATGGCATCCACTACCAAATCAATCGACTAACGAGCTACTACAAAATCTCTAGGAATGGGAGACATGAAGAAGAATGGATTATTCACCTGTGGCGTGGATTGGAATTTGGCGATAGATGAGATTGAGGGGGAGACATCGATGAGTGACAAACAATGCATGAGTGAGGATATTCTCCCGTGCTTGATGTAATCATAAACAACTTTTTAATGAACCTTCTGCACTACTTCCAGCTCTTCATTGTATTCACCGCTGATTGAGTCAGGGTTGCTGTCCGACTAATTTTGGTGGAACGGCACAAGGTCACAGTCTGAGGTGGTGTTGTGGGATTCCACCATGGAGGTCGCAGACCTACTCTCTCTCTCGAATCAGCCTTGCGCCCCGCTATATTAATATAGCACGACACACGATATACTCCCTCCGTCCTAAAATAGATGACTTAGGTTTTTTCTAGATTCACATGTATCTAGACTTGTTTTAGTGTAAGATACGTCCGAATCTAGATAAATGCAAGTCACTTATTTTGGGACGAAGGGAGTAGCATACCTACTTGGTGCCGCCATTGTGGGCTTCCGGAACACGCCGCCGCCAACTAGTACGTCGTTGCCTGGTGCTCGGTCATGTGCTGCTGTAGTGGCGGGTATCGGAGAGGGGGGCCGGCAGTGATGTGGTACCGGAGGACGTCTGTAGCAGAGAGGAACTGGCAGCAGTGGCGGCTCGTGCAGGAACCCTAGCTAGGCGAGCATAGGAGAAAGGTAGCGGCGGCTGTGTGGGCAAGAGGGTCGGGAGTTCGTACTTGGGACTAGAGCGAAAGGTAGCGCAAGTTCTGGAAGGGCGATCAAATGGTGCATGTTGGTCCGATGTTTGGTGGAGGCGATTCGACGGTTAGGATCTTCCCAATGTTTGAGGGCGACCAAATATACACATATGGACTCAAATCAGCAGTGTTAGAAAGTAACAATATCCACCGCGCACAGGAACGCTCATTGGACTAGATGCATCAATATGTATTATTTTCAGCAAGTCACTTGCCTACTCCATTGTGCCGGAGAACGGGGTTCTAGCCATTTTGTCCATGATATATGGTTCACATGTTTCAAATGTTTCAAAGTCAAGTGATTCTAGAAGTCCATTAGAATAAAGCTTCTTCATACGTTTTACACCAATATAACATAAGCGTAGTGCCACAAGTATGCGATATTATCATCATTTACTTTGCATCTTTGGCCATCAATATTATGAACATGTGTATCACTACTACCGAGATTCAGCAAAAATAAACCATACTCAATGGGTGCATCACCATAAAAGATATTACTCATATAAATTGAAAAACCATTAATCTTAGACTTAAATAAATAACTGGCTCGCAATAAAAATATCCAAATGTAATGTTCATGCTCAGACACCAAATAACAATTATTAATGTTTAAAAATAATCCCGAAGATAGACGTTGAGGGAGTGTGTAGACGGCGATCACACCAACCTTGGAGCCATTTTCAACCTGCATCGTCACCTCGTCTTGTTTATTCTGCAGCTCCTGTTTTGAGTTATAAATATTAGCAACTGAATTAGTATCAAATACCCAAGAGTTACTACGATAACTAGTAAGGTACACGTCAATAACATGTATGTAAAATATACATTTGTTGTCGTTTCCAGCCTTCTTATCTGCCAAGTACTTGGGGAAGTTGTAACACCCTCGAATCGGCCCTATGCAAGTTTCAGCGCTTCCCGCCAAACCCGCATAGAAACGATTCAAGGACGCCCACCAGACACTTGCGTGCGGGTGGAAAACAAAGTAATACCATTACACAATAGTTCACGATGGAACCCATAGAACAGATATATATATATACAACACGAATCCATGAGTCAAGAAAACAGATATATAATGCAAAGATCCAAATCACCTCGAAAACAATACAACATCCGAGTAGGGAAAAGATGCAAATTGGGCTAAGAGCCCTGAAGAATAACTAATGCCGTCCATAACCCTACCCAGGCCAAGCCGGAAAGGTAACCCTGCTAACGACGTCGATCTTAAACCTGCTAAAACAAAAGGGGTGTCGACAAAGGGCAAAGGAAAAAGAGGAGCGTTAGTACTGAGGCCAGTACACGGTGAGGCTAGAATTCGGCGGCTCTCGCCTACATAGGTATGGTGGACTGAAGCGGCAGCGCATCATGCACTAAACAACCTATAGAGACTCGATATATCTGTCGGCTATTAGAGAGGGGTAAGAAAGACCTATTCGAATCCAACCTGATACTAACACCAATCATACCCATCCTGGTATTCCCCCTCGAGACCAAACGAGGAAGTCAAACCGAGAACTTACACAGTTGGCAGTTTTATTCATTCCATTATAGTTGCAGCAGTTACTAGTCAGATATAGATAGCATGGGTCATCCTGATAGCATAAGTAGTGGGCAATTTTAGTTCACCATTCAGTTGTAGTTGCAGTACTTACTAGTCAGATACAA
The DNA here is from genome assembly GCA_916181665.1 of Avena sativa. NCBI lineage: Eukaryota > Viridiplantae > Streptophyta > Magnoliopsida > Poales > Poaceae > Avena > Avena sativa. The sequence goes on from OV702291.1 coordinate 203,289,158, forward strand.
TTAGCATGTGACATCCCAAACCCAGCAGTTGTTGGCACTTTTATTTCATTCCATTGGAGTTGCGGTATTTACTAGGCAGGTATAACATTAAACGATACACCCCAGTTCCACCAGTTGTTGGCACTTTTATTATCCATTCCATTGTAGTGAAGCTAATTACTAGTCACATATTAAGTCAAATTTATAGCACTACTTTAGTTATGCTTGTCTATGATCGAGATACTGTGCTCCAAGTCGTCCATAACCGCGGACACGGCTTTCAGAAAGATTTACCCTGCAGGGGTGCACAAATAGCAACACACACATGATCAACCTCGGAAAAACCAAATCAAAACCCAACGAGGCTTTCACGACAAAGCAATCACAGGATTCATAAAATATTTCAGGGGGCCACCCCACTAAGCTACCCGCAACGAAGTTGGCCGGCTCCGAGACGGACCCAGGGTTTGTGACAATGGCTGTAAACGACTAGGAACCGAAAGTATGACTGGGCTTGTCGATACCGCGAAACACTCCGCATCCAAAACAGTACAGGTTCTCCACGCACAATCGTAATTAAAGCAGTAAAGCATGGCATAAGTACAGGATAGTAATAAAGCCCCAAACTAGTTTGTGGCCCCAAGAAATAAGAAATGAATCAAGCTCTGGCTAAGGGGGATTCATAGACTCTCCCGTATGTGGATAGTGCGAATAGTCAAGGAACAGGTATCAAGTACTCGGGGCCTACGGGACACAAGTGAGCATGGAAGAACCAAATAACATCTATTGCCCACCGATGCCTCTGCATTAGTTATATCTATTCCCAGCATTTTAACAGTTGCATTTAAAGTCATGATCATCTCCACCATTAAGCATCTCCACCATTTATCATGTGCCAACTTGCCATCAACGGTGGAACGACAACAACGCGAAGCAACACATAAGCAAGCAAGTACGACTCACAAGGCCGACTATCTATCAAACAACAGGCAATAGGATGTGTCCATGGCAATATAGAGGCTGCAAGGAATATAAATGGTGCACGGAAACTAAAGCATCGTAACACGGATAGCAATAGATCAATAGGAGGAAATAAAGACTATAAAGCAAAATAGGTAGAAGGGGGGAGATTCTCGCCTGGGAAACATAGCCGAAGATTCATTATCCAAAGAACTTGTCGATACTCGCATCCACTCAACGGCCTAATCCGCAAAGAACAAAACACTAAAAGAAACACCGGATGCAATATTTAATACTACGACAGAAGAATCGGCATGTATATGATATGATGCATGACATGGCAGGGATGCGATGCAACTAGGCAATATTAAGCGGAACCGGGGTCCCGACAATTAGTTAATAGGTTCAAGTTATTTAGCTACCCCGCAGTTTAAATGTTGTCTTAACAAGGCAAAACATGGCATCGGTTCGCTACACAAATTTAAATAGAGGCAATATAAGACTAGAATAGCCCGCATATGCGCTCCATATTTAATTATGAGGTGAATCAGCATAATGCCCCCAAACCACACAAAATGTATGCGACATGAACAATTTAATATGCAACAAGTGACAATTTCATATTATAAAAATAGGGGTCTCGGATAGGGGTCACACATTGGCGTTTGGCGATCTTGGTTCCGAGGGTATTCGGGTTCGGTCTTCGAGGTCTCGGGATCCGAGAAGGAGAACTTGGCAATCCATGTCAGAGATCTTGGGAATCCAACTTCGATGGTCGGTGACGATCTTGGCGGGACACGGTGTTCTTGGCTTTGCGACGGTACAAGCTCGTAAGACCTTGGCGATAACAAGGGAATGGAGATCTGGGCTTTGGTATTCCTCGGGTGGCATCACCATCACCAACTCGTCAAAAGAACAAAGCAGAGGCTCAGAATTAGAGCATCAACAGCACACACGCCCGCAGGTGTCAGTTGCACTAGCCAAGCATAGGAACGCTGCACGGGGGCATGTCCCACTTGGACATTATATCAAACACTTGGTGGGCAACAACAAGAGTTGCCAAGTATGGAGCAGCGGCTTCACACAGGCGAGACAGAGAGACGAGGTGCAGCGGCAATGCAAAGAGCCACAGAGACCGGGTCAGGTCACGGCAGACGGATCAAGCTGGAGGACGCGGTCTCCGGGTTGAGGTGGAGCACAGGGAGGCCAGAGATAGGGCAGGCACCAGCGCTACTCACAGGAGGAAGGCATGCAGAGGAGACCAGCATCAGGGCGTGCGTGGCTCTCGGACGAAGCGGGCTCGGGCTCGCGGACGGAGCGGCTCGAGGAGGAAGGAACAGACGACGCCGGGAGGCGCCACAACAAGGAGGAGATGGAAGGCGCACGAGGAGGGGAGGCCGACGATGGGCGTCTAGCGCGGCCGGAGCAGGGCCGACGACGGGCGTCTGGCGCGGTCAGAGCAGGGCCGACGACAGCGGCTCTAGGCGGGAGGGCCGGTCCGAGGCATCCAGAGGCGGCGAGGACAAGGACGCCCGAGCGGTGGAGGACGTCTACGGTGGCACAGTTCGAGTTTGAGCGCCGTGGCGAGGAGGCTCACCGACCGGGAAGAAGGCGGCGTCGGCTAGTGGCGATGCAGGCTGGAGAGGAGCGACGGTGGCGGGGAGAGCGTCACACGAGAGAGGGGATGCGGGGACATGTGGGATCGCGCGCTGGTCGAGGCAGGGCCACGCATGGACACGGTCGGGTCAGGAGGGTGGAGTCGGTCTCGGGGGTTGGGGCAGTTCACGCATGCTGAGTGCAGCGGGATGGGTTCAGTCGGGTTGGAGACGTGCGGGTGGTGTAGCAGCGGTAGCGAGCGGGCGATAGGTGGCGTGTGGTTCAAGCGGGGAGGTGGGGGTCGTGCTGGGGCATGGCGAGCGTGGCAGGGAACATGTTGCGGCCAGAAGCGGTTTGTACGCGGCGGCGACGCGGGGAGGTGGGGCTAGGGTCTGCAGGCGGTTCCTTGCACGCGCGTGTGTGGGGTGTGTTGGCGGAGGCGATAGATGGGACTAGGTGGTGGTTAGAATTAGGGTTTTGGTGAGATGTGGGGCTAGGATTTGGAGGTGGCCGGCTGGGCTTTTGGGCCTGGCTGGCTACCTCCTAAAAATAATATAAGCTTTTTATTTATTAATTAAAAGGCTTTTGCAAACCGTTTATAGACAAAATGAAATATTCTGGACAAGCCCGGGTTTTATAGTTTGAATAAAAGACGAGGCGTTTAGAAACCAAAATCAGGCTTTTCGAAAATAGTTTTAGACAAAACCATGCATGATGATGACAATGCTCAAATGCAATGTGGCATGATGACATGAGCATGTGGTCATGATGACGCAATGCACAAAAGCACAACGATTTTCTAGTAGTGGTTTTAGCGGGGCACCACAATTCGACACACTAACAAGGGATCTCGCCCTCGAGATCTGCCTCATGGTACCGGAAAGAAGGTCGTCGATCTGAATCTTCTCGCTTCGTGTAGATCCCCGCGACACCACTAACAAGAGGTCGTTGTCCGTGATCGCCGAGAGAACACTCCGGGGACAAAGGGCGAAGGTAGAGGTATCAACAAATAAAGCCACCTCTAACTTCGATAGAAGGAGAGAAACGATGCATTCTAATCCACTTCAATGTACACGAGCAAATAGAGTGAGTAGTCGACATGGGGGATAGTCCATCACGCACCCAAACTGTTACTCCGCACAATCAGTAAAAAAGTGTGCGACCATTCTCGGAATCAGACTGAAGATCTCGACAAGCGAGGTTCGGAAATAAAAGAGTGATGCAGACTCTGCATCGGATCTGGCGTAGATGATGTCGTCGTGTCGGAAAACACCGGAAGGCACAAACAAGGAACAAAGAATGGTACCACAGATAAAGGATCACTCAGATAGCATGAAGTCCGGAGGTGGAAACACCATTGCCAAAGGAGGAAGCGAAACCCTGAAGGTACGACGGAACCCAACCACGAGAAAGCCTAGAATTGAAGAAAGGTAAGAGAGCAGATTTAAAACACGCAGAGGTAAGAGGAGAATAGCAGAGGGGTAAGGAGTAAAAGCAGACCTAATCAGATCTATCCAACCAATTTTCAAAAATAGTTTGACACTCTACATCGGCCGTTAGCTAGGTTATCCTACAGGCTGGACCAGTGGGGTATCGTAACTGCTGAGCTCTGATACCACTCCGTAACACCCTCAAATCGGCCCTATGCAAGTTTTAGCGCTTCCCGCCAAACCCGCATAGAAACAATTCAAGGACGCCCACCAGGCACTTGCGTGCGGGTGGAAAACGAAGTAATACCATTACACAATAGTTCACGATGGAACCCACAGAACAGATATATATACAACACGACTCCATGAGTCAAGAATACAGATATACAATGCAAAGATCCAAATCACCTCGAAAACGATACAACATCCGAGTACGGACAAGATGCAAATTGGGCTAAGAGCCCTGAAGAATAACCAATGGCGTCCATAACCCTGCCCAGGCCAAGCCGGAAGGGTAACCCTGCTAACGACGTCAATCTCAAACCTGCTAAAACAAAAGGGGTGCCGACAAAGGGCAAAGGAAAAAGAGGAGCGTCAGTACTGAGGCCAGTACACGGCGAGGCTAGAATTCGGCGGCTCTCGCCTACATAGGTATGGTGGACTGAAGCGACAGCACAACATGCACTAAACAACCTATAGAGACTCGATATATCTATCGGCTATTAGAGAGGGGTAAGAAAGACCTATTCGAATCCAACCTGATACTAACACCAATCATACCCATCCTGGTATTCCCCCTCGAGACCAAACGAGGAAGTCAAACCGAGGAACTCACACAGTTGGCAGTTTTATTCATTCCATTATAGTTGCAGCAGTTACTAGTCAGATATAGATAGCATGGGTCATCCTGATAGCATAAGTAGTGGGCAATTTTAGTTCACCATTCAGTTGTAATTGCAGTACTTACTAGTCAGATACAATTAGCATGTGACATCCCAAACCCAGCAGTTGTTGGCACTTTTATTTCATTCCATTGGAGTTGCGGTACTTACTAGGCAGGTATAACATTAAACGATACACCCCAGTTCCACCAGTTGTTGGCACTTTTATTATCCATTCCATTGTAGTGAATCTGATTACTAGTCATATATTAAGTCAAATTTATAGCACTACTTTAGTTATGCTTGTCTATGATCGAGATACTGTGCTCCAAGTCGTCCATAACCGCGGACACGGCTTTCAGAAAGATTTACCCTGCAGGGGTGCACAAATAGCAACACACACACGATCAACCTCGGAAAAACCAAATCAAAACCCAATGAGGCTTTCACGACAAAGCAATCACAGGATTCATAAAATATTTCAGGGGGCCACCCCACTAAGCTACCCGCAATGAAGTTGGCCGGCTCCGAGACGGACCCAGGGTTTGTGACAATGGCTATAAATGACTGGGAACCTAAAAGTATGACTGGGCTTGTCGATACCGCGAAAACACTCCGCATCCAAAACAGTACAGGTGCTCCACGCACAATCGTAATTAAATCAGTAAAGCATGGCATAAGTACAGGATAGTAATAACGCCCCAAACTAGTTTGTGGCCCCAAGAAATAAGAAATGAATCAAGCTCTGGCTAAGGGGGATTCATAGACTCTCCCGTATGTGGATAGTGTGAATAGTCAAGGAACATGTATCAAGTACTCGGGGCCTACGGGACACAAGTGAGCGTGGAAGAACCAAATAACATCTATTGCCCACCGATGCCTCTGCATTAGTTATATCTATTCCCAGCATTTTAACAGTTGCATTTAAAGTCATGATCATCTCCACCATTAAGCATGTGCCAACTTGCCATCAACGGTGGAACGACAACGACGCGAAGCAACACATAAGCAAGAAACCACGACTCGCAAGGCCGACTATCTATCAAACAACAGGCAATAGGATGTGTCCATGGCAATATAGAGGCTGCAAGGAATATAAATGGTGCACGGAAACTAAAGCATCATAACACGGATAGCAATAGATCAATAGGAGGAAATAAAGACTATAAAGCAAAATAGGTAGAAAGGGGGAGATGCTCGCCTAGGAAACATAGCCGAAGATTCATTATCCAAAGAACTTGTCGATACTCGCATCCACTCAACAGCCTAATCCGCGAAGAACAAAACACTAAAAGAAAAACCGGATGCAATATTTAATACTACGACAGAAGAATCCGCATGTATATGATATGATGCATGACATGGCACGGATGCGATGTAACTAGGCAATATTAAGCGGAACCGGGGTCCCAACAATTAGTTAATAGGTTCAAGTTATTTAGCTACCCCGCAATTTAAATGTTGTCTTAACAAGGCAAAACATGGCACCGGTTCGCTACACAAATTTAAATAGAGGCAATATAAGATTAGAATAGCCCGCATATGCGCTCCATATTTAATTATGAGGTGAATCAGCATAATGCCCCCAAACCACACAAAATGTATGCGACATGAACAATTTAATATGAAACAAGTGACAATTTCATATTATAAAAACAGGGGTCTTGGATAGGGGTCACATATTGGCGTTTGGCGATCTTGGTTCCGAGGGTATTCGGGTTCGGTCTTCGAGGTCTCAGGATCCAGGAAGGAGAACTTGGCGATCCATGTCAGAGATCTTGGGAATCCAACTTCGATGGTCGGTGACGATCTTGGCGGGACACGGTGTTCTTGGCTTTGCAACAGTACAAGCTCGGAAGACCTTGGCGATAACAAGGGAATGGAGATCTGGGCTTTGGTATTCCTCGGGTGGCATCACCATCACCAACTCATCAAAAGAACAAAGCAGAGGCTCAGAATTAGAGCATCAACAACACACACGCCCGCAGGTGTCAGTTGCACTAGCCAAGCATAGGAACGCTGCACGGGGGCATGTCCCACTTGGACATTATATCAAACACTTGGTGGGCAACAACAAGAGTTGCCAAGTATGGAGCAACGGCTTCACACAAGCGAGACAGAGAGACGAGGTGCAGCGGCAACGCAAAGAGCGGAAAAGACCGGGTCAGGTCACGGCAGACGGATCAAGCTGGAGGATGCAGTCTCCGGGTTGAGGTGGAGCACAGGGAGGCCGGAGATAGGGCAAACACCAGCGCTACTCGTAGGAGGACGGCGTGCAGAGGAGACCAGCATCAGGGCGTGCGTGGCTCTCGGACGAAGCGGGCTCGGGCTCGAGGAGGAAGGAACGGACGACGCCGGGAGGCGCCACCACAAGGAGGCGATGGAAGGTGCACGAGGAGGGGAGGCCGACGATGGGCGTCTGGTGCGGCCAGAGCAGGGCCGACGACGGGCGTCTGGCGCGGTCGGAGCAGGGCCGACGACGGCGGCTCTAGGCAGGAGGGCCGGTCCGAGGCATCCAGAGGCGGCGAGGACAAGGACACCCGAGCGATGGAGGACGTCTGCGGCGGCACAGGTCGAGTTCGAGCGCCACAACAAGGAGGCTCACCGGCCGGGAAGAAGGCGGCATCGGCTGGTGGCGATGCGGGCTGGAGAGGAGCAACGGTGGCGGGGAGAGCGTCACACGAGAGAGGGGATGCGGGGTGGGGGCAGAGAGGAGCGGATGGGGAACGCGGGGATGGGGACGGGGAACGCGTCGCTCGTGTGGGACCGAGCGGGAGCGAGAGGTTGCGGGGATAGGTGGGATCGCGCGCTGGTCGAGGCAGGGCCACACGCGGACACGGTCGGGTCAGGAGGGTGGAGTCGGTCTCAGGGGTTGGGGCAGTTCACGCACAGGGAGTGCTGCGGGATGGGTTCGGTCGGGTTGGAGACGTGCGGGTGGTGTAGCAGCGGTAGCGAGCGAGCGATAGGTGGCGTGTGGTTCACGCGGGAAGGTGGGGGTCGTGCTGGGGCATGGCGAGCGTGGCAGGGAACACGTCGCGGCGGCGACGCGGGGAGGTGGGGCCAGGGTCTGCAGGCGGTTGCTTGCACGCGCGTGTGTGGGGTGTGTTGGCGGCGGCGATAGATGGGACTGGGTGGTGGTTAGAACTAGGGTTTTGGTGAGATGTGGTGCTAGGATTTGGAGGTGGCCGACTGGGCTTTTGGGCCTGGCTGGCTGCCTCCTAAAAATAATATAAGCTTTTTATTTATTATTTAAAAGGCTTTTGCAAACCATTTATAGACAAAACGAAATATTCCGGACAAGCCTGGGTTTTATAGTTTGAATAAAAGACGGGGCATTTAGAAAACAAAATCAGGCTTTTCGAAAATAGTTTTAGACAAAACCATGCATGATGATGATGATGCTCAAATGCAATGTGGCATGATGACATGAGCATGCGGTCATGATGATGCAATGCACAAAAACACAGCGATTTTCTAGTAGTGGTTTTAGCGGGGCGCCACAGAAGTTAAGCTTCTAGTGGCTAGTCCCCTTGTATTACAAGCACTTAGTGTCAGGCTTAGGTCCAGACTTGGCCTTCTTTGAGGGAGTGGCAACTTTCTTGCCTTTTTTCTGAAGTTTTTCTTCTGTCCCTTCTTGAAACTTGTGGTCTTATTGACCATCAACACTTGATGCTCCTTCTTGGGTTCCACTTTTGTGGTTTTCAACATCGCAAAAATCTTAGGCTATGTCTTCTTCATCCCTTGCATATTTTAGGTCATCAAGAAGTTCTTAAATATGAGTGATAGTGAGTGGAGAACTCGGTCAATCCCTAATTCGTTAGGAATCTTTATTCCTAGTTGACCCAGGCGATCATCGTAACCATACATTTTGATTACATGCTCACTGACGGAGGTTTTCACTTACATCTTGCAGTTAAGGAACTTTTCAAGGGCTTCATATACCTCTCCACGTTGGCATGAGTCTCAAATATCACTTTTAGTTCCTCAATCATCTCATATGCCCCGTGGCGCTCAAAATGCTTTTGGAGCTCAGGTTCTAAACCATACAAAATGGTGCACTTAACTACTATTTGGTCTTCACTGCTCGTCTGATAGACATTCAAAACATCCTTAGGAGCGCCTTCCGTAGGGTCCAACTAGCGTTGCATCAAGGGAATATGCCTTATGAGCAGCATTGAGGATAATCCTCAGATTATGGAACATATGTGTGAAGTTGCTTCCATTGGTTTTCAGTTTCTCTTTCTCAAAGAACGCATTGAAATTGAGTAGAGATACGACACGAGGCATTGGTCTACAACTTATTTGCAAAGACATTTAGACTATGTTCATGATAATTAGTTCAAGTTAATCAAATTACTAAGGATGTTTAGTGATACATTCAAATCTACTACACCAAGTCTGATCTTCACAAGAGAAGATATAGTTTCAATGGTGAATATCAAGATATTGATCATATCATTCATATGACTTGTGTTTAAAATTTTGGTTCTCCGTGTTCCGAGGTCATATTTATACATACTAAGATTGTCAAGTTAACCAAAGTATTTTCCGTATGTGTAAAAATGGCTTACACCCGTTGTATGTGAACGTAGAGTTTATAACACCCGATCATCACGAGGTGATTCAAAATGACAAACTTTTGCAATGGTGTATACTAAAGGAGAGCACATTATCTTATTGATATTATACATAAGGGATCATATTATAATTCTACCGTCATGATGAAAGAAAAATAATATGCATAAAAATGGATAAACATCACATGCATAAACAATGTGACATGGTATATCCTTTTATGTTTTGCCTCAGATATTTATCTCCAAAGCACCGACATGATCTTCATAACCACCAGCATGGTGTCTCAGTCCTAGACACCAACATACAGTTGTCCCCACCTACTATTACAACTACAACTATTGCTAACTCATAGTGATAAAATAAATAAATTACACGGTGTTGGAATATTGACACGCATGTCATATAGGATATTAAAGACAACCATACGGCTCCTGCTGGTTGTCAAACTCATTGACATACAAGTCGTGAAACATTGCAAAAACATGATTATTGCATACATCACGTATATCATATCATACTTTTGGCCATATCGCATCACATGCTCTCCAAAAACAAGTTAGGCGTCCTCTACATTATTCTTGCAAATTTTACATGGCTTCTATGGGAAACACAAGAACCGTTCTTAATTATGCCACAATGCTGATCATACAAGTTGTTTTTTAACTTTTGTAAGCCTTCCTTCACAAATCAGATTTCCATTATAGTGGGAGAGATAGACACTCAACACCACCTCAAGCAATTTGAGTTGCATTGTTAATAATACGTGACAATGAGGTGATCCGAGCCACGTCATACTACTATCCCAAAAATCCAACGTAGAGGTGGGAGGGTAGCAACAAGAATATAAACGCCCACAACATAGTTGTGTTTTACTCGTAAAAGGCATTGATGTCTACGCACTTCTATTCTTGTAGATAGTTGTTGGGCCTCCAAGTGTAGAGGTTTGTAGAACAGTAGCAAGTTTTTCCTTAAGTGAATTACCCAAGGTTTATCGAACTCAGGGAGAAAGTGGTCAAAGGTATCCCCCTCAAGCAATCCTGCAATCAAGATACAAGAAGTCTCTTGTGTCCCCAACACACCTAATACACTTGTCAGGTGTATAGGTGCACTAGTTCGGCAAAGAGATAGTGAAATACAAGTGGTATGGATATAAGACAACGGCGCCAGAAAATAGCTTGATGGCGTGGAAGAGACTAAAGGCAAACTGAAATAAAGATGTAAGCAACCAAACATGTAACATATCTAGTTGCAAACAGTGTTTCAATGCTTAGAAACAAGGCCTAGGGATCATACTTTCACTAGTGAACACTCTCATATAAATATATTCTCTTTATGATAATACTCTTAGCTACTCTCCGGTTGGACACTCTAATCCATGGTAGGGCTATAACAACACTCCTCAAAGTCCGCTTTCCCCATCTAGATAACCCCACACTGTCACCTTGAGCACTAGATGGTTCCAACAAACACCACAATTTCATAAAGACATCCAACTCCAAATATAACTCATAACAAGTATCTGTAATCTCTAGCCTAAGTGCCACCATGGTGTGCACACTGTCAACTTCACACACATGGGGAGAGTAGAGATCTATTAAAGCACTTGAGTAGCAAGGTAGATTTATAGATTACAAGCTCATGGTCTCGATAAGATCATGCATAGAGAGAGAGAGATGAACACATAGCTACCGGTAGAACCCTTAGCCTCGAGAGAGAACTACTCCCTCCTCATCATGGAATTCAGCAATGGTGATGGAGATGGTGGTGGAGATCGATGGAGATGGCTCCGGGGGCACTTCCCCGTCCCGGCAGGGTGCCGAAACAGAGACTTTCTGTCCCCCGAATCTCCCCTTCGGTGGTGGCAGCGCTGTGGCACTTTTCGTGGCTGGAGGCTTGATGATTTAGGGTTTATGCATCGGGAGGCTCTTATAGGCGAGAGGGGAGACCGAGGGGGTGCCGGAGGGGCCCACACCACCCCCTGGCGCGGCCTGGCCTGGCCCGCGCCACTAGGTGGTGTGGCCAGCCCCTGGCCCCTCTCCGTCTCGTCTTCTGGCTCCGTGAGTCTTCCGGAAAAATATCGACTTTGGCTTTTGTCCGGTCCAATTCCGTGAATATTGATTTTCTGACTTTCCTGGAACCAAAAACAGCAGAAAACAGGCAACTGGCACTGTGGTACTTGTTAATAGGTTAGTCCAAGAAAGTGTATAGAAAGTACTCCAAAGTTGGAACAAAACACAAGAAAGTAGATAAAACCAAACATGGAACATCAAAAATTATGGATACGTTAGCAACGTATCAACATCCCCAAGCTTAACTCCTGCTCGTCCTCGAGTAGGTAAGTGATAAAAAAAGAAAGAATAATTTTTGAGGTGACATGCACCATCATAAACTTGATCAAAGTATTTGTAAAACATTCAAAGCTGGGACCATAGTACTTTAATCATAACATGAAAGATAAAGTTCTAGCAATAAGACAAAGAAACTATGTTGTAACATGAAAAGGCACAAACAAAAGATTTATGAAAAACAATGCTTTGAAAGATGTTTGTTTGTTTCACATAAAGAAAACATAGCATAATAGTATTCAGCTTGTCCCTCATAGAGTAGCAAATAAAAATGCATATGACACCTTCAAAGTTCATAAGAGTGACTAGATACAAATAGTTTAAAACTAGCAATATCAAGTTATGCATCAATCAACTAGTCTTGGGACAATGCACATATAACTAAGAATGGCCACTATGCTCTCAAAGTAGGTGCATAAAGATAGAAGGTGGAGACTCAATATATATAGTGGAAGAAAGGCCTTCATAGAAGGAAGTAGGGATTCAAGTCTCATAAAGAGCTTCCAAAAATTATTGTACTTAATAGCTTTTAGCTCTCATTGCCCCTATCATAAGCATCTTGAAGTGATTAAGGTTAAGGTGAACAAACTATGAAGTACATGCTTGACAAAGTATAAGTTGGAAATCTCATGTCCCTTGAATACGAGGGCCGCTCCTCATGCTACTCAAGTTTAGTCACCGGTAAGTTCTTGTCATCATAAGTACATGTGTATCATAGAGAACCGCCAACGGGGTACCCCTTACCCGATGATACAGAAGAATCCCCATATCAAAATGACAAGGCAAGCATACAACGAGCATCTCAGCAATCTTCTTATTTACCATGGAAAATGGTGCTTTTTTCTCTCTTTTCTCTTTTCTCATATCTCTTTTTTTATTTTCTTTTTCTCTTTTTTCTCAACATCTCACTCTTTTTTTATAAGAAGAATGCTTCATAGACAGCTCATTATGGTTACGCTGCAGGTTTCCACCATGACGGCATGGATTAGACCAGCGGCCCAGGCGTTTCTCTAACACATATACATAACTCCATGGACTTACAAGCTCCCCTTTCATTTCACACCGACGACATCCATAGACAAAAGAGCATGATATCAACTAGGTACAAAGTATAAGTGCAATGTTGAAAGCGTTCCCCATGATAGCATGGTCTGCTAATCCCCAACATATAAGTGCAAGCATATACAACATAGACGACACAAATGGTTTAAGTTTATTAAGGGCAAGAAAAGTAAAGTGTGGCATTAAGTTCGTGAGAGCTTTAATCACTAGTTTTATCATAACAAGTTTAATTCGGAAGGTAGATAAAAACATGAATATACTTGGAATAACAAATGCTAATAGGTAGGTATGGTGGAATCTTTGGAATAACTTGGTTTTATTTGGAGTTGGATGCATGAGTGTAACTCATATTTGGTTATGGAGGCTAGCAAAAGACTGGGAGCGACCAACTAAGAGAGCAATAATGGCCATAATCATGCAGAGCGACAAAACAACATTAATCAAAGCATAAAGTGATATTACAAGTCGAAAACTAAAGGATCATAAAGGCTATGGTGACTTGGGATAGTCATACATGGTGTGAGCATGTGCCAAGTCAACCCAAATAAAGCTTCAAAGGAGAATACCACAATACTATGCTTTAATATGCTAAAACAACGCATGATCCTTCCAATGCACATTAAGCAATCTCAATTGTTTATTACAAGTCATGCTACAACAGAGAATACTAAGCATAAAGCCAAAACAATATCAAGCATGACATGACAAATCACAGGCCATAGTCAAAAACAAACTCTCTTTACCACTTAAGCATGAACTTTCCTACTCTTTTCCAATCCAAACCAAAATATTTGAAAACCAATGTATGAAAGAGGGGGTCCAACCAATTTATTCAGCAAACTAAGAAAACAAATCAAACGAAAAACCAAAACGAAAAAGAAAAAGAAGACGCTCCAAGAACAACACAACTGTGCATGAAACAATAAAAATGAAGCGTTTGGAAGGAACCTGGGCTTTTTATTGATGAAGAAGGGGATGCCTTGGGAATCCCCAAGCTTTGACGCTTGTACTTCTTGGAAATTTCTTGGGGTGACATGCGTGGCATCACCAAGCTTGAGCTTTAGTCCATCCTTCATCTCATTACTCATTCCTTCCATACACCTAAAATTTTTCCTTCATACAAAATTTCACATAATCTTTATTAGCAACATTAGTGCACTCAAGATAATAGGTCTTTAGGTTCAGTTCCAACACCAATAAAACTTCCATTAAAACACAAGCTACAGTAGAACTTCCCTCAAAAAACTCAATTCCCCAAAAGAAACAAAAAAGAAGCAACAAGAAGCAAATGCAGAAAATGGCAGAAATCTGTCAAAACAGACCAGCACGTAAAGACGAGTTGTTTCGAAGACCTTATGTTTCTCAAATCAAAAAGTGTTGAACTAACAAAAGTTAGATAACAACCTGGGGCAGAAGCACAAAAATTCACGCCTCAAAAGTACGTACAGAGATTTTACACGAATTTTTATGGTCAAGCACAGAAATCTGTTTCGGGACAGGAACTTTCCCAATCATTACTTCTCTCTCATTAGAGGTTACTCTTGGCACAACAAGCAAATAAAAAGGATAAGGAGCGGTTATTACTGAGGTAATAACTTCTAGGACTCATCTAAAACTTTTGGGTTATCTCCCAATAAGTACTTTTCTTTAACACCTTTAAGTTAGGCATGATAGTTTGAGAAGATGCTCACATAAGAAATATGAATTGAAGTAAAAGAGAGCATCAAGAATGTGAACACCCAGATTTGTAATCCCAGATGCCCGTTATGCCATACCTCGCAATCCTAGGATTACCATTTTTGCGAGACATAACGGATTGGATATCACAGTACATCATCCATTACAAACCATACATAAGGTCTTACACAAATAAGGATCTCATGATCCAGTCTTAAAACAACAAGCAGCGGAAATAAAAGATAAGCGTAGCGGTGGGGTCCATCTTCAAGGGCACAAGCAATGCTGACGAAGGCAGATAGTCCTAGTTATCATAGCCGTCCTGTTAGCCATCATCTTGATAGTCTCCTTCATAGTCTGGCCATGAGAATAACCAGGGACAAAAGCCATGAGTACTCTTTAAGTACTCGCAAACTACCACTAACAAGTAGTATAATTCTAAGTTAAAGTGCTAAATATATGTTTAACTATAAAGTTAAGTTTGAAACCTAAGCTGAGTTCTGAAGCAAAGAAAGATAAAATGAAGTTCTAGAATCACTTAAGTGGGGAAGCTATGGTCATAATCACAACCCTGTTGTGGTCAAGTCAAGATTCATCATTTCTTTTCATAAGTCATTTTGAAAACATCTGACAACGAAATAGTATGGCCATTCCAACTGTCCATAACCGCGGATGCGGCTATTCGAATAGTTTGACACTCTGCAGAGGTGGTACACTTTCACCACAAGATTCGATACATCTGTGAGGGATAACCCTGAATCATCATACTTAGTATGCAGATAATCAAACATAACCTTCCCTTTATACACCCTAGTATAAGCACCTCTCCTATGAGTATGGCCTCCCAACCATGACCATCAGTCATCTTGGGCACTGCATAGGTGGACAACATTGAGAGGTAGCCTCAGCTCAAACCTCTCCCGCGAGGGAACTAATACTAATGCATATAAATTTCCAGCTAAGCCTTACCCAATTTAGGTAGTGTGGTTGTACGGTAAATTTGGAATGTTATCGCATCTGAATCCAACCATCAATTTTATAATAGGGTCAAGGTCACGCCTCAACATTTTCATCATCCTAAACCATCTGTGCTTCTCAACACATGTCAAAACATCTCAACAGAATGACTCATCATTCCAAGGTTTTCATAATTCATTTTCACCAAGTGCTCCCATCTAAGGTGACTCAAGTTTTTATCTAATCTAGACTACTAAGTTAAGAGTGTTCACTAAGGTGGAAATGATGGGTTCAATCTCATGCCATAGAATGACATCTAAAGGGTTCTAAATAGGTCAAGTTTTATACTCTTTATGCTACCTTCAAAACAAGTAAAGAACTTTGGGTATAGTAAAGGATTTAAAGCTTGAAAATAAATACTTGGGGTAACTAATAGTCAAAGTGGTATAATCAAAGCATGCCTAAAGCATCTTTGCTAAACCATCTAGTTTAATCCTAGCTTGCTAAGCATTAACTTGCAAGTGTTAGCTTTCCAATAGTAGCTTGCCTTGGTTGGTGCAGTGGTTGAAGTTTTCTTCTTCTTCTTCTTCTTGGTAGAACTCCTCCTCCTCATAGACTTGGTCGGTACTATCGTCTATAAATACATACGGAGTACACAATCACCAAACAATACTTAACTAGTCTAATTATCATTCTAAGACACACCTTTGATGATCTATTATCATCACAAGCATCACAAGTTTTATTACTAGTTTCATTTCTTTTATTCTAGAAAAGTAATTTCTACTCATTGAAAATTTAACTAAGATTTAATATTCACCACTTAAAATATGGGATCATGTGGACACATGTCCTCACCACATATTCTAACATGTGGGAATGTAATTTAAGGGTTGGATCATAATTACTTTGGTTTAAGTTCATTATTTAATGATTTAAAGTGACTAGAAATGCCTATATAGCATTATTTTGGTACTAGTCCAAAGTCACTACATGTAAACCTTAATATTATTACATATTCAGATAGGTATGATGAAATGTGATTTTTGAGAGTTGGAATCAACTAAAAATCTATCTTGGTTGATTTTATAAAAATGTTGCAAGGTGCAAATGCTTTTGTTTTATTATTTTTACTAGGTGAGATCAATAACTCTTATTGAATTAAATCCAACGGGCTTGGGTAGATCTTTTAAGTAGCTTTCTAACAAAATTGGAATCACTTCATTTGGATTGTAAATCTCTCTGAATTGATTTTCAAACTAGGGG
This sequence comes from Avena sativa, assembly GCA_916181665.1. NCBI lineage: Eukaryota > Viridiplantae > Streptophyta > Magnoliopsida > Poales > Poaceae > Avena > Avena sativa. Next base: position 203,305,889 of record OV702291.1, read on the forward strand.
ACATAACTAAGTTTAACCTAAAAAGGAAAATCCTAATTCAAACTAACTGGGTCGCACGGGAAATGCTAACGGGCCGTCCCAGTTTCACTCTGCAGCGCGGGGCTCAGCTGATAGGGGGGTCCACCAGTCAGCGGCTCATAATGCGCGAAGCGGGACAGGGCAATGTGGGAAGTTGGATTAGAGTGGGGATCAACGACTGGGGATCATCGTCAACGATGGACCTGTCGCCGACGAGCTCTAACCCTAGCGGTTCGATGGGGGTGCATAGGGGGCGTACCAGGGCTCCAGCGACAACGGAGAGCTCAGGGACGGTTGAGGCAGCTCCGGGGGTGGTCGCAATCAGCGGCGCCCTTCTCCTCTAGAGGCGGCCTGCTCCAGTACAATTCCGGCGAGCTGCTGCTCCCCATGCTCCGGCTAGAGGTGTGGGATGATCAGTGAGGTGAGGGGAGTGGAGTGGTGTGCTACAAATGGCTGGGGGTGCCCTCCTTTTATAGGCTCGACGGCGAGACCAAGAGGGATGGGCAGGCGATGGTGGCGACATAGCTACAGGCTGCTAGCGACATGGCTGAGGGTGGCGATCGACGCGCGGTCTCCTGGCAGTGCTCTAGAACTTTCATGCGGGCTTAGTGGCGGTGGTAAGAGGTCGGGCGGAGCTGGCGCTCTGAGCGGAAGAGGCGGCGTCTTCGACGGCGAGCAGTGGCCGTGAGGCGTTGGACGACGAATGGGGGTGTCTGGTGTGCTCCCTGGGTCATGGCGACGCGGTGGACGCGGGCTGCGGTCGAGCAGCGGCTTGTGCACGCGTGTCGGGTGCGGCGCTCTGACGCGTGCTCGGCATGGCGTGGTGGCACTGGGCGCGGGGATTTCTTAGTGGTCCACGGCTGGGCCTGGCTCGAGGAGGGGACAGTGGGCGGCGGTGAGGTGCTGGCTATCTCCTAGACATGGCGAGAGAGGGGGAGGCGGTCTGCTGGGGTGATGGCATGGTCGGCCGGCGAGTTGGGGCTCAGCTTGGCATGGCCATGTTGCTAGGGGGTAGGGGATGGGGTAGTTAGGTCCTGGTTAGATCATTAGGGGACAATGGGAGCAAATGGGGGTCAAATGGGAGACAAGTTTGGCCAGAACACTATTCAAAATAGTGAATTTGGTTTTGTTTGAATTCTGCCTGCCAAGTGTTTGATAAAATGGCCGCATGAACTTTACTTTTGAATTTTGAAAAGATTTTTGGTGGGTGTGCTAGTACTAATCTTGAGATTCTGTGGGTGCTTGGGTTTTGAAAATTGAGCTTGTTTGATTGGTTTTTGAAATAGTGGGATCTTCCCATATGAAATAGATTCAATTTTCCAATGCCATTTAAAATTAGTATTTGAATGTTTTTAGCAGATCACAAAGTGGGCCTTGGTACCTCATTAGGTGTACTAGCAAGGGGTGTAAATATCCACCTTTGTTTCTGTTAGGTTTTGAGTACTAGGAATATCCAAAGTAGGCATGGTAGTTAATTTGGCCAAAATGACCATTCACTTCAATTATTCATTTTGAGTTGTTTTTCTTTGGGAAAAGTTTGGGAATTATTTAGATGATGTTTATTTCACCTAAGAATCATTTTACAAGCAATGGATCATAGAACCATGGCAATTCAAATCAATTCCTAAATTAAATGCACATACACATGAATGCTTTCATACTTTGAATTGGAAAAGTTTTTGTTGACCCTACTTTTGATGATTTGGTTCTTGATAAGCTTGGATTAAAGTTTTGGGATGTTACAAAGAAGCAAATTCAAAACACATTGAAGTCTAACCCACTTCCTATGCATAGGAACCTTGTAAAGAAACAAGTCATCAAAGCACAAAGCAATAAGCATAGGAAAGCAAAACAAGTGCAACTTCAAGACTTTCAACATAAAGAGGGGAAACTTAATATTATTGAGATGCATAAAACCATGTTTCCCTCTCTCATAATAACTTTCAGTAGCATCATGAATAAAATTAACAATATAACTATCACATAAAACATTCTTATCATGAGCCACATGCATAAAAGAATTAATACTCTCCACATAAACATAGTCATTTTTATTAATCATAGTGGGAGCAAATTCAACAAAATAGCTATCATTATTATTCTCATCACCATAATCATCAAATATAGGAGGCATATTGTAATCATAATTAATTTTCTCCTCAATAGTAGGTGGACTGAAAATATCATATTCATCATTGTAATCATCATATATTGGAGGTTTGGTATCATCATAAGCAATAGATTAGCTATCTTCCAAAGGTGGGGAATTAAAAAGATCATTTTCATAAAAACTAGCTTCCCTAAGCTTAGACTTTTCCATAGCATTAGCAATAATGGTGTCCAAAGAATTCATACTAACAACATTGCTATTAGCATGCAAATAAAGTTCCATAGGTTTTTTAATTTTCTCTTCAAACACTTCATGTCCTAACTCAAGATAAATACTATAAAGTTCTCTATTTTTTTGTTGTTTTCCATTAAGCCTAACTAGTGAAAACAAGAAACAAAAATACAAAATTGCAGAATCTAAAGGAAATAACTTCGAGCACTCACACCGGAGGATGTGAGTACCTTTTACCTTACCTCCCCGGCAACGGCGCCAGAAAAGAGCTTGATGTCTACGCACTTCTATTCTTGTATACAGTTGTTGGGCCTCCAAGTGTATAAGTTTGTAGAACAGCAGCAAGTTTTCCCTTAAGTGGATTACCCAAGGTTTATCGAACTCAGGGAGGAAGTGGTCAAAGATATCTCTCTCAAGCAATCCTGCAATCAAGATACAAGAAGTCTCTTGTGTCCCCAACACACCCAATACACTTGTCAGGTGTATAGGTGCACTGGTTCGGCGAAGAGATAGTGAAATACAAGTGGTATGGATATAAGAAAACGGTGCCAGAAAATAGCTTGATGGCGTGGAAGAGACTAAAGGCAAACTGAAATGAAGATGGAAGCAAGCAAACATGTAACATATCTAGTTGCAAACGGTGTTTCAATGCTTAGAAACAAGGCCTAGGGATCATACTTTCACTAGTGAACACTCTCATATAAATATCTTCTCTTTATGATACTACTCTTAGCTACTCTCCGGTTGGACACTCTAATCCATGGTAGGGCTATAACAGCACTCCTCAAAGTCCGCTTTCCCATCTAAATAACCCCACACTGTCACCTTGAGCACTAGATGGTTCCAACAAACACCACAATTTCATAAAGACATCCAACTCCAAATATAACTCATAACAAGTATTTGTAATCTCTAGCCTAAGTGCCACCATGGTGTGCACACTGTCAACTTCACACACATGGGGAGGGCAGAGATCTATTAAAGCACTTGAGTAGCAAGGTAGATCTATAGATTACAAGCTCATGGTCTCAATAAGATCATGCATAGAGAGAGAGATGAACACATAGCTACCGGTAGAACCCTTAGCCTCGAGAGAGAACTACTCCCTCCTTATCATGGGAATCAGCAATGGTGATGGAGATGGTGGTGGAGATCGATGGAGATGGCTCCGGGGGCACTTCCCCGTCCCGGCAGGGTGCCGAAACAGAGACTTTCTGTCCCCCGAATCTCCCCTTTAGTGGCGGTGGCGCTGTGGAACTTTTCGTGGCTGGAGGCTTGATGATTTAGGGTTTATGCATCGGGAGGCTCTTATAGGCGAGAGGGGAGACCGAGGGGCCACCGGAGGGGCCCAAACCACCCCCTGGCGCGGCCTGGCCTGGTCCGCGCCACCAGGTGGTGTGGCTAGCCCCTGGCCCCTCTCCGTCTCGTCTTCTGGCTCCGTGAGTCTTCTAGGAAAATATCGACTTTGGCTTTTGTCTGGTCAAATTCCGAAAATATCGATTTTCTGACTTTCCTGGAACCAAAAACAGCAGAAAACAGGCAACTGGCACTGTGGCACTTGTTAATAGGTTAGTACAAGAAAGTGTATAGAAAGTACTCCAAAGTTGGAACAAAACACAAGAAAGTAGATAAAACCAAGCACAGAACATCAAAAATTATGGATACGTTAGCAACGTATCAGGCATCAACACATAGACTTAGCTCTGATACAACAAATGGGATTCGTAGTATGGAAAACAAAAGAAGTCCTACGAGAGAGAGAATATAACCATTGAAAGGATATTGTTTTCTCCATGTATTTTTGGTGTTGATGACAACTTTATTTGTGGTTTAACCGTGTGCCTAAGTTGTAGGTTTTATCTATAGACGGTTTAGTTGATGAACTTCTCTCTAGAAGGAGCTTGAAGATGGTGGCTATTATTTGAACTTCCTCTTATCTTTGTTATAGTCTACCATACTATCAAGAGGGGGTACACCTTGGAAGGTTGTGGAAAATCATTGTTTCATGCACAGACTATATCAGCACATCCACAACCTTCCCAGTTTTCCTATGAGAGAGAGAGAGATCCTTGAGGAGGTGGTGTGGTTTCTGCCCTGAACGGTAGTACCGGCCAGGCGCCGGTAGTACCGCTAGAGGTGTTTCGGGAGCTGATCGAGCGATACTTCTGGCCGTGGTTCCGGTCCTAATTCCGGTAAAGTCAAAATCGATTCAGTAATACTTCTGTATTGATGTACCTATTTGACGGAATTAGTGTCGGATTTAGCACCGGTAGTACCGACCAGAAGTTTTGGTCGGTTGGACTTGAACTTCCGGCTAACACTAACCAGCCCCAGATCCTCTGAGCGGTAGTACCGCTCCCTGCCTCGTAGTACCAGCCAGCCCCTTGTGGCCCGGTAGTTCCGATCCTAATTCCGCTCCAAGTTCCGACAACTAGAATTTCGGTTTAGATACTTCTCCATATCAATGTGTCCTTTTATCGGTAGTTGGATCGGAACTAGGACCGGTAGTACCGGTCAGTTCATGCAGCCCATTGGACTGTCAAATCTGACCATTCCATGGATCGCCTTCGGACAGTTGGGAGCCGCTCGCTGGAACTACCGGCCCGCCACCGGTAGTACCGGTGGTGTCAGGGAGGGGAAGAATCTGCCTGTTTGAAAGAGGCCTATTTAAGGCCCTCTTCTTCCTCCTATTCCCTTATCTCTTTGTTTTCTCTCTCCACCATTAATATAAGAGCTTGAATTGCCTAGATCTCTCTCCCTACCCACTCAAAACCTCTTGATATTTTGAGGATTGGGAGAGGTGACCTAGATCTACACTTCCAACAAAGGAATCATGATTCCCCCACCCATCCTTAGTGGATCTTGTTACTGTTGAGTTCTTGGAACCCTAGACGGTGTAGGGCATCCTCGGAGCCAGGGCAATTGTTGTGAAGCTTCGTGGTGTCGTTGAGGGCCTCCAATTAAGTTGTGGAGTCTCCCCTCAACCTTGTTGTAAAGGTTTCGGTTGGCGCCTTCAAGGTCATCGGTTAGTGGATTGTGAGGCCACCTTTGTAGTGGTGCTCACCAGAGAAGAAGGTGAGGCCTTTGTGGCGCTCGGGTGACCTTGTGTGACCCCGACACCTCTCTAACATAGACGTAGCTTCCTTGGAAGTGAACTACGGGAATTACATCTCCATGATGAAATGTGATTTTTGAGAGTTGGAATCAACTAAAAATCTATCTTGGTTGATTTTATAAAAATGTTGCAAGGTGCAAATGCTTCTGTTTTATTATTTTTACTAGGAGAGATCTATAACTCTAATTTAATTAAATCCAACAGGCTTGGGTAGATCTTTTCAGTAGCTTTCTAACAAAATTGGAATCACTTCATTTGGATTTGTAAATATCTCTGAATTGATTTTAAAACTAGGGGACATAACTAAGTTTAAACTAAAAAGGAAAATCCTAATTCAAACTAACTGGGTCGCGCGGGAAATGCTAACGGGCCGGCCCAGTTTCACTCCACAGCGCGGGGCTCAGCTGACAGGGGGGTCCACCAGTCAAAGGCTCATAACGCGCGAAGCGGTACGAGGCAATGTGGGACGTTGGATTAGAGTGGGGATCAACGGCTGGGGATCGTTGTCGACGATGAACCTATCGCTGGCAAGCTCTAACCCTAGGGGCTCGGTGGGGGTGCATAGGGGGCGTATCAGGTCTCCGGCGACAACGGCAAGGCGGGCAAACGGTCTGGTGGTCGACGGTGAGCCCAGGGACGGTCGAGGCAGCTCTGGGGGTGGTCGCAATCAGCGGCGCCCTTCTCTTCTAGAGGCGGCCTGCTCCGGTACAATTCCGGCGAGCTGCTGCTCCCCGTGCTCCGGCTAGAGGTGTGGGATGATCAGTTAGGTGAGGGGAGTGGAGTGGTGTGCTGCAAATGGCTGGGAGTGCCCTCCTTTTATAGGCTTGACGGCGAGACCGAGAGGGATGGGCAGGCGACGGTGGCGACATAGCTACGGGCTGCTAGCGGCATGGCTGAGGGTGGCAATCGATGCACGATCTCCTGGCGGTGCTCTAGAACTTTAATGCGGGCTTAGGGGCGATGGTAAGCAGTCAGGCGGAGCTGGCGCTCTGAGCGGCAGAGGCGGCGACTTTGACGGCGAGCAGTGGCTGTGAGGCGTTGGACGACGAATGGGGGTGTCTGGTGTGCTCCCTGGGTCGTGGCGACGCGGTGGACACGGGCTGCGGTCGAGCAGCGGCTTGTGGACGCGTGTCGGGTGCGGCGCTCTGACGCGTGCTCGGCATGGCGTGGTGGCACTGGGCGCGGGGATTTCTCAGTGGTCCACGGCTGGGCCTGGCTCGAGGAGGGGATAGTGGGCGGCGGTGAGGTGCTGGCTATCTCCTAGACATGGCGAGAGAGGGGGAGGCGGTCTGCTGGGGTGATGGCATGGTCGGCCGGCGAGTTGGGGCTCAGCTTGGCATGGCCATGTTGCTAGGGGGTAGGGGATGGGGTAGTTAGGTCCTGGTTAGATCATTAGGGGACAATGGAAGCAAATGGGGGTCAAATGGGAGACAAGTTTGGCCAGAACACTATTCAAAATAGTGAATTTGGTTTTGTTTGAATTCTGCCTGCCAAGTGTTTGATAAAATGTCCGCATGAACTTTACTTTTGAATTTTGAAAAGATTTTTGGTGGGTGTGCTAGTACTAAGATTGAGTCTCTGTGGGTGCTTGGGTTTTGAAAATTTAGCTTGTTTGAGTGGTTTTTGAAATAGTGGGATCTTCCCATATGAAATAGATTCAATTTTCCAATGCCATTTAAAATTAGTATTTGAATGTTTTTAGCAGATCACAAAGTGGGCCTTGGTACCTCATTAGGTGTACTAGCATGGGGTGTAAAGATCCAACTTTGTTTCTGTTAGGTTTTGAGTACTAGGAATATCCAAAGTAGGCATGGTAGTTAATTTGGCCAAAATGACCATTCACTTCAATTATTCATTTTGAGTTATTTTTCTTTGGGAAAAGTTTGGGAATGATTTAGATGATGTTTATTTCACCTAAGAATCATTTTACAAGCAATGGATCACAGAACCATGGCAATTCAAATCAATTCCTAAATTAAATGCACATACACATGAATGCTTTCATACTTTGAATTGGAAAAGTTTTTGTTGACCCTACTTTTGATGATTTGGTTCTTGATAAGCTTGGATTAAAGTTTTGGGATGTTACAAACCTTCCCCCCTTAAACAAAATCTCGTCCCGAGATTTACAAAGAAAACTAGGAACTAAAGAGATCTAGGAACTCTGTCCTAATGTAATCTTCGCGCTCCCAAGTGGCTTCCTCCTCGGTATGGTTGCTCCACTGAATCTTGAGAAACTTGATGCTCCTAGTCCTGGTGGTTCTGTAGGCTTCTTATAAGATACAGATGGGCACTTCCTGATAGGTCAGGTCATTGTTGATTTCTACAGCTCTGTGATCGATGTTCTTGAAAACTTCAGTCTTCTCGGGCACTTCCAAGCATTTGCGAAGTAACGAGATACGGAACACATTGTGGATGGCTGACATCTCTTCAGGCAGTTCCAGTTGATACGATACTTCTCCTCGACGGTTCAGAATTTTGAAGGGCCCGATATATCTAGGGGCTAACTTTCCTTTCAGACTAAAGCGTTGGGTTCCTTTCAATGGTGAAACTTTGAGATATACAAAATCTTCGACATTGAAGGTCAGGTCTCTCCTTCTCTTGTTAGCATAACTCTTCTGTCTAGACTGGGCGGTCTTGAGGTGCTCACGGACTTTGTGAACCTTCTCTTTGGCTTCTCGGAGAATGTCGGGTCCAAATATCTGACTCTCTCCTACTTGCGACCAATTCAAAGGGGTACGACACTTTATTCCGTATAGGAATTCAAATGGTGCCATTTGCAAACTAGCTTGATAACTGTTGTTATATGAGAATTCTGCGAAAGGCAGACAGTCTTCCCATTTTGATCCGTATTCCAACACACAAGCTCTAAGCATATCTTCTAAGATCTGGTTGACTCTCTCAGTCTGTCCATCAGTTTGCGGGTGATAAGCGGTGCTGAAGATCAACTTGGTTCCCAAACCTTCCTGAACTTTCTGCCAAAATCTCGAGGTAAACTGGGTTCCTCGATCTGATACTATGGTCTTGGGGGTTCCATGCAGACTAACAATCCTAGCAATATACAGCTCTGCTAGCTTTGCACTCTGGTAGGTAGTCTTGACAGGTATAAAGTGAGCTACCTTGGACAGTCTATCAACTATGACCCAGATTGAGTCATTTCCCCTACTGGAAGTAGGCAAACCGGTGATAAAGTCCATTCCTACGGAATCCCATTTCCATTCCAAAATCTGCAATGGTTGCAATAGTCCTGCAGGTCTCTGATGCTCTGCTTTGACTCTTTGACAGATGTCACATTTGGCGATGTAGCTTCCCATTTCTCTCTTCATCTTGTGCCACCAAAATTGCTCTTTCAAATCATGATACATCTTTGTTCCTCCGGGGTGGATAGAATAAAGAGTATCATGAGCTTCCTTCATGATAACTTGCTTCAACTCCAAATCTGCTGGCACACAGATACGGCCTTTGTACCACAGTACTCCTTCGTCTTCAGTGAATCTAGGTACCTTTCCTGTACCAATACAACATTTGATTCCGTCGATACTTTCATTCCCCTTATGGGCTTCCTTGATTTGGCTAAATAAAGTGGGTTGAAGTTCAATGCTAGCTAAGAATCCATTGCTAACTAATTCAGTCCTGAACTGCTCCAACTCTTCATACAAACTTGGTTGCTTCTCCTTGATCATGGTGTTTAGCCTACATGGCAATCTGCTAAGAGCATCCGCTACGACATTGGCTTTGCCGGGGTGATAGTGAATGTCAAGGTCATAATCCTTGATTAACTCTATCCATCTCCTTTGCCTCATATTCAGCTCCTTCTGAGTGAATATATACTTCAAGCTCTTGTGATCTGAGTAAATCTCACAGCGATTACCCATCAGATAATGACGCCATGTCTTCAATGCCAAAACTATGGTTGCTAATTCAAGATCATGGGTCAGATAGTTCTGCTCATGCTGCTTCAGTTGTCGAGACAGATACGAGATGACTTTGCCTTCTTGCATCAATACACATCCTAGACCAATCTTGGATGCATCACAATACACATCAAACGGCTTCTTGATGTCTGGCATGATCAATATTGGGGTTGATATCAATCTCTTCTTCAGCTCTTGGAAACTGGCTTCACACTTGTCTGTCCATTCAAACTTCTTGTCCTTCTTCAACAATTGGGTCATGGGTCGGGCTATGCTCGAGAATCCTTCTATGAACTTGCGGTAGTACCCCGCTACTCCGAGAAATGCACGGACTTGGGTTTGAGCGGTTGGAGCTTCCCATTCTTCGACATCTTTGATCTTGGCAGGATCAACAGAGACTCCTCCGGCAGACACAATATGTCCTAGGAATCCTACTTCTTTCAGCCAAAACTCACACTTGCTGAACTTGGCATATAACTGATGTTCTCTCAGGGTTTCTAGGATGATTCTCAGATGTTGCTCATGCTCTTCTTCTGACTTGGAGTAGATAAGGATGTCGTCGATAAACACAACTACAAACTTATCTAGGAAATTCATAAAGATCTTATTCATGAGATTCATGAAGTAAGCAGGGGCATTGGTTAATCCTAAAGACATAACCATATACTCGTATAAACCATAGCGAGTAGTAAAGGCGGTCTTCGGAATATCCGTTGCACGAATCTTAAGTTGGTGATAACCAGTCCTAAGATCAATCTTTGAGAATACCTGTGCTCCAGTCAATTGATCAAATAGATCCTCTATTTTTGGCAAAGGGTACTTGTTCTTGATGGTGACGTCATTCAACTTTCTGTAATCTGTGCACAGACGATTGCCTCCATCTTTATTGTCGACGAATAACACTGGTGATCTCCATGGCGAAGCGCTTGGTTGAATCAAGCCTTTCTCTAACATGGCATCCAACTGCTTCTTTAGTTCCACTAACTCTGAGGGGTTCATGCTATAGGGTCTCTGTGCTATGGGTCCGGTTCCGGGGATTAGTTTGATAATGAACTCAATATCCCTATCCGGGGGCATACCTGGCAATTCATTTGGGAATATGTCGGGGTATTCAGAGACTACTCTGACTTGGTCTATGGTGGGTAGGGCTAGGCTCTTGTTGCACTTGAATTGACGGGGTACGGTTTCAGAGATATGCTCTACCGTTACTCCAGAACTACTGGTCATGGTGATGGCTTTCTTAGCACAGTCTATCAGTCCTTTATGCCTTGACATCCAGTCCATACCTAGTACTACTTCCAATCCTTTGGTTCCAAGTACAATTAGGTTGGCATAAAAATCTGTCCCATGTATTCTGATAGGCACAACTTTGCAAATTTTTCTAGCTTTTGTAGTTGAACCGGGGATTTGAACTATCATGACATGCTTCAGGTTGGTTGGGTGAATCTTACTAGTGGATGAAAATTCTTCGGTGACAAATGAATGCGATGCTCCCGAATCAAACAATACTCTTGCTAAAACTGAGTTGACAGAAAACATACCCAGCACTACATCTGGCACTTCCTAGGCTTCTTCTGCGTTCATGTGGAAGAGACGACCGTTGCGGTTGTGAGGGTTCCCTGGGGCAAATCTTCTTCCTGGTTAAACACGACGTTGCTGTTGAGCTGGGGCATTCACATTGGTAGTGGCGGCAGTCTTTTTGGGACACTCATTGGAATAGTGACCCTTCACTCAACACTCGAAACAAGTGATCTGGGACTTGTCCTTGACTGCGATAGGCACAACATTGCTGCCAGTTCTGGGTGCAGTGTTGTTGTTGTTGCTCTTGGGAGGTGCATGGTTGAAATTGTTGGCATTGCCGGAGTGGTTGTTGTTTCCTCTGGACTTCACATTGCCTCCGCTACGGTTGGGGTAGCTTGGGCGAGACATTGGGGGTCGATTGTTCTTTGGTGCATATCCTGGTGAGGGGTTGGGACGGTACTTCTGGTGACTGCTGGATCCTGATTGCTGCATCATATGACGCTTGCGGTTGTCGTTTGCCTGGTTAATCTTCCCTTCCATCTGAATGGCAGAGTCGACTAGCTCTTCGAGATCCTGGAAACGGATGTTGACAAGGACAGTCTGCATCTCAACATGCAGTCTGTTCAAGAATCTCTCCTTCTTCTTTGCCTCTGTGTTGATCTCGTCAGGTGCATATCTAGCAAGTGACAGGAATCTGTCATGGTACTCCACCATAGTCATTCTTCCTTGCTTCAACTCTCGGAACTCATCCCTCATTCGGGTGACTAGACCCTGCGGCACGTGGGTGCGGCTGAACTTGACTTTGACTGCTTCCCATGTCATAACTTGACCATGGTTCATCAGGCGGATACTGTTCCACCATGCTCTTGCATCTCCCGCCAGATAGTGGGTGGCGAAGAGAACTTTCTCGTTGTCATCAACTCTGGCTACCTCCAAGTTATTCGCCATTGTCTGTAACCAGTCATCAGTATCTAATGGGTTTTCTGACGTGCTAAAGATTGGGGGATTTGTATTCTGGAAGTTTTTGAGTTTAGATCCCTGGTGATCCCGATTTCCATGCCCTAATTCTCCACCATGTGTCCGGTGCTTCGGGTGATCCTCCGGCTCCTACACCTGCCACTCCGTATGCTCGGTGGAACTCTTCCTCCGGGTTGAACTATGGTGAGCTGGAGCGTCACTTGTTCCCCTCTACGCCTGCTGCGGATGATGAGGATGAAGAAGGTGACACTGAGGAGCTTGAAGATGAGGATGAGGATGAAAATGAAGACGAGGAAGAGGACGAGGACGAGGACTACGAGTGATCCCGTGGGGCGCTAGCATCGCTCTTCTCCCTTTGTGGTGTCTCGATACCAAAGGGGGAGAAGTAGTTCTATTAGGATGTCCGTGGATTTGCATGGGTCGGGCATAAGCACTTGCATTTTTCTATTCGTCGTTTTCTTGCTTATGCCCATTTAGCGTTGAACTTTAAATTTGTGGTTTGTGGTTGTTTGATACTCTATGTGGTTGTCTGGATTATGCCTATGGATTTCATCTATGGATTATGCTTATAGATCTATCTATTCATATCCTATTGCTAGAGGTTTTTATCACGGAAGGCGCTTATATTGGTTATCTGGTAATAATTGTGGCTTATGTCAAGGATGCCTTCCCTCTACCTTGGTGGTATGTGTATGTTGCTCATATGTCTATGGAATAGATTCTCCTATTTGTGTGCATTTGTATTCCAATGCAAAATTCTATTATGCACACATTGAGGGGGAGTCTCTTTCATGGTTATTACTGTTTGTCTTGTGACTTTCTCCTGCAAATCCCGGTATTGTCATCTAACACCAAAAAGGGGGAGATTGAAAGAACATTTCATGTTTTCCTATGTTTTGCATGTTAGATAACAATACTGTGGAGATTATTCATGTGCGCTAAGTGTGTAGGAAGCTTTGAGGGGGGCCGGATTATCCGCCCCACCAAGGGCCGGATAATCCAGCCTACCTCATTGCTCAAAGGGAGCCAAGGCGCGTCGCTCGGTACCCGGTCGGATTTTCTCCCGGAAAATCTGAACTGGGGCGGTTTTTCTTCCCTAGGTCGGATAATCCGGCTGTCGCATGGGCCGGATAATCCGGCCCCCAGTTTTTGAGCAAAGGGAGCCAAGGCGCGTCGCTCGGTATCCGGTCGGATTTTCTCCCGGAAAATCCGAACTGGGGCAGTTTTTCCTCCCCAGGCCGGATAATTCGGCCTTCACATAGGACCGCATAATCCGGCCCCCAGAAGTTGATCAAGAGCAAGCTCGGCATGATGCTCAGATAGGGGGCAGATTATCTGCCGGATATTCCGAGTCCGGGGCGGTGTTTTTCCCTAGGCCGGATAATCCGACCCTCACTTGGGCTGGATAATCCGGCCCCCAAAGTGTCCAACGGCTGGTTTCTGAAGGGGGTATAAATACCCCTTCTTCCCCAACATTCAGAACTCTTGATTCATTCGAAATTGTCCAGACATTGTGCAAGAGCTCTCATTCTCGATCTCCCACTTCAACCACCCGAAGGTCTTGATCTTTGGGGCTTTTGAAGGAGGAGAAGTTCATCATCATCATCACGAATCAAGCGCTTCAACTCCTCTCCATTCACTTGGAGAAATTCCTGATCTAGTATTATTGTCAATACCTAGATCTTGTTCATTGTATTTGATAACTTTGTTCTTGTGGAAGCTTGTTGTCATTTCGGGAGCCTCCAAGTTGTTTGTGGAGTTGTTGCCCCGCTAGTTGTGTAAAGGCGTCGGTGCCTGCCTCGAAGGGTACCTATAGTGGAAAGGTGGATCAGGCCTTTGGTGGCGGGATCCATCGGAGAACAGGGTGAGGCCTATTGTGGCATGGTGGTCTTAGTACCGCCCACCCCTCCAACGCAGACGTACTTCCCTTAACAAGGAAGGAACTGCGGTCAAACAAATCCTGTGTCTTTGCGTGCTTCACTACAGTTTACCTGTTCCTCTTCCACTCGCTCTTTACTCGCTAGTAGATAGGTTTGCATATAGGGAAATTCCACCTAATAGCTTATCTAGAGAATTTACCCTATGTGCTAAGCCTAAAATTGAAAAAGTATTAAAATTTGGTGTAGCACCTATTTACCCCCCCTCTAGGTGCCCATACGATCCATTTCACATGGATCCCATCTCGGATTTCATGGCTTCTATCCATTTGTTGGAATCTGGGCTCAACATCGCTTCTTCATACATCTTAGGGTCATCTATTTCATCAACCATGAAATTCATAACAAGATTTCCATATAGTTCAGGAGCTGCACGTGTCCTGCTTGATCTGCAAGGTTCGATAGTGTCCTCTTTCGGAGTTCATGATCATTATCATCAGTTCCCTCTTCATTCGGTGAAGTCATCTCTAGAACAATTTTCGGCGCTCTGCCACTCGCCGTTTCATGAAGAGAAGGTTCAATAACCTCTTCGAGTTCTTCCTCCCGACTACACACGCCTTTCGCGAGAAACTCTTTCTCTAGAAATGATCCATTCTTGGCAACGAAAACCTTGCCCTCGGATCTGTGATAGAAGGAATACCCAATTGTTTATTTAGGGTATCCTATGAAGATGCATTTGTCCGCTTTGGGTTCGAGTTTATCAGGTTGAAGTTTCTTCATATAAAGATCACAACCCCAAACTTTAAGAAATGACAACTTAGGTTTGTTTCCAAACCATAATTCATATGGTGTCGTTTCAACGGATTTAGACGGTGCCCGATTTAAAGTGAATGCAGCGGTTTCCATTGCATAACCCCAAAATGATAGTGGCAAGTCAGTCAGAGACATCATAGATCAAACTATATCCAATAAAGTACGATTACAACGTTCTGACACACCATTATATTGTGGTGTTCCGGCAGGTGTGAGTTGTGAAACTATTCCACAATCTCTCATGCGTGTGCTAAACTCGTAACTAAGATATTCATCTCCACGGTCAGACCGCAGAAATTTAATCTTTCTATTATGATGATTTTCTAGTTCATTCTGAAATTCCTTGAACTTTTCAAAGGTTTCAGACTTATGTTTCATAAAATAGATATACCCATATCTACTCAAATCATCCATGAAAGTAACAAAATAATGATATCCACCTCGCGCCGACACACTCATTGGACCACATACATCTGTATGTATGATTTCCAATAAATCTGTCACCTATTCCATTGAACCAGAAAACGGCGTTCTTGTCATCTTGCCCACAAGGCATGGCTCACATGTATCAAATGATTCAAAATCAAGTGATTCCAAAAGTCCATTAGAATGGAGTTTCTTCATACGTTTAACGCTAATATGACCTAGACGACAGTGCCACATATATGCAGATATATCATCATCAAGTTTAATCCTTTTAGCAGCAACATTATGAATATGTGTAACGCTATTATCGAGATCCAACAGAAATAAACCATTCATCACAGGTGCATGGCCATAAAATATATTATTCATATAAATCGAACAACCATTGTTTTCGGACTTAAATGAATAACCACTTCGCATCAAACATGATCCGGATACAATGTTCATGCTCAGTGCAGGCACCAAATAACAATTATTTAGATTTATCACTAATCCCGATGGTAGGTGGAGAGGCAGCGTTCCGTCGGCGATCACATCAAATCTTGATCCATTGCTGACACGCATCTTGACCTCGCCCCTTGCTAGTGGTCACATGTTCTGCAGCCCCTGATTCGAGTTACATATATTAGGAACCGATCCAGTATCAAATACCCAGGTGCTACTGCGAGTACTAGTCAAGTACACATCAATAACATGTATATCACATATACCTTTTTTTGCCTTGCCGGCTTTTACTAAAGCAACATATTCAGGGCAGTTTCGTTTCTAGTGACCATTCTCTTTGCAATGATAACATTCAGCATCAGGCCGAGGGCCTACCTTGGTCTTTTTCTTAGGTGCAACAAATGATTTGCCACCCTTCTTGAAGTTAACTTTAGGTTCACCTCTTTCCTTGGAGATGGCGATCTTATCAACCATCAACTCATAATGCCTTTTCTTTATGTCTACTTTGGTAGCCAATAGAATGGTAGCGAGTTCAGTGAGCGATCCAATTGCACCAGTTATCTTGTAGTACAAACTCTTTGTAGCTGGGTGGGAGCGACTGCACAACTCTATCCGTCGCAAGATCCACTGGGATACCATAACCTAGTGCCTTAATATGTTGAACATAGCCCATCATCATGATGTGATTGTTCATAGAGCCGTGTTCCTTCATTTTTATGCTAAAGAAATCGCTGGAGATCTTATATCTCTCAGCAAGGATTTGGCTCTCAAACATGGCTTTGAGTTCCTTCACCGTAGCATCAGCGCTGCTGAGTTCAAAGCGTCTTTGGAGTTCAGGTTCCATTGACATAAGGATCGCGTATTTTACAAGAGTGTAGTCATCATGCTTTGTGTCATACACATTGCGCTCATCTAGAGACACAATATTTTTCCGACATCGTATGCAAAAGTTAGAGCCGTTTTTCCGGGCCATGACCTATTTTTGCAAAATACATCAAAATTCATGTTTTTAAAATTTGTCTAGATCTATACCCTAAAATCTAACTACAACTTAAAGGAATTATTTTTTTGAAGTTTCTATCATTTTTGTTTATTTTTTACAAAACTGAAAAGGCGATCCACGGGGGGGATCTGTTTTCCCCCCTATATGCTTGTTCTATGGCACATTCACCTATATGCGCCACAGAAACATCACTTTCTGTGGCGCATATGGACATATGCGCCACATAAGTTTCTCCTTCTTTTTTTGCTGCTTGGTCCCATCAATCTTCTGTGGTGCATACGTCTATATGCGCCACAGAAGTTTGACACTTTAGTGGCGCACACGAAAATATGCGCCACAGAAATATGGACTTCTATGGCGCATATTGGTTTCATGCGCCACTGAAGTGCCAAACTTCTGTGGTGCATTGTTTCTAGTGCGCCACTGATATATATCCGTGGTGCATATTTTTACATATGTGCCACAGAATATCTTGTCTATCTATAAGCTGTTTCCTAGTAGTGTTGGTTGTTGAGAGCCATCTGGGCGATCTGCTGCAGTGTTGCTAAGTTGGCTTGGCGCTCTGCCCTGCTTGCTTCACGGTCTGCGATGAGATTCTGCCAGATCTGTAGCATTGGGTCTTGCAACGAGCTGCTCCCTCCTTGGTTTCCACGAGTCATCTGAAGATTGAGATAGATATAGGGGTAAGAGGGAAAGTTCTAAGGTTCATGGTTTTGGGTTTCAAATCTAAAACTTTGAGTTAGACTCAGGTTTTGCTACTAACTTCATTTCATTCATGCAAACAAGCACACGATACAACACACACCACAACCATCAAAAGAAAACAGATGGTTTGAAGAACCATTCTGTAAGCTACGATGCAGTGGGACCGATACATCTCATGCTATGACAGTGCTCTAGTGCATCTACTCATCATCGATGAAGCCGGAGTCCTCATCGTCAGTGTAGAAGTCCACAGCATCCTCCTCCAGAAAGTCATCATCGTTGCTGAGGTAAGAATCCATGTCTCCCTGGATGTCTTCACCCTCATCTTCTTCTTCCTTGGCGGCAAGCTGAGCTTCCTGCTCCTTGAAGGTCTTCTCGAGGTCGGCCACCTTCTTGCGAAGACGGGCGATGGAGCGATCCTTCTTTGCATGCTGGCGGCGAAGAGACTGGCAATCCTGGACGAGCAGTGCGAAAGTCTGGGCCTCCTGGTCGGCAATGGCACGGTTCTGGTTGGTTAACTCTCTAGCATTGTCCAGTTCCTGCTGTCTGTCATGCAGCAAGAAGTCAATATTCTCCACTTGACGCCTCAACTCTAGGTGACTTGGCATCTCCATTGGTATTCCCATGAAGTCACGTCTTGCATAGTGAGCAAAACGGGTTCCCTGGATTTTGTTGACGCTGAGGGCACATAGACGTGCGAGAGCTTCATGCATTTCCCTGGCAAATCCATCTAGCCAGTTGTTCTCTCTCACGGAGAACTGAATTCTCCCAGAAGTTGGTGCTTTGATGCTTCTTCTAAGATCAGCGGTGACTAGCCACTGCAGGTCTCCTCCTGGGGGTCCTGGAAGTTGAGCTCCAAGAAACTTCGGATGTTGAATCCAGATCCCTCTCGAAGATCAGTTGACCTCCGTTTCCCAACTGGTAGAACTTGCTGAACTGAGTCTCCATCTACAAAAAAATTAAGGATGAGGAAATTAGTGACGTGATCAAGTGTGTCAAATTTTAAGTAGTAAAGTAAGAATTTTGAGGAACATGAATTTTTGAGAAAGAATGAATTCCCAAGGATAAGAGAGGAAATAGTTTTTCATAAATACTCTCTTTGGTTTTGAAACTAAGTTTTTGTTCGGACGTCCATTCTAACTAGGGTCTCCTATGGTCAGGATGGCTCTGATACCAACTTGTCAACACCCGGATTTTTAATCCCAGATGCCCGTTATGCCATACCTCGCAATCCCAGGATTACCATTTTTGCGAGACATAACGGATTGGATATCACAGTACATCATCCATTACAAACCATACATAAGGTCTTACACAAATAAGGATCTCATGATCCAGTCTTAAAACAACGAGCAGCTGAAATAAAAGATAAGTGTAGCGGTAGGGTCCATCTTCAGGGGCACAGGCAATGCTGACGAAGGCAGATAGTCCTAGTTATCATAGCCGTCCTGTTGGCCATCATCTGGATAGTCTCCTTCATAGTCTGGCCATGAGAATAGCCAGGGACAAAAGCCATGAGTACTCTTTAAGTACTCACAAACTACCACTAACAAGTAGTATAATTCTAAGTTAAAGTGCTAAATCTAAGTTTAACCATAAAGTTAAGTTTGAAACCTAAGCTGAGTTCTGAAGCAAAGAAAGATAAAATCAGTTCTAGAATCAGTTAAGTGGGGAAGCTATGGTCATAAACACAACCCTGTTGTGGTCAAGTCAAGATTCATCATTTCTTTTCATAAGTCATTTTGAAAACATCTGACAACGAAATAGTATGGCCATGCCAACTGTCCATAACCACGGACGCGGCTATTCGAATACTTTGACACTCTGCAGAGGTGGTACACTTTCACCACAAGATTCGATACATATGTCAGGGATAACCCTAAATCATCATACTTAGTATGCAGATAATCAAACATAACCTTCCCTTTACACACCCTAGTATAAGCACCTCTCCTATGAGTATGGCCTCCCAACCATGACCATTAGTCATCTTGGGCACTGCATAGGTGGACAACATTGAGAGGTAGCCTCAGCTCAAACCTCTCCCGCGAGGGAACTAATACTAATGCATATAAATTTCCAGCTAAGCCTTACCCAATTTAGGTAGTGTGGTTGTACGGTAAATTTGGAATGGTATCGCATCCGAATCCAACCATCAGTTTTATAATAGGGTCAAGGCTCATGCCTCAACATTTTCATCATCCTAAACAATTTGTGCTTCTCAACACATGTCAAAACATCTCAACAGAATGACTCATCATTAAAAGGTTTTCATAATTCATTTTCACCAAGTGCTCCCATCTAAGGTGACTCAAGTTTTTATCTACTCTAGACTACTAAGTTAAGAGTGTTCACTAAGGTGGAAATGATGGGTTCAATCTCATGCGATAGAATGACATCTAAAGGGTTCTAAATAGGTCAAGTTTTATACTCTTTATGCTACCTTCAAAACAAGTAAAGAACTTTGGGTATAGTAAAGGATTTAAAGCTTGAAAATAAATACTTGGGGTAACTAATAGTCAAAGTGGTATAATCAACCATGCCTAAAGCATCTTTGCTAAACCATCTAGTTTAATCCTAGCTTGCTAAGCATTAACTTGCAAGTGTTAGCTTTCCAATAGTAGCTTGCCTTGGTTGGTGCAGTGGTTGAAGTTTTCTTCTTCTTCTTCTTGGTAGAACTCCTCCTCCTCATAGACTTGGTCGGTACTATCGTCTATAAATACATACGGAGTACACAATCACCAAACAATACTTAACTAGTCTAATTATCATTCTAAGACACACCTTTGATGATCTATTATCATCACAAGCATCACAAGTTTTATTACTAGTTTCATTTCTTTTATTCTAGAAAAGTAATTTCTATTCATTGAAAATTTAACTAAGATTTAATATTCACCACTTAAAATATGGGATCATGTGGACACATGTCCTCACCACATATTCTAACATGTGGGAATGTAATTTAAGGGTTGGATCATAATTACTTTGGTTTAAGTTCATTATTTAATGATTTAAAGTGACTAGAAATGCCTATATAGCATTATTTTGGTACTAGTCCAAAGTCACTACATGTAAACCTTAATATTATTACATATTCAGATAGGTATGATGAAATGTGATTTTTGAGAGTTGGAATCAACTAAAAATCTATCTTGGTTGATTTTATAAAAATGTTGCAAGGTGCAAATGCTTTTGTTTTATTATTTTTACTAGGTGAGATCAATAACTCTTATTGAATTAAATCCAACGGGCTTGCGTAGATCTTTTAAGTAGCTTTCTAACAAAATTGGAATCACTTCATTTGGATTGTAAATCTCTCTGAATTGATTTTCAAACTAGGGGACATAACTAAGTTTAAACTAAAAAGGAAAATCCTAATTCAAACTAACTAGGTCGCGTGGGAAATGCTAACGGGCCGTCCCAGTTTCACTCTGCAGCGCGGGGCTCAACTGACAGGGGGGTCCACCAGTCAGCGGCTCATAATGCGCGAAGCAGGACAGGGCAATGTGGGAAGTTGGATTAGAGTGGGGATCAACGACTGGGGATCATCGTCAACGACGGACCTGTCGCCGACGAGCTCTAACCCTAGCGGTTCGATGGGGGTGCATAGGGGGCGTACCAGGGCTCCAGCGACAACGGCGAGCTCAGGGACGGTTGAGGCAGCTCCGGGGGTGGTCGCAATCAGCGGCGCCCTTCTCCTCCAGAGGCGGCCTGCTCCGGTACAATTCCGGCGAGCTGCTGCTCCCCATGCTCCGGCTAGAGGTGTGGGATGATCAGTGAGGTGAGGGGAGTGGAGTGGTGTGCTGCAAATGGCTGGGGGTGCCCTCCTTTTATAGGCTCGACGCGAGACCAAGAGGGATGGGCAGGCGATGGTGGCGACATAGCTACAGGCTGCTAGCGGCATGGCTGAGGGTGGCGATCGACGCGCGGTCTCCTGGCAGTGCTCTAGAACTTTCATGCGGGCTTAGTGGCGGTGGTAAGAGGTCGGGCGGAGCTGGCGCTCTGAGCGGAAGAGGCGGCGGCTTCGACGGCGAGCAGTGGCCGTGAGGCGTTGGACGACGAATGGGGGTGTCTGGTGTGCTCCCTGGGTCATGGCGACGCGGTGGACGCGGGCTGCGGTCGAGCAGCGGCTTGTGCACGCGTGTCGGGTGCGGCGCTCTGACGCGTGCTCAGCATGGCGTGGTGGCACTGGGAGCGGGGATTTATTAGTGGTCCATGGCTGGGCCTGGCTCGAGGAGGGGACAGTGGGCGGCGGTGAGGTGCTGGCTATCTCCTAGACATGGCGAGAGAGGGGGAGGCGGTCTGCTGGGGTGATGGCATGGTCGGCCGGCGAGTTGGGGCTCAGCTTGGCATGGCCATGTTGCTAGGGGGTAGGGGATGGGGTAGTTAGGTCCTGGTTAGATCATTAGGGGACAATGGGAGCAAATGGGGGTCAAATGGGAGACAAGTTTGGCTAGAACACTATTCAAAATAGTGAATTTGGTTTTGTTTGAATTCTGCCTGCCAAGTGTTTGATAAAATGGCCGCATGAACTTTACTTTTGAATTTTGAAAAGATTTTTGGTGGGTGTGCTAGTACTAATCTTGAGACTCTGTGGGTGCTTGGGTTTTGAAAATTGAGCTTGTTTGATTGGTTTTTGAAATAGTGGGATCTTCCCATATGAAATAGATTCAATTTTCCAATGCCATTTAAAATTAGTATTTGAATGTTTTTAGCAGATCACAAAGTGGGCCTTGGTACCTCATTAGGTGTACTAGCAAGGGGTGTAAATATCCACCTTTGTTTCTGTTAGGTTTTGAGTACTAGGAATATCCAAAGTAGGCATGGTAGTTAATTTGGCCAAAATGACCATTCACTTCAATTATTCATTTTGAGTTGTTTTTCTTTGGGAAAAGTTTGGGAATGATTTAGATGATGTTTATTTCACCTAAGAATCATTTTACAAGCAATGGATCATAGAACCATGGCAATTCAAATCAATTCCTAAATTAAATGCACATACACATGAATGCTTTCATACTTTGAATTGGAAAAGTTTTTGTTGACCCTACTTTTGATGATTTGGTTCTTGATAAGCTTGGATTAAAGTTTTGGGATGTTACAAAGAAGCAAATTCAAAACACATTTAAGTCTAACCCACTTCCTATGCATAGGAACCTTGTAAAGAAACAAGTCATCAAAGCACAAAGCAATAAGCATAGGAAAGCAAAACAAGTGCAACTTCAAGACTTTCAACATAAAGAGGGGAAACTTAATATTATTGAGATGCATAAAACCATGTTTCCCTCTCTCATAATAACTTTCAGTAGCATCATGAATAAAATTAACAATATAACTATCACATAAAACATTCTTATCATGAGCCACATGCATAAAAGAATTAATACTCTCCACATAAACATAGTCATTTTTATTAATCATAGTGGGAGCAAATTCAACAAAATAGCTATCATTATTATTCTCATCACCATAATCATCAAATATAGGAGGCATATTGTAATCATAATTAATTTTCTCCTCAATAGTAGGTGGACTGAAAATATCATATTCATCATTGTAATCATCATATATTGGAGGTTTGGTATCATCATAAGCAATAGATTAGCTATCTTCCAAAGGTGGGGAATTAAAAAGATCATTTTCATAAAAACTAGCTTCCCTAAGCTTAGACTTTTCCATAGCATTAGCAATAATGGTGTCCAAAGAATTCATACTAACAACATTGCTATTAGCATGCAAATAAAGTTCCATAGGTTTTTTAATTTTCTCTTCAAACACTTCATGTCCTAACTCAAGATAAATACTATAAAGTTCTCTATTTTTTTGTTGTTTTCCATTAAGCCTAACTAGTGAAAACAAGAAACAAAAAGACAAAATTGCAGAATCTAAAGGAAATAACTTCGAGCACTCACACCGGAGGATGTGAGTACCTTTTACCTTACCTCCCCGGCAACGGCGCCAGAAAAGAGCTTGATGTCTACGCACTTCTATTCTTGTATACAGTTGTTGGGCCTCCAAGTGTATAAGTTTGTAGAACAGCATCAAGTTTTCCCTTAAGTGGATTACCCAAGGTTTATCGAACTCAGGGAGGAAGTGGTCAAAGATATCTCTCTCAAGCAATCCTGCAATCAAGATACAAGAAGTCTCTTGTGTCCCCAACACACCCAATACACTTGTCAGGTGTATAGGTGCACTGGTTCGGCGAAGAGATAGTGAAATACAAGTGGTATGGATATAAGAAAACGGTGCCAGAAAATAGCTTGATGGCGTGGAAGAGACTAAAGGCAAACTGAAATGAAGATGGAAGCAAGCAAACATGTAACATATCTAGTTGCAAACGCTGTTTCAATGCTTAGAAACAAGGCCTAGGGATCATACTTTCACTAGTGAACACTCTCATATAAATATCTTCTCTTTATGATACTACTCTTAGCTACTCTCCGGTTGGACACTCTAATCCATGGTAGGGCTATAAAAGCACTCCTCAAAGTCCGCTTTCCCATCTAAATAACCCCACACTGTCACCTTGAGCACTAGATGGTTCCAACAAACACCACAATTTCATAAAGACATCCAACTCCAAATATAACTCATAACAAGTATTTGTAATCTCTAGCCTAAGTGCCACCATGGTGTGCACACTGTCAACTTCACACACATGGGGAGGGCAGAGATCTATTAAAGCACTTGAGTAGCAAGGTAGATCTATAGATTACAAGCTCATGGTCTCAATAAGATCATGCATAGAGAGAGAGATGAACACATAGCTACCGGTAGAACCCTTAGCCTCGAGAGAGAACTACTCCCTCCTCATCATGGGAATCAGCAATGGTGATGGAGATGGTGGTGGAGATCGATGGAGATGGCTCCGGGGGCACTTCCCCGTCCCGGCAGGGTGCCAAAACAGAGACTTTCTGTCCCCCGAATCTCCCCTTCAGTGGCGGTGGCGCTGTGGAACTTTTCGTGGCTGGAGGCTTGATGATTTAGGGTTTATGCATCGGGAGGCTCTTATAGGCGAGAGGGGAGACCGAGGGGCCACCGGAGGGGCCCAAACCACCCCTGGCGTGGCCTGGCCTGGCCCACGCCACCAGGTGGTGTGGCTAGCCCCTGGCCCCTCTCCGTCTCGTCTTCTGGCTCCCTGAGTCTTCTAGGAAAATATCGACTTTGGCTTTTGTCTGGTCCAATTCCGAAAATATTGATTTTCTGACTTTCCTGGAACCAAAAACAGCAGAAAACAGGCAACTGGCACTATGGCACTTGTTAATAGGTTAGTACAAGAAAGTGTATAGAAAGTACTCCAAAGTTGGAACAAAACACAAGAAAGTAGATAAAACCAAGCACGGAACATCAAAAATTATGGATACGTTAGCAACGTATCAGGCATCAACACATAGACTTAGCTCTGATACCACAAATGGGATTCGTAGTATGGAAAACAAAAGAAGTCCTACGAGAGAGAGAATATAACCATTGAAAGGATATTGTTTTATCCATGTATTTTTGGTGTTGATGACAACTTTATTTGTGGTTTAACCGTGTGCCTAAGTTGTAGGTTTTATCTACAGACGGTTTAGTTGATGAACTTCTCTCTAAAAGGAGCTTGAAGATGGTGGCTATTATTTGAACTTCCTCTTATCTTTGTTATAGTCTACCATACTATCAAGAGGGGGTCCACCTTGGAAGGTTGTGGAAAATCATTGTTTCATGCACAGACTATATCAGCACATACACAACCTTCCCAGTTTTCCTATGAGAGAGAGAGATCCTTGAGGAGGTGGTGTGGTTTCTGCCCTGAACGGTAGTACCGGCCAGGCGCCGGTAGTACCGCTAGAGGTGTTTCGGGAGCTGATCGAGCGATACTTCTGGCCGTGGTTCCGGTCCTAATTCCGGTAAAGTCGAAATCGATTCAGTAATACTTCTGTATTGATGTACCTATTTGACGGAATTAGTGTCGGATTTAGCACCGGTAGTACCGACCAGAAGTTTTGGTCGGTTGGACTTGAACTTCCGGCTAACACTAACCAGCCCCAGATCCTCTGAGCGGTAGTACCGCTCCCTGCCCCGTAGTACCGGCCAGCCCCTTGTGGCCCGGTAGTTCCGATCCTAATTCCGCTCCAAGTTCCGACAACTAGAATTTCGGTTTAGATACTTCTCCATATCAATGTGTCCTTTTATCGGTAGTTGGATCGGAACTAGGACCGGTAGTACCGGTCAGTTCATGCAGCCCGTTGGACTGTCAAATCTGACCGTTCCATGGATCGCCTTCGGACAGTTGGGAGCCTCTCGCTGGAACTACCGGCCCGCCACCGGTAGTACCGGTGGTGTCGGGGAGGGGAAGAATCTGCCCGTTTGAAAGAGGCCTATTTAAGGCCCTCTTCTTCCTCCTATTCCCTTATCTCTTTGTTTTCTCTCTCCACCATTAATATAAGAGCTTGAATTGCCTAGATCTCTCTCCCTACCCACTCAAAACCTCTTGATATTTTGAGGATTGGGAGAGGTGACCTAGATCTACACTTCCAAAAAAGGAATCATGATTCCCCCACCCATCCTTAGTGGATCTTGTTACTCTTGAGTTCTTGGAACCCTAGACGGTGTAGGGCATCCTCGGAGCCAGGGCAATTGTTGTGAAGCTTCGTGGTGTCGTTGAGGGCCTCCAATTAAGTTGTGGAGTCTCCCCTCAACCTTGTTGTAAAGGTTTCGGTTGGCGCCTTCAAGGTCATCGGTTAGTGGATTGTGAGGCCACCTTTGTAGTGGTGCTCACCAGAGAAGAAGGTGAGGCCTTTGTTGCGCTCGGGTGACCTTGTGTGACCCCGACACCTCTCTAACATAGACGTAGCTTCCTTGGAAGTGAACTACGGGAATTACATCTCCATGTCCCCTTGTCAGTTTATTCGTTCCTCTCCTTTACTACTTGCAATTACCGTCTTGTTTACTTGTTGTATCGTTTGCCATATAGGTTATTCATCTAGTTGCATCTCTAGTGAACTTTACTTTGTGCAAAGCCTAAAACTGCAAGAAAAGAATAAAAATTGGTAGTCTCCTATTCACCCCCCTCTAGTCGACCAAAGTTGGGCCTTTCAATTAGTATCAGAGCCTTGGCTCTTACTTCGGGCTTAACGACCTAAGAGATAATGGCCGACGAAGATGGGAATGTGGGTGCAACCACCAAGAACTTGGCCTCCATGGATGACCTCAATCGATTGGAGACATCCATGATGACCAAGTTTGAGGAAATGATGACCCTCTTGCAATCCCTTAAGCCTAGCACCATGCAAGAAACCCCTCATGATGCATCTCAAGCCGCCGAAGCCGCTCCCGCTACCGTGCAAGTGGTCGCCCCGGGGTGAATCCCGCGTCTTCCCCAAAACACTAGGGCTTAGGCTTTGTGGCTCAAACCACCAAGCTCCCAAGCGAGACACCGAGGGGCTAGGTGACTCCTTCTTCAAAGAGGGAGACGAGGGAAAGGACTACTCGGCGGTACCACCACCATTGAAGTACACTCCAGACCCACCTATTCCCATGCCGCATATCATACCTCAAGGAGCACCCCCCATGCTAGATACTTCTAACTTTGCCAATTGGCAATATCTAATGCAATCTCACATTTCCAGCTCTTCTATTGAATTGATGAGGATTGTGGAAGAAGGTTTTTCCCCATATGATGCAAAGAAGTTGACCTGGGTCGAGGTCGTGGACAAGCAGCTCAATGCCACCGCTTTGGGCATGATCCAAAAGGCGTTGACTCCCAAGGACTTTTCTCACATTCGCCAATTCTTCACCGCCAAATAAGCTTGGGATCATCTCACCGAGTTGTATGTCGAGAATGCTAGCATTCAAAGCTCCAAGTTTGATGAAGTCAACAATGAGTCTGATGGCTTTGCAATGCAAGATGATGAGACACCCAAAGACATGTATCATCATCTCAAGGTTCTTTGTTGTACTATGAGGGACCTTGGTACTACCTATGTTGATGACAAGTCCATGAAGAGGAAGTTTGTTCAATCCCTTCTTCCCTTTGAGGAGCAAAAACTCCACTCCATCAAGGGGAGAAGAAACTACCACATCATGTCCTCTCAAGATGTGTTGAGTGAAGTTATTGCCATTACTATTGCCAATAAGAATGTGGAGTCCGCTCGTGCTCGTGCTTATGGGTCTCAAAAGTTGAACCTAGCCTTGAAGGCTCAAGTGGTGGAAGTTGATGAAGATGAAGACACTAGCGAGTGGTCTCAAGGACATCAAATATGCCTTCAATGAGCATTTGGCTCTCTCATCAAGGGCCTTTTAGAACAAATCGACATTGAAGTCAAGGTCAAGTGACAACCCAAGATTCAACTCAACCATGAAGGCTCCAAAGGCAAGATCTTGCTATAATTGCAATGACAAGAGTCACTTTGTAGCCCAATGCCCTTTCGAGAATAGTGAAGACAATGGAAGTCGTCTTATTCGCAAGAGCAAGCCAAGACCTCCTCACCCATTGAACAAGAACTTCCACAACAAGAACTCTCCAAACAAGGAGAGGGTAATGGTGGTCCATGAAGAGTACTTCTCGGGCGCGGATGATGATGATGATGAGAGTGAAGGTCAAGGTGGAGAGATCATGGGAGTTACCTCTATTGCTACTTCTTTTACCCCATGAGTATCTCTCTTCGACTCACCAAATGAGAACATCACCAACCGCTACCAAAAGTGTCTCATGGCCAAGGCCATCGAGGTAACACCCACTTCCAAGTCTCACGCAAATGAACTTCCTTTGCATGATCTAGATGGTCTAGAGGTTAAGAAAGAGATAGTAAGCATGTGTGAATCCATGGAGCATCTATATGATGATACTAGAATGTGCTTTGAAACTCTTGTAAACCAACTTGACCATGCTAGGGAAATGCTAGATGAGAAGGAAGAGGTAATTGACATGCTAGGTAAAAATGAGAGAGAGGACATAGATGAAATTGCCTCTCTATCTCAATCCCTTGAAGATGAACATAACATGAGAATAACTCTTGAGGAAAGTTTGGCTAAACTTGTAGATGACCATAATGCCATCATAACGCAACTTGTTAAAGAACGAGATCATGCTCTTGCTTCATTAAATGTCCTTAAAAATGAAAAGGTTGAGTTTGGTGTTAGTCATGAATGTCTTAAGGATTTTGAGAAACTCAAGGAGGAACATCATGCCTTGGAGAGTAAATTCTCAAGTCCCTTTTAGGCTCACGAGCAACTTCAAACTCGATTGAATAATGAGCATTCAAAGTCTTCCGCTACGCCTATTGTACATTTGCCTTGTTCTTCTAACCCTTGTTGCAAGCATGTGAATCTTGTTGAGGAAAACAAGGTGTTGAAAGATAAACTTGCAAAAGGGTAAGTTGACAAAAATAAGAAGAACAAGAGGAGGAACAAGAAAAACAAGAAGAGCAAGAGCTTTGCTCAAGGATCCTCACATGCTTCTACCTTTGTGCAAAGTGATAACTTTGTTGGGAAGAACAACCCTTCTTACATTCTTTGCAAATCTTTTGATTGTCATGTTTATGCAAAATACATTGGCACATCTTACACTCATGATTATCATTGGACTATTTGGGTACCTAAGACCCTTGTGACTAACAAAAGGGGACCCATTACAAAATGGGTACCTAAAACCAAAGCTTGATTTTCTTGTAGGACTTTGCTTCTGGTGGTGCAAAATGGGTGCTTGATAGTGGAGTTACAAGCCATATGACCGGAAGCAAGTCTATCATGTCAGGTATTAGGCCTAATTTTGCCAATACTATGGTATCATACGGCGATAAAACAAGTTCTCAGGTATTGGGTTTTGGTAAGGTGGTAGTAACCCCGGATATATCCATGGTTAATGTCATGCTTGTCAAAACCCTTGATTATAATCTCCTTTCCGTTCATGCTTTAGCCATTATGGGTCTCTCATCCTTCTTTAATGAGCATTCCGTGGTCCTCATGTGGAGCAAGTATCTCATGGTGGCTTTCAGTGGATATGTAGAGCATGACTTGTATGTGGTGGATTTCTCCGGAAAGACCTCTACATATGCTATATGTCTCTATGCGAAAGCCGATGTGGGCTGGTTGTGGCATCACCGCCTAGCCCATGTAAACATGAAGGCTTTGCAAAGTCTATACACAGGGGGCCACATCCTTGGACTAAAAGACATTTCCTTTGCCAAAGATCATGTATACAGGGCGTGTATTGAAGGAAAGATGCATGAGAAGCCTCACAAGATCCTCAATCAAATAACCACCGAACGGTGCTTGGAGCTTCTTCACATGGATCTCTTTGGGCCTCCTTATCATGATAGTCTTGGGGGAAAGAAGTATTGTTTGGTGATTGTTGATGACTTCTCGAGATACACTTGGGTCTACTTCTTCAAGTTCAAAAGTGAGACTCAACAAACCGTCATCGACTTTGCCAATCAAATTCAATAGAAACACAATGCTACTATTCTCACCATTCGAAGTGACAATGGCACCGAGTTCAAGAACTACACGTTGGATGAGTTTCTTAGTGATGAGGGGATCAAGCATCAATATTCAACTCCTTACACCCCTCAACAAAATGGTGTTGCCGAAAGGAAGAATCGTACTTTGATGGATGCATCCCGGACCATGTTGGCAGAATGCAAGTCACCATATAACTTTTGGGCCGAATCCATATCAACCGCTTGCCATGCAACCAATCGCCTCTACCTACGGAAGAAGAATAACATGACTCCGTATGAACTTCTCACTGGACGCAAGCCAAATGTCAAGTACTTTGGGTGTTTGGTTGTAGATGTTTCATTCTCAATAAAGGTGTCCACTTGTCAACGTTTGAGTCTAGGGCTCAAGAAGGAATCTTCGTTGGGTACTCCAATCAATCCCATGCCCATAGAGTCTACAATAAAGCAACAAGAAGAGTTGATGAATCTAGCAATGTCGAGTTTGATGAAGATCATGAGTCTCTTGTGAGGTAAGACAGTGTTCGTGATCCAAGTGATGCAATTCCTCCCCAATCCATAAGAAGAATGTGTGTGGGATTCTTCCACCCCATTGAGGATCCCCTTGTGGCTGAAGGAGAAGGACCAAGCTCTACTCAAGTGGAGCCTTCACTCTCACAAGACCATCTTTCCCCTCAAGGACAACTTCTCAAGGTTCTCCAAGCTCTTCTCAAGATCTTCATGTCCATTACTTTCCAAGATCAAGTCTACCTCAAGTCGATCAAGCTCCACCTCACCAAGAAAATGAAGCTCCTCTTGTCATTGATTATCATGGTCAAGTTGAAGAAGGTCAAGCTAACAATAACCAAGGCCAATCTAATGTCTCTCCACCAAATCATAATGACTCTCCTACGGTTGATGTTGATGAATATAATGATCAAGTTCGTGCATATAGTCAAGGCGGGGACTCGAATCATGGTGATGACCAACTAGTTTCTCAAGAATGTCGTCTTCAGACCCAAGCCCACCGTCAAGCATACCATCTCGCCAATCTCATCAAAGATGGCCATATCCTTGATAATGTTTATGGAGATTTCAATAGGGGCTCTACTAATAGGAGACAACAAACCTCTTTTAGTTCTCATCATGCTTTTATTTCTCATGTTCAGCCCCAAAGGGTCTTCGAAGCACTTGAAGATGATGATTGGCTTGATGCTATGAATGAAGAACTTCACAACTTCAAGAGGAAAAAGGTGTGGAAACTTTTGAAGTGACCAAGAGATTGTCAAAATGTGATTGGGATGAAGTGGATCTTCAAGAACAAGAGGGATGACAATGTTATAGTCGTCCGCAACAAGGCAAGGTTAGTTGCCCAAGGATACTCTCAAGTTGAGGGCATTGACTATGGTGAAACTTATGCTCCCGTTGCTCGTCTAGAATCCATTCACATGCTTCTTGCTTATGCTACCCATCATAACTTTAAATTGCAACAAATGGATGTCAAGGGTGCTTTTCTTAATGGTCCCTTAAAGGAATTGGTCTATGTCAAGCAACCTCCAGGCTTTGAGGATCCCCTCTTCCCGAACCATGTCCACAAACTCGATAAGGCACTATATGGTCTCAAACAAGCCCCACATGCGTGGTATGAGTGCCTTAGAGAGCTTTTGTTAGACCGTGGTTTTGAAGTAGGACTCATTGATCCCACTCTTTTTACTAACAAAGTTGGAGGAAACTTGTTCATTTACCAAATCTATGTTGATGATAATATTTTTGGGTCTACTAACAAAGCTTTTAATGAGGATTTTGCTAAGATCAGGACCAACCGCTTGGAGATATCTATGATGGTGGAGTTGGAATTCTTTCTTGGTTTTGAAGTCAAGAAATTGAGGAAGGGAACCTTCATCAACCAAGCCAAATATGTCCAAGATATGCTCAAGAAGTTCAACCTTGATCAAGTAAATGGAGTCAAAACTCCCATGCCCACAAAGGTTAATCTTGATCTCGATCCCAAGGGTAAGGATGTGGATCAAAAACTTTATCGCTCGATGATTGGTTCTTTGCTCTATCTTTGTGCATCTCGACCAGATATTATGTTGAGTTTGGGTATGTGTGCAAGATTCCAAGCCGCACCAAAGGATACACGGATTCGGATTGGGCGGGAGACAAAGTGGAAAGGAAGTCAACCTCTGGTGCTTGTCAATTTCTTGGAAGATCTTTGGTGTGTTGGTCCTCGAAGATGCAAAACTACGTGTCTATGTCCACTGCCGAAGCCGAGTACATATCCGCCGCAAGTTGTTGTGCTCAATTGCTATGGATGAAGCAAACCTTGAAGGATCTTGGACTTTCTTTCAAAAAGGTGCCCCTTCTTTGTGAGACTGCCATTGCTATTGCTCACAACCCGATGCAACACAACAAGACCAAGCACATTGAGATTCGTCATCATTTCATTCGAGATCATGTTGCAAGAGGAGACATTTCATTGGAGTATGTTCCTACCAAGCGCCAAGAAGAAATCTATTCCGTGGTGTATGCTTCCAAGAAGAAGAATGTGGTTGCCCCCCTAGAAACACATCAACGTGGCCAAGATGGAGAGCAACCCCGAGTACTTTGGTGAGGCTCTCGACATGTGCCGGAGGTTTGGGATCATTAAGATTATGAAACACCGTGAGAATTATGATGAGAGGGACATTGCTCAGTTCTACTCCACCCTTTACATTGTTACTGACTCTCAGGATAGGACTCTGAAGTGGATGACTCAAAACAAGTATCTGACTGCCAAATGGTCCGAGTTTGTTGCTCTTCTTGGTTATCCTATTCTGCAAGGCCCGCGCGCAAATGGATGGGACGTTCATAGGGGGAAAGCCTTTGAGGCTGACGTTCTGGAGCCCTTGTACAGTGAGGGCTGGGGCGTCAATGGTAATGTTGCTTATCTCCTTCCAACCTATGATATCATGTACAAGGTCTATCAGAACACCATTGCTCCCAAGGCAGGTAACTTCGATCAGCTTCATGCCTTCCAGATTGATCTTATGTATCAGACGTATTGCCATAGAAACTCTCATGAGCGCATTGATGTTATGGACTATCTGTTTGAGGAGATTTGGTCTGCACTGATTGAGAAGAGATCATGTTCCTATGCTTCATACATCCAGACCCTCATTAATGCTAAGTATCGAGAGGCCACAGGTTCACCTTATCCTCAGGATGTCTGCACTATTCATGAGGAGAATACCTTCTGTGTGATGAATCATAAGAAACCGCGTCCTGAAGCTGAAAGGGAAGCTGCTGCTGAGAAGGATGCCAAGGAAGCTGCGGACTCTTCAGGCCGTGCTAGTGATGGGGATCGTGCTGAGGCTTCTCCTCCACCCCAAGTTGAGAGACAGCCATCTTGGGCTAAGAAGTTGCTAAGGAAAGTGAAGAAGACTTCTGTTTCATTCAGGACCATGAGTATCAGTCATATGTTGCTTAGAGGCACAGTGTCAAGAGGGACAAGGCTATCACGAGGAAGCTTGATATTGAGGTATCTCGTGAGTCTAGCTCTGTCACCACGTCCAAAGATCAGTGGGTCAACACACATTACAGCTGGACTCGTAGTGATGACGAGTCTGAGGTCACCGGTCCTTTTCCTCCCGCTTGGAACAATGCCTCGTGGGACCTCGAGCCTCCTCCTCTATATGTTGGTGGGTGGGGCGCTTAGATTGTCTACTTTGTCCCTTTTTGGCATCTTGATGCCAAAGGGGGGGAGAAAGTGTTACTTTAGGGCTACGGGATTTGCATGGGTTGTGGCACGAGCTCTTTCTTTCTTTGATCTTTTTATGCTCGTGCACGGTTTTCCTCCATTATGTATGCTTGTGGACCTCCGTTGGTTATGTGTCCGTGGACCTTATTTATGTATGTTACTATGTTTGGTGAAATTATGTGTTATGATATCTATGTGATGTACTAGTGGTTGGTTATTATGTGGAGGTATCTTCATGTATCTAATATTGTCTCTCCACATTGGTATTCTCACCATTGGTATTGGTGCAAGGTATGACTCTCTCTCGTTTGTATTCCTTTCCTTGCACCGTTGTTGGTTTACTTTGAAAGGGGGAGCTCCCTTTCATGTGTGCCTGTTGCATTCTAGAAGCAGTTGTTCCTATATCTTGCACACATCTAGGGGAGCTTCCTATTTCTCTTAATGCATAAGGCTTTTCCTTGTTGTTATATTTTATGCAAATCTTGTGGGGTTGTCATCAAACACCAAAAAGGGGGAGATTTAAAGGATATTGTTTTCTCCATGTATTTTTGGTGTTGATGACAACTTCATTTGTGGTTTAACTGTGTGCCTAAGTTGCAGGTTTTATGTATGGACGGTTTAGTTGGTGGACTTCTCTCTAGAAGGAGCTTGAAGACGGTGGCTATTATTTGCACTTTCTCTTATCTTTGTTATAGACTACCATACTATCAAGAGGGGGTCCACCTTGGAAGGTTGTGGGATATCACTGTTTCATGCAGATACCATATCAGCACATCCATAACCTTCCCAGTTTTCCCGTGAGAGAGAGAGATCCTTGAGGAGGTGGTGTGGTTTCTGCCCTGATCGGTAGTACCAGCCAGGCACCGGTAGTACCGCCCGAGGTGTTTCGGGAGCCGATCGAGCGGTACTTCCGGCCACGGTTCTGGTCCTAATTCCGGTAAAGTTGAAATCGATTCAGTAATACTTCTGTATCGATGTACCTATTTGATGGAATTAGTGTCGGAACTAGCACCGGTAGTACCGACCAGAAGTTTTGGTCTGGTTGGACTGGAACTTCTGGCCAGCACTGACCAACCCTAGATCCTTTGAGCGGTAGTACAGGTCAGCCCCTTGCGGCTTGGTAGTTCCAATCCTAATTCCTCTCCAAGTTTCGGCAACTGGCATTTCGGTTCAGATACTTCTCTGTATCAAAGTGTCCTTTTATCGGGAGTTGGATCAGAACTAGGACCATGATGACCCACAAGTATAGGGGGTGTATCGCAGTATTTTCGATAAGTAAGAGTGTCGAACCCAACGAGGAGCAGAAGGTGCTGGCTAGTGGTATGGATCAGGAATTCTCTACAAATACTTAGCAAACGGATTTTTAGGGTTTTTTGATAAAGCAGGTAAATAAAGTACGAGTAAATAAATGACAATAAGAAAAAATGCACCAAGTGGCCCAAGCCTTTATTCAGCAAAGGACAAGTCGGTTGTATTACTTAAGATGACCAAACGTTCTCGAGGACGCACGGGAAGACTGTCAAGTGCTTTCGCTTCATATAGTTGATTAATCTTCTTTAGCTTGCTAAGTGTTGTGTGGGTGAACCTGTGCTAATGTACCGACCTTCCTAGGACTAATACATACTTGTGATTATACCCCTTGCAAACATCCGTAAGTACAAGAAAGTAATTAAGGTAGAAACCTAACCACATGTTTAAACTCTAAGACCCTGACATCCCTTGTGCAATGGTTTCCTAACGGGGGTTCAGGTTTCTGTCACTCCGGCAACCCCTACAATTAGTAGCCAAATACACAATGCATTCCCCTAGGCCCATATAGGTGATGTGTCATGTAGTCGACGTTCACATGACACCACTAGAAGAAGTACACCACAACTTAAATATCAAACTATTGAATCTTTCTCAACACAATTCCACTACTAACAACATGACTTCTCCAATGTCCTCAAGAACAAAGCGAACTACTCACAAGACATCATATGGATCATGATCAGAGATGAAATAATGATGCATAACAATCTGAACATAAACAATAATTCAATGGTTCCACTCAATAGCATCAACTACAAAGAGTAATCAACACTGGGAACATTTCCCCTAAGAACTATGCAAGATTGAACCCAACTGTTACAACAATATGGAGATGGTGATGAGGGTGCTGATGGTGATGATGGTGGTGATGATGATGATCTCAATGAAGTCCATCTTGATGGTGGTGCTGATGGCGACGATCTCCCCTCTCCGGGAAGGAATTCCCCCGGCAGAATTCTGTCTACCGAAAAGATCTTTCTCTTTCGGTGTTTTCCGCCCCGCAGAGGCGTCGGAATCTTTCTGTGGTCGCTCTGAGTATTAGGGTTTTGGGAGGATATTATACGCCAGAGGGGAGAGCTAGAGGTGGGCCAGGGCGGCCACACCACCTGGTGGCGCGACCTAGGGTAGCCCGCGCCAGAGGGTGGCGTGGGCCCCCTGTGGCCCATCTCCACTCCTCCTTCTCGCAGCTTTCGTCTTCTGGAAAAATATGATTTTCCGTATATTTTCCCGGATTTTCTGATCTTCGCGAATTTTGCCTCCAAACAGCACCTTTTCCATCAGAATCCTGACTGCAATGGTCCATGCTCCAAAAGTCATCAACCATGCAAAAACAGATGAAATAACATAAGTATCATCTCTTAATATGAAATATGTCAGTGAATAACAACAAATTATGATATATAATAGTGATGCAAAATGGACGTATCAACTCCCCCAAGCTTGGACTTCGCTTGTCCCCAAGCAAAACTGAACTCAATAAACATGACCTCAGGTTTATGGAGAGAAGAGTCGATAAAAGAATACGGACAGGAAGCATCACATTCATCAATACATAGATCATAATAGAAGACAACTCACTATTATATAACTTAACTTGCAATAGGTAAAGGAAACACAATAAAGATACATAAAATGAATCATAATTGGTAATGGCAAACTTAGCTCTTGTTCGAAGAATAGTTGATAATTTGCTGGAGTTCACAAATAACTGGTTTTTCAATGATAGCTTTCAAAGTAGTAAACACCAAGATAAGAGTAATGTGCAAAACAAGGAACATAAGGGACATGGTTGAATAAATTATCATATGAATGAATGAAACACAACAACTCAAAATACTTGCTGATATAGAAGGGAGTAGGTTTACTGACTCAACTAAAAAGTAAAAGAAAGGCCCTTCGCAGAGGGAAGCAGGGATTTCAAGTTTCAAAAAGAGCTCCCACAAATTATGGTACTTATTAGCTTTCAGCTCTCATTGCCCCTATCATAGGCATCTTTAGGTGATTAAGGTTAAAGTGACACAACTACGAGGATATCCTTGACAAGTTATAAGTTGAAATCTCATGCCCCTCACTTACAAGTACCGAACCTCATGCTACTCAACTTCAGTCACGAGTAAGCTCTTGTCATTGTAAATACATGTGTATCATCGAGAACCGCCAACGGGGTGCCGCTTGCACATGATACATGAGCTATCCCATAATCAAAATGATAAGGTAAGCAGACAATGAGCATCTCAGCGATCTTTTTATTTGTTATTTGCATAGGTTTTTATTGAAGATGCTTCATAGAATGCTCACTATAGTTATGCTGCAAGTTTCCACCATGATTAGGCATGGCTTAGGCTAGCGGCCTAGGCATTTCTCTAACACACATATAAACTCCATGATCTTACAAGCTCCCCTTTTATTTCACACCGCCGGGATCCATAGGCAAAATAATCATGATATCAACTAGGTACAAAGTACCAGTGCAATGTTGAAAGCGTTCCCCATGATACATGGTTCTGCTAACTTCAACTTATAAAGCACAAGCATATACGCAACAAAGAAGGACCCAATGGTTCAAGTTTATTAAGTGCAAGAAAATAAAGTGTGCCATCAAGTTCGTGAGAGCTTTAATCACTAATTTTTATCATAACAAGTTTAATTTGGAAGGTAGAGAAAAACAAGAATTTACTTGGAATAGCAATAGTGCTAGTAGGTAGGTATGGTGGACACAAATGGCATAGGTTTGGTTTAAGGATTAGATGCACGAGAAGAATTCCCTCTCAGTACAGGTTTTTGGCTAGCAAGGCTGGGTAGCAAGTATAAGAGTTGAAGGAAACAAACACACAAGTGATAAAAACAAACATGCAATCTTCCTTGGAAGCACAAAAGATCTTAACTAGAGAATACTAAACTTATGAGCAAATCAAGAAAGAAAGATGATGAAAATATGTTTCTTTAAGAGTACTTTTATCTTTTTCATTCAACCCTCAAAAATAGTGTTGCTACTGACCAAGCCAGGTTTGCCAAAACCAACTAAATTAACTCAATGATCCCAAAGTGATACCAATACTAACAACAAGATCAATCATATAACCACGAATTGAAAACTAATATAAGATATGCAAAAGAGTAAATGATAGAACTTCTCATTAATATTCCATAACGGTAACTCACACCAAGGGATACATATCTAACGAGAGAGGGGACACTGCCATAATGCAAACCATCCTACATGATAACTTCTCCATTCAAGATATGACTCCACTAAAAAGGTAAAAAGATAGAAGATAGTGATGTGATACCGCGACACTCCCCAAGCTTGGAACAAACCAAGGGGATGCCAAACCTGATAACGAATTACTCCTTTGGTGGTGGTGGTATTCTCTCATCATCGTCCGACTTCCAGGGCAAGGGCTCCCCATCAACAAAGGACATCGTGGTCTCCAGCATCCTGAAACTTGCAGTAGCACTTATGTGTTTAAACCTAACCTCATACTGACAATTTTGATTTTGAACATCATAGAGCTGTGCTTGCAGTTTGTTGGTTGTTTGGCGGAGTGAGAGGACTTCATCCTTGAGCTCAGCAGTCTCTTTTTGGTGCTCGACGATGAGTTCGGAACAAATCTTATGGATGATATCCACTTCGCGTTCCGCCATCTTCTTGTACCTAAAGACTTCTTGCTCCAGTGCTTCCATCCTGTCCTCCAGACCTCCTTCACCCTTAGGGCCTTGAACCTCTTTTATTCGAACCTCCCCATCTTCAAGCAACAACTCCTTGGGATGAATCTTCAACTCTCTTATGTATGGGTTGATGATATCCTCTAAAGAATCTTCCTTGGCTGATCTAGAGGAAGACATTGTGGCTCCAAATCTGGGACTCTACCTGTCAGAAACAGATTGAAACAAAAACACGATATACGAACCTCGGGAGATCCGGGGGATTATATATTACGAAGTTTCACAACAAAAGGAAGGTACTGGGAGAAAACAAGTCGGAGGCGGAGTCCGGAGTGGCCACACCACCCGGTGGCGCGGCCCCCCGGCCGCGCCACAGGGTGGTGTGAGCCACCCTGGCTCCGTTTCCGTCTCTCTTTCGCTTCGTAGCTTTCTTTGTTGGATGAAAAGTGCAAAAATATAATTGGATAGTGTTTTCGTAGAACTTTTCTTACCAGAACTGTTACCTATTTGAAAACGGACTCTGCAGGTCTCTGAATTTGGTATTTAGTAGATTCTTATGGAGTCACCACTTGAATAACAACAATATCTTCATCTTCATACACTTATTGTTTGAGTCATGAAACCTTTCACTTCCTTACTACACCATTATCTCCACTACCTGGAAATTTCTTTCACACAAAACTTCACACAGTTCTCATTAGCAACATTAGTATAAATGAAGTGATAAAACCTTTTGAGTCGAACTTCAACTGAAAACCATCAAAATATAAGCTACTGTAGCAAATCCTTCCGAAAACCCAAAAACAATTCAAAAAGGAAATCGAATAAAGAAGCAAATGCAAGAGTGGCAAAATCTGTCAAAACAGACCAGCAGGTAAAGATCATTTTTTTCGAAAATCCTCTGTTGCTCAAATTAAAAAGTGCAAAACTAACGAAAGTTAAATAACAACCTGGGGCAGAAGCACAAAAAAGTACAGCTCAATCCGACAGACAGAGATCTGTCATGAATTTTTATGGTGAAGCACAAAAATCTGTTTCGGGATAGCAACTTTGAATAAAAGAGAGGTACTATTTCCTCCCATTCAAGAGCTTGACCATTCTTCAGCAGCTTATACCATTCCTCAGCTCTTCCTTTCAATGATAATGAGAATAACTTCTTCTTGACTTGATCTGTAGTAATACCTGCACACTTGAACAACCCGCATAATTCGTGTATAAAGAGCAAATGATCACCGGGATGGACAGTTCCATCCCTACCATAGTAGTTATTCATAACACGATCAATAATTCTTATAGGTATTTTAAAAGCATCATTCTCAGCAGCAGTGGTAATAACATTACCAAATAAGAAACTCAGCGAATTATCCATAATGAAAATAAAGCAACTAACAGAAGTAACAATACTCACAGTAGAAGTTTCCTTTACCAGTTCCACTCTCCAATAGCGCTTCACTCCCCGGCAACAGTGCCAGAAAATAGTCTTGATGACCCACAAGTATAGGGGGTGTATCGCAGTATTTTCGATAAGTAAGAGTGTCGAACCCAACGAGGAGCGGAAGGTGTTGGCTAGTGGTATGGATCAGGAATTCTCTGCAAATACTTAGCAAACGTATTTTTAGGGTTTTTTGATAAAGCAGGTAAATAAAGTACGAGTAAATAAAAGACAATAAGAATAAATGCAGCAAGTGGCCCAATCTTTTATTCGGCAAAGGACAAACCGGTTGTATTACTTAAGATGACCAAACGTTCTCGAGGACGCACGGGAAGACTGTCAAGTGCTTTCGCTTCATATAGTTGATTAATCTTCTTTAGCTTGCTAAGCGTTGTGTGGGTGAACCTGTGCTAATGTACCGACCTTCCAAGGACTAATACATACTTGTGATTATACCCCTTGCAAACATCCGTAAGTATAAGAAAGTAATTAAGGTAGAAACCTAACCACAGCTTTAAACTCTAAGACTCTGACGTCCCTTGTGCAATGGTTTCCTAATGGGGGTTCAGGTTTCTATCACTCCGGCAACCCCTACGATTAGTAGACAAATACACAATGCATTCCCCTAGGCCCATATAGGTGAAGTGTCATGTAGTCGACGTTCACATGACACCACTAGAAGAAGTACACCACAACTTAAATATCAAACTATTGAATCTTTCTCAACACAATTCCACTACTAACAACATGACTTCTCCCATGTCCTCAAGAACAAAGCGAACTACTCACAAGACATCATATGGATCATGATCAGAGATGAAATAATGATGCATAACAATCTAAACATAAACAATAATTCAATGGTTCCACTCAATAGCATCAACTACAAAGAGTAATTAACACCGGGAAAGTTTCCCCTAAGAACTATGCAAGATTCAACCCAATTGTTACAACAATACGGAGATGGTGATGAGGGTGCTGATGGTGATGATGGTGATGATGATGATCCCGATAAAGCCAGCTTGATGGTGGTGCTGATGGCGATGATCTCCCCTCTCTGGGAAGGAATTCCCCTGGCAGAATTCTGTCTGCCGGAGAGATCTTTCTCTCTCGGTGTTTTCTGCCCCGCAGAGGCGGCGAAATCTTTCTGTGGTCGCTACGAGTATTAGGGTTTCAGGAGGATAATATACGCCAGAGGGGAGAGCTAGAGGTGGGCCAGGGCGGCCACACCAC
Organism: Avena sativa; assembly: GCA_916181665.1. Classification (NCBI taxonomy): domain Eukaryota; kingdom Viridiplantae; phylum Streptophyta; class Magnoliopsida; order Poales; family Poaceae; genus Avena; species Avena sativa. Next base: position 203,346,847 of record OV702291.1, read on the forward strand.
CTGGTGGCGCGGCCCAGGGTAGCCCGTGCTAGGGGGTAGTGTGGGCCTCCTGTGGCCCATCTCCACTCCTCTTTCTGGCAGCCTTCGTCTTCTGGAAAAATAGGATTTTCCGTATATTTTCCCAGATTTTCTGATCTTTGCGAATTTTGCCTCCAAACATCACCTTTTCCATCAGAATCCTGACTGCAGCGGTCCATGCTCCAAAAGTCATCAACCATGCAAAAACAGATGAAATAACATAAGTATCATCTCTTAATATGAAATATATCAATGAATAACAGCAAATTATGATATAGAATAGTGATGCAAAATGGACGTATTAGACCGTAGTACCAGCCAGTTCATGGGGGCCCGCTGGACTGTCAAATCCGACCGTTCCGTGGAGCGCCTTCAGACAGTTGGGAGCCGCTCGCCAGAACTACCGGCCCGCCACCGGTAGCACTGGTGGTGTCGAAGAGGGGCAGAATCTGCCCGTTTGGAAGAGGCCTATTTAAGGCCCTCTTATTCCTCCTATTCCCTTATCTCTTTGTTTTCTCTCTCCTCCATTAATATAAGAGCTTGACTTGCCTAGACCTCTCTCCCTACCCACTCAAACCTCTTGATATTTTGAGGATTGGGAGAGGTGACCTAGATCTACACTTCCAACAAAGGAATCATGATTCCCCCACCCATCCTTAGTGGATCTTGTTACTCTTGAGTTCTTGGAACCCTAGACGGTGTAGGGCATCCTCGGAGCTGGGGCAATTGTTGTGAAGCTTCGTGGTGTCGTTGAGGGCCTCCAATTAAGTTGTGGAGTTTCCACTCAACATTGTTGTAAAGGTTTCGGTTGGCGCCTTCAAGGTCATCGGTTAGTGGATTGTGAGGCCACCTTTGTAGTGGTGCTCACCGGAGAAGAAGGTGAGGCCTTTGTGGCGCTCGGGTGACCTTGTGTGACCCCGAAACCTCTCCAACATAGATGTAGCTTCCTTGGAAGTGAACTACGGGAATTACATCTCCATGTACCCTTGCCGGTTTATTCGTTCCTCTACTTTACTACTTGCAATTACCGTCTTGTTTACTTGTTGAATCGTTTCCCATATAGGTTATTCATCTATTCGCATCTCTAGTGAACTTTACTTTGTGCAAAGCCTTAAATTGCAAGAAAAGAATAAAAATTGGTAGTCTCCTATTCACCCTCCTCTAGACAACCAAAGTTGGGCCTTTCAACCATGATCCAATCCACGAGATGCTAGTAACAAGTGGGATTAGATCTACATACCATTGTAGAACACGAGCGGAAATAATATAAAGATCATGGTTGATGTAGTCATACTTATTCACGATCTGATCCAATCTAGCACCGCACGAGCGACACCACCGAGTTACACACAAATATCGGTTGATGGCGTCCCATCTTATTTAATCCAGAAAGGTGGGCAGAGAGGTACATGAGATTGACCCCGGTAGCACGACGATGTGGTGGTGGGAACATTGTGAGAATATGATAGGGCTTCGCCAAGCAACTACGGAGAGGAGGAAAGGATAGAGGGGGAATGATAAATAGGTTTGGTGGTTGCTTTGCCCATCCCTCTGATACATTGCAAACGTATCTATAATTTTTGATGTTCCATGCTTGGTTTATATCTACTTTCTTATGTTTTGTCCATACTTTGGAGTATTTTTATACACTTTCCTGGACTAACCTATTAACAAGATGGCACAGTGCCAGTTGCCTGTTTTCTGCTGTTTTTGGTCCCAGGAAAGTCAGAAAATGAATATTCTCGGAATTGAACCGGACAAAAGCCAAAGTCGTTATTTTCCGGGAAGACTCACTGAGCCAGAAGGAGAGACGAAGGGGGGCCGTAGGGTGGCCACACCACCCCTAGGCGCGGGACCCCCTAGCCGCGCCAGGGCATGGTGTAGGCCCCCTGGCCGCCCACTGACCTTGCCTCTTCGCCTATAAGATGCCTCCTGATGCAAAAACCATAAATCGTCAATCAGAAATCCACGAAAAGTTCCACAGGATGCCGCTACCGAAGGAGAGATTCGAGGGACAGAAAATCTCTGTTCCGGCACCCTGTCGGGACGGGGAAGTGCCCCCGGAGCCATCTCCATCGATCTCCACCACCATCTCCATCGCCATTGCTGATTCCCATGATGAGGAGGGAGTAGTTCTTCCTCGAGGCTAAGGGTTCTACCGGTAGCTATGTGTTCATCTTTCTCTCTATGCATAATCATATTGTGACCATGATCTTCGTAATCAAGTAGATCTACTTTGCTACTCAAGTGCTTTAATAGATCTCTGCTCTCCCCATGTGTGTGAAAGTGACAGCGTGCACACCATGGTGGCACTTAGGCTAGAGATTACAAATACTTGTTATGAGTTATATTTGGAGTTCGATGTCTCTATGAAATTGTGGTGTTTGTTGGAACCATCTAGAGCTCAAGGTGACAATGTGGGGTTATCTAGATGGGGAAAGCAGACTTTGAGGTGTGCTGTTATAGCCCTACCATGGATTAGAGTGTCCAACCGGAGAGTAGTTCAGAGTAGTATCATGAAGGGAAGATATTTATATGAGAGTGTTCACTAGTGAAAGTATGATCCCTAGGCCTTGTTTCTAAGCATTGAAATACTGTTTGCAACTAGATCTGTTACATGTTTGCTTGCTTCCATCTTTATTTCAGTTTGCCTTTAGTCTCTTCCACGCCGTCAAGCTATTTTCTGGCACCGTTGTCTTATATCCATACCACTTGTATTTTACTATCTCTTTGTCGAACTAGTGCACCTATACACCTGACAAGTGTATTAAGTGTGTTGGGGACACAAGAGACTTCTTGTATCTTGATTGCAGGGTTGCTTGAGAGGGCATACCTTCGACCACTTCCTCCCTGAGTTCGATAAACCTTGGGTGATCCACTTAAGGGAAAACTTGCTGCTGTTCTACAAACCTCTGCACTTGGAGGCCAAACAACTGTCTACCAGAATAGAAGTGCATAGACATCAAGCAATTTTCTGGTGCCGTTGCCGGGGAGGTAAGGTAAAAGGTACTCACATCCTCTGGTGTGAGTGCTCGAAGTTATTTCCTTTAGATTCTGCAATTTTTTCTTTTAGTTTCTTGTTTTTATTTTCACTAGTTAGGCTTAATGGAAAATAACAAAAAATTAGAGAGCTTTTTAGTATTTTTCCTAATGTAGAACATGAATTGTCTAAAAAGAAAATTAAAAAACCCATGGAACTTTCTTTGCATGCTAATAGTAATGTTATTAGTATGAATCTTTTGAACACCTTTGTTACTAATGCTATGGAAACGTCTAAGCTTGGGGAAGTTAGTTTTTATGAAAATGATCTTTTTAGTTCCCCAGCTTTAAAGAAGAAAATCTGCTCTGATGATACTTTATCTCCCATATGTGGTAATTCTAATTATACTTGTGATATTTTAAATCCACATATTGAAAGCATCCCTTTTAAAATACCTATAAAAATTGTTGAACGTGTTATGAACAACTGTTATTTGGGACTAAGAGTCGGTTATAGAGTACATCTTGAACTACGAGTAACACTATGTGCCTAAGTCGATAAGTCTTCTGAGCCTTCCCGTAGCCGGATAGATCTCTCCTATAAATCCTAGGCCGGATATCTATATAAGCCGTCAAAGGTAGAGCCTTTAGGGCACCCTCAATAGTCTACAATCTCAACTCGCATAGGCGAACCCTTGTAACCCATATTCCGGCTCTGCCGTATTACTGGATTGCTAGCAGCAGTAGGATCCGTCCAAAGCCGGCGGATTCGAACTTCGGTAAACTTGTGTGCTCACCGTCCCGGAAGACCATACCTCTCACACCCCTCTCTTCCGCACGCCTCGAGGAACCCCTCATGGCGTACTTGTCATCGATCCGACGACAGTAAGTGTAAAGATTATTAGTTAGAAATAGTTAGCACTCAATTAGAATATTTAGTGAACCATCAAAATTCGTGAGATCGACGCCATATATTGTATGGATCATCGTGAAACTTTTGGGGATATTTGATATAACCAAAACAATAGCGAATAAGTCCTTGTAGAGTATTCATTGGAAAATATGAATACGAAATCCATGGCTAGAACCAAAAGAAAGGCAACACTAGTGTTGCTTAAATTTTGGTGCTTTTTTGAGAAAGTTTTTGTTCTTGAATAAGAACTTGTTGGAAGATAGTGGAAAACACGATGAGGATTCAAAACCCTGCATCCGAGTTTTGAGAAGTGCAACAGAAAGTGTTCTTGAAAGATTCTCTTCATAAAGGAAAGAATCAATGATAATGATCATTGTGTTTTCCCCACTAGTGTTTTCACTACACGAAGTAGGATTCAAAATGTACCCCATATCCTCTATGGAGACATTTGAGAATCATTTGTCGTATTACCGGAATATGACATACCTACAAACTACTAAGGAAATAATGGTGACCTAAAGTTATGAGAAATCCTAAATATAAAATTCACTTAAGATTAGAAAGAAATTTATTGTTAAATCTTAACAAGTAAAGGGTTACTTGTATTTTCCAAACGACTGCAAAGTCATGAAGGAAAAGGTGAATGAAAAAGGCACAATTTGTCATGAATCAAGTATTAGACAAATTCAAATGAATTTGATTCAAGTGTGCTAAAAGTATAATGGATTTAAAACTAGTAAAGTACTGGTGTCTCATAATAAATCTCTTAGTCTGATAATTGATCAAAGGATTTTGAAGTTGTTCAAAATAGTGAGTGGATATGCAATTTGCATGAAATTGAGTGGGAGCTATGAAAGTCTTCCTAAAACAATATGTGAATGACATATTTTTGAGTGGGAGCAATATAAGTCTCGAACTCAAATATGTTGGGAACATGTTTTTGAGTGGGAGCTTAAGGAGTGATTCTTAAGTGTGTATACGACACATTAAGAATGAAGGCGCAAGTATCTATAAATAATGATTTATAGGGAGTAGAAGTTGATAATAAGTATATTACAATATTATGTAGTATTCCTAAAGGGATTCTGAAAAGAGTTTCGGAATAGGAATTAATTAAGGAACTGGTCGTTGATAATTCAAATTAGGAATAGCATTAAGTTTTACATTGATGGTTGAAAGAAAGAAAAGGATGATAATCATCCACTATGTTGAGACATAGGTTCTATCTTGGAAAACCATGATGATAACTTAACATAATATATGATCCAAGAAGGAACGTTTGAAAGGTGATTAAGTATGAATCACAGAATGTTGAGCTAAGTTTTTCCATAGTGTCCAATAGAGAACTGTAGATATGCCCTAGAGGAAAATAATTCCAAATCCATAAAGGATGACATATCTTAAAGCATAAAGGGTTATGTTATAAGGGAATATGTTGGAAACTCCTGTATCGATAATACCGACTAAAGTCAAGTAGGAAGAGAGGTGAACAAAACATCGAAAGTTGCATAGGGTGCACTAGTGTTTCGATTAATACATTTATAATAATAGATAAGGGTACCATCTAAAGTAATGTATACTATTATGGCGGGACCAGTTCATCTTTAACGTAGAATGATGTGTCCTAGGGCACAATGCCCATTACAAAGCCCATGAGGTTGATCTAAAGTCACTATAGGCTCATGGAAACTGGCCTCGTTCTGCTGCCATAACGACGATACATACACAAAGATGTTATTATGTGATGATAAAGTATTAATGTCAATCAAGGTGACATTAGTAAGTTGCAAAGGATTTGGGACTGTAAAGTATAGGACCAAGACTCAACCTCTTCCATGAGCAAGCATGTTTAGGGTATCGGGATATATGGTGCCAATGATTAAGAACAAATGCAATTAGTTTATTTGTACTCTAGTGCAAGTGGGAGACTATTGGAAATATGCCCTAGAGACAAATAGTAATACGGATTATTATCATATTTCATAAAGTTTATGATTAAGTTTTATATCATTCTTTAACTGTATTAAAAGGAAACGTCAATGCACGTGTGATATATAAACAACCAGGGGTTCCCGGCGAAACTCTAGTCACTAGTTCATTGGTCAAGAGATGATCAAGGTTTCCTGATCATGTGGCATTTATGCCTGTTGGAAATGGAGTCATTCTCATTGAGAATGAGATGATGAACTAATACCCAACCTAAACATCATGACCCGATCATGTCACGAAGTTCAAGTTATGATGATTAGAATAAACCTAGTAGACTATTCCTTAGACCATGAGGCTATATCAATCACTGTCTTCCGAGGGTGCTTTGGTAGCATCAAAAGTCACTTGGTAAAACAGTGATCATAAAGGTGTGTTCATGTATTCGGAGGAACAGTTGAGGCAATATACATCAAAAGAGGGATTTTTCCATCCGCGTGACGGAAAGATACTCGAGGGCCCACTCGGAGAAGTTATATCCAATAGCTGTGCAACGTGTGATTTGATCACAGGGATATCACTTGTCGAAATGAGTCAAGTAGCATTTACCGTTAACAAGATTGAACCTGACATGGTGATGTCATGGATCAGATCTCGGGCAATGCAAGTATCGAGAGATAAAAGGAATAAGACACGACAGTCACGGTTCAAACGATGAAAGATTTCATGGAGTGCACAGGGGTCACATGGCCATCCAGGTCCATCTGTTGATCATTGGTCTAGGAGTGTCCTGACCATGTCTGGGGTGTTCCCGAACCATGGGGTATCATGCTTAAGGGCTTGGTGATGCTTAGAGAGTGTTTACAGGATCAGCAGAATCACCAAATAATAGAAAGAGAGAAAACTGGAAAGGTTTCAGTAAGTCCGAAGTGGAGGTGGAAGGTGTTCCATAGCCAAGGAGATTGATTAATATGTGAATGAATGTTAAATATTGATTTAGTCATTTATTAATAGTTATTTAATAAAAGAGAAATCAATTAAAGGGTTAAAATACCTTATTGGGCCAAATCCGGAGGGAGAAAGGCCCAAGAGGGAAAGACCAAAGGAGAAAGGAGGAGGGTGATGGCCGGCTGGGCCTTAGCCACTCGCGTGGGGCCCACTTGGGCCTCCTTGGCCGGCCGACAGCTTCCCCCTCTCCCCTCCTTCGTTTAGTCCCACATGGCTAAGCTAGTTAGCCATGGGGTGGTATTTCCCCTATATATAGCGGGGTATTTTGACCAAATAAACACACAATAAAGGTTTCCTCACTTTTGGGGAGACCTCCAATTGATATTCTCTCTCTCTCACACTCTCTCTATCTCTCTCACTCTCTCTCTCTCTCACTCTCTCTCTCTCTCTCTCTCTCTCTCTCTCTCTCGTGACTGTGGTCCAAGTCTGGACTACGTGAACGAGAGACATCTTCACCACGGAGCGCTGTCGCGCTGCAGTATTCGGATCCAAGAGCTCTACTTCTGCAGCTGCTGCTGGATTGGGGAAGCGGGAGTCATCGTCGGGCACCAGATGCATGTAACTCCCTGCGAGGTGTCACATTTGAGGCACCAGAAGTCGTTGGATCCATATGAGCGCAAGGACTTCAACACGACCTTGAGGTCGGCTTGGCTCGTCTACATCAACCACGCTCTCCCGAGCATTGACAACGCTTTTCGGTCTTCAAGGGCAAGTTCACGAAAATCCCCTCCTGTTACTACATTACTAATAGATAGGTCCCGGCAACAAAGGGGTTCAGGGGCGTAGGGTAAATTTTTTATTGTTTTCATACGCGAACCACTACACTTCCTTACCATCACTGTTTTTGGTGGTGGAGTTAGTTGAATTATCTTCATCCCCCACCACTTCACCTATTGGCTTAGCCGGAGCACTTTCCTTAGGGTTAGGAGGTGTTTCCACTTGAGGAGGAGATGGCAAGGCTAACTTTTCCTTAACAAGTAGCTCAACAAGTTGACGCACTTGTTGGATTTCGTGCCCAAGGTAGAGCTCGAGCTTGTTTCCAAATTCTTGAGATCTACCATGGTCACCGAGGTGCTAGCCTCACCCTCTCCCTCATCTTTTGGGTTGCCCATATTCTCTTAGGCGGTTAATCCCGAATAAAGAGCCGAGGCTCTGATACCAATTGAAAGGATCGTATGGGCACGTAGAAGGGGGGTTACACCTAGAAGGGGGGTTGAATATGTGCTACTTCAAATTTTACTCTTTTTTTGGAACGAGTTAAATATCATAGATTCAAGAAGCTTGACTTAATCATCTTGCATACACACCTATTAATTGATCATTATGTGGTTTAGGTGTAGGCATGGACATAGGGGGAGTGAGGTCCTAATCCATTGGGCTATCCCTCCCCCATAATGCCAAAATTAAGAAAATCAATTCTATTTATATCATTTGTGATATGTGAGATTCATTGATGAGTAAAGGTTATGAACCCAAGGATAATTCTTCATGGTTTCATGTCTGACACTCTTACATGGTGGCCTCGGCCACCACCCCTTCATTATGAAGTATTGGTTCTTGGGTCGTATTTTTGAGTATTGGAGTTCACATGACCATTTTAATTGAATTTCATTACCTTCTTTTGGTTCTTCATAGTTTGAAATCTAAACCTAAGACTATCACCCTCCCATGAAAACATTCTATCTATCATATATGTCCCAAAACTTGAAACTGGCTATTTTTGTTCGAAGAGGACCGGAGTCTCTGGTGCAGACCGGAGTCTCTGGTCTAGGGCGGTTTCGGGATGTGACTTAAGGGGTCGGGGTGAAATAGTCACACAGACTCTATCTTCCACCCCGACCCCACCTTCACAACCACCTCCTCCTCCTCCAAAACTGCTGCCCGAAGGCCATTTTGCCGCCGAGATCCACCGTGCCACCAGCCTACTCCATCCTCTCCACCCCTGGGACCTTCCCCACCAGTGGAACCTCTCCAATGGACAGATCTGGTACCGTTTTCTCTCACCATGAACCTAGGGTTCATCCCCTTCGTTTGTTTTGAGCTTTTGTACTATTTTGTCCATTGGAACAACATGCCTACATGGACTGCATCACTTTAGTGTCATATCCTTGTCCGATCTGCTAGAATCAATCTCACCTGTAGTCTCTATGTGTAACTCGAAATCTCTAGACCGGAGATTCCGGTTGGTCAGTCCGGAGACTTCGGCCTAGGCCGGAGACTCCGGTCCAGACCGGAGATTCCGGTGTTGCACTCCAGAGACTCTGGTGTTGCACTCTAGAGACTCCGGTGTAGATTGCCTCTAGCACATCTGGCATAGCTATGAGGGTCTTGTGCCTTTCTCTTGGACATATATGCCACATGCTATCCCCCTCACTTTCTATTCATAGGAGGCTCTGGTTCCCGTCGTGGTCACACTAAGGCCAAGTCCAAGAGGGCAGATCCTCGTTTTGATGAAGAGGCTGGAAAATATGTGATTCCCCATCCAACCGCATGCTGCATCTCAGAGATGATGAGTACATGAGGAGGAATCATGAGCGCATAGAGGAGGAAAACCATGCCAAGAGGGCCAAGTATGACAATCTGCAATCCCTTGCCCACATGACCAAGAAGGAATTTCGTGAACTGTGCAAGACCAACTTCTATGAGCTGCCAAGGACCTGTGATGATCCTTGTTACTGGAGAAAGGAGGAGAAAGTGTTCATGACTGACATCTATAGTAAGCTCACCAAGTCCCCTATTTTCCCTCAGAAGCATATGGAGCTCAAGTACATGCGTGCCAACAACTACTTTGTAGATGCTCTGTGGATCACTGAGAAGCTGGGGCTGCATGGGCTCATAGAGCTCAAAGAGGACTACAACGTTACTCTTGTCCAACAATTCTATACCACAGTGGTATTTGGGACTGATCAGGCTAGGTCCATGACTTGGATGACCGACAATATCCGCTAAACTTCTACCTTCTTGGACTTTGCTAGGGTCATCAATGAGAGCTTTCAGGGTGTGGCTGTTCCTATTGGGCACTTTATGCATGATGCTGCTCCGTTGGCTCCACTCTATGACAAGGATGCGGTCGTCGGTGAGGCCAAGGGCCTCAAGCCCCTCTACAACTTAATACTAAGGATATTCTGCCACAACATCTCTCCCAGTGCTGGCAATGATGATGCTATTATATGTGGGATTGTCAACTTGCTTCACCATGCTCACAAGATATATCTTGATGGTCCTGATGTTGAAGGCTATGCTATTGATGTTATGGATTACATTTTTGAGGAGATGCACCATTCTATTCTCTACAAGAAGTCCCCTCCATATGCTCCTTTAGTGATGAGGATGATCAATACTCAAGACCATGGTTCACCACTTGCTCTTCCTCCCAATATTACGGAGCATGCCCTTGTGTGTCTCCATAAGAAAGGGAAGATGGTTTCTAGGCAGCCGTTTGAGACTAAGGATGATGAGATCTCTGAGGCTGAGCATGCTCCCACCCCTCCTAGGGGCTCCCAGAGGAAGAACGCGTCCAATGCTCCCATGGCTCCTATCACATGTGTGGTGGTTAAGGAGAAGGTCAAAAATGCATCTTTCTGGGAGAGGACACTTTGTTGCATGAATGTGGACATCGGTAAGGGACAACATGATGCCTACAAGAGCAACCACAGGATTGATAAGCTCCTCAAGGAAATCAAGGTTCAAGGAGAAGAAGGTGAGGAAGGGGACTCTGAGTACAATGATGAGCATGGGGTTGATCCATCCGTAGAGTCTGATCACAATCTATTCTTTGGATTTAGGAATGAAATGAATGCAAGCTTGGTTTATTAGTAGTTGTTCTCCAAGGTCACTTCAGGTTTTGCACCATAGGGAACTTCCTCTTCTCGCCCTCACGACAAGGGTCCTCAAACTTCTGTTGCTAATGATGATTATGATGAGGATGAGGATGAGGATAATGACGACGATGATGAATCCGAGTGATCTTATTTGGGACGATAGCTTGGACTTTTCCCTTTTTGGTGTTTCGATGCCAAAGGGGGAGAAGTTGTCCATTTGGAGCATCAGGATTTGCATGGGTTGGGTTGTCATATCTTGATGTTCGAACATTTGCTTTCATTTGGTTCTTGTGAGACTCATTTGGTTTGTGTGAACTATCTATGTGTGTGGACATATCTATGCCCGTTCCCTTATTGTAATAGTTATCCATTACCTGACATGAATGTATTACTTGATTATCTTGCTGCACATTGCCAGAGGGAGAATAGCTTTATCTTATTAAAAATTCCATGCAAAACCTCTTGTTGTCATCGAACACCAAAAAGGGGGAGATTGAAAGGACATTTATTGTCCTAATCTGTTTTGGTGTTCATTAACAAGATAAGGTACATTTTACTATGTGTTAATGTCTACAGGTCAATCTATTGAAAAGAGAAAAATTCAAATTAATGTGGGAAATTCCATGACCAAATCTAAGCTTACCTGAAGATTTCAGACCGGAGTCTCTGGTGTGCATACAGCGGAGTCTCCGGTGTGGTACGGAGTTTCTCCAAGTGTTCCTGGTGTGGGTGCTGGACTCGGCCCAGGGTCAATCTGTGAGGGGGTCCAGAGACATACTGGATATCGGCCGGAGTCTCCGGTGTGATTTCACAAACCAGAGTCTCCGGTGCGGAAACACCGGAGTGTCTGGTGTCTCTGGTACAAAGTTTCGGCCAGACTCTCTGGAGTGAACGACAAGACCCTACCCAAGACAGTAAGAGAGCCAGTCTGGAGATGGGCCGGAGTCTTCGGCCTGCCAGTCTGGAGTCTCCGGTGTGAATTGTCTCCAACGGTCAGAAAACGGTTCACAGAGTGAGGCCTATAAGTAGGGGTCCTCGTCCCCTTCCTCTAGCTACTCGTTGCAGAAAATGAAGACCACACCATTTGAGCCACCAAAACTCCAAGATCTCTTCATCCAACCACCCAAAATCGTTTATCTTTGGGGAATCGGAGGAGGAGGCGTTGATCTATAGCTTCACCAAGAGAGATCTTCATTCCCCGCTCATTCACTTGAGGGCCCCTTGCTCTAGGGATTTATTGGAAACCCTAAGCCTTGTTTTGGTTGATTTGATTCTTACAAGCTTCTCTTTGATTGTGTGATAGCTTGCTTGGATTCGAGATCCCCCAATTAAGTTGTGGGTGTGTGCCTCGAACTTGTTGTAAGGGTGCCGACTACCACCTTGAAGGTTTCCGATATAGTGGAAGCGTGAATCGATCCCCTTGGGGTGAGGTTCACTGGAGAACAAGGGAGGCCTCTTGTGTCGTTGGTGGTTTGATACCACCCTCTCTCCAAACGCAGACGTACTTTCCCTCAAAAGGAAGGAACTGCGGGCAATAATTCTTGTGTCCCCACGTGCTTCAATTTGGTTACTCCTATCCTTTACCGCACCGTACTTCATCTTGTTCTTGGTCAGTTAGTTGTACTTGTGTGACATATAGGTAAATTCACCTCAATTGCATATCTAGAGAATTTTCCTTGGTGTCAAACCCTAATTTGAAAAAGAGTAAAATTTGAACTAGCACCTATTCAACCCCCCTTCTAGGTGCCCATACAATCCTTTTAGTTGGCGACTGTAGACGACCTCGGCGCGCTTGCCGTGGAGGAAGGCGTTCTTGACATCGAGTTGGCGAGTCTCCCATTTAAGGGAGAACGCGATGGAGAGGACGACACGCACCGTGTCCAGTTTGACAATCGGTCTGAAAGTCTCATCAAAGTCAAAGACTTTCTCCTGAGAGAAACCATGAAGCACCCAACATGCTTTGTAGCAGTCGAGAGAGCCATCAAGCTTTAGCTTGTGGCGAAAGACCCACTTCCCGAAGACGATGTTGGCGTTTCGAGGAGGAGGCACGAGATTCCAAGTGTTGTTGTCGAGGAGAGCGTGATACTCCTCGTTCATAGCCTTGAGCCAGTTGGGATCCTTGAGAACCGCACGTGTGGAGGAGGGAAACAATGAGTACCTATTGGCAGAAGCATGCATGTTAAGCCACTCACGGGGAGGGACATGTATGCCGGAGGTGCTGCGCGTGCGATGCATGGGCGAGGGCGGCGGGGAGGGCACCAATGAGGGTGGCGCCATACGTGTGTGCGGGGCAACCGGAGGAGCGATGATAGAAGGAACGCCATTGAGAAACTCGTAAGTGGCAGCAAAGGGAGGAAGTGGTGAGGCAATGGGAAAAGTAGACTCGTCAAAAACAACATGGTGAGAAATGAGGACCCGCTGAGTGGCAAGGTCCATGCAGCGATAACCCTTACGATGAGGTGAATAACCAAGAAAAACACAAGTAGACTGGGGCGCGAGTTTATGAGACATAGTGGATGCAGTGTTGGGGTAGCAAAGACAACCAAAAACATGAAGAGACGAGTAGTCGGGGTGTATGTGTGATGAAGAGCGAATTATGGGGAGGGCACGCTAATGGAGAATTTAATTTTGCGCCCCGAAAGTTGAGACGCCAAGGCAAAGCAGTACCCAAGTTGCTTCTAATCACCCGTGTTGCCCATAGTTGGCGTGAAAAATACTCAGAGGGTCTTTTTATACATGAATTCAACATAACGTTTCAATACAAAATATCAGGCTAACGCCCGTCAAGTTGGCCCCCCTGTCAGTTTTCACCGTTATTTCGATTTAGGCGTCGTGGCTGTCACGTAGGCTTGCAACACTGACACAGTGGATAGGACAACACGACTGATAGCGTGTATTGACATGACAACACATGGCTCATATATTCTTATAATTACTATTTTTAATCTTTGTTTACTCAAAAACTGGAACGGCCACCGCCACGCGTCTCTCCATTGGACTTCCGTCCCCATTGTTAACCACTACCTTAGAAACGCATTGATGCTCCACCGTTCCTCTGTCTCGCAGAAACCACTCTTCTTCTTCCTGTCCTCTGTCTTCTTTCTGTCTTCTCCTTGCCGCCATGGAAGGTCGCACTCTAGAGACAAGCATAATTGTCCATGCCAATAAGAAGATAGACGTCATCTACACCAACGCAGAGGAGATGATGGTGCGAGTCCTGCAGATGTATGAGGATTGGCTTGAGGAAGACAAGGACAAGTTCGTGGGATTGGACCTCGAGTACACCCTAGAGGACCTTTAGTACAAGAATGAAGTCGCCGTCGTTCAACTAGCCATGAGGAAACACGTCCTCATCTACCACTACTCCTAGTTTGTAGATATACTCTCTGTAGTTAACCGCTTTTAGGGTTTTCTCCTCTTGTTCTTTATCCATTTTCTCATCTTGCAACTACTGAATTTTATTAGGACCAAATAAATTATGACAAGCCAATGTTGAGAGTCTTGATCTTGCATTTACTAAACTTTTTAAAATTATATTCAAATGATGATCTTGCATTGACAAAACATTTGTAGTTACAAATTTTGGTGATGAAAAACTACATACTTTCAAGACTGACAAGAAGTGTCCGGCGCTGCGCCAGTTCCTTGTAGAAAAAATAAGTGTTTTCTGCACTATCGATAAAAGAACTGATTTTTCAAAATTTAGTCAAGAGGGAATTACAATTCCTATGCACAAGTGGATCGATATTCAGAGTCTTGTCAAGATCATAGGGGGATCGAGGAAGGATGGAATGGCTACACTCGCAACTAGAATCCTCGATGAGTCGTACGACATAATGAAGGCAAATTTCCCTACGGATAGGCACGATTTCTGGGAGGAGAGGTCGTTGTCTGAGATAAAACTGAAGTATGCAGCCATAGATGCTTACGTGACCTACCAACTGTATGTTAAGATCCATTTCTTTCTACGTTTCCTCATGTTTTGCCCCAGTTGCAAGAGGGAAGATGAGCTTAGGGGATCCCTTTGTACCAAATGCAGTATAGATGAGTTTGACGCTACATATGCAAAGGAAATGGTTGTATTTGAAGAAGCTAACAAAGAGGCTGCAACTGAAGTAGCAAAAAAAGAGGCAGCATCTTCCAGTGGCAACAACCGGGCCTGTCATGGACCGCTAATTGTGCTACAGGATGCTGAAGATAGGGAAGCCAAGGCAGATTCCAGGTGGGAAGAACTTGCATTTCGTGAGCTCTGGATGGCCAATAATATAAGAAACAACTGGAATGCTCGTAGTTGGTCTCCTAGGAATGATGGCAAGCGCCTCAAGTGGTCTGATGAGAAGTGAATTAAATTTTACTCCTTTCTATTATGTTTCTATTTTGTGGAACTCAGGTAGCTTGTCAAGATGGCTAGCGCCTCAAGTGAGAGAAGTGAAATAAATTTTACTTCTTTGTGTTATGTTTCTATATGTGTCTGGTAGCTCGTCAAGATGGCATCTTATTAACTGGCAGTTTGAAAGAGTACTTTTTTTGTCTCTCACGAACAGTTATGTTTCTTTTTGCCCAAATTGGTAGCAAATCTAGAGAAGCTTCTCTCTTCAATCATTTGTTCCCTTTTGGCCCGATCTGGTAGCAAATCTGGAGCAGCAAATCACACCAGGGTGAATACATTCATTCAAAAAACAAAACAAATGTAGATATAGCTATGCGCAGCTAAATAGGATATAGCGATAGAAATTAGGTTGCTTAACGAGGTTCGATACATTTGCTGCCCAGCAGCCATCACACACGAAATATACAAAATCAAAAGAAGCTGCTTAGCAGCAGTAGCAGACACGTTCAACCCCTCCTTGCATGCGCCTGCGCCTGCGCCTCCGCCTCCTCCCTCTAGCGCTTCCTCCACTTCTTGCTACCGAGTCCCTTTATCTTGGGGGCCTTAGGCTTGATCGGATAAGCGACCCTCTTTGATGGCCACCCACTGGAGGTTGTGGAGGTGAATGCCGAGCGCCTGGTGTTCAGCGATCTAGGTGTTGATGTTCATGGTCTAGCCGACTTTGGGGGTGCTGGAGCTCGAGCCCTCTACATGCATCACAACACAGTTGAAGTCGGTACCGGCGAGTTTTGTCATGCACAAGGGGCAACTGTAGACGCTGCCAGCGAAGAAGGCATCATACTAGCCGGACTGCAGCCTCCTCAGCACCCGACGAGTCTTGGTGTGCATGGACTCGTCATCACTACAGACATCGCTGCCATACACCTATTGGAAAAAAGGGAGGATTAAATGATGAAAGAAGATCGAGCAATCGAAATGCGAACAACCGAACCCTAATAAATCAAGATCTAGCATCCAACAATGGAAATGTGAGAAGAACCAGGGAAGGGGAGCAAACCCTAGTTACCTCCGACCATGGGTCATCGATGCTGGTGTCGTAGGGGTTCAATGGAGCGATGTACTCCTTTGGATCGTAGGGGTCCCATAAGAGCTGGATCTATGCGTGAGCGGCGGGGGCCTCCTCACCGGCGGCTATGTCGGTAGCGGGGATGGGGACAGTGGCTACCATCGATGCCTCGATGGGGGCCTGTATAGGGACGACGACTGCTTTCAATACCTCAAGGGGGACCGGAACGGAGACGGGGGGCCTCCTCGCCGATGGCCTTGTAGGCGACGATGGGCACTACATCCTCCCACGCCATCGCCAGCGCGGTTGGGGTATTCTCTAGAGTTTGTAGAAGCTGATGGGACAGTGGAGAGGGTTGCGTGAGGAGAGTGAGAGTGTGTAGGCGGAGAGGAAGAGGGAGACGGGCTCTATAGTTAAGGTGATGGGAAGGGAAGTTTTGTTGCACCATCGTGCACCACGCCGCGTAGGCTAGTGCACCTTGCACCGCGACACATGCACGGTACGTCATGTTTTTTCCCGGGCCATGCATGGCAGTTCTGTATTCATCTGCATGCAAAGGGTGCAGACACAATTTATATGTATGAAGTTTGACTCGACCATAAAATTGGCGATAATTAAAATGGGAAATGTAGAGGAGAAGGTAGGTGGTTGTACGGTGAGATTTGTGGGGTTGTGCTAGATCGGTAGAGGGAGGTGTGGATGAGTGCGAGGGACTCGATGAAGGTGGAGACGTTAGGTCTCCTCGAGGGGCCCCCTCCTCGAGACCCACTTCTTAGCTCTTCGGCCTCTAGCTGACGTGTGGAAGTTTCTTGTGGTAGGGCCCAGTTGGAAGTGAGATTGAGAGCGTGCTGCGTAAAAATGGGATATGTCTTATTAAAATGAAGTGGCAATAAATTGCAGCTGCCCATGAATGACCGTGCACTCGATAACCCCGTTTCCATGTGCATGTGTTGTGGCGTAGTAGTAGGCTTTTAAGACATGATTAAACATGACATGACCACTCGACGACCTTTTCCATGGATGGCTTCGTGTTCCTTCTTGTAGAAGTCTGGCTAAGAGAGACGTCTGTGTTGTCTCATGATGTACTGTGAAGGGCACGGCGTGTGCAACGATCCACGTTGGATCACAGAGGATCAACGGTTGGTACGCACGATCCGCGTGACAACTGTGATAACCAATCAAGGCGTAGCAGACATAGTGAGCACATGTTTGGTCTTGGCAAAACTGAGTAGTATCAAAAATCCAAGGGCAAAACTGATTAGTATAAAAATGGAAAGTGAGTTTCTTATACAATGAAATACACCTTGGGATACATGAAATTATGCCAAGATGGCACCACTAGAGTCATTGCATCTGTGTCCAACCATGTCTAGGAACCCTAGCAACATGCTGGGATTCAACTGCAACATGCTTTCTACCGCCAGCTTGAAAGATCCTGCATCACCACACCCACTTGGATGTGTGTGTATGTATCAGTTTGGATCATTGTGGTTTTAGGAACAGAACACATGCAATGATGCCACTCCAGTATGTGGTGTCCAACCATGTCTAGAAACCATAGCAACATGCTAGGATTCAACTGCAGGATGCATTCTACCACCATCTTAAAAGATCCTGCATCACCACACCCACTTGGATGTGTGTGTGTATAGTGTGCATCATTGTGGTTTTAGGAAAAGAACACATGCAATGATGTCACTCCAGCATGTGGTGTCCAACCATGTCCAGGAACCCTAGCAGCATGCTGGGATTCAACTAGAGCATGCACTTGGATGTATGTGTGTATCAGTGTGCATCATTGTGCTTTAGGAAAAGAACACATGCAGTGATGCCACTCCAGCATGTGTGTTCTTTTCCTAAACCACATGGATCCACTATATGTCATTGCATTTGTGTTCTTTTCATAAACCACATGGATCCACTAGATTTCATTACAGGTGTGTTCTTTTACTAAACCACATGGACCCACTATAGTCATTGGATGTGTGTTCTTTTCATAAACCACATGGATCCACTAAATGTCATTGCATGTGTGTTATTTTCATAAACCACATGGATCCACTAGAGTCATTGGATGTGTGTGTACCAGTGTGCATCATTGTGGTTTTGGAAAAGAACACATGCAATCATGCCACTACAACATGTGTGTTATTTTCATAAACCACATGGATCCACTAGATGTCATTGCATGTGTGTTCTATTCCTAAACCACATAGATCCACTAGATGTCATTGGATGTGTGTTCTTTTCATAAACCACATGGATCCACTAGAGTTCATTGCATGTGTGTTCTTTTCCTAAACCACATGGATCCACTAGAGTTCATTGCATGTGTGTTCTTTTCATAAACCACATAGATCCACTAGAATTCATTGCATGTGTGTACTTTTTCTAAACCACATGGATCCACTAGAGATCATTGCAAGTGTGTTCTTTTCATAAACCGCATGGATCCACTAGAGTTCATTGCATGTGTGTTCTTTTCATAAACTGCATGGATCCACTAGAGTTCATGTCATTGTGTTCTTTTCATAAACCACATGGATCCACTAGATGTCATTGCATGTGTGTTCTTTTCCTAAACCACATGGATCCACTAGATGTCATTGCATGTTTGTTCTTTTCATAAACCACATGGATCCACTAGAGTCATTGGATGTGTGTGTATCAGTGTGCATCATTGTGGTTTTGGAAAAGAACATGTGCAATGATGCCACTCCAGCATGTGGTTTCTTTGCATAAACCACATGGATCCACTAGATGTCATTGCATGTGTGTTCTTTTCATAAACCACATGGATCCACTAGATGTCATGATATGTGTGTTCTTTTCTTAAACCACATGGATCCTCTAGAGTCATTGCATGTGTGTTCTTTTCATAAACCACATGGATCCACTAGAGTCATTGCATGTATGTTCTTTTCATAAACCACATGGATCCACTAGAGTCATTACATGTGTGTGTATCAGTGTTCATCAATGTGGTTTTAGGAAAAGAACACATGCAATGATGCCACTCCAGAATGTAGTGTCCACCATGTCCAGCAACCCTAGCAGCATGCTAGGATTCAACTATAGCATGCATTCTACCACCAGCTTGAAAGACGCTGCATCACCACACCCACTTGGAAGTGTGTGTGTATCAGTGTGGATCATTGAGGTTTTAGGAAAATAACACATGCAATGATGCCACTCCAGCATGTGGTTTCCAACCATGTCCAGGAACCCTAGCAGCATGCGGGGATTTAACTGCAGCATGCATTATATCACCAGTTTGAAAGATGCTGCATCACCACACCCACTTGGATGTCTATGTGTATCAGTGTGCATAATTGTGGTTTAGGAAAAGAACACATGAAGTGATGCCACTCTAGCATGTATGTTCTTTTCCTAATCTACATAGATCCACTAGATGTCATTGCATTTGTCTTCTTTTCATAAACCACATGGATCCACTAGATGTCATTACATGTGTGTTCTTTTCCTAAACCACATGGACCCACTAGAGTCATTGGATGTGTGTTCTTTTTATAAACCACATGGATCCACTAGATGTCATTGCATGTGTGCTATTTTCATAAATCACATGGATCCACTAGAGTCATTGGATGTGTGCGTGTGTACGAGTGTGCATCAGTATGGTTTTGGAAAAGAACACATGCAATGATGCCACTACAACATGTTTGTTCCTTTCATAAACCACATGGATCCACTAGATGTCGTTGCATGTGTGCTCTATTCCTAAACCACATGGATCCACTAGATGTCATTGGATGTGTGTTCTTTTCATAAACCACATGGATCCACTAGATTTCATTGCATGTGTGTATTTTCCTAAACCACATGGATCCACTAGAGTTCATTGGATGTGCTTTTTCATAAACCACATGGATCCACTAGAGTTCATTGCATGTGTGTTCTATTCATAAACCATATGGATCCACTAGAGTTAATTACATGTGTGTCCTTTTCCCAAACCACATGGATCCACTAGAGTTCATTGGATGTGTGTTCTTTTCTTAAACCACATGGATCCACTAGAGTTCATTGGAGAATATCATTTTGCGACCCGAAAGTTGAGGCGCCCAGGCAACGCGGTACCCAAGTTGCCTGTAATCAGCTGCGATGACCACAGTTGGCGTGGCAAATACTCAGAGGGTCTTTTTCGACACGAATTCAACTTTATGTTTCAATACAAAATACCAGGCTAACGCTCGTCAAGTTGCCCCCTGTCAGTTTTCATCGTTATGTCGCTCCTATCGCTTAGGTGTGGTGGCTGTCACATAGGCTTGTAGCGCTGATGCAATGGATATGACAACACGACCATCCCAGTGTATTGACATGACAAAACAGGGCACATATATCATTGTTATAATTATTTTTTCTTTACTCAGAAGCTTGAATGGACACCGCCACACATCTCTCCATTAGAGTTCCGTCCCTGTCATTAACCATTAACTTATAAACGCATTGACGGTTCCACCGTTCCCCTGTCTAGCAGAAACCACTCTTCTTCTTCCTGTCATCTGTCTTCTTTCCGTCTTCTCCTTGCCGTCATGGAAGGTCGTCACACTCTAGAGACAAGCTTCACTACCCATGACAATAAGAAGATAGCCGTCATCTACACCAATGAGGAGGAGACGGTGGTGCGAGTCCTGAGGATGTAGGAGGGTTGGCTTGAGAAAGACGAGGACAAGTTTGTGGGATTGGACCTCGAGTACACCTCGGAGGACCCATATCAAGAGAATAAAGTCACCTTCGTTCAACTGGCCATGAGGAAACACGTCCTTGTCTACCACTTCTCCCGGTTTGTAGATCTGCTCTCTGGAGTTAACCGCTTTTAGGGTTTTCTCCTCTTGTTCTTTATCCATTTGCTCATCTTGCAACTACTGAATTTTATTTAGGACCAAATAAATTATGACAAGCCAATGTTGAGAGTCTTGATCTTGCATTTACTAAACTTTTTAAAATTGTATTCAGATGATGATCTTGCATTGACAAAATATTTGTAGTTACAAATTTTGGTGATGATAAAATACATAATTTCATGACTGACAAGAATTGTCCGGCGCTGCGCCTGTTCCTTGAAGAAAAAGGAATTGTTTTCTGCACTGTCGACAATAAAACTGATTTTTGGAAATTTCGTCAAGAGGGAATTATAGTTCCTGCGCACAACTGGATCAATATTCAGAGTCTTGTCAAGATCATAGGGGGCTCGAGGAAGGATGGAATGGATACACTCGCAACTAGAATCCTTGATGAGTCGTATGACAGAATGACGGCAGATTTCCCTACGAATAGGCACGACTTCTGGGAGGAGTGGCTGTTGTCTGATATAAACCTTAAGTATGCAGCCACAGATGCTTGCGTGACCTACCAGCTATATAAGAAGGTCCATTTCTTTCTACGTTACCTCGTGTTTTGCCCTAGTTGCAAGAGGGAAGACGAGCTTAGGGGAGCCCTTTGTAGAAAATGCAGAATAGCTGAGTTTGGCGCTGCATATGCAAAGGAAATGGCTGCATCTGAAGCAGCTGACAGAGAGGCTGCAGCTGAAGCAGCAAATAGAGAGGAAGCATCTTCTAGCGGCAACAATCAGGCCTGTGATGCACCGCTAATTGCACCGCAGGATGCTGAAGATAGGGAAGCCAAGTCAGATCCCAGGTGGGACGAACTTTGTGAGCTGTAGAGTGCCGAAAATGTAAGATCCACCTGGAATGATGGCAGTTGGTCGCCTAGGAACAATGGCAAGTGCCTCAAGTGTTTTGATGAGAAGTGAATTAAATTTTACTTCCTTTGTGTTATGTTTCTGTTTTGTGGAACTCAGTTAGCTTATCAAGATGGCTACCACCTCAAGTGAGAGTAGTAAAATAAATTTTACTTCTTTGTGTTATGTTTCTATATGTGTCTGGTAGCTTGTCAAGATGGCAGCTCGTTAGCTGGCAGTTTGAAAGAGTACCTTTTTCCTCTCTCCCTATATAGATATGTTTCATTTTGCCCAAATTGGTAGCAAATGTAGAGCAGCTTCTCTCTTCGATCATTCGTTCCCTTTTCGACCTCTTTTTGCCTCTGATCTGGTAGCAAATCTAGAGCAGCAAATCACACCAGGCAGAATACATTCATTCGAAAAACAAAACAAATGTAGATATAGTTGTGTGCAGCTAAATAGGATATAGCAATAGAAAGTAGGTTGCTTAACGAGGTTCGATACGTTCAACCCCTCCTTGCGTGCAGAAATAGGATACACGCAAAATATAGAAAATCAAAAGAAGCTTCTTAGGAGCAACAGACACGTTCAACCCCTCCTTGCATGCGCCTGTGCCCATGTCTCCTCCCTCTGGCGCTTACCCCACTTCTTGCTGCATAGTCCCTTGATCTTGGGGGCCTTGGGCTTGATCAGAGGCATGCGACCCTCTTTGATGGCCACCCGCTGGAGGTTTCGGAGGTGAATGCCGAGAGCCTGGTGTTCAGTAATGTAGGCATTGACATTCATGATCTGGCCGACTTTGGGTGTGCCAGAGCTCGGGCCCTCTGCATGCATCACGACATAGTTGAAGTTGGTGCCAGCGAGTCTCGTCCTGCAGAAGGGGAAACTGTAGACGCCCCCAGCAAAGAAGGCGTCGTACTAGCCGTCCTGCAGCCTCCTTGGCACCTGACGAGTCTTGGTGTGCCTGGACTCGTCATCGCTATAGACGTTGCTGCCATAAACCTATTGGAATAAAAGAAAAGGGGAGGATTAGATCACGTAAGAAGATTAAGCGAGCGAATCCTAATAAACCAAGATCTAGCATCCAACGATCGGAACGGGAGAAGAACTAGGGAGGGGAGCAAACCCTAGTTACCTCCGACCATGGGTCATTGATGCCGGTGTCATAGGGGTTCACCGGAGCGATTTACTCCTCTGGATCATAGGGGTCCCAGAAGAGCTGGATCTGCTCATGACTGGCGAGGGCCTCCTCGCCGGCAGCTACGTCGGTAGTGGGGACGGGGGCCTGGACGGGAATGGCGACTGCCATCAATGACTCGATAGGGGCCTGGACCGGGACGACGGTTGCTTTCAACGCGTCGAGGGGGACGGGGACCTCCTCGCCGGTGGACTTGGAGGCGACGATGGCCACCGTATCCTCCTCCACCATCGCCTACATGGATGGGGTTTTCTCGGGAGTTTGCAGAAGCTGGTGGGATAGTGGAGAGGGTTGCATGAGGAGAGTGAGCGAGAGTGAGATTGGGTATGTGGAGAGGGGCTCTATAGTTAAGGTGAATGGAAGCAAGGCATGTTTCATTGCACCACCGTGCAACGCGCCGCATAGGCTACTGCAACGTGCACCGCAACACACGCATGGTATGTCATGTTTTTTCCTAGGCCATGCATGGCAGTTCTGTATTGATCCCCATGAAAAGGGTGCAGACACAATTTCTATGTACGAAGTTTGACATGGCCATAAAATTGGTGATAATTAAAAGTGGAAATGTAGAGGAGAAGGTAGGTGGCTGTACAACGAGATTTGTGGGGTTGTGCTAGATCGGGTAGAGGGATGTGTTAATGACTGTGAGTGACTCGATGAAGGCGAAGATGTTAGGTCTCGTCGAGGGCCCCCCTCGAGACCCATTTCTCAGCTCTTCGGCCTCCGGCTAACGCATGGAAGTTTCTTACGGTGGGGCCTAGTTGGAAGTGAGATTGAGAGCCGCTTCGTAAAAAATGGGATATGTCTTATTAAAATCAAGTGTCAATAAATTGCAGCTGCCCGTCGACGACCGTGCACTCGATGACGCATGTGTTGTGGCGTAGTAGTAGCAGTAGTAGGCTTTTCAGACTTGAATTAACATGACATGACCAATCGACGACTTTTTCCATGGACGGCTTCATGTTCCTTCTTGTAGAAGTCTCGCTGAGGGAGACGTCCGTGCTGTCTCACGCTGTACTGTGAAGGGCACAACGTGTGCAACGATCCTCATTGGATCACACAGGATCAACAGTTGGTGCGCATGATCCACGTGAAAACTATGACAACCAATCAGGGCGTAGCAGACAGAGTGAGCACAGGTTTGGGCTTCTACGAAAGAGAGAGAGAGAGGGAAAAACCGAGTAGTATAAAAATGGAAAGTGAGTGTCTTGTACAATGAAATACATCAAATAATGCCAAGATGGATCCACTAGAGTTCATTGGATGTGTGTTCTTCTCATAAACCACATGGATCCACTAGAGTTCATTGCATGTGTGTTATTCTCATGAACCACATGGATCCAATAGAGTTCATTCGATGTGTGCTATTGTCATAAACCACATGGATCCACTAGAGTTCATTGGATGTGTGTTATTATCATAATCCACATGGATCCACTAGAGTTCATTGGATGTGTGTTCTTCTCATAAACCACATGGATCCACTAGAGTTCATTGCATGTGTGTTCTTTTCATTAACCACAGTTAGAGGCATTGCATATCTATTCTTCTCACAAACCACATATGGATCCGCCGGAGTCATTGCATGTGTGTTCTTTTCATTAACCACAGCTAGAGTCATTGCATGTCTGTTCTTTTCACAAACTGTAACACCCTCGAATCGGCCCTATGCAAGTTTTAGCGATTCTCGCCAAACTCGCATAGAAACGATTCAAAGATGCCCACCAGGCACTTGCGTGCGGGTGGAAAATGAAGTAATACCGTTACACAACAGTTCACGATGGAACCCATAGAAATATATATACAACAATGACTCCATGAGTCAAGAATACAGATATATAATACAAAGATCCAAATCACCTTGAAAACGATACAACATCCGAGTATGGATAATATGCAAATGGGGCTAAGACCCTTGAAGAATAACCAATGGCATCCATAACCTAGCCCAGGCCAAGCCGGAAGGGTAACCTAGCTAACGACGTCGAACTTATACCCGTTAAACAAAAGGGGTGCCGACAAAGGGCAAAGGAAAAAGGGAGCGGTCAGTACTGAGGCCAGTACTCGGCGAGGCTAGAATTCGGCGGCTCTCTCCTACATAGGTATGGTGGACTGAAGCGGCAGTGAAGCATGCACTAAACAACCTATAGAGACTCGATTTAACTATCGGCTGTTAGAGAGGGATAAGAAAGACCTATTCGGAACCACCTAATACTAACACCAAACATACCCATCCTGGTATTTCCCCCTCGAGACCAAACGAGGAAGTCATGCCGAGGAAACTCACACAGTTGGCAGTTTTATTCATTCATTCCATAGTGGTTATCCATCTTACTAGTCATATTAGATACAAGTCATATTATAACAGCAATTCTTTAGTTATAGTTGTCTATGATCGAGAAACTGTGCTCCAAGCCGTCCATAACCGCGCACAAATAGCAACACATGCACGATCAACCTCGGAAAAACCAAATAAAAACCAAGCGAGGCTTTCACGACAAAGCAATCACACGATTCATAAAATATTTTAGGGGGACACCCCATTAAGCTACCCACAACAAAGTTAGCTGGCTCCAAGACGGACCCAAGGTTTGCGTCAATGGCTATAAACGACTGGGAACCCGAAAGTGTGACTGGGCTTGTCGATACCACGAAAACACTCTACAATCCTAAACAGTACAGGTGTTCCATGCACAATCGTAAATAAAGCATGGCATAAGTATATGATAGTAATAAAGCCCCAAACTAGTCTGTGGCCCCAAGAAATAAGAAATGAATCAAGCTCTGGCTAAGGGGATTCATGGTCCCACATGCGGATAGTGTTATAGTCAAGGAACATGTATCAAGTACTCGGGGCCTACGGGACACAAGTGAGCGGTTAAAAACCAAATATTATCTATTACCCACCGGTGCCTCTACATTAGTTATATCTATTCCGAACATTTTAATAATTAGTTGAAATTAAAGTCATGATCATGTCCACTATTAAGCATGTCCACCATTAAGCATGTGTCAACCTTCCAACAATGATGGAACGACAACGACGCGAAGCAGCACCTGCGTAAGCAACTACAACTGGCAAGGCCGACTGTCTATCAAACAACAGGCAATAGGATGTGTCCAAGGCAATATAGAGGCTGCAAGGAATTTAAATGGTGCACGGAAACTAAAGCATCGCCACAAGGATAGCAATAGATCAACAAGAGGAAGTAAAGACTATAAATGCAAAATAGGTAGAAAGGGGGAGATTGATCGCCTAGGAAACACTGCCGAAGATACATTATTCGAAGAACTTGTCGAATCTCACAACATCTCATCGTCCTATCCGAGAAGAAGCAAAGCACTAGAAGAAACACCGGATGCACTATTTAATACTACGGCAGAAGATCGAGCATGATGCATGTATGATGCATGCCATGGCAAAGATGAGGTGCAATTATACAATATTAGGCGGAACCGGGGTCCCGACAATTAATTAGGTGGTTCATGTTGTCTAGATACCTCGCAATTTAAATGTTGATTAAACAAGGAAAAATATGGCATCGGTTCGCTACACAAATTTAATTAGAAGCAATATAAGACTAGAATAGTCCGCATACAATCTCCATATTTAATTATTAGATGAGCCGACAAAATACCCCAAACCGCAATATGTATGCAATCATGTTCAATTCATATGCAACAAGATATATGTCATCTTATAAAAAATAGGGGTCTCGAGGATCACATTAGGGTTCGGCGATCTTGGGGTTCGATGTGGTTCGGGTTCGGTCTTCGGATCCGGGGTTCGGGTCTCGGAGTTTGGCATCGGATCAGCCTTGGAATCTGGGATGGAGAGTTGGCGGTCTCGGCATCTTCGGGTTCCTGAAGAAGATCTTGTCGTTTGTATCCTCTTCGGTGTGGGTCTAGGGTCTTAGCTTGGTTTGTCGACGGTGGACTTGGGGATCGACGCCGAAGTCGTCGAGTGGCGCCATGTACCTTCTTTGGAAGTCGTCGGCATCGAGCCGGTCTTGTTGTTGGGTGCCAGTGTACATAGCCTCGACTAACACCTACTCGGAAGATCTTGTCGATGGAAACAACATAAATATCGGGACAGAGCACCTCAACACACGGGGGGCATGACGCCTTGTAGCACTAGCGTTTAAACATCTGCAGCTACACTGATTGTGACGTTGCACATGAGATAGCCACATATGCGGCATGGACGGGCGGCCTGGGTCGCGCTCGGGCAGCGAGATGCATGGGCAAGGAGGAAGGCACGACGAGCTCCTTCCGAGGTTGGCCCGCTCAAGCCAGCCAGAGGTTCTGGTGGTGAAGGGTTCACAGCGAGAAGGCGTCCAAGGGAGGCGTGGTGCTGAGATGACCGGGGGACGCAGCTGTGCGTTCTGGCGAGCTCGGGTTGAAGGAGAGCTTGTAGGAGAAGAGGCCTAGCGGCGGCGGTCACTCAAGCAAGGAGACGGGGTGGCGACAGCTTGACACCGGCGAGGCATGGACGGAGAGGAAGGGGCATGGAGACAGGGCGCCTGGGCGAGCTCGGGAGCATGGCGTTGGCGGCCTGCGAGCCGGAGGAAGGAGGTTGAGGCGAGGCCACGTGGGGATGGTGTGCGTGTCCCTGGCAGCGGCGGCACCGGAAGGAGGGGCTTCGCGGGGCAGCGGCGGCTGCCTGCAGACGGAGAGCAAGGAGGGGTGGGGATTGGGGATGCGAGTGGAGGCGCATGCCGTAGCGTCGCAGTTGGGCCGGGCAGGTGACGTGCTTGAGCGAGCGGGCTCAGCGGGCGGTGTAAGTGGGGATCGGTCCACGGGGTGGGCATCATGTACTGCAGAGAGAGAGAGCGGGATCACACTGTCGCGATGTTTGGCCGAGTGGAGGCGTGACAGGGGGTGGTGCATGTGCCGTGCGGTGCACCGCGGGTGGGTCGGGTGTACTGAAGGGCGGGTGTGTACACCAGGGATGGTGGCGGCGGCGGGGAGTAGGTAGGGAGGTTGGGTAGGAATTAGGGTTAGGGTTTGGTTTGGAGGTGGTCGGATGGGCTTTTGGGCCTGACTGGCTGCCTCCCTAATTAAAAACAATTTTTATATTTATTATGGTTTTGTTTTATTTTAAAGACCTTTTGTAAATAACTTTTAGAGAAAACAAAATATCCGGATGGCTAGGGTTTTATAATTTAAAATGAAGAAGGGGATATTTAGAAAACAAAGATAGGCTTTTGGGGAAATAGTTTTAGGCGAACAAATACATGATGACATGAAAATGCTCAAATGCAATGTGGCATGATGACATGAGCATGCGATCATGATGATGCACAAAATAAAAACAACATGCGATTTTCTAGTAGTGGTTTTACCGGGGTGCTACAATTCGACACCACTAACAATGGATCTCACCCTCGAGATCCGCCTCATGGTATGGGGAAGAATACTAACAATCTGAATCTTCTCGCTTCGTGTAGATCCTCGCAACACCACTAACAAAGATTCTTGCTCCATCTTGAAATCGTCAACACCACCAACAAGAGGTTGTTGTTCACGTTCGTCGAGAGAGCACTCCAGAGAAACAAAGACGAAGATAGAGGTCTCAAAAGGTAAGGCCACCTCTAACTTCTGTGAAAGAAGTAAAATCGCATTGATCCACCAATTCAATGTGTCGTTGTATTGGGAACGGCAGTACCTAAAAAGGTTAGATAGAGGTGTGGGGACTAGCAGGAAAGCTATCGACGGCATCCGTAGGCGAGATTGGATACGAGCGAGCGTAGCGGGATGCAAGAAGTACCCAGGTTCGGGGCCCTCGTGGTGAGGTAAAGCCCCTACTCCTGCCGGATCTGACTATGTGGAATACACGAACTACAAGTGCTCCTTGAGCTGTATTCTTTAGCTACTGCTTTAAATGAACTGAGACCAACCCTTTCTACTGAGGCCCTCCCTCTCCTTATATAGGAAGAGAGGCAAGGGTCTCACTGGCTAGTCCGACTAGCGGGCCCCACAGGCGGGTCCCAGCCGACTAGTCATCTACAGTACCCGGCATGGTATGTCACATCGGTGTATGAGCGGTATGGCTGTCGTAGGCATAGTGGACGCCGTGCGAGCCTGTCATCAGCACAGGCCACTGTTCCCGCGTTAGCCACACCAAGTCTTCGGTATGGGCGGGTGGTTGCCCGTCTTGTCGTCGTACAGGGCGTACCGTGCACTGATACGCACGTCGTCCTGTCCCTCTGATTGGATCCGGCTACGTCGTCGTATCCGGCTGCCTCTTCATGATCCGGCTACTGGGTGGTAGCCAGCTCGTCCTACCCTGTCCGGCTACATCTGGTCAGCCAGAAGAGATCCGACTGTCCTATTTCTTATTCGGGTGGGGTGCCCGGGGATCATCCCCCTGACACT
Source organism: Avena sativa (assembly GCA_916181665.1). Taxonomy (NCBI): domain Eukaryota; kingdom Viridiplantae; phylum Streptophyta; class Magnoliopsida; order Poales; family Poaceae; genus Avena; species Avena sativa. The sequence continues at coordinate 203,376,188 of OV702291.1, forward strand.
AGCCCCCGAGCGCATGTGGATTCCGCCCTCGGGCGAAATGTGCGCACGCTCCTTCTTGCTTTTCGAATTTTCATCCGGCTGAGCCTGGCGGTTGCGCTACCCGTGACGTCAGTGCTGACGCCGGCCACGCGCGCACGCTCCATCATTGCTCTGCGGCGGGCAGCGTAACGTCCCGTCGCACGTCGCCTCGGGGAACTGCTTGTCCGGCGCTTCGGTTCTCGCTCCAGGATCTTCTGCGCATCCTGTCCCGGCACACGAGATCTAGGCGGCGGTTGGGATGTGGGATGCCCGGATGCGCGCCACGTGGCCCCGCTGACGGTTGCCCTTCTGGCCCTTTAAAGGGACGCCGCGGGGGAGGCAGTTCTTTTCCTTCGCTCCCCCGCTGCAATCTTTCTCTCCTTCTCGCGTGCTGCTGCTCCTGCGCTCTTGCCTTCTGCGCTGCCCGCTCGCCGTCGTTGATGTTACGGGCCACCGTCACTCCTCCGTTGCCACTCCTTGTCCTCAGCCGGAAATGGCCGCTGACCGCAGAGCCTGGTGCGGCTCCTCTGTCACCGAGGATCAGATCGCGAAGTATCGCGCGACCCGCGTCCTCCCGCCGGCGGAGGAGGTGGCGGTGCGGTTGGCGCCGGTGGGGGAAGTGTCGCCGCATCCGGCGGAGGGGGAGCGTGTTATCTTCCTCTCGCACCTGGCACGCGGGTTTGCGCTGCCGCTCCACCACTTCTTTCTGACTTTTCTGGCCTTCTTCGACCTCCGCCTCCACCACCTCAGCGCCAACACCATCGGAACGCTGGTGCACTTCATGGCGTTCTGCGAGAGTTACCTCGGGATCCAACCGGATCTCGGGCTCTTCTGCCGGCTCTTCCGAGTTCGGCCGCAGGTGCAGTACACGAAGGGCCCGCTAGTCGTCTGCGGCGGCGCCTCCATATACTCCCGCGCCCAATCCGGCTACCCGAAGTTCTTGCTCTAGGACACGGTACGGCTGTGGCAGCAGTCATATTTTTTATGTTAAGAACGTCACCAACGTCGACCGGATAAACCTGTCGGCCTTCCAAGACGTCGAGTCCAGCCGACAGCACTGGGATCTGAAGATCTACGGCGACAAGGCGGAGACGGACGCGATGCTGGCACGCATGCGCTCCCTTGTCACCTGCCAGTTAACCGGTCGGGACATCACTCTTAGCTGGATGTCCCGGCTGATGATGCCGCTGCAGTAGCGGGCGCACAAGATGTGCTTCTACTCCGGCCAGCTGGACCCGACCCGGCTGTCGCGCCGCGATCCTCGCTACCACAACTTGAAGGAGTGGTTGTGGACGATCAGCAAGGAGCGGCTGCCGGAGAACTGGAAGTTCAGCCTGGCGCCCTATAGCCGGGAGAACCGCGCGCCCCGGGTAAGTTCTTGTAGCTGGAATTTTTGCTTATTCCCTCTGTGTTATCTCCTTGTTCTGTCTGGCTGACCTTTTGCATTCGCCAGATCTTTGCCTGCATCCTTCGCGAGGAGGGCGACGCTCCTCTCGAGGTGTTCGCGCCGGACTTGCCCGAGCCACGCGCTCGGCGAGGAATCGGATGGGGACGACGATGCCTTCCCCAGCTGGAACAACGAGCCGGTCGCTGACCCGCACGCGGAGGTGCACGAGGAGGAGGAGGTCGGGCCGACTGCGGAGCCGGTGACCCGCTCTGCGACGGACGGCGAAGCAGGTAGGAGCGGCTCCAGCCATTCCGGCTCCCGCTGGCCTGCGGCGGAGGAGCCGGCTCCAAAGAGGGGCCGGACTAGCGCCCTGCCGCCAAGCCGTCTTGGCCAGAAGAAAGGGCCGCCCCCGGTCGTGCCGGGGTACGTTTTTCTCCCCCATCCCTCGGTGCTTTCTGTTTGTTTGTCCTTGTCCTTGCTTTTCTGACTTTAGCCTGTTTTGCTCTTGTCTTTTCCTCTTTCCCTTTAGCGCACTGGTTTCTTTCGGCGCCACGAGCCCGGCTCGGACACCAGCCGGGTCGCCGCCTCGCGCCCCGACTGATCCAACCGGCGCCTCCCCTTCCTCTGAGGCGCAGCCTCCTTCTCCTCATCAAGCTGAGCCGGCTGCCCCCTCCCAGCCGGAGGGTCCCCAGCCGAAAGCGAATCGCTCCCAGCCGGAAGGTTCCTCCGCGGGCACGTGGGGGGCTACTGGCAAGGAGCTTGTCGTGGTTGGCGACGATGACTCCAACGAGGAGCTCGGGGAGGAGTGGCAAACTGAAGGGTTTTGCAGCATAGTAAATCAAAATTTTCTACGGAATCGAACAGAGGGAAAGCCAAGATCTAATCTAGGAGATGCAAACAACGAGAGAGATTGGATTAGATCTTCATACCCTTGAAGATTCGCACAGCGGAACGTTCGTCGGAACGTGGGTGATGTAGTCGTACTCGCTTCTCCTCCTCGCGATCCGATCCGATCTAGCACCACAAGTGGCGGTGCCTCCGTGAGATGCACACGTGCAGCACCTCGATGTGTGTGTGGGGAGGGGGCGCACCAGCCCTCTATATATAGAGGGGGAGGGGGCGGCCAGCCCTAGCCCCTCCTCCAAGCCTATCTCTAGTTTAAACGATTTAAACTCTCCCCTTATCTAGAAATTCTATCCCGAGATTTAAACGAGTTAAATCTCTCTAGAATCGGCTGGGCCCTATGGGGCCTTGTGCCCCTGGCCCAATGCGGCCAGGACACTCCCTCATAGGCCCATGCCCCCTCCCGGAAGGTGGGACCACGTTGGCCCCCTTCCGGAAGGTTCTAGAAGCTTCCGGTACAATACCGATTAATCCGGAACAATTCCGAACTCCAAAAACTGCACTGCCTTATTTGAATCTTATTCTCCGGACCATTCCGGAACCTCTCGTGATGTCCCAGATCCCATCCGAGACTCCGAACAAAAATTCATAAACCAATTATCCAATCTATCCTAGCGTCGAGACACGTTAAGTGTGTGACCCTGCGGGTTCGAGAATATGCAGACATGATCTTCTATCAATAATCAACAGCGGGGTCTGGGCACCCATATTGATTCCCACACATTCATCGATGATCATATCGGATGAACCACGATGCCAGGATTCAATCAATCCCATATATAAATTCCCTTCGTCTCGCGATATTTTACTTGCCCGAGATTCGATCGTCGGTATCGTCATACCTAGTTCAATCTTGTTCACAGCAATTACTTTACTCGTTCCGTAATCCGATATCACTTTGTGATTAACTCCTTAACCACATGCTTGCAAGCGGTGTTGATATCGATTACCGAGTGGGCCCGAAGTATATCTCTCCGACTTGGGAGGGACAAATCCCATCTCGATACATACAACCCAACAGATACTTTCCGATTACCTGAGAGACACCTTTATGATCACCCTCTCATAGGATGACGTTTGATGACCTCAAAGCTTTCTTCCGATACCAGGGAGTTGTATTATCTCATGGTCTAAGGAATACAATATTTGACATAAGAAAAACTTCGCAAAGACGAACACGATGACGCGATCTAATTGCTTCGCTTAGTTTGGGTCTATCCACCATATCATTCTCCCAATGATATGGTCTCATTATCAATTGACAACTCATGTCTATGGTTAGGAAACCTTAACCATCATTGATCAATGAGCTAGTCCATAGAGGCGTACTAGGGACACGGTGTTGTTCACAAACCACACAAGTATTAAAGTTTCCGCTTAATACAATTCTAGCATGGAATATAAACTTTATCATGAACAAGAATTATAATAATAACATCTTTATTATTGCCTCTAGGGCATAATTCCAACAGTCTCCCACTTGCACTAGAGTCAATAATCTAGTTTACATCTGGCAACAATCTCACTCCCATGGCACTGAGGTGTTGATCATGTTTTACACGTGGAAGAGGTTTAGTCAATGGATCTGCGACATTCAGATCTGTATGTACTTTGCTAATCTTCAGATCTCCATCTGCTATATAATCTCAGATTATATGAAACTTGCGGTTGATATGCTTGGTCTTTGGATGATATCTTGGTTCCTTAGCGAGTGCTATGGCGCTAGTGTTGTCACACAATATCTCCAGTGGGTCCAATGCACTTGGAACCACGCCAAGCTCAGTGATGAAGTTCCTGATCCAAACTCCTTCACTTGACGCTTCTGCAGCAGCCATGTATTCCGCTTCTACTGTAGATCCCGCGATCACGCTTTGCTTGCAGCTTCTCCAGCTCACAGCTCCTCCATTCAAAATATACACGTATCCTGTCTGAGATTTACAATCATCCTTGTCGGTGTCGAAACTAGCATCGACATAACCTTTTACGACGAGCTGTTCATCACCCCCATAGACTAAGAAAATTTCTTTAGTCCTATTTAGGTACCTTAGGATGTTCTTCACGGCTGTCCAATGTTCCACTCCTGGATCACTTTGATATCTGCTCGTCAAACTAAGAGCATTGGACACATCCGGTCTAGTACACAGCATGGCATACATGATGGAACCTATGGCCGAGGCATAAGGCACTTTGCTCATAGCTTCCCTATCATTTACCGTAGTTGGACACTGAGCCTTGCTCAATATCTTACCTGACAACATAGGCACTGAACCTTTCAATGCCTTATCCATTCTGAACCTTTTCAGAACTTTGTCTAGGTATGTACTTTGGCTGAAAGCTATCAGGCGTCTTTGTCTATCTCTATAGATTTTGATGCCCAATATATAAGCAGCTTCACCTAGGTCTTTCATTGAAAAACACTTGTTCAAATAACTGTTCACATCGTTAAGCATGTTGATGTCATTTCCAATAATCAATATGTCATCCACATATAGTACCAGAAACGTCACCGAGCTCCCACTCACTTTCTTGTAGATGCAAGATTCGTAGCAATTTGGAACAAATCCAAAGCTCTTGATCACTTGATCAAAACGAAGGTTCCAACTCCGAGTGCTTGCTTCAGTCCATAAATGGAACGCTGAAGTTTGCATACTTTATCAGCATCCTTAGGATCGACAAAACCTTCGGGTTGCATCATATACAACTCTTCATCAATGTTGCCATTGAGGAAAGCAGTCTTGACATCCATTTGCCATATTTCATAATCATGAAACGCAGCAATTGCTAATAAAATCCGAATGGACTTAAACATCGCTACGGGAGAGAAAGTCTCATCGTAGTCAACACCTTGAACTTGTCGAAAACCTTTCGCAACAAGCCGTGCTTTATAGACGGTAACATTACCATCCGCGTCCGTTTTCTTCTTGAAGATCCATTTGCACCCAACGGCCTTTCGGTCGCTAGGAGGGTCCACCAAAGTCCATACTTGGTTTTCGCTCATGGATCCCAATTTGGATTTCATGGCTTCTAGCCATTTCTCAGAGTCTGGGCTCATCATCGCTTCCTCATAGTTCGTAGGTTCACTGTCTTCTACTAACAAGACAGTCAAGACAGGGTTGCCGTACCACTTAGGAGGGGCACGTGACCTTGTCGACCTGCGACGTTCAGTAGCAGCATCGTCCGAAGCTTCATGATCCTTGTCATTAGCTTCCTCTATTGTTGGTGCAGGCGGCACTGGAACAATTTCAGGTGCTGCGCTACTCTCCAATTCAAGAGAAGGTTCAATAACCTCGTCTAGCTCTACTTTCCTCCCACTCACTTCTTTCGAGAGAAACTCCTTCTCAAGAAAGGAACCGTTCTTTGCGACAAACACTTTGCCTTCGGTTCTGTGATAGAAGGTATACCCAATAGTTTCCTTAGGGTATCCTATGAAGACGCATTTCTCCGCTTTGGGTTCGAGCTTGTCCGGCATCAACTTCTTGACGTAAGCTTCGCATCCCCAAACTTTAAGAAACGACAACTTAGGTTTAGCACCAAACCATAGTTCATACGGTGTCGTCTCAACGGATTTAGATGGAGCCCTATTTAAAGTGAATGCAGCGGTTTCTAATGCATAACCCCAAAATGATAACGGCAAATCAGTAAGAGACATCATCGATCGGACCATATCTAATAGGGTTCGATTCCGGCGTTCAGACACACCATTGCGCTGTGGTGTTCCGGGTGGCGTGAGTTGTGAAACGATTCCACTTGCTTTAAGATGCGTGAGAAAATCATAACTCAAATATTCGCCCCCACGATCGGATCGTAGAAACTTAATCTTTCTGTTACGATGGTTCTCCACTTCATTCTGAAATTCTTTGAACTTTTCAAACGTTTCAGATTTATGTTTCATTAAATAGATATACCCATATCTACTTAAGTCATCGGTAAAAGTGAGAAAATAGCGATATCCACCGCGCGTCGAAACACTCATCGGTCCGCATACATCGGTATGTATGATTTCCAACAAGTCCGTTGCTCGCTCCATCATACCGGAGAACGGGGTTTTGATCATCTTGCCCATGAGGCATGGTTCGCATGTGTCAAATGATTCAAAATCAAGAGACTCCAAAAGTCCATCAGAATGGAGTTTCTTCATGTTCTTTACACCAATATGACCTAGACGACAATGCCACAAATAAGTAGTATTATCACTATCTACTTTGCATCTCTTAGCCTCAATGTTATGGATGTGTGTTTCATCCCTTTCGAGATTTAGAAGAAATAAACTCACAAGAGGTGCATGACCATAAAAGATGTTACTCATATAAATAGAACAACCATTATTCTCCGATTTAAATGAATAACCGTCTTGCAATAAACACGATCCAGAAATAATGTTCATGCTCAACGCAGGCACATAATAACATTTATTAAGGTTTAAAACTAATCCCGAAGGTAAAACGAAGGAGAGCGTGCCGATGGCCATCACATCAACTCTTGATCCGTTGCCAATGCGCATCGTCACCTCATCCCTCGCAAGCCACTGTCTATTCCGTAGCTCCTGTTTCGAGTTACAAATATTAGCAACTGAACCGGTATCAAATACCCAGGCACTACAACGAGGGCTAGTAAGGAAAACATCAATAACATGTATATCAAATATACCTTTGATGGTGCCAGCCTTCTTGTCTGCTAAGTACTTCGGACAGTTGCGCTTCCAGTGACCCTTGTCCTTGCAATAGAAGCACTCAGTGTCCGGCTTGGGACCAGACTTGAGCTTCTTCTCAGCAGGGGCAGTGCGCTTGCCGCCGCCCTTCTTGAAGGGCTTCTTTGCACCTTTACCTTTCTTAAAGGAGGGCTTGTTGACCATCAACACATGATTATCTTTCTTGATGTCCACCTCCGCAGCCTTCAGCTTTGCGAAGAGCTCGGTGATCGTATCAGTGGAACCAATCTGATTATGAGTCCCTACAAAACTTTTGTAGCTGGGAGGGAGTGATTGCAGAACCCTGTCAATCTTGAGATCCTCTGGAATCTTGCAGTCCAGTTGCTCAAGGCGTTGAGTGTAGCCCGACATCTTAATGGCGTGCTCACTAACGGAACTCCCTTCCTCCATCTTGCAGTTAAAGAACTTCTCAGAGATCTCATATCTCTCAGAACGGGCTTGAGTCTGAAACATGGTTTTCAGCTCTTCGAGAATCTCAAAGGGCCCGGGATAGTTTTCAAAACGATTTTGAAGTTCTGGTTCCATAGCAAACAACATGGTGCTCTTAATCACACCATAATCATCTTTGCGCGACTGATAGACAACTTTCTCATCAGCCGGCGCAGTTGCAGCAGGGGGGTCACCTAACGCTTTCCCAAGGACATAGTCCTTTTGTCCGCCAGACAGAATGATTCTTAGATTGCGGAACCAGTTGGTGAAGTTAGACCCATTGTTTCTAAGCTTTTCTTTCTCAGAAAAACGTTGAAGTTGAAGTTGGACTTGGCCATGTGATCTACAGTATTTGCAAGTACAATTTAGACTATGTTCATGATAAATAGTTCAACTTAATCAAATTATTAGATGAACTCCCACTAAATTCAACATCCCTCAAGTTGTTTAGTGAACACGATCCAAATTCACCACACCTAATCCGATCTTCACGAGAAGAGATGTGGCTTCAATGGTGGACAACGAAGTGTCGATCATATCATTCATATGACTCATGCTTAACCTTTCGGTTCATGTGTTCCGAGACCATGTCTGTACATGCTAGGCTCGTCAAGTCAAACCCAAGTATTTCCGCGTGTGCAAAACTTGCTTGCACCCGTTGTATGTGAGCGTAGAGTCTATAGCACCCGATCATCACGTGATGCTTGGACACGACGAACTTTCGCAACGGTGCATACATGGGGAGAACACAGTTTTATCTTGATCTTTAAGTGAGGAATCATCTTATAATGCTACCGTCGCGATCTAAGCATAATAAGATACATAAAAGGATAAACATCACATGCATATAACTTTATGTGACATGGTATAGCCAATCTTCGCGCAATGATCTCCATCTTGTGCGTTCCGGCATGATCTCCATCACTCCACCATGATTGCCTCCACCACGAATAGCAACTACAACTATTGCTAACTACTTAGCGATAAAGTAAAGCTATTACATGGCGTATAAGAAGTTGACTCGCAGGTCATACACAATTATAAAGACAACCATATGGCTCCTGCCGGTTGTGTACTCATCGACATGCAAGTCGTGAAACATTACAAAACATGATCATCGCATACATTATACACATCACATCTTGGGCCATACCATATCACAGAAAACACTCCCTGCAAAAACAAGTTAGACGCCTCTACTTTGTTGTTGCATGTTTTACGTGGCTCATGGAAGTAGATGCTAAGAACGATTCTTACCTACGGAAAGCCACAACGGTGATATTATGGTTGCCAAACTCCGGTGTTAATCCCATCACAACTATAGTGAGAGAAACTGACATCCACCAGCCGCATGTGTGGTACAAGCCACACGTCAAGTGCGGAGCCGGTCTCGTGAACGACGTCGCGTAAGGTTGGCCTGGACCGCTTCAATCTCACTATCCCGTGTCATAAGAAGAACACAAACAAGAGGCTTGCAATAGAAAACATCAATGCCCGCAACAACCATGTTGCGTTCTACTCGTGAATCACATCTACGCATAGATCTAGCTCTGATACCACTGAAGGGTTTCGCAGCATAGTAAATCAAAATTTTCTACGGAAGCGAACAGAGGGAAAGCCAAGATCTAATCTAGGAGATGCAAACAACGAGAGAGATTGGATTAGATCTTCATACCCTTGAAGATTCGCACAGCGGAACGTTCGTCGGAACGTGGGTGATGTAGTCGTACTCGCTTCTCCTCCTCGCGATCCGATCCGATCTAGCACCACAAGTGGCGGTGCCTCCGTGAGATGCACACGTGCAGCACCTCGATGTGTGTGTGGGGAGGGGGAGCACCAGCCCTCTATATATAGAGGGGGAGGGGGCGGCCAGCCCTAGCCCCTCCTCCAAGCCTATCTCTAGTTTAAACGATTTAAACTCTCCCCTTATCTAGAAATTCTATCCCGAGATTTAAACGAGTTAAATCTCTCTAGAATCGGCTGGGCCCTATGGGGCCTTGTGCCCCTGGCCCAATGCGGCCAGGACACTCCCTCATAGGCCCATGCCCCCTCCCGGAAGGTGGTACCACGTTGGCCCCCTTCCGGAAGGTTCTAGAAGCTTCCGGTACAATACCGATTAATCCGGAACAATTCCGAACTCCAAAAACTGCACTGCCTTATATGAATCTTATTCTCCGGACCATTCTGGAACCTCTCGTGATGTCCCGGATCCCATCTGAGACTCCGAACAAAAATTCATAAACCAATTATCCAATCTATCCTAGCGTCGAGACACGTTAAGTGTGTGACCCTGCGGGTTCGAGAATATGCAGACATGATCTTCTATCAATAATCAACAGCGGGGTCTGGGCACCCATATTGATTCCCACACATTCATCGATGATCATATCGGATGAACCACGATGCCAGGATTCAATCAATCCCATATATAAATTCCCTTCGTCTCGCGATATTTTACTTGCCCGAGATTCGATCATCGGTATCGTCATACCTAGTTCAATCTCGTTCATAGCAAGTACTTTACTCGTTCCGTAATCCGATATCACTTTGTGATTAACTCCTTAACCACATGCTTGCAAGCGGTGTTGATATCGATTACCGAGTGGGCCCGAAGTATATCTCTCCGACTTGGGAGGGACAAATCCCATCTCGATACATACAACCCAACAGATACTTTCCGATTACCTGAGAGACACCTTTATGATCACCCTCTCATAGGATGACGTTTGATGACCTCAAAGCTTTCTTCCGATACCAGGGAGTTGTATTATCTCATGGTCTAAGGAATACAATATTTGACATAAGAAAAACTTCGCAAAGACGAACATGATGACACGATCTAATTGCTTCGCTTAGTTTGGGTCTATCCACCATATCATTCTCCCAATGATATGGTCTCATTATCAATTGACAACTCATGTCTATGGTTAGGAAACCTTAACCATCATTGATCAATGAGCTAGTCCATAGAGGCGTACTAGGGACACGATGTTGTTCACAAACCACACAAGTATTAAAGTTTCCGCTTAATACAATTCTAGCATGGAATATAAACTTTATCATGAACAAGAATTATAATAATAACATCTTTATTATTGCCTCTAGGGCATAATTCCAAAACAAACAGCGGTGCTTGCGGCGAAGGAGTCCTTGACCGTCAACACCGTGGACGACGACGCCTCTTCCGCCGCTTCACTATCGGATCTTGCCGCCACGCTCGAGCTGGCGGTGAAGGAGATCAGGCTGCTTGAGGCCATAGTCGGTGGGAACCGGACCCTAGAGCAGAAGCTTGCTGCTGCCAAAGGGACCTCCCAGAGTAAGTTCGCCTTATCCGTCTGGCTCTTTTTTTTAATAGTCGGCTTCGTTGCAGCTGTCCTCGTGTGCGCCCAGCACGAGATCGATCGCTTGAAGAAAGCGAACGACCGACTAAGCAGGTCCAACTCCACACTGCGCTTGCAGAACAAGGACTGGCACGCGCGAGTAGACGGCTTGGAGGCTACCGTCAAGGAGCGCGACGCCTCGCTCGCTAGCCGGGCCGAAGCCTTCTCCCTTCTCGAGGCCCAGAACAAGGACCAAGGGAAGGAGATAAAACGGCTAGCGGTCAAGGAGAAGGTGCTGGTGGAGGAGCTGATGCAAGTCGGCCACACTGCCAAAGGTGAGTTCTTTCTTCCGTCTTCTTTTCTTTCCGGATCCGGTAGCCGGATTTGACACCTCTTTTCTGACAGCCTTTTACCCCGGCATAGACCTGCTGGCCTACAACCGGCTGCAGGAGAACTGGCCGGGAGCGCAGCCGACGGCTCAGGAGCTCGTCGTCCTTCTTGGCGAGGAGGCCGCGAAGCTTCGTCAGGAGGCGCGGGACATCTTCTCCTTTATGTGGCCGGAGGCTCCGGTTCCGGAGACGATGGCGCAGCTGGCGGCGAAGGTGGGAGAGGTGTCGGCTGCGGTGGACCGGCTGCGGGATCTGGCGGCGCGGGGTGGAGCGGAGATGGCCTTGGCGCTGATGCTTTCCTGGTACAAGGATGCTCGCATCGAGAAGATCGACAGGGGCTTCCGTGCCGGAGCCGATCTTGCCGCCATCCGCCAAGCCCATCCGGAGCTTCGCGGGTCCGCCATGAAGATCGCCGACTACGTGGATCCGAACGAGGGGCTCACCGACTCGGAGTCCCCCGACACTCCGGATGCGGAGCCCTCGGTGCCGCCGCCCGCCAGCGCCGGAGCCGGAACGAGCACTACGGCTCTTCCCCCGCCTCCAGCATCTGCCGGCCAGGAACTCCCCCACGGCAAAGGCCCTGCCGTTTAGCTGTCGCCCCGGGATGCCGGGTGTATTTGTCTTGTTTTAGATTATCGTGAAACTTGTCTGTCTGTACCGGCTATCTTTGATGCCGGGTAACACTCAGGAGCTTCGTCTCCCTTTTGCTTGGTAATATTGAATTCTTGAGTCTTCCTTCACTTGTGTCTTGAATTTTCTTTTGATATCTTTGCCGGCTCACTTCGCCCGGCTGCCCTAGTCCGGCTACACACTTTTAGCCGGACGAACTACACCTCCAGTGGGGGCGCGCCAGCGCACCCACTGGGTGTAGCCCCCGAGATTCGGAGTAGCTGGCGTAGCCAGGTGCTTCGAATCTTCCTTGTTCTTCCCCGTTCTTCTAACTTTATCCGACTAGCCTCGCCCCAGTCGTCTGCTTTCGTCGGCTGGACGCCTTCAGCCGGGGGAACTAACATTCCAGTGGGGGCGCGCAAGCGCACCCACTCGATGTAGCCCCCGAGATTCGGAGTAGCTGGCGTAGCCAGGTGCTTCGAATCTTTCTTGTCTTTTATTGCTCCCGCCCTTGCCCTCACCTGGGCTCCGAACGGCCGGCTAAATGCCCTTAGTCGGCCAGGAACTACAAGATTCCACTGGGGGTGCGCGAGCGCACCCAGTGGGTGTAGCCCCCGAGATTCGGAGCGCTTGATGAAGGCAAGGACTTCGAATCTTCTTTCCTTCTCCTGAATTCCGACTCGAAGTAGTCGGACAAGAACGCACATATGCATACACATACATCTTCGTAGGTTAATAGGTTAGTCTGTCAAATCGTAGCCGGAAAACGGCTTATTTTTCAAAAACTGGCTTGCTCCTTTCTAGGCACTTAGTCGCTTTCTCGTGTGTTCTGCTGTTTTCGCTCCGTCCTTGCCGGACAGCCGGGTTGCGGTCTGCAGCCGGAATCAAAGGGAGCTGACAGTACATTACGCACTGTACTAGCGGCTTAGCAGCTGGATTGGTTTGAGCTAGTTGCGGGGCCGGGACGCCCGATCTGTCACGCCTCTTCCCCGTTTTTCATATGGGATGCCTCGGGCTTTTGCTCTTGCTAGCCGGACAGCCGGGTTGTAGTCTGTAGCTGAGACGAAGAGTGGGCCTCTGACATCATCGCACACTACTCAGCCGGTTTGTTGGCTTAACAGGCCGGGCCAGCCGGCGAGCCCCCGGGTAGGGGTTGCCGGAGCCAGAAAATTTTAATTGAAGAACAGGTACGCACACATTTCTAGAAGGAGCCCCCGAGATTCTCGTGGGAGTCCGCATTTTCATTTATGAGGTTTTCAGGATACATACACTGTCTGGCGACTAGGTGTAAAACGGGCGCAGCAGGGCCGCGTTCCAAGGACGTTCGGTCTCCTCGTCCGATTTGTCCATCTTGTTCTTGCGCGGCTGCTGTGCGTCGATGAGGTATTAAGAGTCATTGGGCAATGCTGGGCTGATGATGAAGGGGCCCTTCCAGGGTGGTGATAGCTTGTGCATGCCCTTCGTGTCTTGCACCAGCCGGAGAAACAGGTCACCCTCGCGGAATGCGACTGGGCGAATCCGGCTGGAATGGTAGCGGCGTAGTCGCTACTGGTCCAGGGCAGATCTGGACAGGGCCAGCTCACGGGCCTCCTCCAGGAGATCTACCCCGTCCTCCCGCGCCTCCTTGTTGGCCTACTCGTCATAGAGGAGCTTGCGGGGGGAGTCGAATTTGATGTCGGCGGAGAGGACGGCTTCCGATCCGTAGACCAGGAAGAATGGCGTGTAGCCGGTTGACCTATTTGGTGTGGTGCGGAGGCTCCACAGCATAGCCGGAAGTTCTTCAATCCAGCATCCAGGTGACCGCTCCAACGGCTCGATGAGACGTGGTTTGATGCCGGCTAGCACCAAGCCGTTTGCTTGTTCGACCTGCCTGTTGGACTGCGGATGTGCAATGGAGGCGAGGTCTAGCCGGATGCCCTTGTTGCTGCAGAACTGGGCGAAGGCCCCCTTGGCGAAGTTCATGCCGTTGTCGGTGATGATGCTATTGGGGTAGCCGAAGCGGTTGATGATGTCGGTGAAGAAGGTAACAACCATCGCCCCATCCAGCTTCCGGATAGGCTTGGCCTCGATCCACTTTGTGAACTTGTCCACCGCTACCAGCAGGTGGGTCATTCCCGCGCGAGCTTGCTTGAAGGGCCCGACCATGTCGAGGCCCCAAACCGCGAAGGGCCAGGTGATCGGTATGGTCTTGAGCACCGAGGTTGGCATGTGCCTGAGCTGCCCGAAGCATTGGCACCCATTGCACGCGCGGACCAGCTGCTCGGCATCCTCGAGGGTGGTGGGCCAATGGAAGCCATGGCGAAACGCCTTGGCAACTATCGCCCTTGACGAAGCGTGGTGCCCACACTCGCCCTGGTGGATGTCCTTGAGTAGCCGGTAGCCTGTGTATACATCGACACATCTTTGGAAGATACCGGATACACTGCGCTTGTATAGCTCGCCGTTTATGATGGTGTATGTATGCGCGCGGCGTCGGATTTGTCTGGCCTCCACCTCGTCGTCCGGGAGTTCGCTGTTGGTGATGTAGTTCATGAAGGGTTGTGCCTAGGATGGCACTTCCCGGATGACGAGGACGCTCCTGTCCTCCGGCTGACGGGTGTCGGTGGGCCGTTCGGGTGGGATATCCGGGACGGCAGCCCCCGAGCCACCGGGCGAGTCGGCCGGCCCCGGGTCCTGCGAGCCGGAGGGCACCGCCTGGCCGGAGTTGGCGCGAGTTTTCTTCCTTGGTGGTTCTACCGGCTCCGCATCCGCTGCCCCGGCCGCCGGAACGCTTCCCGCCCAGATGATGGAATCTGACTCCAGCGACGGGTTGATGGATGGCTTGCGCAGATGCTCCAGGGAGACCCCTGGTGGGATGGCCTGCCTGGTGGACCCTATCTTGGAGAGCGCGTCGGCTGCCTCGTTGTTGGTGCGGGGGATGTGATGAAATTCGCACCCGTCGAAGGAGGAGCTGAGCTTCTGGATGTGGAACCGGTAGAGGGGCATGTTGGCATCTCTGGCGTCCCATTCCCCGGACACCTGTTGTACCACCAAGTCCGAATCGCCGAAGCACAGGATCCGGTTGACGCCGATTTCCTTGGCCAGCCGGAGCCCGTGCGCCAGTACCTCGTATTCGGCTACGTTGTTGGAGGCCTTCAAGTGGATCTGCAACACGTACTCCAGCCGGTCTCCCTTGGGCGAGGTGAGCACGATGCCGGCTCCCAAGCCCCCGAGCATCTTCGACCCATCGAAGTGCATCCTCCAATGGTCCGAATCCGGAACCGGTGGGAGATACTAGGTCTCGGCCCAGTCGACGAGGAAGTCCGCCATCGCCTGTGACTTGATCGTGAGCCGGGGCTCGTACTGGATGGAGTAGGAGGCGAGCTCGATGGCCCATTTGGTGACCCGGCCGGTGGCGTCCTTGTTGCCGATGATTTCCGAAAGGGGTGCAGTGCACACGACCTTGATCGGGTGCTCCTGGAAGTAGTGCTTGAGCTTCTTGCATGCCAGGTACACGCCGTAGCACATCTTTTGGTAGTGGGGGTAGTTCTGCTTGGAGAGGGAGAGAACCTCGCTGAGGTAGTAGACGGGTCTCTGAACCGGCTGAGCCTTGCCTTCCTCGGGGCGCTCCACCACCGGGACGACGCTGACGACCCGGCTGGTGGCTGCTATATAGAGCAACATCGGCTCCTTGCTAGCCGGCGTGGCTAGAACCGGCGTTATGGACAACATGCGCTTGAGGTCGTGAAACGCGGTGTCGGCTTGCGAAGTCCAGGAGAACTTGTCCGTCTTTTTCATCAGCTGGTACAACGGAAGTGCCTTCTACCCCAGCCGGCTGACGAAACGACTAAGGGAAGCCAGGCATCCGGTGAAGTTCTAGACTCCAAGCAGGTTCTTGGGTGGCTGCATCCTCTCGATGGCCGCGATCTTCTCCGGATTTGCCTCGATGCCTCATTGAGATACGAGGAAACCGAGTAGCTGGCCGGATGGTACTCCAAAGACGCACTTTTCTAGGTTCAGCTTCATCTGGTACTGGCGGAGGTTGCCGAATGTCTCTCTTATATCTTCGAGGAGGGTGCGCTTCTCCTTGGTTTTGATGACTACGTCATCAACGTAAGCGTGCACGTTTCGTCCTATCTGCGAGTGCAAACATTTCTGCATGCATCACTGATAGGTGGCGCCTGCGTTCTTTAGGCCGAAAGGCATGGTTACATAGCAGAAAGCCCCGTAGGGGGTGATAAATGATGTCTTAATCTGATCAGCCGGGTTTAGCCGGATCTGATTGTACCCGGAATAACAATCTAGAAAAGACAACAAATCACAGCCGGCCGTGGAATCGATGACTTGATCGATACGGGGCAAAGCGAAGGGGTCTTTCGGGCACACCTTGTTCAGGCTGGTGTAGTCGATACACATGCGCCAGGTCTTGTTCTTTTTCAACACCAAGACTGGGTTCGCCATCCAGTCCGGGTGGTATACTTCCATGATGAACCTGGCTGCGAGGAGCCGGGTGATCTCGTCACCGATTATCTTTCTCTTTTCTTCTACGAACCGGCACAGAGGTTGCTTGACCGGCTTGGCATCCGGACGCACATGAAGTGAGTGCTCGGCGAACTCCCTCGGCACACCCGGCATGTCTTTGGGAGACCATGCGAAGATGTCCCGATTCTCACGGAGGAAGTCGACAAGCGCACCTTCCTATTTGCTGTCTAAGCCGGCACCAATGGTGACGAACTTAGTCGGGTCGGAGGGGTCGAGCAGGATCCTCTTCGTCTCCTTTGCCGGTTGGAAGGCTCCTTCTCCAGCCGGTTTGCTGCTAGCCGGGATGTCCCGCTGGGCCATGGCCACATTGCGCATGATCGCGCGCTTTTCTTCGGCTATGATGAGGGCCTCTGCTAGTTTGGAACCGGCTGAGGCGCACTCCATCGATCGCCTGAAGCAGCCGGCGACGATGATCACGCTGTAGGGTCCTGGCATCTTCATCTTGAGGTATGCGTAGTGGGGGATGGCCATGAACTTGGCGAGGGCGGGGCGCCCGAGGAGAGCGTGGTAGGAGCTCATCAAATTTACCACCTCGAACCAGATGGGTTCGCGGCGGAAGTTCTCGTCGGTCCCGAAGATGACGTCTAGCTGGATTTTTCCCAGCGGAGCGCAGGCTGGCCCCGGCAGTACGCCGTGGAACGTCGTGGTAGTCGGGCGCAGGTCGCTTTCGCGAATGCCCAGCTTCTCCAGCAAGGACTGGTAGAGGAGGTTGAGGCTGTTGCCTCCGTCGATGAGGACGCGCGAGAATCGGCAGGTGCGCGCGTTGGAGACGATGAGGGGGTCGAGCACCATGGCGTAGCCCCCGGGAGTCGGCAGATGCTCAGGCTGATCTGCCCGGCTCCAGGTGATGGGGGTTTCCGACCAGTTCAGGTATTGGGGGACCGAAGAGACGATGGTGTTGACCTCCTTGGAGCGTCGCCTGCGGCTGTGCTTGTCGTCCTGCTCCGTCTCGAAGATGTGGTAGGCGGCGTGCGGCTGGGGGTAGCTGTTGTTGTTGTTGCCGCTGTTGCCGCCGTTACCATCATTACCGGCTCCCCTAGCCGCTGGTGGGGGTCCACCCGGTGGGGGAGGCGGGAGACGAGGCTGGTTGCCCTGGTCCTTTAGCTGGCGATTCCAGCTGCAGTTCTGGGTGGTGTGCGTAGCCGGTTTGAAGGGACCGCTATGCCACTTGCACGGGCCGTCAATCATCTGGTCGAAGGTGAGCCGGGGCTTCTGCCTTCTTGTGTCGTTAGCCGGTGCGTCGGGTGCACCCTCTACAGCATTGACCTGCCGCGCGTGGTAGCGAGGCTTCTGTTGCCTATCCTGGCGGTCCCCGTGGAACCGGTTGTCGTTGCCGTGGCGTCTGGAGGATCCGGCTTCACTAGCCGGATTGCTCAGACGGTCGCGAGCTGGCTCCGTGGGAGTCGGACGGCCTTCCGCGTTTACTCAGAGGGGCTTCTTCATGGAGGCATCCGCCATGGCGTACTGGTCGGCAACCGTCATGAGCTCCGCCATGGTCTTCGGCTCGTCACACAGTAGCCGGTGGCGAAGCATGGTGCCCTCTCGGCATCCTTCGATGAAGAAACCGATGGCTTGGCTCTCCAGGATGCCCTCGCAAGTGTTGCGGAGCTCCGTCCACTTGGCGAGGTACTCACGGTCGGTCTCGCGGTCGCCCTGGACGCACAAGGCCAGGTCGTGCAGGCGCCTTGGGCGCTTGTACGTGCCATTGAAGTTGCGGACGAACACCTTCTCGAAATCAGGCCAGGCGTTGATGCTGTTGGGCGCGAGGCTATTGAGCCAGGTCCTTGCCGACCCGGTTAGCATGAGAGGGACATAGCGCACGGCTGTGCGCTTATTCCCGTGGGTGATGCCGACTGCCGTGGCGTAGTCGGTCAGCCAGTCTTCCGGCTTCATGCTGCTGTTGTACTTGGGGGTGTCCCTGGCAGGGAGAATTTATCCGGAAACGGCTCGTTCCGGATGCAGGGTCCAAAACAAACTGGTCCGGTAGAATCTTCCTCCTCCGTGACGCGCGCTTGAGCGAGCAGCTCGATGCGGTCGCGGGCATCCGGACAATCCGGGTTGGGCGCGCCCACCCGACCCGAGAGGCGGGAACCGGCTGGTCTGGGTGCTCCGGCTGGTGGTGGGGGACGTGGCGGGTTGCTATTGACCGTCTGCTCCTGGCGTGGCTGGCCCCTGTTGCTAGAGCTGCGACGCCTGCTGCGGGCCCTAGCCGGCTGAGGGGAGGACGCCTGCTGGGTGTCGCGCGATGCGCCCCTACTGTTGGCGGGTAGCCTGCTTCCTCTGGAGTAGCTAAGGTCCTCCTGCGTCTGCCGGTTGGCGTCGGCCTGCTCGTCCGCGACGCGGAGGAGCTCCTGGACGCGAGCGTGCTGGCGGGCTCGCTCCTCGCCCTCCAGGCTGGGTAGTTCTTCTGCTGCGGCTCGCACCGTGCGCAAGTTCTTGATGGGCGTGTTGTAGGTGGGCCGTGTAGGAGCAGGCGTGGGATCTGGTTCTCCGTCCTTCTCCATCCTGCCGCCTAGCTCACCGCCCCGACATCGTACCTGGCCGCGCCGGCTCGGCTCCCCGGTAGCCGGAGTGAGGCCGTGCGCGCGGTCGTACTCGCGTCTAGCGATCTCTAGTTGCTTGCGGGCTGCTGCCAGCTCCATGGCCTCCTGGAGGAGGATCTATCACTCCATGGTGAAGTTGGCCTCCGCCTCCTCCGGGTTGTCCCCGAGGTTAACCGGCGTCAGGAGCCGATCAATGGCATCCTCGACCGGGTTTCGAGGCTGCGGGAGAGCGGAAGTTCCGACCTCGTCCATGCCTCGCTCCCGCGGCCGGCGGGGCTGCGAGCTGGATCCGGCCATCATGACCTCCACGCCGCGAGGTGCGGCGGAGGTGCTGCCGCTTGAGCATGGCGGCCCCGCGACAGAGACGATTTCCCTAGGGAAACGCTCCGGGACGGTGGCGATGTAGACGGGGAGATCGCCGAATAGCAGAACGGTGCCGTTTGCCGGGAAGGAAGTTTCGGCGAAGCAGGAGGCGTTGTCGATGACGCAGTCGAACTTGCCGAGCGTGAGCACTAGGCCGGAGGCCACGCGCTCACCGGCTGAAGTGCGGGGTCCCGTGCGGAACATGACTCTGGTCGAAGCCATTAGCCCCACGGTGGGCGCCAACTGTCGTTGTATTGGGAACGGCAGTACCTAAAAAGGTTAGATAGAGGTGTGGGGACTAGCAGGAAAGCTATCGACGGCGTCCGCAGGCGAGATTGGATACGAGCGAGCGTAGCGGGACGCAAGAAGTACCTAGGTTCGGGGCCCTCATGGTGAGGTAAAGCCCCTACTCCTGCCGGATCTGACTATGTGGAATACACGAACTACAAGTGCTCCTTGAGCTGTATTCTTTAGCTACTACTTTAAATGAACTGAGACCAACCCTTTCTACTGAGGCCCTCCCTCTCCTTATATAGGAAGAGAGGCAAGGGTCTCACTGGCTAGTCCAACTGGCGGGCCCCACAGGCGGGTCCCAGCCGACTAGTCATCTACAGTACCCGGCATGGTATGTCACATCGGTGTATGAGCGGTATGGCTGTCATAGGCACAGTGGACGCCATGCGAGCCCGTCGTGAGCACATGCCACTGTTCCCGCGTCAGCCACGCCAAGTCTTCGGTATGGGCAGGTGGTTGCCCGTCTTGTCGTCGTACAGGGCGTACCGTGCACTAATACGCACGTCGTCCTATCCCTCTGATTGGATCCGGCTACATCGTCGTATCCGGCTGCCTCTTCATGATCCGGCTACTGGGTGGTAGCCGGCTCGTCCTACCCTGTCCGGCTGCATCTGGTCAGCCGAAAGAGATCCGACTGTCCTGTTTCTTATTCGGGTGGGGTGCCCGGGGATCATCCCCCTGACACAATGTACAAAAGCGAATAATAAGAGTAGTGGTATGGTAGCTACTCCATCCCGCACTCAAAGCATTACTCTATACATGAATAAAAGAATCATGCAACCAACTCTCGGAATTCAGACTAAAGATCTTGACAAACAACGCTTGGAAACAAAGGATTGATGCAGACTCTTTGTTGGATCTAGCATAGATGATGTTGTCGTGTTGAAAACCACCAGAAGATACAAAAGAAATTGTATGAAAATACACAATGATTAGGTTTTGCTATGGTTCCATTGGCATGAACAACACATGCTCAAGGAATACTCCAACTTCACCAATGCTCATCTTTCTCATATGTTTTTCAACGATATGGATAACTGTCAAGGTGCACATACAGATAAAGAGTTCAAGCTCAAAAGACTGGATGAAGGGTACAACAAATGAGATGCATATTGATGATTGTAGCATCACCGTTATAAAAACTAGGAAGCGAATCCCTGAAGGTACAACGGAAACCCAACCACGAGAAAACCTGGACTCAAAGAATAGCATTAGGGGTAAGGAGTAAAAGCAGACCTAACCAGATCTAACCAACCGATTTTGCAAAATAGTTTTGACACTATACATCGTCTATTAGCTAGGTTATCCTACAGGCTGGACCAGTGGGGTATCGCAACTGCTGAGCTCTGATACCACTTTGTAACACCCTCAAATCGGCCCTATGCAAGTTTTAGCGATTCTCGCCAAACCCGCATAGAAACGATTCAAAGATGCCCACCAAGCACTTGTGTGCGGGTGGAAAACAAAGTAATACCATTACACAATAGTTCATGATGGAACCCACAGAAACATATATATATATACTACAACGACTCCATGAGTCAAGAATACAGATATACAATACAAATATCCAAATCTCCTTGAAAACGATACAACATCTGAGTACGGATAAGATGCAAATGGGCTAAGAGCCTTGAAGAATAAGCAATGGCATCCATAACCCTGCCCAGGCCAAGCCGGAAGGGTAACCTAGCTAACAACGTCGAACTTATACCTGTTAAACAAAAGGGGCACCGACAAAGGGCAAAGGAAAAAGGGAGCGGTCAGTACTAAAGCCAGTACACGGCGAGGCTAGAATTCGGCGGCTCTCGCGTACATAGGTATGGTGGACTGAAGCGGCAGCGAAGCATGCACTAAACAACCTATAGAGACTTGATTCAACTGTCGGCTATTAGAGAGGGATAAGAAATACCTATTCGCAACCACCTGATACTAATACCAAACATACCCATCCTAGTATTTCCCCCTCGAGACTAAACGAGGGTGTCATGCCGAGGAAACTCATACAGTTGGCAGTTTTATTCATTCATTCCATAGTGGTTATCCATCTTACTAGTCATATTAGATACAAGTCATATTATAACAACAATTCTTTAGTTATAGTTGTCTATGATCGAGAAACTGTGCTCCAAGTCTTCCATAACCGCGGACACGGCTTTTCGAAAATATTTACCCTGCAGGGGTGCACATAGCAACACACGCACGATCAACCTCGGAAAAACCAAATAAAAACCCAACGAGGCTTTCACGACAAAGCAATCACAAGATTCATAAAATATTTTAGGGGGCCACCCCATTGATCTACCCGCAACAAAGTTGGACGGCTCCGAGATGGACCCAAGGTTTGTGTCAATGGCTATAAACGACTGGGAACCCGAAATTGTGACTGGGCTTGTCGATACCGCGAAAACACTCCACAATCCTAAACAGTACAGGTGCTCCACGCATAATCGTAAATAAAGTAGTAAAGCATGACATAAGTACAGGATATTAATAAAGCCCCAAACTAGTCTGTGGACCCAAGAAATAAGAAATGAATCATGCTCTGGCTATGGGGATTCATGGTCCCAATGCGGATAGTGCGGTAGTCAAGGAACAGGTATCAAGTACTCGGGGCCTACGGGACACAAGTGAGTGATTAAAAACCAAATATTATCTATTGACCACCGGTGCCTCTGCATTAGTTATATCTATTCCCAACATTTTAATAATTAGTTGAAATTAAAGTCATGATCATCTCCACCATTAAGCATGTACACCATTAAGCATGTGTCAACCTTCTAACAATGATGGAACGATAACGGCGCGAAGCAGCACCTGAGCAAGCAATTACGACTCGCAAGGCCGACTGTCTATCAAACAACAGGCAATAGGATGTGCACAAGGCAATATAGAGGATGCAAGGAGTTTAAATGGTGCACGGAAACTAAAGCATCGCCACAAGGATAGCAATAGATCAACAGGAGGAAGTAAAGACTATAAATGCAAAATAGGTAGAAAGGGGGAGATTGATCGCCTAGGCAACACTGCCGAAGATACATTATCCGAAGAACTTGTCGAATCTCACAACATCTCATCGTCCTATCCGGGAAGAAGCAAAGCACTAGAAGAAACACCGGATGAACTATTTAATACTACGGTAGAAGATCGAGCATGATGCATGTATGATGCATGCCATGGCAAAGATGCGATGCAATTAGACAATATTAGGCGGAACCGGGGTCCCGACAATTAATTAGGTGGTTCATGTTGTCTAGATACCCCGCAATTTAAATGTTGATTAAACAAGGAAAAACATGGCATTGGTTCACTACACAAATTTATTTGGAAGCAATATAAGACTAGAATAGTCCGCATACAATCTCCATATTTAATTATTAGATGAGCCGACAAAATACCCCAAACCCCAATATGTATGCAAGCATGTTCAATTCATACGGAAGAAGATATATGTCATCTTATAAAAATAGGGGTCTCAGGGATCACATTAGGGTTCGGCGATCTTGGGGTTTGATGTGGTTCGGGTTTGGTCTTCAGATCCGGTGTTCGGGTCTTTGGAGTTCGGCATCGGATTGTCCTTGAAACATGGGATGGAGAGCTTGGCGGTCTCGGCGTCTTCGGGTTCATGAAGAAGATCTTGTCGTTTGTATCCTATTCGGTGTCGGTCTAGGGTCTTGGCTTGGTTTGTCGATGGTGGACTTGGGGATCGACGCCGAAGTCGTCGAGTGGCGCCATGTGCCTTCTTTGGAATTCGTTGGCATTGAGCCGGTCTTGTCATTGGGTGTCCGTGTACATAGCCTCGGCCAACACCTACTTGGAAGGTCTTGTCGATGGTAACAACATAAACATCGAGACATAGCACCTTAACACACAGGGAGCATGACGCCTTGTAGCACCAGCGTTTAAACGCCTGCACCTACAATGATTGTGACAACGCGCACAGGAGATAGCCACATATGTGGCATGGACGGGGTGGCTAGGGTCGCGCTCGGGCAGCAAGATGCAGGGGCGGGAAAGAAGGGCGCGACGAGCTCCTGCCGAGGTCGGCTGGCTCGAGGCAGCCGGAGGTCCTGGCGGTTAAGGGTTCATGGTGCAAAGGCGGCCAAGGGAGGTGTGGTGCTGAGACGACCCGGGGGACGCAGCTGTGCGTGCTGGCAAGCTTGGGTCGAAGGAGAGCTTGCAGGAGGAGGGGCCTGGCGGCGGCGGTCACTCAAGCAAGGAGACAGGGCGGCGACGGCTTGACGCTGGTGAGGCGCGGATGGAGAGGAAGGGACACGAAGACAGGACGCCTAGGCGAGCTCGTGAGCATGGCGCTGGCGGCCTGTGAGCCGGAGGAAGGAGGTTGAGGCGAGGCCACGCGGGGACGGTGCGCCCGTCCCTGGCAGCGGCGGCTGCCTGGGGACGGAGAGCGAGGAGGGGCGGGGATTGGGGATGCGAGTGGAGGCGTGTGTGGGAGCGTCGGGGTGGGGCCGGGCAGGTGACGTGCAGGAGCGGGCGGGCTCAGCAGGCGGTGTCGGTGGGGATCGGTCCACGGGGTGGGCGTCGTGTACTGCGGAGACAGAGCGGGGTCACACTATCGTGATGGTTAGATGGGTGGAGGTGTGACAGGGGGTGGTGCGTGTGTTGTGTGGTGCACCGCGGGCGGGTCGGGTGTACCAAAGGGCAGGTGCATACACCAGGGAGGGTGGCGGCAGCAGGGAGTAGGTAAGGCGACTGGGTAGGAATTAGGGTTAGGGTTAGGTTTGGACGTGGCCGACTGGGATTTTGGGCCTGACTGGCTGCCTCCCTAATTAAAAACAATTTTTATATTAATTATGTTTTTTTTTATTTTAAAAACCTTTGTAAATAACTTTTAGACAAAACAAAATATCTGGACGGCCGGGGTTTATAATTTAAAATGAAGAAGGGCATATTTAGAAAAGAAAGATAGGCTTTTGGGGAAAAAGTTTTAGGCGAACAAATACATGATGACATGACGATGTTCAAATGCAATGTGGCATGATGACATGAGCATCCGATCATGATGAAGCACAAAATAAAAACAACATGCGATTTTCTAGTAGTGGTTTTACCGGGGTGCTACACAAACCATAGCTAGAGCCATTGGATGTGTGTTCTTTTCACAAACCACAACTAGAGTCAGTGAATGTGTGTTCTTTTCACAGACCACATGAGCATGTGTGTTCTTTTCATAGACCACATATGGATCCACCAGTGTCATTTCATGTGTGTTCTTTTCACAAACCACATATGGATCCACCAGTGTCATTGCATATGTGTTCTTTTCATGAACCACAACTAGAGTCAGTTAATGTCTATTCTTTCACAAACCACACATGGATCCACTAGAGTCATTGCATGCATGTTCTTTTCATAAACCACATCTAGAGTCATTGCATGCATGTTCTTTTCACAAACTACATAAGGATCCACTAGAGTCATTGGATGTGTGTTCTTTTGACAAACCACATATGGATCCACCAGTGTCATTGAATGTGAGTTCTTTTCACAAACCACACATGGATCCACCGGTGTCAATGCGTGTGTGTTCTTTTCATAAACCACATGAGCATGTGTGTTCTTCTCACAAACCACATATGGATCCACTAGTGTCATTGCATGTGTGTTCTTTTCCTAAAACACATATGGATCCACCAATGTCATTGCATGTGTGTTCTTATCATGAACCCCGGCTAGAGTCATTGCATGTCTATTCTTTTCACAAACTACATATGGATCCACTAGAGTCATTTCATGTGTTCTTTTCATTAACCACAGCTAGAGTCATTGGATGTCGGTTCTTTTCACAAACCACATATGGATCCACAATTGGCATTGAATGTGTGTTCTTTTCACAAACCACACATGGATCCACCAGAGTCATTGCATGTGTGTTCTTTTCACTAACCATAGTTGGAGTCATTGCGTGTCTGTTCTTCTCACAAACCACATATGGATCCACCAGAGTCATTTCATGTGTGTTCTTTTCACAAACCACATATAGATCCACTAGTGTTAGTGCATATGTGTTCTTTTCATAGACCACATATGGATCCACCAATGTCACTGAATGTGTGTTCTTTTCGCAAACCACACATGGATCCACCAGTGTCCTTGCATGTGTGTTCTTTTCATAAACCACATGAGCATGTGTGTTCTACTCACAAACCACATATGGATACACTAGTGTCATTGAATGTGTGTTCTTTTCCTCAAACACATATGGATCCACTAGTGTCATTGCATGTGTGTTCTTTTCACGAACCACATCTAGACTCATTGCATGTCTGTTCTTTTCACAAACCACATATGGATCCACTAGAGTCATTTCATGTGTTGTTTTCATTAACCACAGCTACAGTCATTGGATGTCTGTTCTTTTCACAAACCACATATGCATCCACCAGTGTCATTGAATGTGCGTTATTTTCACAAACCACACATGGATCCACAAGAGTTATTGCATGTGTGTTCTTTTCATTAACCACAGTTAGAGTCCTTGCATGTCTGTTCTTCTCACAATCCACATATGGATCCACCAGAGTCATTGCATGTGTGTTCTTTTCACAAACCACATATAGATACACCAATGTTAGTGCATGTGTGTTATTTTCATAGACCACATATGGATCCACCAGTGTCATTGCATGTGTGTTCTTTTCACAAACCACATATGGATCCACCAGTGTCATTGCATGTGTGTTCTTTTCATGAACCACAACTAGAGTCAGTGAATGTCCATTCTTTCACAAACCACACATGGATCCACCAGAGTCATTGGATGCCTGTTCTTTTTCATAAACAGTTAGAGTCATTGCATGTATGTTCTTTTCACAAACCACATATGGATCCACCAGTGTCAGTGAATGTGTGTTATTTTTCTAAAACACATATGGATCCACCAGTGTCATTGCATGTGTGTTCTTTTCATGAACCATAGCTAGAGTTATTGCATGTCTGTTCTTTTCACAAACCGCATATGGATCCACTAGAGTCATTTCATGTGTTCTTTTCATTAACCATAGCTATAGGCATTGGATGTCTGTTCTTTTCACAAACCACATATGGATCCACTAGTGTCATTGAATGTATGTTCTTTTCACAAACCACACATGGATCCACCAGAGTCATTGCATGTGCGTTGTTTTCATTAACCACAGTTAGATTCATTGTATGTCTGTTCTTCTTACAAACCACATATGGATCCACCAGATTCATTGCATGTGTGTTCTTTTCACAAACCACATATGGATCCTCCAGTTTTAGTGCATGTGTGTTCTTTTCATAGACCACATATGGATCCACTAGAGTCATTGCATGTCTGTTTCTTTTCACAATCCACACATGGATCCACTAGAGTCATTTCATGTGTGTTCTTTTCATGAACGACATATGGATCCACTAGAGTCATTGCATGTGTGTTCTTTTCATTAACCACAGCTAGAGTCATTGCATGTCTGTTATTTTCACAAACCATAGCTAGAGTCATTGGATGTGTGTTCTTTTCATGAACCACAACTAGAGTCACTGAATGTCTGTTCTTTTCATAAACCACAAGAGCATGTTTGTTCTTTTCATAGACCACATATGGATCCATCAGTGTCATTGCATGGTTGTTCTTTTCACAAACCACATATGGATCCACCAGTGTCAGTGCATGTGTGTTCTTTTCATAGACTACATATGGATCCACCAGAGTCATTGCATGCCTGTTCTTTTTACAATACACACATGGATCCACTAGAGTCATTGCATGTGTGTTCTTTTCATGAACCACATATGGATCCACAAGAGTCATTGCATGTGTGTTCTTTTCATTAACCATAGCTAGAGTCATTGCATGTTTGTTCCTTTTACAATCCACACATGGATCCACTAGAGTCATTGTATGTGTGTTCTTTTCATGAATCACATATGGATCCACCAGAGTCATTGCATGTGTGTTCTTTTCATTAACCACAACTAGAGTCATTGCATGTTTGTTCTTTTCACAAACCATAGCTAGAGTAATTGGTTGTGTGTTCTTTTCATGAACCACAACTAGAGTTAGTGCATTTCTGTTTATTTCATAAACCACATGAGCATGTGTGTTCTTTTCATAGACCACATATGGATCCACCAGTGTCACTGCATGTGTGTTCTTTTCACAAACCACATATGGATCTGATGTCTACGCACTTCTATTCTTGTAGACTGTTGTTGGGCCTCCAAGTGCAGAGGTTTGTAGAACAGCAGCAAGTTTTCCCTTAAGTGGATCACCTAAGGTTTATCAAACTTAGGGAGGAAGTGGTCAAAGTTATCCCCTCTCAAGCAACCCTGCAATCAAGATACAAGAAGTATCTTGTGTCCCCAACACACCCAATACACTTGTCAGGTGTATAGGTGCACTAGTTCGGTGAAGAGATAGTGAAATACAAGTGGTATGGATAAGTATAAGTGGTAATGGTGCCAGAAAAGAGCTTGACGGGTAGGAAGACACTAAAGGAAATCTGTGATAAAGATGGAAGCAAGCAAACATGTAACAGATCTAGTTGCAAACGGTGTTTTGATGCTTAGAAACAAGGCCTAGGGATCATACTTTCACTAGTGAACACTCTCATATAAATATCTTCTCTTTATGATACTACTCTGAACTACTCTCTGGTTGGACACTCTAATCCATGTTAGGGCTATAACAGCACTCCTCAAAGTATATATTCCCCATCTAGATAACCCCACACTGTCACCTTGAGCGCTAGATGGTTCCAACAAACACCACAATTTCATAGAGACATTCAACTCCAAATATAACTCATAATAAGTATTTGTAATCTCTAGTCTAAGTGCCACCATGGTGTGCACGCTGTCACTTTCACACACATGGGGAGAGTAGAGATCTATTCAAGCACTTGAGTAGCAAGGTAGATCTACTTGATTACAAAGCTCATGATCACAATATGATCATGCATAGAGAGAGAGATGAACACATAGCTACTGGTAGAGCCCTTAGCCTCGAGGAACAACTACTCCCTCCTCATCATGCGAATCAGCAACAACGATGGAGATGGTGGAGATTGATGGAGATGGCTCCAGGGCACTTTCCCATCCCGGCAGGGTGCCGGAACAGAGACTTCTGTCCCCCGAATCTCCTCTTCAGTGGCGGCAGCGCTGTGGAACTTTTCGTGGCTGGAGGCTGGATTATTTAGGGTTTTCTCATCGGGGGGCTTCTTATAGGGGAAGGGGCGATGTCAGAGGGTGGACCAGGGTCCCACACCACCTGGTGGTGCAGCCTGGGGGCACCCACACCACCACATGGTGTGGACAGCCCCTGGCCCCTCTCCATCTCGTCTTCTGGCTCCGTGAGTCTTCCGTAAAATATCGACTTTGGCTTTTGTCCCGTCCAATTCCGAGAATATTCATTTTCTAGCTTTTCTGAAACCAAAAACAGCAGAAAACAAGCAACTGGCATTGTGGCATCTTGTTAATAGGTTAGTCCCAGAAAGTGTAAAGAAATACTCCAAAGTGTGGAAAAAACATAAGAAAGTAGATATGAAAGAAGCATGGAACATCAAAAATTATAGATACGTTTGCAACGTATCAGGATCCACCAGTGTCATTGCATGTGGGTTCTTTTCATGAACCACAACTAGACTCAGTGAATGTCTCTTCTTTCACAAACCACACATGGATCCACCAGAGTCATTACATGCATGTTCTTTTCATAAACCATAGCTAGAGTCATTTCAGGTCTGTTATTTTCACAAAGCACACATGGATCCACTAGAGTCATTGGATGCTTGTTCTTTTTATAAACCACAGTTATAGTCATTGCATGTCTGTTCTTTTCACAAACCACATATGGATCCACCAGTGTCATTGAATGTATGTTCTTTTCCAAAAACACATACGGATCCACAAGTGTCATTGCATGTGTGTTCTTTTCATGAACCACAACTAGAGTCATTGCATGTCTGTTCTTTTCACAAACCACATATGGATCCACTACAGTCATTTCATGTGTTCTTTTCATTAACCACAGCTAGAGTCATTGGATGTGTGTTCTTTTCACAAACCACATATGGATCCACCAGAGTCATTGCATGTGTGTTCTTCTCACAAACCACATATGGATCCACTAGAGTCATTGCATGTGTGTTATTTTCACAAACCACACATGGATCCACTAGTGGCATTGCATGTGTGTTCTTTTCATAGACCACATATGGATCCACCAGACTCATTGCATGTTTGTTCTTCTCACAAACCACATATGGATCCACCAGAGTCATTGTATATGTGTTCTTTCCACAAACCACATATGCATCCACCGGAGTCATTGCATGTGTTTTCTTTTCATTAACCACAGCTAGAGTCACTGCATGTCTGTTCTTTTCACAAACCATAGCTAGAGTCATTGGATGTGTGTTCTTTTCACAAACCACAACTAGAGTCAGTGAATGTCAGTTCTTTTCATAAACCACATGAGCATGTGTGTTCTTTTCGTACACCACATATGGATCCACTAGTGTCATTGCATGTGTGTTCTTTTCATAAACCATATGGATCCACCAATGTCATTGAAATGTGTGTTCTTTTCATGAACCACATGGATCCTAACCTTAGGAGAGCCGTAACCTTAGCCCCCAATGGGGGAGGCCGTTAGAGTGAGTCTTCTAGAAGGCACGCCCTAACACAGTTGTTCTGCATGACGATTGCTACATACCGTTTGATCGGGCGCTTGGACGATTGGGATGGTTCTTCGTAAGAGCGATCAGCGAGTAGGCTGTTCTGCGACATGATTTGCCATGCTTAATGTCCGCTTGCTCTAGACAAACTGGCAACACTGCGTGCTCCCCTTTTGCGTGTGTCACGAGTTCCGTGAGCCATATGCCAGTGTCACACACCCCCTTTACTTCTCTTCCTTCCCCTCAAAGAAACTTTCCCCACTTCTCTCCCATCCTGCCGTATCCGCAAACCGACGGCACCTCCAGCCTAGTCCCCCACCCCCTCTAGCCATGGGTTCAAGGGAGACGGTGAGGAAACACGTCGTGACGACAGGGACAGTGATTTCGATGTGAGTCGTCTCATCTCTATCATATGTGGCCAATTATCTACTTTGAGCTAGATCTACTATGTTTACTCATACACGTATGATGTGTTAGGCCAACCAGATGCTGTACGACTCTGACTATCACGGTTTAGCAGAGGAAGACAGTCCTCCGTTATCTAAACAAGGATATGTGCGTGCTAAATTTGTAGCGTTCGAAGGACGAAACATGGCCATGAGGTTTTTACGGTGTTAAGGACATCGTGCAATGATGCAAGGCAGAAGTTGCGGTGTTGTCAAATGGGTAGATCCAGAGTGGCCAAAATCGATGTACAAAACGCTGAACAAAACATGGGATATGACTGTTGAGTTGAAAGAATCCATAGTCAACTCACTTCTTGACAGTGCTAAGATGAAGCTATTTGACCAAGATGACACAACCAAGCTTAAGCGAGATCTCAGGAGGGTGCAAGACAAGGTTAGCAGAGTCGAGAAGGAGAGGGACATGGCATTGGCCCCGAAGGCTAAAGCAAAGCAAGAACTGACTCAAGCAAGGAATGAACTTCACCAAGCCAAAGTCCTGCAGTTCACAACTATGGGTATTGACAAGTGCATGAGGATAAATGTAGAGAAACAATTGAAGCTGTGCAAGGAAGATGCTAAAAGGAAGGAGCAGATGATTTGATCCTTGCTCTCGCGGGAAGATGTGCATCAGGATAAGATTAGGAAGATCAAGGATATGTGTGATAACTAGTTTTATTTAGCTTGAGATCCGTACTTTTTCAAGTTGTAATAGTAGTACTTGTACATACTAGCCGTCTGAACTAGTGGTCTCGGAGTCCTGGGAGAAAAAAATTGGTTGCCCGTTAATCTGTCTTAACCCTGGATTACTTCCTTTTGTCTGATGATGGTGGTACTCTAACATTGGTGGTTTGTTTAAACATAATCTACGTGGATTGTGCCACATGCAAATGGCACAACCACAATTTATAAAGTGGAAGCATGTACACCCTGTTACTGGAGATCCGGGAGCTTCGCCAGATGCAGGGGATGCAAGTGTAGGGAGGCGGTGAGATAGACGGGCTCAAGATTGGGCCAGAAAGTGGTACCGATTTCCTCATCATCTGGGCATTATCGGTTGCCATTGTTGTTTATGTTGCCACGTCGTTGTGCAGCAGCTGAAACAAGTTGTTGTTTCATGGAGTGTAGCAGCTTGAATTTGGAGACCTCCTGCCCCTCGGCAATCGTGGAACCGGTGTTGCGTGTTTTTAGATAGTAGTGGCACAATCACAATTTCGGATTCAACTACTAACTCGGGCATTTCCAAACACTAAGTCACGGTACATTTTGCTCCGAGAACGTGGCGAGATTGTTTTTCCCGATAAGTTCCACGCACAGAGCTCTAGAATTTAACCGAATTACATATATAGGTTCAAGTTCAACACATTATTATGCATCTTCATTGCAAGCAACCTTCTTCCCCCACATGGGTGCCAATCCTTCATGTCCACTGGCTTCTTCATTTCCTTCCTTCTTCCTCTTCCTCGATGCCAATTTTCATCCGGCAGCAAAATGACTGACCCGACAGTCATGTTTCTAACCTTGCGGCGCTTCCTGTCAAAGAAACAGGACTGTTGCATAACTACCTAATATCTAGAGAGTAAATAAAACAAAAATTACAATTTAGCACAAACATGCGAACCCCAAGAGACTTTTGCTTACCAGGAGCTAATTTGGTTCGAACGACCACCCTGTCCAAGAATAGAAGGGTGACTCCCAGATGCAGCAGCTTCCACATCTAGTACATCACAATTAAGCTCAAACATGCAAGCCAAAGCATACCTTTTCATCAACCCAATTAGATGACTGTCACACGTTAGAGGAACCATGATGCCTCGTTCATCCATGAAGCTGAACTTTGCAGTTTGCTTCGGCCATATTTCATCATGATTACGTAGAGCAGCAACCATACCAAGGAAAACAAAGAAGATTTGTTCCAAGTTTTTACTGAAGAAGATGAAACTAGCAAAGTTTTTCAAGAATTAAAACATCGACATGTAAAATCTCATAATAACTTGCATAGGCATTTCCAAAAACATAAAAAGACTTTGGCAGAACTCACAGAAAATTATGATGAGATAGGCCAAGAAATAAAATTATTTCATAAGTGTCTTAGTATGATTGAAACCTAGTGTGAGCAAATAGCATTTGGTTATCAAATTTTCTTCATGAAGACAACGATATTTCTGTTTCTGCTAATGTTATCACAAGGAGGGGTGCAGTTGTTACAGGACCCTTAGGACCATCGGAATATGAAGCTGAAAAAGAGCGCAAGAAAAAAGCCTTGCTTGAAGCAAGCTAAGAAGATGATACATTGGTGGATACTCAATATGAAACAGAGACGCAAGATCAGACCAAGGGGGACCAAAATGATGCACAAGATGATTACTATGACTCTGATGCAAAGACAGTTGATCAAAGAGAAGATAAAGAAACAAGTAAGGAAGATGAAATTGTTGTAGTAGAAAAGAAGAAAAAACAATAAGCAACAACAAAAGAAAGCAACAAAAGAACCTGACCCCCCAGAGAAGGTAAAAGACAAGAGTAAGTCAGGTGAGAAAAAGCTCCCTTATCCTGATCAGAAAATAAAGCACCGAATGAGGTAATTTACAATTATTTTACAAAGGCACTTAGTGACCTTCGTCTAGAAATTCCATTTGCGGATGCAATCAAAGTTCCAACTTATGGTAAATTCCTTCGTGATATTCTTAGTAGAAAGAAAGAAATAACTAAAATATTGCCATGGTAACTAGCTATCCTGCTAACGGGAACTTGTTGCCTAAGTCTGGAGATCCCGAAATACCAACTATTTCATGCTTAATAGGTAAAACTGATATTCACAATGCCTTGTGTGATCTAGGAGCAGAAGTTAGTGTAATGCCATACTCCCTCTATAAAAGGTTAGGATTAGGGGAGTATTCTCCTACTACTATCACTTTATAGATGGCTGATAAGTCCACTAAACAACCTATTGGTATGATTGAGGATGTCTTACTTAGGATAGATGAACATGTTATTCCCACTGATTTTATTATTCTTGAAATGCTGGAAGATGAAAGATTATCTATAATACTTGGAAGACCTTTCCTTAGTACTGCAGGTGCATCAGTAGATTGTGCAAAAGGGAAGATAATCTTTAATGTTTATGATGCTGAACTCATCCGGTATTTTCCAAAGAAGCTAGAAGCAGGAGAAAGATATGTTCCACTGGCAAAACGAGTTCACGTGGTAAGTTCTATTGATAAGGGGCAACCAATGGTAAGAATTCGAGAAGAGAGAAGAGGTTGAGTTATTCAACCATTCTTAATAAATTCTTGATGGGAGTCAACCCATTTTCATCAATTTAGGAGAATAACGAATAAGAAGTTCATCGCATTCCTACCACTTTTTCACAGACATTCTTGTGAAAGTGCGCCCGTGAAGATGCAGCTATCAAAAAGTAGTAGAAACATCGATTGAATAAGTAGAGAATAATAATAAGAGTAAAAGTTTGAGTTTT
Source organism: Avena sativa (assembly GCA_916181665.1). Taxonomy (NCBI): domain Eukaryota; kingdom Viridiplantae; phylum Streptophyta; class Magnoliopsida; order Poales; family Poaceae; genus Avena; species Avena sativa. Next base: position 203,410,257 of record OV702291.1, read on the forward strand.
CTATTTTGAGAACCTAAAATTTTGCTTTTAATATGCTAATGTTGGTTAACAGTTTTTACTGTCATTTTTATGTTAAAAACTAGGTATTTTGCTAAGTTATGGGATAAGAAGGTAACCTCGAAGAAATAGAATTTTTTTGATGTTTACTAATGGTGTAACAACCAACCATACAACGGGAATAAAAATTGCCGGCCATATAGCTCCGGTCGTATAGTTATCTTTGCATCACCAAATTTTCCTTGGAGAGTTCAACGACCAAATATGTGGCGGGAATAAAAATTCTCGATGTATACCTGCGGTCGTATAGATATTGATGCCTCCGAACAAAAAAATCTGAAAGGTCCTGACAGTTTAACAACCAACTATACTGTGCGAATAAAAAAATTCGGCCGTATAGCTACAGTCGTATAGATATCGATGCCTTCGTAGAATTTTATCCCAAAGTTACTGGGAGTTTAATGACCAACCGTATGGCAGGAAGAATTTTTTTGGCCATATAGTTCCGGTCGTATAGATATCGATGCTAGTTTTAGAAATTTATCTCGAGAGGCAGACGGTTTAACGACCAACTATATGGCGGGATCATTTTGATCCGGCCGTATAGTTCTGCCCATATACCTAATTTCTGAATAAAGAAACCCTAGTTTATTGTACCGCCGCAACTATACGGGCGGAACAACTTCACTTGCCCGTATAGTTATGGCCGTATAGGTCGGCGCGACCACTTAATCGCACCAGGGTGGCTAGGTCCTCCTCCTCTCCTCATTATTTCTCTCATATTCTCTCTCCAAACCTCTCAAAATCCACCTAGAACTTTCGATTCTTCATGGATTTTGTTTGATTCAGTGGGGGAATCAATAGATCGGTATGTTTCTCTCCCTATCCATACTTTATTTTTCAGATTTCCACGGTTGAAACTCTCGCATTGATCTAGTGGATGAACTCAAGCTTATATTGTTTTTCCTATCAATTTCTCACGTTAGGATTGAATTTTTCCTCATAGGATCGTTCATATAACATATAGAAACTATATGCCTAAGGTTTTATGGTGAAATTTTTCAGTGCATCATGATGAACAAAATCGGTAACCTTTTTCGTTCGAGCAAGCGCCAATGGGGTGAGGGCTCAAGCTCGGGGTCCTGAGCTTCACGCAACTCCAAGTTGGACGTTGTCTTAGCAAGGAGGGTGTTGCCCACACGTTGGGTCGACCACAACTTTCTCACCGCGGCAGGGTTGAAGGAGGACTTCGACCTCATGTGCAGCAGGTCGGGGCTAGCGGTGATTAGCTTCGCAAGCCACGACACCTACGCTAAGCTCACCCACGAGTTCCTTGCCTCCTTCTACAACGACAACAAAGAGAAAGGTAACATTTGGACTATCATATTCAACATGAATTGGCAGCACTATGACATAAGTTACGAGCAATTCTACACTGCTTTTAGCCTCCCCCATGTTGGGGAGCCCAATATTACTAACCTCTATAGCGTCACAAGTGGGACGACTTGGGAGGTTATTTCTGTTAATGGTGGCAGGCACTTTTATCAGAAGAATATGTCCACCATTCAGAACCCAACCATTCGCTACTATGCTCTATTCCTCACTAACACACTAGTGGGGAGAGGTGACACAGGCTCCATGGCTAATGCGGACATGGCAATGATCACCAAGGCTCTTTTCCCCACTTCATCACAGAGCCCCAGTCCTGTAGCTCTACTCATCCAGCACTTCCGCCACCAAAGCAACAAGACCAAAGGTGATATTCGCATTGGTGGATTGGTAACCCACCTTGCCTTTGCATTAAACATTGTACTACCTATCATGGAACCTGTTGATGGCTCCAAACTTATGGACATCAAGTATTTTACTGCTTGTGGCTTACTTTGTGTTTACCATGCTAACCCGAGGTTCCGAGCATATCAATTTGGTTATCTTGATGATGTACAGGGTGAGCAGGTTCAGTTGCCCTGCCCTCAGGCCTTCTCAATTGTGGATAAGAACACTTGGATCCTCACCAAGGACCAAGTGATAGCGATCTTGGCCGAATTTTTTTCTTTTAATATGCTAATGTTGGTCAACAGTTTTTACTATCATTTTTCTATTAAAAACTAGGTTTAACGATAAATAGAAAAAGTTATGGGATAAGAAGGTAACCTCGAAGAAATAGAAAATTTTAGATGTTTACTGATGGTTTAAAGACCAGCTATACGGCGGGAATATTTTTTTTAGCCATATAGCTCCGGTCGTATAGTTATCTTTGCATCACCAAAATTTCCTTTGAAGGCACAGAGAGTTTAACGACCAACTATATGGTGGGAATACAAATTCTGGCCGTATAGTTGCGGTCGTATACATATTGATGCTTCTGTACAAAAATTTCTGAAAGGTACTGAGAGTTTAACGACCAACTAAACGGTGAGAATAAAAAAATCCGGCCGTATAGCTGCGGTCATATAGATATCGATGCCTTCGTAGAATTTCATCCCAAAGGTACTAGGAGTTTAACGACCAACTATACGACATGAATAAAAATTCTGACCGTATAGTTCCGGTCATATAGATATCGATGCTAGTTTTAGAAATTTATCTCGAGAGGCAGACGGTTTAACGACCAACTATACAGTGGGATCATTTTGATCCGGCCGTATAATTCTGCCTGTATAGCTAATTTCTGAATAAAGAAACCCTAGTTTGTTGTACCGCCGCAACTATACGAGCGGACAACTTCACCTGCCCATATAGTTCCGGCCGTATAGGTTGGCGCGACCACTTAATCGCACCAGGGCGGCTAGGTCATCCTCCTCTCCTCATTATTTCTCTCATATTCTCTCTCCAAACCTCTCAAAATCCACCTAGAACTTTTGATTCTTCATGGATTTTGTTCGTTTCAGTGGGGGAATCAACAGATCGGTATGTTTCTCTCCCTATCCATGCTTTATTTCCAGATTTCCATGGTTGAAACTCTCGCATTGATCTAGTGGATGAACTCAAGCTTATATTGTTTTTCCTATAAATTTCTCATGTTAGGATTGAATTTTTCCATGTAGGATTGTTCATATATCATATAGAAACTATATGCCTAAGGTTTTATCGTGAAATTTATCAGTGCATCATGATGAACAAAATCGGGTAACCTTTTTCGTTCGAGCAAGCGCCACCGGGGTGAGGGCTCAAGGGTCCCGAGCTTCGTGCAACTCCAAGTTGGACGTTTCTCAGCTAGGAGGGTGCTGCCCACACGTTGGGCCGACCATAACTTTCTCACCACGGCAGGATTGAAGGAGGACTTTGACCTCATGTGCAGCAGGTCGAGGTTGGCGGGCACTTTTATCTATAGCGTCACAAGTGGGACGACTTGGGACGTTATTTCTGTTAATGGTGGCAGGCACTTTTATCAGAAGAAGATGTCCACCATTCAGAACCCAACCATTCGCTACTATGCTCTGTTCCTCGCCAACACACTACTGGGGAGAAGTGACACAGGATCCATGGCCAATGCGGACATGGCAATGATCACCAAGGCTCTTTTCCCCACTTCACCACAGAGCCCCAGTCCTACAACTCTACTCATCCAGCACTTCCGCCACCAAAGCAACAAGACCAAAGGTGATATTCACATTTGTGGATTGGTAACCCACCTTGCCTTTTCATTGAACATTGTACTACCTGTCATGGAACCTGTTGACGGCTTGAAACTTATGGACGTTAAATATTTGTCTGCTTGTGGCTTCCTTGGTGTTTACCATGCTAACCCGAGGCTCCAAGCATATCAATTTGGTTATCTTGATGATGTACAGGGTGAGCAGGTTCAGGTGCCCTGCCCTCAAGCCTTCTTAATTGTGGACAAGAACGCTTGGATCCTCACCAAGGACCAAGTGACGACGATCTTGGCCGAGCACCAGCCCGAGGAGGAGGAAGATGGAGGACATCAGGATGATGAGGAGTAGGAGCAGGAGCAGAAGGAAGAGCAGGGACACAACCCTGATTGGGAGGGACAACATCAGTAGTAGGGAGGAGCATGGGACCCGTGGCCCAACCAACCATAGCAGGGGTACGGCTACGTCCCCTACTAGGAGTTCCAGCAGCTCAACCCGCACGTTGGGGAGAACGACCACACTCTTCAGGATGTGAATGAAGATGTGAACACTCTGACTCACAACTTTAGTCACTTCATGACCCACTTCCCTGACTTCTACCAGCAGTATCCGCACGAACCACCAAATGACAGCAACAACTGAGCCTGGCAATTGCCTAAGCTTGGTGGAGGTTTGAAAACCTCCAAACTTTGAATACATATTTTTATTTTCTTCTTTTGATTTATTTTATTATTTCAAATTTGCATGTTTACTTTTAGCTTTGCATGTCTAAACAAAACTAAAAAAATTAGTTGTAATTTTATTTGCAAGTTTGTATTATTTATTTCTCTCGGAGATTGCTTAATTTTAGGTGACTTGGAAATAGGAAAGCATAGAGGGGTTTCGACTCAAATACAAGAATTAAGCAAGTTATAAGAGGTATCATATTCCTTTCATCATATTCTCTGCAACCTTAAATTGATCCTATAAATATTTACTCGCTTGCACTGAGGACACTCCCCACTTAGCTTGTTATCCCATAAATTCTATTCCTTTGCTAGTGTATCATTTTTAGCCTTGAAACAACGAGTAAAGAACTTGGTTTAAAATACGTCCTACATTCTTACAACAAGAAAAAGCATCTGAAAGATGACTTGAGTCCATGTTTAGCCCGAAGAATTTAATTTTTGAACCACTCTATCCCATTTGAGCTTAATACAAATAGACTTGATAGTACCCTTGATTGAAATTGTTTAATGAAACGGATGCTTCGAAATAGAAGAAATTATGCCACTACTTTTTCTGATAATTACCGTAAGATAGTGCTTTACGCGTGTCATTATAACTCTATCGTGCTCCATGGGGAACTATTAACTCTGCTGGTCAGCGAACGATTTAAATGTGGGAAACCACTTGATTTCGGCTATTGAGTTATATAAACGTCTATAGCAGCAATGCTATGACGGGTAAAAAAATTTTAGTCTCCTCATGGTTTCACGTTCCAAGTGAAGTTGTAGTACTCCTCTGGCTAATTATTTCTCAACAATTATTTATTGGCATGGTCACGAGTGCACAACACAGCCCCAATTAAACATGATAAAAATAGTGGCATGATTTCTCTATGAAAGAGCTAAAGATTTTGAAAGGCAAAAGTGTCGTCGGATTGATGACAAGTACGCCATGAGGGACTCCTCGAGGTGTGTGGAAGAGAGGGGGATGAGACGTACGGTGTTCCAGGACGGTGAGCACACAAGTTTACCCAGGTTCGAATCCGCCGGCTTTGGACGGATCCTACTCCCGCTAGCAATCCAGTAATACGGCAGAGCCAGAATATGGGTTATAAGGGTTTCGCCTGTGCGAGTTGAGATTGTAGACTATTGAGGTGTGCCCTAAAGGCTCTCCCTAGGACGGCTTATATTGATATCCGGCCTAGGGTTTATAGGAGAGATCTATCCGGCTACGACTAAGAGTTGGTTACAGAGTACATCTTGAACTACAAGTAACATTATGGGCCTAAGTCGGTAAGTCTTCCGGGCCTTCCTGTAGCCGGATTGGACTCCGTCTTTCTCCCTGACTGGGATGCCCGTGAAGTAAATCTCTAACCTGAAGTGGGCCACCCTGGTCAATGAGGAACTGTGAGGATATCCGGAAAGTATAGCCCCAACAGCAGCCCCCGGAGGCCTCCAAGATCCAAAGTCGGATTTATCATCGTCTAGCTTGATCTTCGGCTTGTAGAATCTTGACGGATTCGTGAAACTTCACAACAAAAAATACGATCCGGGTCTTAAAGTAAGTCGGACCTATCAACAGGTTACTCAGACTTTCCAGCTTGATTTCAAACTAAGCCGGAACTTGGTTTCTAATGCCACCTGACACAAGTCATGGCCAAGTCACGTCATCTGACAGGCATTCCGTCAGCATGACCGTTGGTGGGCCCACGGTTCACGGAACCGAGGCGCTGTTTCAATGCGTGCGTGGAGATCGAGGCGACTTAATCATCGCGTGGGTCCTTCCCAGTTCCTTCCACGATGCGTGGCGGTTACACTATAGCATTTGCACAAATCTTGGCGCAGTTAGGTGGATATAAGGGGTTAGGATTTTATCCTTCTCCTTCCACCAGTCCTTTGCCTTTTCCTCTCCTCCCAATCTCCCTGCACGCATAGAGCTCCCCCGTTCCCCCCCCACAGAACTCCCAGCGTCGCCCCTTTTAGGTCAAGTACTCACCAGAGAAATGGCTTCATCTTCTTCCTCCGACTTGGCGGCAGCGGTGGTGGCGGCGACAGCGGAAACGGTGGTGGAGAAAGAGAGCTTTCGTGGGCTCTGGATTCCCTGCGCTCTCAATGAGGGGGCCCTCAGGAACGTGGAGAAGGAGGGACTTCTTGCCGCCGGCGACTGGCGGAGCGGCTTCGAAGAAACCATCCCCAACCCGCGCGACGGCGAGCGGGTCCACTTCGGCACCCACCTCGATAGAGGTTTGTTGTTTCCTCCCTCGGAGTTCTTCTTCGAGGTGATTGATCATTACGGAGTTCAACTCCATCATCTTCCTCCCAACTCTCTCTTAGAGATGAGCGCGTACGCTTCTTTGTGCGAGGGATTTCTCGGCATTAGGCCGAGTTTGACTCTTTTTCGGTATTATTTTCATGGCCGGAGAAACTCCATTACCGCCGGTGTTCCTTAGATCATCGGCACTATTAGCTTTTTGCTTAGACGCGAGCACGCGTATCCCAAAATTTTAGCTAGTGACTCGGTCAAACAATGGCCAACGACGTTTTTCTATCATAGGGATATTCCGGCTCCCGGCAAAGCCACTGCTTTGCCGGCTTTCATCGACGGAGCTGCCATGGCCCAACCATCCTGGGACGAGGCCGCTCCGGCTCTCACCGACAATCTGATCCTCGCTAAGAGGCGGATCGAATATTTAATCAAACACAAGGATCTGAAGGGATCCGACTTGGTCCAGTGCTAGGTCTCACGTTAGATCCAGCCCTTCCAGTACCACGGAACCCGACTGATGCATTCCATCACATCGTCCCCGAAAGACTCCCTCCGCACCAGCTCCAAATCCTACACCACCCAGGGCTACATAAGCCAGATCAAGTGGCTGATTAGGGAGCGGATCGAGAGGAGAATCCCGGAGGTTTCTCTGGACATGCACACGGCGGATAACCCCGTAGTGCCGGTAAGCTTCCATCAGTACACCTTTTTATGTGTTTCCACATTTGGGTTACATTGCAATGCTGATATGTTTTCCTCTTTTTAGCTTGCTGACCTCCCCGAGTCGGAATTTGCTCCGCTTGAAGGATATCCTCCGGAGTTCTCTCAGGAGGTAGAGGTGGTCCCATTGCCGGATCTTGCACTCAAGAAGCGCAAAGCTCCGATAGTGGCTGTTGGTACAAAGGAGGTGCCTGTCGTGAAGAGGTAACTTTCAGTCACAACCTCCGCCTTTGTACTTTACTCAAATTTCTTTCCGAGATGTAATGTTTCCGACTTTACTACATTCTCAGAGCAAAACCGATCGTCAAGGGCAAGGGGAAAGGGATTCCTTCAAAGCCGCTGCGATAGACGAAGCTCACCATAGCTTCCCTCGCCGTGGCTCCTCCGACTCCTGCCCCTCAACCTTCTGCAACACCAGCGACCATTACTTCCCCGGTCGTTGCAGAAGATCCGGCTCCTTCATCGGAGCCTGCGAACCTTGAGTCGCAAACTGGCGCCACCATGGGTGCGTCAGATCTAGATAAGGGTGAACCCTCTTTGGGTAATGATCCCTCGGCAGAAACTTTTGCCGAAAACCTCATGAGCAATCCTGGTCTTGCCAAGTTTGGCTTGTCCCAGAAATCTGCTGAAGAAATCCAGCAGCTAGCCAGGCAATGCCTGGAGAAAAGTACTTTATCTGCCGAAGAAGAAGCACAAGAAGCAAAGGACGTCAAGTTCTCCAACCTTCTCGCCCAGGTGCGCCTTCGCAACGAGAGGATTAGGACTGGTGAGCTTCGAACAGCCCCAGTGATTCCTCTGACTCTCACCGAAAAGGTGGTCACTGAAGTGAACGCGGGTTTGGATAAACTCACCCGCGAACAATATGTAAGTCGGAATTCCAACTCCTGTTTTTTTCCATTGTTTTATATCATATCCTCTAGCCCCCAAGCATGAAGTAGGATATATAATCCGGGTTTATGCTTCATTAGGATGCCAAAGAACAAACTAGTGTAGCTCCCAAGGCTCATGGTGATATTAGCAAAAATATTAGCCCGAGTCTTTAAGTAGCTTTCTGACTTTGGGTATTCTGACTTACAGAAAGTATGTTCCTATAACCAGGATTTACTGAGGAATGCCTGTGATAAGCGGAGAGAGATCAATGCTCTCCGGCTTAAAAATGCTGAACTTAAAGTTGCCAAGGATGAGGCTGAAGGTAAACATTCCGAGACTCAAACCTTGTCTTTGTTTTTTTTTCAATGTCGAATTTTTTCTAAACTGTTGTTATTTTTGACTTACAGCGCTGGTGAAACAATCCGTCGCCATGATTGAAGAGGCCGAGAACCTCAAGACCTTGGTGGTGGAGAACAAGGAGCTTCGCCAAGAGCTGGACCAGCTCAAGGCAAATCATGAAAAGAGCATAGCTCAAGTCCTTGAATCCTCCTCCATGGCTACTGAAGAGCGTGATCGCAAGATCGCTGCTCAAGATAAAATAATCTCGGACCTAAAAAATAAGCTTGGCAGAGAGAAGGACATGTCCTAGGCGCTCCGGGCTGAACTCCAGAGTCTCCGGGAGGAGAAGACCAAAATTGACGACGTCATTTTCGGTACGTTCCATCTATCTGACTTGTTTCTTTCTTCGACTTTTATCAATGTCAGATTTAACTTATTTTCTGTATAGGTCCTCTGAACTTGACAGACTCTTCCTCCTCCGAGCCCCGCACCCACCGGCTTACCCAAGTCGGTGACCTGCTTCATGACTTCTGCCATTGCCTTGAGGACGTCGGCGAAGCTCTCAAGATTCCGGACATGCACAGCATTTCGGATCTTCAGGTGCGGGACAAGGCAAAGGAGATGCCGCAACTTGTTCGGGATTGGAACATGTCCTACACGCGGACTGCTGCACAGAACGCTCTCACCATGGTCATGAGCCACCATGGAAACATGGCAAGTGACCAGAGGGTACTGCAAAGTAGATGAAGACGGCCAGAAGCAGGACCTTCAAGCCATCATGCACTTCTGCGCCGGATATGGGTGTCACGTGGCTGATCTAACCAGCTACGAGATCCCCTTCTTCACCCGCGTGGCTACTCCGCCTCCTCCTCCAGAAGAATCCGCAGAAGTTTCCGACAATGAACGCACCACCTCGGATGCGGACATCTCGGAATGATACCAAGGCGGCAGAACCAGCGAGCCGACAGCTCCTTCATCTCCTCCTACATCATAGATCAGAAATTTTTGTATTATTCCGGAAAAACATGATGCATCTATCAATATGTACTACTTTAATTTTGCTAGTGCTAAGCTTTTGATCTATTCAGCACTTTTGGCTTTAAACTTTTTGCGTGCCTGAAATGTTTACATAAGCACTTGTATTTTTTCGTCTACACTTATCATTTATCTGGCTTTCCGCCTCGTCCCTTTTGTGAGCCGGCTAAACCTTCCATCGGAAACTTGGCCGAGCAACGGAGCTCAATTGCTAAACCAGTTTAAACTCGGAAACAAAGCCGGCTTCCAGTACCAACAATTCACTACTCGGAAAATGCCCGCACCCAGCAATTAGACAAATAACCAAAGTAAAGACTAGAATTTTTTTTAGAGTTATACCCGAAGGTAGCAGTTTTTAGAATCGGAAATCTAAACCAGAACGAACATGAGCATAAAGTACTTTCAAGCATTCTGGGATTTTCGACTATGACATGATCATTCAGAAATAAGATGGTAAAAACTTCTCAGAAAAACTTGAGGCAACCAAAACTTTTATTTCTCGCAGAACATGTACATATATATGATTACAAAGAAGGATAAACTAATAATAAAAGGGACGTAGCTGAGCAATATTCCATGGTCTGTCTAACTCATCCGGATTTGTACTGCCTCCAGCTCTCTTTCTCTTCTTAGTAGCAGGTCTTTCTTTGACTGGCCTCATGTCAGTTAAGTAGTACGATCCATTGCGCAATACTCGACTAACTAAAAAGGGCCCTTCCCATACTGGGGAAGTTTGTGCTTTCTTTGTTGCACAAGCCGGAGAACCAAATCACCTGTATTGAAGGATCTATTTCGGACTCTCTGGCTATGATACTTGCGTAACTTCTGCTGATAGGCTGTAGATCTCATTTCAGCAACGACGCGAACTTCTTCGATTAAGTCGAGATTGTTTTGTCGAGAAATCTCGGCATCCTCTTCGATATACGTGGCCACTCTAGGAGAAGTATGAATCAAATCACTAGGAAGAACTGCTTCTGCACCATAGACCAAGAAGAAAGGTGTGTATCCTGTTGACCTGTTTGGAGTTGTTCGTAAACTCCAAATTATAGAGGGTAATTCCTCTGCCCAAGCCCCCGCAACACGTCATAGTGGTGCTTCGAGTCTCGGTTTTAGGCCTTGTAGAATTAAACCATTTGCTCTTTCGACTTGTCCGTTAGCCTGTGGATGTGCGACTGACGCAATGTCAAGCCGGATATTTTGCTCATTGCAGAATTCAGCCAATTCTCCCATAGAAAAGTTACTCCCGTTGTCCATGATAATGCTATGCGGATAACCATACCGGATTATAATATCCTCGACAAATCTTTTGGCTGTTGCTCCATCACAACTAGTGACAGGTTTAGCCTCAATCCATTTGGTGAATTTATCCACCATCACTAAGAGGTGAGTAAATCCACCTGGAGCTCGTTTAAATGGTCCTACCATATCAAGCCCCCAGACCGCAAAGGGCCATGTTATAGGTATTGTTCGCAGCTAATCAGCCGGAACATGAGCTTGTTTGGCGTACTTTTGGCAGCCCTTGCACGTCTTGACTAATCGTTCGGCATCTGCCTGAGCTGTAAGCCAAAAAAATCCGTGTCTAAAAGCTTTTGCCACTAAAGATTTGGCTGCAGCGTGGTGACCATAGTCGACTTCGTGGATTACTCTTAAGATTTCCACTCCTTCTTCCGGAGATACACAGCGCTGAAAAACCCCAGAAACACTCCGTTTATGGAGCTCACCTTTAACAATAGTATAGGCTTTTGCTCGTCGGTTAATCTGCTGGCTCAGCACCTCGTCTTCGGGTAATTTGCCATCTACCAAATAATCGAGGTAGGGTTGAGTCCAACTGGGAATTACAGCCAGAACTGCTATCAAAGGCGAGTCGGATTTGGTCGGATATTCCTCATCTACTCCCTTTATTGAGGGAACTTTGAGGTGCTCTAAAAAAGCGCCATCCGGGACCTCTTTCCGCGTAGAACCTATCCGAGATAGTGCGTCTGCTTCCTCATTTCCTGCTCGAGGGATGTGTTGAACTTCAAACCTTTCGAACGATTTAGATAGATCATCAACGACAGCTTTATATGCTGCCATGTGTTTATTTGCATTACAAATATCCGACACTTGTTGAGCAACAAGATCCGAATCTCCATAACACATCAAACGTCGGATGCCAATATCCTTAGCAATCCGGATTCCATGCAGCAGTGCTTCATACTCTGCAATATTGTTTGTCACTGTGAAGTGTATCTGCAACACGTATAAAAGTTTATCTCCTTGGGGTGATTTGAGCACCACGCCAGCCCCCGAGCCCCTTCGAGCTTTAGACCCATCGAAAAAGAGGGTCCAATATTCCGACTCAGGGAGGGTCATGTTCTCCTTCGTCTCTGTCCAATCAGCAACAAAGTCAGCAAGGATCTGGGATTTGATTGTTGTCTGAGGTTTGTACACAATATCGAAAGCTGAAAGCTCTATGCCCCATTTGGCGACGCGTCCTGTGGCATCACTGTTGTTGATTATATCTCTCATGGGAGATGTGCTCACCACAGTAATTGGATGCTCCTGAAAGTAGTGTCGTAACTTACGAGATGCTAGAAAAACACCGTAAGCCAACTTTTGATAGTGCGGATACTGCTGTTTTGATTCTGTTAGGACCTCGCTGACAAAGTAAGTCGGACGCTGCACCAGGTGTTCCTGATTTTCCTCTGGTCTCTCCACCACCATGACGATACTAACGACCTTATTTGTCGTAGCAAGATAAAGCAACATCGGTTCCTTAGGTTCCAGCGCTGCAAGGATAGGAGCAGATGAGAGTACTTTCTTCAGATCGTGTAGTGCAGCTTCAGCTTCATCAGTCCAAACAAAATCCTTGGTCTTTTTCATGAGTTTGTATAATGGTGCGGCTCTTTCACCAAGCCGGCTTACAAATCGACTAACCGCAGCGATGCAACCAGTTAGTCTTTGTACGTCCTTCAGGCGAGTTGGCCTAGAAATATTGAGTATAGCCTTGATTTTGTCTCGGTTCACCTCTATGCCTCTTTGAGACACAATGAAACCTAACAATTTTCCGGCTGGTATTCCAAAGAAGCATTTCTTCGGGTTAAGCATGATGTTGTATTTTCGTAGATTGGCAAATGTTTCCTCCAAGTCGGAAATCAGCGTTTCCTTCTTTTTGGACATTACCGTGATATCATCCACGTATGCATATACATTGCGTCCGAGTTGGTCGTGGAGGCAACGCTGCATCATGCACTGGTACGTAGCTCCTGCGTTCTTTAGCCCAAAGAGCATCATAACAAAACAGAAGGTTCCGAAAGGGGTTATGAATGAAGTTTTGACTTTGTCAGATTCCTTCATCCGAATTTTGTGATAACCGGAATATGCGTCGAGAAAACAGAGGAGTTCCGAGCCTGCCGTAGAATCGATAACTAGATCAATTCTAGGCAGAGCGAACGGATCTTTTGAACAAGCCTTGTTCAAGGCAGTATAATCAACACACATCCTCAAATCAGTGGTGTCCTTTTTAGGGACCATTACAGGATTGGCCGACCAGTCAGTGTGGATGACCTCTTCTATGAATCCGGCTAACTCGAGCCGCGCTAGTTCCTTAGATATTGCCTTACGCTTTTCATCGCCAAACCATCGTAAGGACTGTTTGACGGGTTTAGCGTTCGGGTTTACATTTAGAGAGTGCTCGGCAAGTTCCCTAGGTACTCCAGTCATGTCAGATGGCTGCCATGCGAAGATATCTTGATTTGCTTCGAGGAACTTGACGAGCGCGCTTTCCTATGCGCTACCTAGGCCTATGCCTATCTGGGTCACCTTGGAGGGGTCATCATCCTTCAACGGTGCTTTCTTCGTCTCTTCTGATGCCTTGAACTCTGGATTTGGCTTTGTCACCTCCTTCTTCGTTGCGGGCATCTCGGACGGATCTATGCTCTTCTTGATCTCCTGGTACTCTTGGGCGTGCAGCACGGCTTCGGCAAAGGTGGCATTTCCATCCTCGCACTCTTGCACTTTATTCGGGTCTCCCCTGATGGTGATCACGCCGTTGGGACCTGGAATTTTCATCATATTGTAAATATAACACGGACGAGCCATAAAGGCCCAGTAAGCCGGACATCCGAATATAGCGTGGTATGCGCTCTTGAGCGGGACCACTTCGAAGGAAAGTGCTTCCGTCCGATAGTTCTTTGGACTTCCAAAGGTAACATCCAAAGTAATTTCTCCTAGGGAATTAGCTTGTCTTCCTGGGACAACTCCGTGAAATATCACAGAGCTATGGTTCAGCTGGGTTTCCGAGATCTTCATCCGGTGTAGCGTTTTGACATAGAGAATATTGATGCTGCTACCGCCGTCCATGAGGGTCTTAGAGAAACCATAACCGTCAATAAGTGGGTTGACGATTAAGGCGTATTTTCCTCGCCTGTGTAACTTAGGCGGATGATCATCGTGGTAAAATGTGATTGCCACTTCCGACCAGTCCAGATACTGGGGGACAGCCGGAACTATTGCATTGAGCTCGTGTAGAACTGCTTTCTTGACCTTTGCTGGTTGAGATGCGAGGAAAGTGACATAAGTGTCCTTCTTGGTGGGAAAAGTTTTCTTCCCTTCTGGCTTGGGATTTGAAGCACCAGCTTCCTCCATGTCGGAATCTTCCTTGGTCTCCTTGTCCTTTTTGGGATTTTTCTTCCCCTTCTTCCACTTAGCTTTGTAGCCCGTGGTGTCATCTCTTTTTATGTCGTCATTGAAACGACATTCAGCGTTGGTGTGGGACGAGCCCCCATTGGCGTCTAGGTGATGCACACATGGATTATTGGCAATGTCGACCCAAGAGTAGGTTTTGCCTGGTTGCTGTTCTCCTCTACCTTGGACCCTTGAAGTACCACGGCCACGCCCGCGGCCTCCGCCACGTCCTCCTCATCCTCCAGACCCGGAAACAGTAGTAACCACCGCTGTTTCCGTATTGGGTTTTTCTTCCGAGGTGTTTTTGCCCTTCTGAGCTTGTTGCTTTGGTTGTCTTGCCGACTAAGGCACAGCTAGGACGTTAAGCAATCCCTCTGCATCGTCGCCAGCATCTGCGTACTTGCTCGCTATATCTATCATCTCTCCCAAATCAGTGACCTTGTCACACTTCAAGTGGTGACGTAGTAGACCAATTGGGAGTCCTGCGCTGAAAGCTTCAATTGCGGTTTGATCGTTTACTCCTTCACAGGAGTTCTTGGTGTCGATCCATCGTCTGAGGTAATCCCGGCAAGTTTCTCCGGTTTTCTGGGTGCAACACTGTAGGTCTCCGACCGAACAGGGCCTCCGATATGTGCCTTCAAAATTCCGAAAGAACGCACTTTGCATGTCATACCAGTTATGGATGGTGTTCTCCGGAAGTTCATTGAGCCATGATCGCGCCGTCTTCCGCAACATAAGTGGGAGATATCGGGTTGCGACCAGGCTGTTTCCGCCTATGGCGATGCAGCAAGCTTGGAAAAAATCCTGAAGCCAGGTATCTGGCCGAGCAATGTTGTCGTAGGCTTGGATATGCCTTGAGATAGCAAATCCTTCTAGAAATCTTGTAGCTCTGATGCGTGGTCCGAAGCACTTCGGTCCCATGTAGATATCATCATTTTCATAGCGCCGCGCCTCTATGTTGGAGTTGATCCTTTGCCTTGCGTCGTTCGGGGATAGAGATCGTCCCGAATGCCAGCTGTGGTTGCGGTGCCTTGGAGCCGGACTTTGGCTTCTGCCGCCACCTCCTCCGCCTTGTCATCCTCCTTGCCCTCCTTGGGAGCTGTTGTGATGACTACTTGGTGGAGAGGGTGGGGCAGCTGAATTGTTTCCGGCTGATCGCCGGCCTCCGTCCGGAGCGTCATTATTCCGGTTCCGGGGAGGATCTTGACTACGACGAGCCCCCTGCCGGCTTGTCCCAGCATGGTTTCCGTCGTTCCTTCGTCCGTCGTTCCCACCACGGTGAGGCTCAGCCGGACGGCTTGCATGTCTAGGAGGTGGCATTCTTTGGTGATCCTCCTCCCGATGTTTCTCTTTATCTCCTCCCCTTCGATCGTTAGACTCTCGTCGGGGAGGGTTCCTCGGATTCAGTGCAGCAATGGAATCTTTTTCGGCCGCTGGAGCGACGTTGCTCTAGTTACGCGTAGTTTTACAATGTTGTCCTGACGATCTGGTTCTTGAATAATTGTCTTCCCGGTGTTCGGGGCGATGATACTGCTCCCGGACGTGATGGGGTCTTATGTCAGCCCATGCCGGATCTGTGAGACATTGGTCGGAATCCGAGACCAGTTTTTGACTTCCGGACAGGGCGACCTTTTGCTGTTCCAGTCCCTTGTTGAGTAGTTTGATACCCAAACAGATCTCCTCCGGTCCTAGATTAGCCGATAGAATTTCTCGGGTCGCCACAGTATTCTGTACTAGGGTTGGGTATACCCAATCTCCTTTGCTATCTTTCTGTGGTTTCCCCATCTCATCTCCAAAAAGGACGACACGAACATGTGGGAATTGGTCGTCATCGGTGTGACGCTTCCGTGTCTTCTGATGCAACCGAGACATGTAGTCCTTAGTTGCCATGCGTTTCTTCTCCACCTCGATGTTTTTGGCTTCATCGAGGAGTTGTTGACGACGTGCTTCTAGGGCTTGGGCCCTCTCGTCTAGCTCTTCAGCAGTAAGTTCTGCAGCTGTAGGGATAGGTGTGGTTAATGCAGCATCGATGAGTTTACGCGCACCTTTGGTGATTACGTGTCCATCCACCGATTCTTCTTTTTTTGGCTCTTCTGGGATAAGTGCTCCATCCGAGTCTTCTTCGTATTCCTCAGCAATCACCTCCTCTGTCAGAGGGTCTTTTGCCGAGGTCTTGTTCTTCTTGTTCCTCTTCTTTGCCTTCTTGGCAGCGCCGGTAGCAAAGACGGCTTTGGGTCCGTTTCCCGGAGTCAAGCTCTGATCGGTACTTTCAGACATCTGAACCTCAGGATTATCTCTGACGTCCATGTCATCCTGCGCTTTGGGAGAGTGTTCCCCAGATCCTTCATCCATGGCTTCTCCTTCCTCTGCAGCTTTGGAGTTATACTCCTCTTCATATTCCGCGGAGAACTTTCGGAAATCTGCTGACGTCATCGATTCATCCGAGGATGCAGGTACGTCGGCGTTTGTTCCAATTGCCTCTAGCATAGAGTCGGTGTTTTCTCCAGCATCGACAGAGCCGGATCCGGATCCCACGTATCCGACGAAGTGTGACGCGTGCTTCCTGAGGTACCTGCGGCCTTCGTGATCAGCCATGTCGAAACTCTTAATGGTCTCGAGGATTGCATCCGTGCTTTCGCCTTGCAGTATCATGCGTCTGAGTGTATACCTCAGGAGCCGGAATTAGTGTTGTTGTTATGCTCCTCCTGGATTTCGACTTCCACAGGTGGGTCGATCTGGGATCCGGCTTCTCCAGGGAGATCCACTCTAGATTCGACTTGGACCGCTAGGTCTTCTTCAGGCTCGGATTTCTCCACTATCTCCACAACTGGTGCGGGCTGGGTGGGTTTAGGGTTTGCTGAGACCCAGAAGATTCTTTTGCATTTATCATCACCGCTGGGGTGGGTTGGGCAGTTTCAGCAAAACCGATGTAAACATCGATCTCGCCAAAAGACATGATTATGTAAGCTGTCACGGCATCCCTAGCCGGAATCCAAGACTCGTCGAGAGGGACATCACTGGCATAGAGGATGCGACCGACGGCGATAGTTTCACCGATTCCGATTCTTGCAGATTCCGCTTGGAACACAGATCCGAAGCTCACTTGCCCCACGGTGGGCGCCAACTGTCGTCGGAGTGATGACAAGTACGCCATGAGGGGGTCCTCGAGGCGTGCGGAAGAGAGGGGGTGAGATGTATGGTGTTCCGGGATGGTGAGCACACAAGTTTACCCATGTTCGAATCCGCCGGCTTTGGACAGATCCTACTCCTTCTAGTAATCCAGTAATATGGCAGAGCCAGAATATGGGTTACAAGGGTTTCGCCTGTGCGAGTTGAGATTGTAGACTATTGAGGTGTGCCCTAAAGGCTCTCCCTAGGACGGCTTATATAGATATCCAGCTTAGGGTTTACAGGAGAGATCTATCCGGCTACGACTAAGAGTTGGTTACAGAGTACATCTTGAACTACAAGTAACATTATGGGCCTAAGTTGGTAAGTCTTCCGGGCCTTCCTGTAGCTAGATTGGACTCCGTATTTCTCCCTGACTGGGCCGCCCGTGAAGCAAAGCTCTAACCCGAAGTGTGCCACCCTGGTCAGTGAGGAACTGTGAGGATACCTGGAAAGTATATCCCCAACAAAAAGAAAAGAAAATAGGTGCTTTGATAGCCTTGAGATTTTGACATGGGATAGATTAGTTGTTCTAAAATTATATACTTTGATGAACTTGAGTACTCTTAATTGGGTAAACAAATAAGAATAAAAGGTTTTCATCTCTCTATAAAGAGAGTGACCAAAAGAATTTGTCTCACTTTCCTAGCTAATTATGGGTTGCTCGTCTACAGATATATCTATATGATTATAATTGTTACATTTACCATTCATCCACCTGGCACAATCACTATCACCATGAACTGAATCTCCCGCGCCTTATTTCGTCATCTGCAGGAAACAACAAACAAGCAAAGTTGTTCTTTATTTTTATGCTTTATATTTCTGAAGTTTATATTTTAGTTTTATATAAATCTATCGAAATTAATCAAAACCCATTCTTATTTCAACACTTGCAGTCAATTCACTCAAAGACCTGTGACAACTTCGGGTGTGATAGAGACTTCACCAATAAACACTTGCCTTTGGGATCCCCGTGGGATCGATATCTGAACTTCGAAACTAGCTACAAATGATATTTTCTCTTGCAGACATCAGTGTCCATACCACTTGCCCTTCACCCTTGCTGATTTAGAGTCGTACCTGAAGAGGGCTACCGTAACCAGGTAAGGGTGGTCCACGGAGATCCCACTTGAGAGAAAACTGTGGACAAAATATGTTTGTCAACGTTGGGCTAACAAACAATTTTAGGTTCAGTAGCCCGCTAGCAGTTATAGTTAGTGTGAATAGCAAAGAGAAGGGTAGCTCACCCGCATGTAGCTAGAACTTCTTCTTCCTTGGTAGTAGGATCTGCCATCCTCCGATCTCCTCAGCTCGTCGGCGACGGAGGCGGGCTAGAGCTAGAGCCTAGCAACGGAGGCTACGGCATGCGCCATTGGAGCTCAGGATTAGTGAATGGGCGCAGCAACTGGGTGTAGCAACTTGGTGCCAGAAGTTAAATGTCTGAAGGGATCGTTCTGCCTAGAAGGTGGATTTCGACGCCGCCGGTGCTAGGGGAAAGGAGGGAATGGATTTGTGAAATTGGTCAATGCATCCAAACCACTTAGTTCCTCGATTTGCCTAAGAGGTTACCGTGTTGGCGCTTGTGTCACAGACAGATGACCGACATGTGGGTCCCGACCGTCTACTTCATGGGGCAATTTAACGGAATGTTTGAATTTGGTAGGGGTGAGATGAGTTTGCCTCTAAATGGCCCCTCTCATTAGTTGGCAGCCCTACTTTATGAAACACGGCAATTACGGGCAACTTGGGTATCACGATGCACTCGCCCAGGAACTTTCGAGCCACAAACCAACAAGCCCAGTTCATTGCACGTCTGTTCTTTTCATAAACCACGTGGATCCACTAGATGTCATTACATGTGTGTTCTTTTCCTAAACCACATGGATCCACTAGATGTCATTGCATGTGTGTTCTTTTCATAAACCACATGGATCCACTAGAGTCATCAGATGTGTGTGTATCGGTGTGCATCATTGTGGTTTTGGAAAAGAACACATGCAATGATGCCACTCTAGCATGAGGTTTCTTCTCATAAACCAAAGGGATCCACTAGATGTCATTGCATGTGTGTTCTTTTCATAAACCACATGGATCCACTAGATGTCATTACATGTGTGTTCTTTTCCTAAACCACATGGATCCACTAGTCATTGCATGTGTGTTCTTTTCATAAACCACATGGATCCACTAGAGTCATTGCATGTGTGTTATTTTCATAAACCACATGGATCCACTAGAGTCATTGCATGTGTGTGTAACAGTGTGCATCATTGTGGTTTTAGAAAAAGAACACATGCAATGATGCCACTCTAGCATGTGGTGTCCAACCATGTCTAGGAACCCTAGCAACATGCTAGGATTCAACTGGATCATGCATTCTACCACTAGCTTGAAAGATGCTGCATCACCACACCCACTTGGATGTGTGTGTATCAGTTTACATCATTGTGGTTTTAGGAAAAGAACAAATGCAATGATGCCACTCCAGCATGTGGTGTCCAACAGTGTCTAGGAATCCTAGCAGAATGCTGGGATTCAACTACAACATGCATTGTATCACCAGTTTGAAAGATGCTGCATCACCACACCCACTTGGATGTGTGTGTGTATCAGTGTGCATCATTGTGGTTTAGGAAAAGAACACATGCAGTGATGCCACTCCAGCATGTGTGTTCTTTTCCTAAACCACATGGATCCACTAGATGTCATTACGTATATGTTCTTTTCATAAACAACATGGATCTACTAGATGTCATTACATGTGTTTTGTTTTCCTAAACCACATGGACCAACTAGAGTCATTGGATGTGTGTTCTTTTCTTAATACACATGGATCCACTAGATGTCATTACATGTGTGTTATTTTCATAAACCACATGGATCCACTAGAGTCATTGGATGTGTGTGTACCAGTGTGCATCATTGTGGTTTTGGAATAGAACACACACAATGATTCCACTACAGCATGTGTGTTCTTTTTATAAACCACATGGACCCACTAGATTTCATTGCATGTGTGTTCTATTTCTAAACCTCATGGATCCATTAGATGTCATTGGATGTGTGTTCTTTTCATAAACCACATGGATACACTAGAGTTCATTGCATGTGTGTTCTTTTCCTAAACCACATGGATCCACTAGAGTTCATTGGATGTGTGTTCTTTTCATAAACCACATGGATACACTAGAGTTCATTGCATGTGTGTTCTTTTCATAAATCACATCGATCCACGAGAGTTCATTGCATGTGTGTCCTTTTCCAAAACCACATGGATCCACTAGAGTTCATTGGATGTGTGTTCTTTTCATAAACCACATGGATCCACTA
The DNA here is from genome assembly GCA_916181665.1 of Avena sativa. Lineage (NCBI taxonomy): Eukaryota > Viridiplantae > Streptophyta > Magnoliopsida > Poales > Poaceae > Avena > Avena sativa. The sequence continues at coordinate 203,430,950 of OV702291.1, forward strand.
GAGTTCATTGCATGTGTGTCCTTTTCCTAAACCACATGGATCCACTAGATTTCATTGGATGTGTGTTCTTTTCATAAACCACAATGATCCACTAGAGTTCATTGCATGTGTGTTCTTTTCATAAACCACATGGATCCACTAGATGTCATTGCATGTGTGTTCTTTTCCTAAACCACATGGATACAATAGATCTCATTGCATGTGTGTTCTTTTCATGAACCACATGGATCCACTAGAGTCATTGGATGTGTGTGTATCAGTGTGCATCATTATGGTTTTGGAAAAGAACTCATGCAATGATGCCACTCCAACATGTGGTTTCTTCTCATAAACCACAATGATCCACTAGAGTTCATTGCATGTGTGTTCTTTTCATAAACCACATGGATCCACTAAATTTCATTACATGTGTGTTCGTTTCCTAAACCACATGGATCCACTAGAATCATTGCATGTGTGTTCTTTTCATCAACCACATGGATCCACTAGATGTCATTGCATCTGTGTTCTATTCCTAAACCACATGGATCCACTAGATGTCATTGGATGTGTGTTCTTTTCATAAACCACATCGATCCCCTAGAGTTCATTGCATGTGTGTCCTTTTCCTAAACCACATGCATCCACTAGAGTTCATTGGATGTGTGTTCTTTTCATAAACCACATGGATCCACTAGAGTTCATTACATTTGTGTTCTTTTCATAAACCACATGGATCCACTAGAGTTTATTGGATGTGTGTTCTTTTCATAAACCACATGGATCCACTAGAGTTCTTTGTATGTGTGTTCTTTTCATAAACCACAGGGATCCACTAGATGTCATTGCATGTGTATTCTTTTCCTAAACCACATGAATCCACTAGATGTCATTGCATGTGTGTTCTTTTCATAAACCACATGGATCCACTAGAGTCATTGGATGTGTGTGTGTACCAGAGTACATCATTGTGGTTTTGGAAAAGAACACATGCAATGATGCCACTCCAGCATGTGGTTTCTTCTCATAAACCACATGGATCCACTAGATGTCATTGCATGCGTGTTCTTTTCGTAAACCACATGGATCCACTAGATGTCATTACATGTGTGTTCTTTTCCTAAACCACATGGATCCACTAGAGTCATTGCATGTGTTTTTTCATAAACCACATGGATCCACTAGAGTCATTGCATGTGTGTTCTTTTCATAAACCACATGGATGCACTAGAGTCATTGCATGTGTGTGTATCAGTGTGCATCATTGTGGTTTTAGGAAAAGAACACATGCAATGATGCAACTCCAGCATGTGTGTTCTTTTCCTAAACAACATGGATCCACTAGATGTCATTGCATTTGTGTTCTTTTCATAAACCACATGCATCCACTAGATGTTGTTACATGTGTGTTCTTTTCCTAAACCACATGGATCCACTAGACTCATTGCATGTGTGTTCTTTTCATAAATCACATGGATCCACTAGAGTCATTGCATGTGTTTTTTCATAAACCACATGGATGCACTAGAGTCATTGCATGTGTGTGTATCAGTGTGCATCATTGTGGTTTTAGGAAAAGAACACATGCAATGATGCCACTCCAGCATGTGTGTTCTTTTCCTAAACAACATGGATCCACTAGATGTCATTGCATTTCTGTTCTTTTCATAAACCACATGCATCCACTAGATGTTGTTACATGTGTGTTCTTTTCCTAAACCACATGGATCCACTAGACTCATTGCATGTGTGTTCTTTTCATAAATCACATGGATCCACTATATGTTATTGCATGTATGTTGTTTTCCTAAACCACATGGATCCACTAGAGTCATTGCATGTGTGTTCTTTTCATAAACCACATGTATCCACTAGATGTTATTGCATGTGTGTTTTATTCATAAACCACATGGATCCACTAGATGTCATTGGATGTGTGTGTTTATGAGTGTACATCATTGTGGTTTTGGAAAAGAACACATGCAATGATGCCACTACAACATGTGTGTTCTTTTCATAAACCACATGGATGCACTAGATGTCATTGCATGTGTGTTCTATTCCTAAACCACATGGATCCACTAGATGTCATTGGATGTGTGTTATTTTCATAGGCCACATGGATCCACTTCAGTTCATTGCATGTGTGTCCTTTTCCTAAACCACATGGATCCACTAGAGTTCATTGGATGTGTGTTCTTTTCATAAAGGATCCACTAATGGTGGTCGTAAGATTGAGTCTTCTAGAAGGCACGCCCCAACACACTTGTTTTGCATGACGATTGGGATGGTTCTTCGTAAGGGCGATCCGTGAGTAGGCTGTTCTGCGACATGATTGGCCATGCTTACTATCCGCTTGATCTGGAAAAACTAGCAACACCGTCCGCTCCCACTTGCCAGTGTCACGTGTTCCGTGAGCCACCTGCAAGTGTCACGTCCCCTTTACTTGTCTTCCTCCCCATACATCTCTTCCTTCCCCTTGATGCCACTTTCCCCACTTCTCTCCCATCCTACCGTAGCCGCAAGCTGACGGCTCCTCTAGCATTCTCTCTCCCAGCCACCTAGTCCCCCACCCCCCTTTCGCCATGGGTTCAAGGGGAGACGGTGAGGAAACGCGCCGTGATGACATGGACGGTGATTTCAATGTGAGTCATCTCATTTCTAACATCTGTGGCCATTTATCTATTTTGAGCTAGATCTACTCTGATTACTCATGCACGTATGATGTATTAGGCCAACCAGACATTGTACGACTCCGACTATCACGGTTTAGCAGAGGAAGACAGTCCTCCGCTATGTCAACATGGATATGTGACCGCTAAATTTGTAGCGTTCAAAGGGCGAAATGCAGGAAGGAGATTTTTAGGGTGTCAAGGACATGGTGCAATGTTGCCACACAGAAGTTGCGGTGTTGTCAAATGGGTAGACCCAGAGTGGCCCAAATCAATGTAGAAAACGATGGACAAACTATGCGATATGACTGTTGAGTTGAAATAATCCATAGTCAGCTCACTTCTTGAGATTGCTGAGATGAAGTTATTTGACCATGTTGACACAACCAAGCTTAACCAAGATCTTAGGAGGGTGCAAGACAAGGTTAGCAAAGTCGAGAAGGAGAGGGACGTGGCATTGGCACGTAAGGATAAAGCAGAGCAAGAACTAACTCAAGCAAGGAATGAACTTCACCAGGCCAAAGTCCTGCAATTCACAACTACGGGTATTGACAAGTGCATGAGGATAAATGCAGAGAAACAATTGAAGTTGTACAAGGAAGATGCTAAAAGGATGGAGCAGATGATTCGATCCTTGCTCTCGCAGGAAGATGCGTATCGGACAAAGATTAGGAAGATCAAGGAGATGTGTGATAACTAGTTCTATTTAGCTTGAGCTCCGTACTTTTTAAGTTGTAATAGTAGTACTTGTTGACCTAGCGGTCTGAACTAGTGGTCTTAGAGTCCTAGGAGAAAAAAATTGGTCGCCCGCTAATCTGTCTTAGCCCTCCATTACTTCCTTTTGTCTGATGATGGTGGTATTCTGACTTTGGTAGTTTGTTTAAACATAATCTACGTGGATTGTCCCACATGCAAATTGCACTGTCACAATTTATAAAGTGGAAGCACTTACACCCTGTTACTGGAGATCCGGGAGCTTCGCCAGATGTAGGGGATATAGGAGCAGGGAGGTGATGAGATAGACGGGCTCAAGATTAGGGGAATGTTTGTTTCCGGCCCGAAAGTTCCTGGGCGAGCGCATGGCGGTACCCAAGTTCCCTGTAATTGCCATGTTTTGTAAAGTTGGGATGCCAACTACTCAGAGGGGCCATTTCGAGGCAAACTCACCTCACCCCTGCCAAATTCAAACATTCCGTTAAACTGCCCCATGAAGTAGACGGTTGATACGTACATTTTGCATCACTATTCTATGTCATAATTCACTATTATTCATTGATATATTTCGTATTGAGAGGTGATACTTATGTTATTTCATCTATTTTTGCATGGTTGATGACTTTTGGAGCATGGACCGTTGCAGTCAAGATTCTGATGGAAAAGGTGCTGTTTGGAGGCAAAATTCACGAAGATCAGAAAATCTGGGGAAATATACGAAAAATCCTATTTTTCCAGAAGACGAAGGAAGCCAGAAGGGGGGGATGGAGATGGGCCACAAGGGGCCCACACCACCACCTGGCGCGGGCAGCCCTAGGTCGCGCCAGCAGGTGGTGTGGCCACCCTGGCTCACTCCAGGCACTCCCCTCTGGCGTATATCATCCTCCTGAAACCCTAAGACTCGGGGAGCGACCACAGAAAGATTCCACCGCCTCTGCGGGGCTGAAAACACCGAGAGAGAAAGATCTCTCTGGCAGATAGATTTCTGCCGGGGGAATTCCCTTCCCGGAGAGGGGAGATCATTGCCATCAACACCACCATCAAGATGGACTTCATCGGGATCATCATCATCATCATCACCACCATCATAACCATCAGCACCCTCATCACCATCTCCATATTGCTGTAACAATTGGGTTGAATCTTGCATAGTTCATAGGGGAAACTTTCCCGGTGTTGATTACTCTTTGTAGTTGATGCTATTGAGTGAACCATTGAATTATTGTTTATGTTCAGATTGTTATACATCATTATTCCATCTCTGATCATGATCCATATGATGTCTTGTGAGTAGTTCGTTTTGTTCTTGAGGACATGGGAGAAATCATGTTGTTAGTAGTGGAGTTGTGTTGAGAAAGATTCAATAGTTTGATATTTAAGTTGTGGTGTACTTCTTCTAGTGGTGTCATGTGAACGTCGACTACATGACACTTCACCTATATGGGCCTAGGGGAATGCATTGTGTATTTGGCTACTAATCGTAGGGGTTGCCAGAGTGACAGAAACCTGAACCCCGGTTAGGAAACCATTGCACATGGGACGTAAGGATCTTAGAGTTTAAAGCTGTGGTTTGGTTTCTACCTTAATTACTTTCTTGTACTTACGGATGTTTGTAAGGGGTATAATCACAAGTATGTATTAGTCCTAGGAAGGTCGGTACATTAGCATAGGTTCACCCACACAACACTTAGCAAGCTAAAGAAGATTGATCAACTATATGAAGCGAAAGCACTTGACAATCTTCCCATGTGTCCTCGAGAATGTTTGGTCATCTTAAGTAATACAACCGGCTTGTCCTTTGCTGCATAAAGGATTGGGCCACTTGCTGCATTTATTCCTACTGTCTTTAGTTTACTCGTACTTTTGTTTACTTGCTTTATCGAAAACCCCTAAAAATCCGGTTGCTAAGTATTTGCAGAGAATTCCTGATCCATACCACTAGCCAGCACCTTCTGCTCCTTGTTGGGTTCGACACTCTTACTTATCAAAGATACTGCGATACACCCCCTATACTTGTGGGTCATCAACGGTCGGGGCCCACATGTCGGTCATATGTCCGTGACATGAGCGCCAACACGGCAACCTCTTAGGCAAATCGAGGAACTAAGTGGATTCGATGCGTTGACCAATTTCACAAATCCATTCCCTCCTTTCCCCTAGCACCGGTGGCATTGAAATCCACCCTCCAGGCAGAACGATCCCTTCGGACATTTGACTTCCAGCGCCAAGTTCTACGCCCAGTCGCTGATCTCGAGCTCCAATGGCGCATGCCGTAGCCACCGTTGCGAGGCTCTAGCCCGCCTCCACCACCGACGAGCCGAGCAACTCGGAGGATGGCAGATCCTACTAACAAGGAAGAAGAAGTTCTAGCTACATGCGGGTGAGCTACCCTTCTCTTTGCTATTCGCACTAATTATAACTGCTAGCTGGCTACTGAACCTAAAATTGTTTGTTATCCCAACGCTGACAAACATATTTTGTCCATAGTTTTCTGTCAAGTGGGATCTCCGCGGACCACCCTTACCTGCTTATGGTAGTCCTATTCAGGTACGACTCTAAATTAGCAAGGGTGAAGGGAAAGTGGTATGGACACCATTGTATCATGATGGAAGAAGCGCATGCGTAGATCTGCACTATATCTGGTATGGTTGCTGCTCTGCGTAATCATGATGAAATATGGCCGAAGCAGACTGCAAAGTTCAGCTTCATGGATGGACGTGGCATCATGGTTCCTCTAATGTGTGATAGTAAGCTAATTGGGTTGATGAAAAGGTATGCTTCGGCTTGCATGTTTGAGATGAACTATGATGTACTGGATGTGGAAGCGGCTGCAACTGGGAGTCGCCCTTCTATTCTTGGATAGGGTGGTCACTCAAACCCAATTAGCTCCTGGTAAGCAAAAGTCTCTTGGGGTTCGTATGTTTGTGCTAAATTGTAATTTTTGCAAGTATTTACTATGTTGATATTGGGCAGTTATGCAACAGTCTTGTTTCTTTGATAGGAAGCAATGCAAGGTTAGAAACATGACTACCGGGTCAGTCATTTTGCTGCCCGAAGAAGGAAAAAACGAGTGGAAAGATGATGCTGGACACGATTCTGGTGCTGATTGTCCCGACGATGCAGAGTACGTGAAGCTAAGAAAATTGGCACTGAGGAAGAGGAAGAAGGCAGGAAATGAAGAAGCCAGTGGATGTGAAGGCTTGGCACCTAGGCTGCGGAAGAAGGCTGCTGGCAATGAAGATGCATAGTAATGTGTTGAACTTGAACCTATATATGTGATTCGGTTAAATTCTGGAGCTCTGTGTGTGGAACTTTGTTGGGCGAAACAATCTACCCACGTTCTCTAAGTAAAATGTACCGCGACTTAGGGTTTGTAAACGCCCGAGTCAGTAGTTGAATACGAAATTGTGATTGCTGAGGAGCAGGATGTCTCCAAATTCGATGGAATGTAAGTGGCACAGAAATAAATCATTTAAGCTGCTACACTCCACGAAGCAGCAACTTATTTCAGCTGCTGCACAACGACATGGCAACATAAGAAACAATGGTAACCGAGATCGGGAGGAAATCGGTACCACTTTCTGGCCTAATCTTGAGCCCGTTTATCTCACCGCCTCCCTGCTCCTGCATCCCCTACATCTGGTGAAGCTCCCGGATCTCTAGTAACCGGGTGTACGTGCTTCCACTTTATAAATTGTGGTTATGCCATTTGCATGCGGCACAATCCACGTAGATTACATTTAAACAAACCACCAATGGCAGATTACCACCATGATCAAACAAAAGGAAGTAATGCAGGGTTAAGACAGATTAGCAGGCGACCAAAATTTTCCTCCCAGGACTCCAGGACCATTAGTTCGGACCGCTAGGTCAATAAGTGCTACTATTACAACTTAAAAAGGCATGGAGATCAAGCTAAATAGTACTAGTTATCACACATCCTTGATCTTCCTAATCTTAGCCCGATGCGCATCTTCCTGCGAGAGCAAGGATCAAATCGTCTGCTCCTTCCTTTTAGCATGTTCCTTGCACAACTTCAATTGTTTCTCTGCATTTTTCCTCATGCACTCATCAATACTCATAGTTGTGAACTGCAGGACTTTGGTCTGGCGAAGATCATTCCTTGCTTGAGTCAGTTCTTGCTCTGCTTTAGCCTTCATGGCCAATGCCACGTCCCTCTCCTTCTCGACTTTGCTAACCTTGTCTTGCACCCACCTGAGATATCGATTAAGCTTGGTTGTGTCATCTAGTTCCCATAGCTTCATCTCAACACTATCAAGAAGTGAGCTGAATACGGATTCTTTCAACTCAACAGTCATTTACCATAGTTTGTCCAGCGTTTTCTACATTGATTTGGGCCACTCTGGACATACCCATTTGATAACACCGCAACTTCCGCCTTGCATCATTGCACGATGTCCTTGACACGGTAAAAACCTCATGCCTGCGTTTCGTCCTTCGAACGCTACAAATTTAGCAGGCAAATATCCATGTTTTCATAGCAGAGGATTGTCTTCATCCGCTAAACCATGATATTCGGAGTCATACAGTGTCTGGTTAGCCTAACACATCATACGCGCATGAGTAAACAGAGTAAATCTAGCTCAAAATAGATAACTGGCCACATATGATAGAGATAGAGATGAGACGACTCACATCAAAATCATCGTTCCTGTCGTCACGATGTGTTTCCTCACCGTCTCCCCTTGAACCCATGGCGAGAGAGAGAGGGGGAGGGGTGGCTTCCAGAGAGATAGATGGAGGCGCCGTCGGCTTGCGGCTATGGCAGGATGGGAGAGAAGTGGGGAAAGTGTCTTTGAGGGGAAGGAAGATAAGTAATGGGGACGTGACACTAGCATATGGCCCACTGAACTCGTGAGTCGTGACACTTGCAAAAGGGGAGCGCCTGGTGTTGCCAGTTTGTCCAGAGCTAACGGGCAGCAAGCATGGACAATCATGCCACAGGATAGCCTACTCGCGGATCGATCTCACGAAGACCATCCCAATCGTCCAAGCGCCCCAATCGAATGGTATGTAACAATCGTCATGTAGAACAACTATGTTAGGGCGTGCCTTCGAGAAGACTCGGTCTAACATCAACCATTGGGGGGCTAAGGTTAGGGCTCTCCTAATGTTAGGATAAATATGTGGTTTATGAGAAGAACACACATGCAATGACATTGGTGATATGTGGTTTGTGAAAAGAACACACATGCAATGACTCTAACTGTGGATTATGAAAAGAACAGGCAATACAATTATTCTCATGGATCCATGTGTGGTTTGTATAAAAACAGACATTCACTGACTCTAGTTGTGGTTTGTGAGAAGAACACACATCCAATGACACTGGGTGTGGTTCATGAAAATAACTCACATCCAATGACACTGGTGGATCCTTATGTGGTTTGTCAAAAGAACACACATGCAATGACACTGGTGGATCCATATGTGGTTTGTGAGAAGAACACACATGCAATGACACTGGGTGTGGTTCATGAAAAGAACACACATCTAATGAACTCTAGTGGATCCATATGTGTTTTGTGATAAGAACACACATATAATGACACTGGTGGATCCTTATGTGGTTTGTGAAAAGAACACACATGCAATGACTCCATATGTGGTTTGTGAGAAGAACACACATGCAATGACACGGGTGGATCCATATGTGGTTTGTGAGAAGAACAGACATGCAATGTCACTGGGTGTGGTTCATGAAAAGAACACACATCCAATGAACTCTGGTGGATCCATATGTGGTTTGTGAGAAGAACACACATGCAATGACTCTGGTGGATCCATGTGGTTTGTGAAAAGAACACACATGCAATGACACTGGTTTATCCATATGTTGTTTGTGAAAAGAACACACATGCAATGACTCTAGCATGGTTAATGAAAAGAACACACATGCAATGACACTGGTGGATCCATATGTGGTTTGTGAAAAGAACAGACATGCAATGAACTCTGGTGGATCCATATTTGGTTTGTGAGAAGAACACACATGCAATGACACTGGTTGTGGTTCATGAAAAGAACACACATCCAATGACACTGGTGGATCCTTATGTGGTTTGTGAAAAGAACAAACATGCAATGACTCTGGTGGATCCACATGTGGTTCATGAAAAGAACACACATTCAATGACAGTGGTGGATCAATGTGGTTTGTGAGAATAACATACATGCAATGAACTCTGGTGGATCCATATGTGGTTCATGAAAAGAACACACATGCAATGACATTGGGTGTGGTTCATGAAAAGAACACACATGAATTGACACTAGTGGATCCTTATGTGGTTTGTGAAAAGAACACACATGCAATGACTCTGGTGGATCCAGATGTTGTTTGGGAAAAGAACAGGCATGCAATGACACTGGTGGATCAATGTGGTTTGTGAGAATAACAGACATGCAATGAACTCTGGTGGATCCATATGTGGTTCATGAAAAGAACACACATGCAATGACTCTAGATGTGGTTTGTGAGAAGAACATAGATGCAATGACACTGGTGGATCCATATGTGGTTTGTGAGAAGAACACACATCCAATGACACTGGTGGATCCATATGTGGTTTGTGAGAAGAACACACATGCAATGACATTGGGTGTGGCTCATGAGAAGAACACACATCCAATGACACTGGTGGATCCTTATGTGGTTTGTGAGAAGAACACACATGCAATTACTCCATATGTGGTTCATGAGAAGAACACACATGCAATGACCCTGGTGGATCCATATGTGGTTTGTGAGAAGAACAGACATGCAACGACACTGGGTGTGCATCATGAAAAGAACAAACATCCAATGAACTCTTGTGGATCCATATGTGGTTTGTGAGAAGAACACACATGCAATGACTCTAGTGGATCCATGTGGTTTGTGAAAAGAACAGACATGCAATGACTCTTGCTATGGTTAATGAAAGGAACACACATGCAATGACACTAGTCGATCCATATGTGGTTTGTGAAAAGAACACACATGCAGTGACTCTTGCTATGGTTAATGAAAAGAACACACATGCAATGACACTCGTGGATCTATATGTGGTTTGTGAGAAGAACACACATGAAGTGACACTGTTGTGGTTCATGAAAAGAACACACATCCAATGACACTAGTGGATCCTTATGTGGTTTGTGAACAGAACAGACATGCAATGACTCTGGTGGATCCACATGTGGTTCATGAAAAGAACACACATGCAATGATAGTGGTGGATCAATGTGGTTTGTGAGAATAACATACATGCAATTAACTCTGGTGGATCCATATGTGGTTCATGATAAGAACACACATGCAATGACACTGGTTGTCGTTCATGAAAAGAACACACATACAATGACATTGGTGGATCCGTGGTTTGCGAAAATAACTCACATGCAATGACTCTGGTGAAAAGAACAGACATGCAATGACACTGGTGGATTAATGTCATTAGTTAGAATAACAGACATCCAATGAACTCTGGTGGATCCATATGTGGTTCATGAAAAGAATACACATGCAATGACTCTAGATGTGGTTTGTGAGAAGAACGCACATGCAATGACACTGGTAGATCCATATGTGGTTTGTGAGAAGAACACACATGCAATGACACTGGGTGTGGTCCAGGAGAAGAACACACATGCAATGACACTAGTGGATCCATATGTGGTTTGTGAGAAGAATAGACATGCAATGGCACTGGGTGTGGATCATGAAAAAAACACACATCCAATGAACTCTGGTGGATCCATATGTGGTTTGTGAGAAGAACACACATGCAATGACTCTAGTGGATCCATGTGGTTTGCGAAAAGAACAGACATGCAATGACTCTAGCTATGGTTAATGAAAAGAACACACATGCAATGACACTGGTGGATCCATATGTGGTTTGTGAAAAGAACACACATCCAATGACTCTAGCTATGGTTAATGAAAAGAACACACATGCAATGACACAGGTGGATCCATATGTCGTTTGTGAAAAGAACAGACATGCAATGAATGCTGGTGGATCCATATGTGGCTTGTGAGAAGAACACACATGCGGTGACACTGGTTATGGTTCATGAAAAGAACACACATCCAATGACACTGGTGGATCCTTATGTGGTTTGTGAAAAGAACAGACATGCAATGACTTTGGTGGATCCACATGTGGTTCATGAAAAGAACACACATGCAATGACACTGGTGGACCAATGTGGTTTGTGAGAAAAACATACATGCAATGAACTCTGGTGGATCCATATGTGGTTCATGAAAAGAACACACATGCAATGACACTGGGTGTAGTTCATGAAAAGAACACACATCGACTGACACTGGTGGATCCTTATGCGGTTTCTGAAAAGAACACACATGCAATGACTCTGGTGGATCCACATGTGGTTTGTGAAAACAACAGACATGCATTGACACTGGTGGATCAATGTGGTTTGTGAGAATAATAGACATGCAATTAACTCTTGGGGATCCATATGTGGTTCATGAAAAGAACACACATGCACTGACTCTAGATGTGGTTTGTGAGAAGAACACACATAAATTGACACTGGTGGATCCATATGTGGTCTGTGAGAATAACAGACATCCAATGAACTCTGGTGGATCCATATGTGGTTCATGAAAAGAATACACATGCAATGACTCTAGATGTGGTTTGTGAGAAGAACGCACATGCAATGACACTGGTGGATCCATATGTGGTTTGTGAGAAGAACACACATACAATGACACTGGTGGATCCATATGTGGTTTGTGAGAAGAACACACATGCAATGACACTGGGTGTGGTTCATGAGAAGAACACACATGCAATGACACTAGTGGATCCATATGTGCTTTGTGAGAAGAATAGACATGCAATGGCACTGGGTGTGGATCATGAAAAAACCACACATCCAATGAACTCTGGTGGATCCATATGTGGTTTGTGAGAAGAACACACATGCAATGACTCTGGTGGATCCATGTGGTTTGTGAAAAGAACAGACATGCAATGACTCTTGCTATGGTTAATGAAAGGAACACACATGCAATGACACTAGTCGATCCATATGTGGTTTGTGAAAAGAACACACATGCAGTGACTCTTGCTATGGTTAATGAAAAGAACACACATGCAATGACACTCGTGGATCTATATGTGGTTTGTGAGAAGAACACACATGAAGTGACACTGTTGTGGTTCATGAAAAGAACACACATCCAATGACACTAGTGGATCCTTATGTGGTTTGTGAACAGAACAGACATGCAATGGCTCTGGTGGATCCACATGTGGTTCATGAAAAGAACACACATGCAATGATAGTGGTGGATCAATGTGGTTTGTGAGAATAACATACATGCAATTAACTCTGGTGGATCCATATGTGGTTCATGATAAGAACACCCATGCAATGACACTGGTTGTGGTTCATGAAAAGAACACACATACAATGACATTGGTGGATCCGTGGTTTGTGAAAATAACTCACATGCAATGACTCTGGTGAAAAGAACAGACATGCAATGACACTGGTGGATTAATGTCGTTAGTTAGAATAACAGACATCCAATGAACTCTGGTGGATCCATATGTGGTTCATGAAAAGAATACACATGCAATGACTCTAGATGTGGTTTGTGAGAAGAACGCACATGCAATGACACTGGTAGATCCATATGTGGTTTATGAGAAGAACACACATGCAATGACACTGGGTGTGGTTCATGAGAAGAACACACATGCAATGACACTAGTGGATCCATATGTGGTTTGTGAGAAGAATAGACATGCAATGGCACTGGGTGTGGATCATGAAAAAAACACACATCCAATGAACTCTGGTGGATCCATATGTGGTTTGTGAGAAGAAAACACATGCAATGACTCTAGTGGATCCATGTGGTTTGCGAAAAGAACAGACATGCAATGACTCTAGCTATGGTTAATGAAAAGAACACACATGCAATGACACTGGTGGATCCATATGTGGTTTGTGAAAAGAACACACATCCAATGACTCTAGCTATGGTTAATGAAAAGCACACACATGCAATGACACTGGTGGATCCATATGTCGTTTGTGAAAAGAATAGACATGCAATGAACGCTGGTGGATCCATATGTGGCTTGTGAGAAGAACACGCATGCGGTGACACTGGTTATGGTTCATGAAAAGAACACACATCCAATGACACTAGTGGATCCTTATGTGGTTTGTGAAAAGAACAGACATGCAATGACTTTGGTGGATCCACATGTGGTTCATGAAAATAACACACATGCAATGACACTGGTGGACCAATGTGGTTTGTGAGAAAACATACATGCAATGAACTCTGGTGGATCCATATGTGGTTCATGAAAAGAACACACATGCAATGACACTGGGTGTAGTTCATGAAAAGAACACACATCGACTGACACTGGTGGATCCTTATGCGGTTTGTGAAAAGAACACACATGCAATGACTCTGGTGGATCCACATGTGGTTTGTGAAAACAACAGACATGCATTGACACTGGTGGATCAATGTGGTTTGTGAGAATAATAGACATGCAATTAACTCTTGGGGATCCATATGTGGTTCATGAAAAGAACACACATGCACTGACTCTAGATGTGGTTTGTGAGAAGAACACACATAAATGGACACTGGTGGATCCATATGTGGTCTGTGAGAATAACAGACATCCAATGAACTCTGGTGGATCCATATGTGGTTCATGAAAAGAATACACATGCAATGACTCTAGATGTGGTTTGTGAGAATAACGCACATGCAATGACACTGGTGGATCCATATGTGGTTTGTGAGAAGAACAGACATACAATGACACTGGTGGATCCATATGTGGTTTGTGAGAAGAACACACATGCAATGACACTGGGTGTGGTTCATGAGAAGAACACACATGCAATGACACTAGTGGATCCATATGTGGTTTGTGAGAAGAATAGACATGCAATGGCACTGGGTGTGGATCATGAAAAAAACACACATCCAATGAACTCTGGTGGATCCATATGTGGTTTGTGAGAAGAAAACACATGCAATGACTCTAGTGGATCCATGTGGTTTGCCAAAAGAACAGACATGCAATGACTCTAGCTATGGTTAATGAAAAGAACACACATAAAATGACACTGGTGGATCCATATGTGGTTTGTGAAAAGAACACACATGCAATGACTCTAGCTATGGTTAATGAAAAGAACACACATGCAGTGACACTGGTGGATCCATATGTGGTTTGTGAAAAGAACAGACATGCAATGAACTCTGGTGGATCCATATGTGGCTTGTGAGAAGAACACACATGCAGTGACACTGGTTATGGTTCATCAAAAGAACACACATCCAATGACACTAGTGGATCCATATGTGGTTTGTGAAAAGAACAGACATGCAATGACTTTGGTGGATCCACATGTGGTTCATGAAAAGAACACACATGCAATGACACTGGTGGACCAATGTGGTTTGTGAGAAAAACATACATGCAATGAATTCTAGTGGATCCATATGTGGTTCATGAAAAGAACACACATGAAATGACACTGGGTGTAGTTCATGAAAAGAACACACATCGAATGACACTGGTGGATCCTTATGCGGTTTGTGAAATGAACACACATGCAATGACTCTGGTGGATCCACATGTGGTTTGTGAAAACAACAGACATGCATTGACACTGGTGGATCAATGTGGTTTGTGAGAATAATAGACATGCAATGAACTCTTGGGGATCCATATGTGGTTCATGAAAAGAACACACATGCACTGACTCTAGATGTGGTTTGTGAGAAGAACACACATAAATTGACACTGGTGGATCCATATGTGGTCTGTGAGAATAACAGACATCCAATGAACTCTGGTGGATCCATATGTGGTTCATGAAAAGAATACACATGCAATGACTCTAGATGTGGTTTGTGAGAAGAACGCACATGCAATGACACTGGGTGTGGTTCATGAAAATAACACACATCTAATGAACTCTCGTGGATCCGTATGTGTTTTGTGATAAGAACACACATGCAATGACTCCATATGTGGTTCATGAGAAGAACACACCTGCATTGACACTGGTGGATCCATATGTGGTTTGTGAGAAGAATAGGCATGCAATGGCACTAGGTGTGGATCATGAAAAGAACACACATCCAATGAACTCTGGTGGATCCATATGTGGTTTGTGAGAAGAACACACATGCAATGACTCTGGTGGATCCATGTGGTTAGCGAAAAGAACAAACATGCAATGACTCTAGCTATGGTTAATGAAATGAACACACATGCAATGACACTGTTGGATCCATATGTGGTTTGTGAAAGGAACACACATGCAATGACACTAGTGGATCCATATGTGGTTTGTGAAAAGAACAGACATGCAATGAACTCTGGTGGATCCATATGTGGCTTGTGAGAAGAACACACATGCAATGACACTGGTTGTGGTGCATGAAAACAACACACATCCAATGACACTAGTGGATCCTTATGTGGTTTGTGAAAAGAACAGACATCCAATGACTCTGGTGGATCCACATGTGGTTCATGAAAAGAACACACATGCAATGACACTGGTGGACCAATGTGGTTTGTGAGAATAACGTAAATGCAATGAACTCTGGTGGATCCATATGTGGTTCATGAAAAGAACACACATGCATGACATTGGGTGTGGTTCATGAAAAGAACACACATCCAATGACACTGGTGGATCCTTATGTGGTTTGTGAAATGAACACACATGCAATGACTCTGGTGGATCCACATGTGGTTTGTGAAAAGAACAGACATGCATTGACACTGGTGAATCAATGTGGTTTGTGAGAATAACACACATGCAATGAACTCTTGTGGATCCATATGATGTGGTTCATGAACAGAACTCACATGCAATGACTCTAGATGTGGTTTTTGAGAAGAACACACATGCAATGACACTGATGGATCCATATGTGGTTTGTGAGAAGAACACACATCCAATGACATTGGTGGATCCATATGTGGTTTGTGAGAAGAACACACATGTAATGACACTGGTGTGGTTCATGAGAAGAACACACATCCAATGACACTTGTGGATCCTTATGTGGTTTGTGAGAAGAACACACATGTAGTAACACTGGTTGTGGTTCATGAAAAGAACACACATCCAATGACACTGGTGGATCCTTATGTGGTTTGTGAAAAGAACATACATGCAATGACTCTAGTGGATCCACATGTGGTTCACGAAAAGAACACACATGCAGTGACACTGGTGGATCAATGTGGTTTATGAGAATAACATACATGCAATGAACTCTGGTGGATCCATATGTTGTTCATGAAAAAAAACACATGGAATGACACTGGGTGTGGTTCATGAAAAGAACACACATCCTATGACACTGGTGGATCCTTATGTGGTTTGTGAAAAGAACAGACATACAATGACTCTGGTGGATCCACACGTGGTTCATGAAAAGAACACACATGCAATGATGATACGTCCATTTTGCATCACTATTCTATATCATAATTTACCATTATTCATTGACATATTTCATATTATGGGTTGATACTTATGTTATTTCATCTGTTTTTGCATGGTTGATGAATTTTGGAGGATGGACCGCTGAATTCAGGATTCTGATGGAAAATGTGCTGTCTGGAGGCGAAATTGTTGGGAATATGCCCTAGAGGCAATCATGGTTGATGATATTTCCCAATGTATTCATAAGGTTATGGTCCATGTATGAACGGCTGATATGTATCATCCAATATGTGATTTGATTGTGGAACTATATATTCATGTTGTTCATACTAATTGTCCTTGGTCATTGAGGTTGTGCTGGACACACAACTTAGACCAATGTGAAAGTCGGCAGATGACTAGGTTCCACTTGTCATGGGCATGGAGATGCTATTCCGACTTACACTGATTCAGCTAAAGAGTTTAGCGAGTCGGACTGACCCATATTGAGATGCAACGAACAAGTTGTCATTTGCATATCTCAATCAATGTAATCCTTTGACCTGAGGTTATTGCACAATCCGAGTTGAGGATCACCGACTTAGGTTCTGTCAAACGCTGTTCCATCACTGGGCAGTTATAAAGGCGGAGTTCGGGTCGACTGAGAATCAAGCTGCGTGATGTGAATAACCGAGATGGGATTTTGCCCCTCCATCTAGAGAGATATTCTCTAGGACCTCTCAGAAGATGTGATTCGGAAAGCATGGCCATGCGTGACTCGGTTAAGTGTTAACCGAGGCGACCGACTAAGAGTTAGTCGCATGAATCACTTATCTCGGATCGAGAAAGAGAGTCAGACTATTTAAGGGATGACGATCATTCACCTATAGTCCGACAAGGTATATCCGGAGGCAAAAGGGACTCAGACGAAAGTCGCATTGAAAGGCATGTCGTCATGACTCTTTGGCACTTGGGAGTTGGCACGTTCTGCTAGGAGCCGCTACCAACGGATTGGTCACGAGTGAGACTCGGAATCGTGTCTGGGTTACCATGAGCCTGTCGGGTCACACACTTAAGAGCGGGAGCAAGTTTGGGTTAGACCCAAACAGGAAATCTATTTGGGTTGGACCGAAATAGACACATGGACTTAGTCAGGAAGTAGGACTTGCAGTGGCTAATATAGGCCTTTTAGTGAATGGGCCACAAGTGAGTGGAGACCACTTTCACTCCCTATATAAGCTGGGGCGCAGGTGCTTAGAGCACACGGTTAGGTTACTCCATGTGTTGGAAACCCTAGCTCCAGTCCAGTCCAGTCCAGTCATGTCGCCGCCGTACCGGACCTAGCAGTCCATCGTCGGTGCTCCTCCTCGTACGTGTGGATATTGGCGAAGGTGCTATACGTTTAGCACTTCGACGATCGTGGATCGGAACGGATCGTGAGGACTGCACTACATCAAGCGACGTGCTTCATCGATTCCGCAACCGCGCGTCTAGTGGTAATTCTCATGGCCTACTACCTTAGCTAGATCTTGGGATAACCACGTAGGAAAAAGTTTTGGTTTTTCTCTGCGTGGCCCTTCAGTAGTATCAGAGCGTTAGCTTCTGGTTTTAGGCTCGAGATCGTGCATATGTGATATGCGGTTGGTGTTAGATTGGATCTAATTGCAGTTTTGGTGGTCGATCTATGAGATAGATCAGTTTTGTACAAAGTTGACTGGATCAGCTATACTCGGGGGAATGGATGATCTGGTTTCCGTGATCTAACTGCTAAGGTCGTGGAACAACGTACCCCTACCGGTCAGCTTCCGCCATCGAGGTAGACTGTGACACGTAAATCTGGATGCAGTGATCGAAGATCAAAGAGTTTGGTCGAATCGGAGTCCGGATCAGATTTGGATAAAATTATTTTATCCGATGACGAAATCCATGTCCGGCGGCTTCACCCTGTCGTAGCGCCTTAGATGTCATTGCGAGTTTTCACAACACCAGTAGATATCGTATCTATGCATAACTTTTTTTTGCAGGATGATGTTGTGAATGGTATGGCTTATGTGCATGTGATGTGTGTAATCCATACGTATCTGCGTATCACGGTTTTTGTCAGCCGGCTTGAGCCTAGGTGCTGTCATTTTATTGTATAACGACCTGCGTGTCAGATTCTCTATGTAATTTACATTACTAGCTAGTGTAGCTGTTTGGAGAACCTGGATGGAATGCAAGTCGATGTACAAGTCGGCTACATGGTGTAAGGCGACACGTGACAAGAATTGACATGAGTCGAATTACAAGCTTCGTGGAGATGGAGATCGCCATGAAGAGAGCCATACCATTTCACATTATAATTGCTTTATTTTGTGTTATTGTTATGTCTCTGTTTTACCTCTATTAGATAGTTGGTAGAAAGTAATCCCTCAAAGAAGGTCTAGTCGATTTCCCCGCCAGTGCTGCACCATCACAAGTCAGACATTTTTGGTAGTGGGCTCATAAAATTGAGGTGCTATCAATTCTTTCCGACTAGGTGGGTTCGAGTCGGACTCTTACAACGGAAGCACTTGGTAATCTAGACGGGTCTATCACAATGGTTGTGGGACTCGGGGAAAAGTCGGATGGGGGCCGGGGCATGTGATGCCACCCATCCAACAGGAGTCGTATGAGATACAATTGACAAGGAGTTGTCTACCTAGATCACTTGACGGCTAGCGGTGATGCTAAAGCTCACTAGTCGACTTGCTTATTTAGGGTCCTGAATCACTAAGTAACCATCGGAGGGGTGTTGGTTCTAGTGGGAGCATAAGTATTAAAGTGTTTAATATGCTTGCTCTTTTATGGATACATGTCTTAAGTGTTTTGCATATTTTTCCGTTGTAGATCAATGGCACCTAGCAGTCTTCCTCAGATTTCTAGTTTTTCTTTGAGAACCATCTTAGAGAAAGATAAGCTAAATGGAACTAACTTCAACAACTAGTATCATAATCTGAGAATTGTTCTCAAGCAAGAAAAGAGGGACCATGTCCTAGACAACCCACTTCCAGATGAGCCGAATGAGAATGCGACTGTCGCAGCCACCAATGCCTACCGTCGGATTTGTGATGAATCCACGGAGATTAGCTGTCTTATGCTTGCTCACATGGAACCGGACTTGCAGCAGCAGTTCGAGAATGTTGAGTCCTACGATATGATCGAAAGCCTCAAAAGTATGTTCCAGGCTCAGGCAAAGACTAAGAGGTATCAAGTCTCTCAGGCCTTGTTGAGCTGCAGGCTTAAGGATGGTGATCCATTGAGTCCACATGTGATCAAGATGGTTGGTTACGTGTAGTCTCTAGAAAGGCTGGGCTACCCCATTAGAGAAGAGTTCGCTACGGACATAATTCTGAACTCTCTTCCTAGTGCGTATGGTCAGTCCATATCGAACTACCACATGCATGGTATGGATAAGAAGCTCACTGAATTACATGGGATGCTCAAGCAGGCTGAGGCGGATCTCAAGAAAGGTGCCAGTCAAGTGTTGATGGTACAGAATAAGGCTAAGTTCAAGAAGTGTTCTTGGACTAAGAAGAAGGCTAAGTCGGGAGGTAAGGCTGAGGACCCGGTCCAAAGCGCTTCCTCAGGGACTAAGCCATCTCCTGCAGCCGGATCCACTTGCTTCTACTGCAAGGCGGATGGCCACTAGAAGAGGAATTGCAGCAAGTATCTGGCTGACAAAGCCAAGAGCGGAGGTGTGACTTCCGACTCAGGTACGCTTGTTTGCAATGTTATAGACATTTATCTTGCTGATGCACCTGGTAGTTCTTGGGTATATGATACTGGATTAGTCATTCACATATGCAACTCGTTGCAGGGACTCGTAAGAACTAGGAGCGTGGCAAGAGGCGAGGTTGACATTCGGGTCGGCAACAAAGCAAGAGTTTCTGTGTTGGAAGTCGGCACGATGCAACTTCATTTACCTTCCGGATTCTTAATGGAGCTGAATAATTGTTATTATGTTCCAGTGCTTAGTCGAAACATTATTTCTGCCTCATGTTTGATGAGACAAGGCTGTGATTCGAATATTAAGAATAATGGTTGTTCTTTATATTTGAATGATATGTTTCACAGCTTTGCACCCGTCTAGGACGGGTTATTTATTTTGAATCTTGAGGGTGAATCTGCCTTTAACATAAATGTGAAAAGGTTAAAGCCAAATGATCTGAATATGACTTACTTTTGGCATTGTCGGGCTTGGTCATATAAGTTGGAAATGCATGAAGAGGCTCCATGATTATGGACTCCTAACTTCGTTCGACTTAGAGTTGTTCGAGACATGCGAATCCTGCCTTCTCGGCAAGATGACCAAGACACCTTTTGCAAAGAGTTGTGAAAGGGCGGCCGACTTATTGGGACTAGTACATAGTGATGTATGTGGCCCGATGAGAACGACAGCCAGAGGTGGTTATGAGTACTTCATTACATTCACTGATGATTTGAGTAGGTATGGATATATCTACTTGATGAAACATAAATCGGATGCCTTTGAAAAGTTCAAGGAATTCCAGAATGAGGTACAAAATCAACTTGGCAAGAAAATAAAGTTTCTTCGGTCACACCGAGGAGGCGAGTACATGAGCCATGAGTTTGATGACCATCTGAAGAGTTGTGGAATAGTTCCCCAGCTCACTCCTCTAGGAACGCCACAGAGAAACAGTGTATCGAAAGGAGGAATCGGACCTTGTTGGACATGGTACGATCAATGATGAGTCGGACAGATCTGCCTTTATCATTTTGAGGATATTGTCTAGAAACTACAGCGTTCACACTAAACAGAGTACCATCAAAGTCGGTAGAGAAGACACCGCATGAGATGTGGACTGGCAAGAAGCCGAGTTTATCTTTTCTTAAGATTTGGGGTTGTGAAACTTTTCTCAAGCGACTTCAGTCGGACAAGCTTACAGCTAAGTCGGATAAGTGCATTTTCATAGGATATCCGAGGGAAACCTTAGGTTACTACTTCTACAACCGAGAAGAGGGCAAAGTGTTTGTCGCTCGGAACGGTGTCTTCCTTGAGAAAGAGTTTCTCAGTTGGGGACTCAGTGGGATCACAGTGCAACTCGAGGAAATTCGAGAGGTACCGGCCAGTAGCGAGTCGGCAAAAGCCTTGGAGGTTGAGCCGATCGTGGTACCTGAGCCGGAAACAGCACCGACACTGCGAAGATTGCGAAGTGTTCGTGATGTGTTACTGTTAGACAGTGATGAGCCGGCAACTTATTCGGAAGCAATGGTGGGTTCTGATTCTAAGTCATGGCTTCGAGCCATGAGATCCGAGTTAAAGTCCATGGATGAAAATCAAGTTTGGAACTTGGTTGATCTGCTAGACGGTGCAAGACCCGTCGAGTGCAAATGGGTCTTTAAGAAGAAAACTAGTATGGATGGAAATGTTTCTGTCTATAAAGCAAGGCTTGTCGCGAAGGGGTTCTCACAAGTTCAAGGAGTTGACTACGATGAGACTTTCTCACCCGTAGCGATGCTTAAATCAGTTCGGATCATCTTAGCTATAGCAGCCTATTTCGACTATGAGATATGGCAGATGGATGTCAAGATGGCTTTCCTTAATGGAAATTTAACCGAGGGCGTGTATATGATACAGCCCGAGGGTTTTGTCAATCCGGCTAATGCTGACAAGGTATGCAAACTTCAGAAATCCATTTATGGGTTGAAGCAAGCATCTCGGAGTTGGAACATTCGCTTTGATGAGGTAGTCAAATCGTTTGGCTTCATCAAGAGTGATCATGATTCTTGGTTATACAAGAAGTTTAGTGGGAGAAAAGTAAACTTTCTGATCTTATATGTTGATGACATATTACTGATTGGAAATGATGTCCAGATGTTGCAAGAGACCAAGGAATCATTGGAAAGGAGTTTTTCGATGAAAGACTTGGGTGAGGCGACTTACATACTAGGAATCCGGATCTATAGAGATAGATCAAAGCGGCTCATTGGATTGAGTCAAAGTACATATTTGGACAAAGTGTTGAAGAAGTTCAACATGGAATCGTCTAAGAAGGGGTTCTTACCGATGTCCCATGGCGTGAAACTTAGCAAGACTTAGTGTCCTTCAACAACTGATGAGCAAAGTCGGATGAGTGCGATTTCGTATGCTTTTGCAGTCGGATCCATCATGTATGCTATGATTTGTACTAGGCCGGATGTTTTCTATGCTCTAAGTGTTGTGAGCAGGTACCAGGATGACCCTAGAGAAATCCACTGGACAGCAGCTAAAAATATCCTCAAGTACTTGAGAAGGACTAAGGATATGTTCCTGGTTTATGGAGGTGAGGATGAACTCAGTGTAAGGGGTTATACGGATGCGAGTTATCTCACTAACTTGGATGATTCTCGTTTGCAATCCGGATATGTGTTTGTAATAAATAGAGGGGCTGTGAGCTGGAAGAGTTCCAAGCAAGAGACGATGTCTGCATCTACGACAGAGGCTGGGTATATTGCTGTCTCGGAGGCGGCAAAAGAAGCCGTTTGGATGAGGAATTTCCTCATGGATCTTGGTGTGGTTCAGGGCTCGTCCAATCCGTTAGACGTGTATTGTGACAACAATGGTGCTATTGCATAAGCCAAGGAACCTATACAACACCAGAAGAACAAACATATACTCATGCGATACCACCTTATTCGCCAGTTCGTGGATCAAGGTGATATCAAGTTATGCAAGGCACACATGGATGCAAACATTGTGGATCCGTTGACAAAGCCACTTCCGCAGCCGAAGCATGAGGCGCACCTGAGAGCAATGGGCATTAGATGCCTAGACATGTGATGTCGGAAGATTGACTCTAGTGCAAGTGGGAGACTGTTGGGAATATGCCCTAGAGGCAATCATGGTTGATGATATTTCCCAATGTATTCATAAGGTTATGGTCCATGTATGAACTGCTGATATGTATCATCGAATATGTGATTTGATTGTGGAACTATATATTCATGTTGTTCATACTAATTTTCCTTGGTCATTGAGGTTGTGCTGGACACACAACTTAGACCAATGTGAAAGTCGGCAGATGACTAGGTTCCACTTGTCATGGGCATGGAGATGCTATTCCGACTTACACTGATTCTGCTAAAGAGTTTAGTGAGTCGGACTGACCCATATTGAGATGCAACGAACAAGTTGTCATTTGCATATCTCAATCAATGTAATCCTTAGACCTGAGGTTATTGCACAATCCGAGTTGAGGATCACCGACTTAGGTTCTGTCAAACATTGTTCTGTCACTGGGCAGTTATAAAGGCGGAGTTCGGGTCGACTGAGAATCAAGCTGCGTGATGTGAATAACCGAGATGGGATTTTGCCCCTCCATCTGGAGAGATATTCTCTAGGCCCTCTCGGAAGATATGATTCGGAAAGCATGGCCATGCGTGACTCGGTTAAGTGTTAACCGAGGCGACCGACTAAGAGTTAGTCGGATGAATCACTTATCTTGGATCGAGAAAGAGAGTCAGACTATTTAAGGGATGATGATCATTCGCCTATAGTCCGACAAGGTATATCGTGAGGCAAAAGGGAGTTGGCACTTGGGAATTGGCAAAAGTTGCATTGAAAGGCATGTCGTCATGACTCTTTGGTACTTGGGAGTTGGCACGTTCTGCTAGGAGCCGCTACCAACTGATCGGTCATGAGTGAGACTCGGAATCGTGTCCGGGTTACCATGAGCCTATCGGGTCACACACTTAAGAGCGGGAGCGAGTTTGGGTTACCCAAACAGGAAATCTATTTGGGTTGGACCAAAATAGAGACATGGACTTAGTCAGCAAGTAGGACTTGCAGTGGCTAATATAGGCCTTTTAGTGAATGGGCCACAAGTGAGTGGAGCCCACTTTCACTCCCTATATAAGCTAGGGCGCAGGTGCTTAGAGCACACGGTTAGGTCACTCCATGTGTTGGAAACCCTAGCTCCAGTCCAGTCCAGTCCTTTCGTCGCCGTACCGGACCTAGCAGTCCATCGCCAGTGCTCCTCCTCGTACGTGTGGATATTGGCGGAGGTGTTGTACGTTCAGCACTTCGACGATTGTGGATCGGAACGGATCGTGAGGACTGCACTGTATCAAGCGACGTGCTTCATCGATTCCGCAACCGCTAGTGGTAATTCTCGTGGCCTACTACCTCAGCTAGATCTTGGGATCACCGTGTAGGAATAAGTTTTGGTTTTTCTCGGCGTGGTCCTTCAGAAATTCATGAAGATAAAAAAATTCCAGAAAATACATGGAAAATACTATTTTTCCAGAAGACGAGGGATAGTAGAAGGGGGAGCGGAGTTGGGCCACAGGGGGCCCACACCACCCCCTAGCACGGGACACACCTGGTCGCGCCACCAGGTGGTGTGGCCACCCTGGCCAACTCCTGGTTCTCCCCTTTGGCGTATATTATCCCCAAGAAACCCTAATACTAGGGGAGCGACCACAGAAAGATTCCGCCGCCTCTGCGGGGCGGAAAACTACAGAGAGAGAAAGAGCTCTCCGACAGGCGGAAATCTACCGAGGAAATTCCTTCCCGGAGAGGGGAGATCATTGCCATCAACACCACCATGAAACTGGACTTCATCGGGATCATCATCATCATCATCTCCACTAGCACCATCATCACCACTGCGTACCGCTGTAACAATTGGGTTGAATATTGCGTAGTTCTTAGGGGAAACTTTCCCGGTGTTGATTACTCGTTGTAGTTGATGCTATTGAGTGGAACCATTGAATTATTGTTATGTTCAGATTGTTACTTATCATTATATCATCTCTGATCTTGATCCATATGTTGTCTTGTGAGTAGTTCGTTTAGTTCTTGAGGACATGGGAGAAGTCATGTTGTTAGTAGTGGAATTGTGTTGAGAAAGATTCAATAGTTTGTTATTTAAGTTGTGGTGTTATTCTTCTAGTGGTGTCATGTGAACGTCGACTACATGACACTTCACCTTTATGGGCCTAGGGGAATGCATTGTGTATTTGGCTACTAATCGTAGGGGTTGCCAGAGTGACAGAAACCTAAACCCCTGTTAGGAAACCTTTGCACAAGGGATGTAGGATCTTAGAGTTTAAAGTTTTGGTTAGGTTTTTATCTTAATTACTTTATTGTACTTGCGGATGCTTGCAAGGGGTTTAATCACAAGTATGTATTAGTCCTAGGAAGATCGGTACATTAGCACAGGTTCACCCACACAACACTTATCAAACTAAAGAAGATTAATCAACTATATGAAACGAAAGCACTTGACGATATTCCCGTGTGTCCTAGAGAACGTTTGGTCATCTTAAGTAATACAACCGGCTTGTGCTTTTCTAAAGAAAGGATTGGGCCACTTGCTGCATCTATTGTTATTGTCTTTTATTTACTCGCACTTTATTTATCTGCATTATCAAAAACCCCTAGAAATCCGTCTACTGAGTATTTACAGAGAATTCCTTCTCCAAGCCACTCGTCAAAACCTTCTGCTCCTCATTGGGTTCGACACTCTTACTTATCAAAAATACTGCGATACACCCCCTATACTTGTGGGTCATCAAGACTATTTTTTGGCGCTATTGCCGGGGAGTGAAGCGCTATTGGAGAGTGGAACTGGTAAAGGAAACTTCTACTGTGAGTATTGTTTACTTATGTTAGTTACTTTTTTTTCAATATGGATAATTCACTTAGTTTCTTATTTCGTAATGCTACTACTGCTGCTAAGGTAGTAGATGAACCGCCACCTGCTGAGAATGATACTTTTAAAATACCTACAAGAATTATTGATCGTGTTATGGATAACTACTATTTTGGAGATGGAACTTTCCAACCCGGTGATCATTTGCTCTTTATACACGAATTATGTGGGTTGTTTAAGTGTGTAGGGATTACAACAGATCAAGTCAGGAAGAAGTTATTCTCATTATCACTGAAAGGAAGAGCTGAAGAATGGTATAAGCTGCTGAAGGATGGCCAATATCTTGAATGGGAGGAAGTAGTGCGTCTCTTTTATTCAAAATTTTATCCTCCTATTGAGATTCATAAAGATCGGAATCAAATATACAACTTTTGGCCTCTTGATGGAGAGAGTACAGCTCAAGCTTGGGGGAGATTGAAGTTACTAATGCTCAAATGTCCTATTCATGAGCTCCCCAACAATATTATTATCAATAACTTTTATGCAAGGCTTTCTCTTCATGATAAGGATCTATTGGATGCTTCTTGCACTAGATCATTTACACGCATGGAAGAAGGAGCTAAATGGGATCTTCTAGACCGTATTTCAAGACAATGTTGAAGCATGGGAGAATGATAAAGGAAGAAAGTCAGGTATAAATTATGATTATGAATGCATTAAATCTTTTATGGGAACTGATGACTTTCGTAACATTAGTAATGCTTATGGTCTTAATTCTCAAAGTATTGAAACTTATTTTAAGGCTTTTGCTTCCTATATTGAAATTCCTAAAAATAAGTGGAATAAGTATCATGCACCTTATAAAGATATTATTAATGGTGTTCCTGCAAGAAATACTGAAGTTTACACTACTAATCATCTTTTACCCGAACCTTACATTGAGAAAATGCCTTTTCCAGTTAAGATAAAGGAACATTCTATGATAGCTAGTATGTTAATGAAAGTACAAATAAAGCAGTTGAACCTGATGAACAAGTGGATGTTGAACCTATAGTAGCAAATATGAAGGACTTTGTCACTAAATATGTAGAAGATGGTCACACTATCCTCTGTAAGTATATCCCTAATATTGTTTCACAAAGTAGTGTTATGAGAGCTAGTGTCCCTTTGTTTTCTGTTAGGATAAGTGATCATTGCTACAATGGTTCTTGTGATAGTTATATCGTTAAATTTATGCATGATACTGAAAATTATTATGAGAGAGGGGAGACTGTTCTTATGCATCTCAATAATATCAAGTTTCCTCGTTTTATGCTTAAATTCTTTATGTTGCACTTGTTTTTGCCTTCCTATGCTTGTAGCCTCTGGCTTCAACAATTTATTTCTTACAAAATTCCCTTGTATAGGAAGTGGGTTAGACTTAAACATGCGTATTTTTGCTTCTTGATGCTCTCTTTTACTTCAATTTATATTCTTATGTGAGCATCATTGAAATTTTCATGCCCATCTTAATGGCTATAAAGAAAGAGCTTTTTGGGAGACAACCCAATATATTTTTGCTTTCAATTTTTGCTTCTTTGAGTCTTGGAAGTTATTGCTTATGCAATAACATATCCTTATCTTTTGTATGGTTTTTGTGTCAAGATCAACCTCTAATGAGAGAGAAGTAATATTTGGGAAAGTTGCTGTCCCGAAACAGATTTTTGTGATTCGCTAAAAGAAATTCACGAAAAATCTCTGTATGCCGGATTGAGCTGTAATTTTTTGTGCCTCTGCCCCAGGTTGTTAATTAACTTTCGTTAGTTTTGTACTTTTTGATTTGAGCAACAGAAGATTTAAAAAAAATTGATCTTTACCTGCTGGTCTATTTTGACAGATTTTTGCCACTCTTGCATTTGCCTCTTACATCGATTTCCTTTTTGAATTCTTTTTGGGTTTTTGGAAGGAGTTGCTACAGTAGCCTATGTTTTTATGTATTTCAGTTGAAATTGAACTTAAAAGGTTTATTACCTCGCTTGCACTAATGTTGCTAATGAGAATTGTGTGAAGTTTTGTGTGAAAGAAATTTCCAGGTTATAGGAGAGAATGGTATTTAGATGGTGAATGGTTAAATGACTCAAAAAATATGTGTATGAAGATGAAGATATTCATGTTATTCAAGCAGTGATTCCGGAAGAATTTATTAAACACCAAGTTCAGAGACCCGCAGAGTCCATTTTCGAATAGGTAACAGTTCTGGTAAGAAAAGGTCCATGAAAAATCTGCCAAGTTATATTTTTGCAGTTTTTATCTAACAAGGAAAGCAACGAAGCAAAAGAGGGACGAAAACGGAGCCAGGGTGGTGTGGCCACCCCGGAGCCTGTCTCCGGCCCGTTTTCTCCTAGTACTTTCCTTTTGTTGTAAAACTTCATAATATATAATGCCCCGGATCCCCCGAGGTTCGTATATCGTGTTCTCACCGTGTTTTCGTTTTGATCTGTTTTGTTCAGATGTCATTTCAGGGTTCATTTTCGTAGGACTATGAGCTGCGACACCGGCGCGAGCTCCATCATGACCTAGAGTGGAGGATCTTTGTAGGATGGGTGGAAGAAGAAAGGATCACAGCTAGGCTGGAAGATATGGATCGGAGCATCAAGGAGGAAGTGAAGGGCATGTCGGCAGGCATGAAAGGACAAGGGCTGATACCTCCAATTCTAAACCTCAGTTCCTGCCCTGCAGCGGTGGAAGCTCTACGGGCCACTGATGAGTTTTGCGGTAAGTACCAAGTCCTGAGGAGAAAGGTGGATATACTACAAGAAGAGAATAACAGGCTCTGTAGGATCCTAGAAGATTATCTCACTTCGATCGAGAGAACACCACCACCGAAGACGTAATTCGTCATCAGGTTTTGGCATCCCCTTGGTTTGTTCCAAGCTTGGGGGAGTGCCGCGGTATCATATCACTATCTTTTTACCTTTTTAGTAGAGTCATATCATGAATAGAGAAGTTATCATGTAGGATGGTTTGCATTATGGAAGTGCCCCACTCTCGTTAGATATCTATGTATCCCTTGGTGTGAGTTGCCGTTATGGAATATTAATGAGAAGTTATATCATTTACTCTTTTCCATATCTTACTTTAGTTTTCAATTACTATTATATGATTGATCTTGTTGTTAGTATTGGTATCACTTTGGGATCATTAAGTAAATTTAGTTGGTTTTGGCAAACCTGGCTTGGTTAGTAGCACTATTATGAGAATTGAATGAAAAAGATAAAAGTACTCTTAAGAAATATAATTTCATCATCTTTCTTGATTTTCTCATAAGCTTAGTATTCTCTAGTTAAGATCTTTTGTGCTTCCAAGGAAGATTGCATGTTTGTTTTTATCACTTGTATGTTTGTTTGTTTCCTTCAACTCTTATGCTTGCTACCCATCCTTGCTAGCCAAAAAACCCTATACTGAGAGGTAATGCTTCTCGTGCATCCAATCCTTAAACGAAAACCTATGCGATTTGTGTCCACCATACCTACCTATTAGCACTATTGCTATTCCAAGTAAATTCATGTTTTTATCTACCTTCCGAATTAAACTTGTTATGTGAAAATTAGTGATTAAAGCTCTCACGAACTTGAAGGCACAATTTACTTTTCTTGCACCTAATAAACTTGAACCATTGTGTCATCTAACTTGTATATGCTTGCACTATACGTTGGGGATTAGTAGAACCATGCTGTCATGGGGAACGCTTTCAACATTGCACTTGTACATTGTACCCAGTTGATATCATACTCTTTTGTTTATGGATGTCGTCGGTGTGAAATGAAAGGGGAGCTTGTAAGTCCATGGAGTTATGTATGGTGTTAGAGAAACGCCTGGGCGGCTGGTCTAATCCATGCCTAATCATGGTGGAAACCTGCAGCGTAGCTATCTATGAAGCATTCTTCTTATAAAAAAAGAGATAGAGATTGAGAAAAAAAAGAAAAAAAGAGATGAGAAAAGAGGAAAGAGAGAAAAAAGCACCATTTCCCATGGTAAATAAGAAGATGTTGAGATGCTTATTGTCTTCTTGCCTTCTCATTTTTATACGGGGATTCTTCCGTATCATCGGGCAAGGGGTACCCCGTTGGCGGTTCTCTATGATACACATGTACTTACTATGACAAGAACTTACCGGTAACTAAACTTAAGTAGCATGAGTAGCGGCCCTCGTATTCAAGGGACATGAGATTGCCAACTTATACTTTGTAAAGCATAAACTCCATAGTTTGTTCACTTTAACCTTAATCACTTCAAGATGCTTATGATAGGGGCAATGAGAGCTTAAAGCTAATAAGTATCATAATTTTTGGAAGCTCTTTATGAAACTTGAGATCCCTGCTTCCCTCTGCGAAGGGCATATCTTTTACTTTTTAGTTGAGTCAGTAAACCTATTCCTTTCTATCTCAGCAAGTATTTTGAGTTGTTGTGTTTCATTCATTCATATGATGATTTATTCAATCATGTTTCTTATGTTCCTTGTTTTGCACATTGCTCTTATCTTAGTGAATATTACTTTGAAAGTTATCATTGAAAACCCCTTTATGATTGAACTCCTGCAACTTGTTAACTATCCTTTGACCAAGAGCAAAGTTAGCCATTACCAATTATGATTTACTTTATGTATCTTTATTGTGCTTCCTTTACTTATTGCAAGTTAAAGTTATATAATGGTGAGTTGTTTGCTATTATGATTTATGTATTGATGAATGTGATGCTTCTTGTCCGTATTCTTTTATCGACACTTCACTCCATAAACTTGAGGTCATGTTTATTGAGGTCAGTTTTTGCTTAGGGACAAGCGAAGTCTAAGCTTGGAGGGAGTTGATACGTCCATTTTGCATCACTATTCTATATCATAATTTACCATTATTCATTGATATATTTCATATTAAGAAATGATACTTATGTTATTTCATCTATTTTTGCATGGTTGATTGCTTTTGGAGGATGGACCGCTGAAGTCAGGATTCTGATGGAAAAGGTGTTGTTTGGAGGCGAAATTCGCGAAGATCAGAAAATTCTAGAAAATACATGGGAAATCCTATTTTTTCAGAAGTCGAAGGATACCAAAAGGGGGAGCGGAGTTGGGCCACAGGGGGCCCACACCACCCCTGGCGCGGGCCACCCCTGGTCATGCCACCAGGTGGTGTGGCTACTCTGGCCAACTCCTAGCTCTCCCCTTTGGCGTATTTTATCCCCATGAAACCCTAAGCCTAGGGGAGCGACCATAGAAAGATTCCGCCGCCTCTGTGGGGCAGAAAACTATAGAGAGAGAAAGAGCTCTCCAGAAGGCAGAAATCTGCCGGGAAATTCCTTCCTGGAGAGGGGAGATCATCGCTATCAACACCACTATCAAGCTGGACTTCACCGGGATCATCATCATCATATCCACCAGCACCATCATCACCACTCTGTACCGCTCTAACAATTGGGTTGAATCTTGCGTAGTTCTTAGGGGAAACTTTCCCGGTGTTGATTACTCGTTGTAGTTGATGCTATTGAGTGGAACCATTGAATTATTGTTATGTTCAGATTGTTACTTATCATTATATCATCTCTGATCTTGATCCATATGATGTCTTGTGAGTAGTTCGTTCAGTTCTTAAGGACATGGGAGAAGTCATGTTATTAGTTGTGGTATTGTGTTGAGAAAGATTCAATAGTTTGTTATTTAAGTTGTGGTGTTATTCTTCTAGTGGTGTCATGTGAACGTCAACTACATGAAACTTCACCTTTATGGGCCTAGGGGAATGCATTGTGTATTTGGCTACTAATCGTAGGGGTTGCCGGAGTTACAGAAACTTGAACCCCCGTTAGGAAACCTTTGCACAAGGGATGTAGGATCTCAGAGTTTAAAGCTGTGGTTAGGTTTTTATCTTAATTACTTTCTTGTACTTGCGGATGCTTGCAAGGGGTTTAATCACAAGTATGTATTAGTCCTAGGAAGGTCGGTACATTAGCACAGGTTCACCCACACAACACTTATCAAACTAAAGAATATTAATCAACTATATGAAATGAAAGAACTTGACGATATTCCCGTGTGTCCTCGAGAACGTTTGGTCATCTTAAGTAATACAACCGGCTTGTCCTTTGCTAAAAAAGGATTCGGCCACTTGATGCATCTATTATTATTGTCTTTTATTTACTCCCACTTTATTTATCTGCATTACCAAAAACGCCTAAAAAACTGTTTGCTAAGTATTTACAGAGAAATTCTGCTCCAAGCCACTCGTCAACACCTTCTGCTCCTCATTGGGTTCGACACTCTTACTTATTGAAAATACTGCGATACACCCCCTATACTTGTGGCTCATCAAATGACACTGGTGGATCAATGTGGTTTGTGAGAATAACATAGATGAAATGAACTCTGGTGGATCCATATGTGGTTCATGAAAAGAACACACATGCAATGACACTGCGTGTGGTTCATGAAAAGAACACACATCCAATGACACTGCTGGATCCTTATGTGGTTTGTGAAAAGAACACATATGCAATGACTCTGGTGGATCCACATGTGGTTTGTGAAAAGAACAGACGTGCAATGACACTGGTGGATCCATATGTGGTTCATGAAAAGAACACACATGCAATGACTCTAGATGTGGTTTGTGAGAAGAACACACATGCAATGACTCTGGTGGATCCATATGTGGTTTGTGAAAAGAACACACATCCAATGACACTGGTGGATCCGTATGTGGTTTGTGAGAAGAACACACATGCAATGACATTGGGTGTGGTTCGTGAGAATAACACACATCCAATGACACTGGTGCATCCTTATGTGGTTTGTGAGAAGAACACACATGCAATGACTCCATATGTGTTTCATGAGAAGAACACACATGCAATGAGACTGGTGGATCCATATGTGGTTTGTGAGAAGAACATACATGCAATGGCACTGGGTGTGGATCTTGAAAAGAACACACATCCAATGAACTCTAGTGGATCCATATGTGCTTTTTTGTGAGAAGAACACACATGCAATGACTCTGGTGGATCCATGTGGTTTGTGAAAAGAACAGACATGCAATGACTCTAACTATGGTTAATGAAAAGAACACACATGAAATGACACTAGTGGATCCATATGTGGTTTGTGAAAAGAACACACATGCAATGACTCTAGCTATGGTTAATGAAAAGAACAAACATGCAATGACACTGGTGGATCCATATGTGGTTTGTGCAAAGAACAGACATGCAGTGAACTCTGGTGGATCCATATGTGGTTTGTGAGAAGAACACACATGCAGTGATACTAGTTGTGGTTCATGAAATGAACACACATCCAATGACACTGGTGGATCCTTATGTGGTTTGTGAAAAGAACAGATGTGTAATGACTCTAGTGGATCCACATGTGGTTCATGAAAAGAACACACATGCAATTACACTGGTGGATCAATGTGGTTTGTAAGAATAACATACATGCAATGAACTCTGGTGCATCCATATGTGGTTCATGAAAACAACACACATGCAATGACAGTGGGTCTGGTTCATGAAAACAACACACATCCAATGACACTGGTGGATGCTTATGTGGTTTGTGAAAAGAACACACATGGAATGACTCTGGTGGATCCACATGTGGTGTGTGAAAAGAATAGACATGCAATGACACTGGTGGATCAATGTGGTTTGTGAGAATAATAAACATGCAATGAACTCTAGTGGATCCATATGTGATTCATGAAAAGAACACACATGCAATGACTCTAGATGTGGTTTGTGAGAAGAACACACATGCAATGACACAGGTGGATCCATATGTGGTTTGTGAGAAGAACACAGATCCAATGACATTGGTGGATCCATATGTGGTTTGTGAGAAGAACACACATGCAATGACACTGGGTGTGGTTCATGAGAAGAACACACATCCAATGACACTAGTGGATCCTTATGTGGTTTGTGAGAAGAACACACATGCAATGACTCCATATGTGGTTAATGAGAAGAACACACATGCAATGACACTGGGTGTGGTTCATGAGAATAACACACATCCATTGACACTGGTGGATCCTTATGTGGTTTGTGAGAAGAACACGCATGCAATGACTCCATATGTGGTTCATGAGAAGAACACACATGCAATGAGACTGGTGGATCCATATGTGGTTTGTGAGAAGAACATACATGCAATGGCACTAGGTGTGGATCATGAAAAGAACACACATCCAATGAACTCTGGTGGATCCATATGTGCTTTGTGAGAAGAACACACATGCAATGACTCTGGTGGATCCATGTGGTTTGTCAAAAGAATAGACATGCGATGACTCTAGCTATGGTTAATGAAAAGAACACACATGCAATGACACTGGTGGATCCATATGTGGTTTGTGAAAAGAACACACATGCAATGACTCTAGCTATGGTTAATGAAAAGAACAAACATGCAATGACACTTGTGGATCCATATGTGGTTTGTGAAAAGAACAGACATGCAATGAACTCTGGTGGATCCATATGTGGTTGTTGATAAGAACACACATGCAGTGATACTAGTTGTGGTTCATGAAATGAACACAAATCCAATGACACTGGTGGATCCTTATGTGGTTTGTGAAAAGAACAGATGTGTAATGACTCTGGTGGATCCACATGTGGTTCATGAAAAGAACACACATGCAATGACACTGGTGGATCAATGTGATTTGTGATAATAGCGTACACGCACTGAACTCTGGTGCATCCATATGTGGTTCATGAAAAGAACACACATGCAATGACACTGGGTATGGTTCATGAAAACAACACACAACCAATGACACTGGTGGATCCTTATGTGGTTTGTGAAAAGAACACACATGCAATGACTCTGGTGGATCCACATGTGGTGTGTGAAAAGAACAGACATCCAATGACACTTGTGGATCAATGTGGTTTGTGAGAATTGCAAACATGCAATGAACTCTACTGGATCCATATGTGATTCATGAAAAGAACACACATGCAATGACTCCATATGTGGTTAATGAGAAGAACACACATGCAATGACACTGGTGGATCCATACGTGGTTTGTGATAAGAACATACATGCTATGGCACTGGGTGCGGATCATGAAAAGAACACACATCCAATGAACTTTGGTGGATCCATATGTGGTTTGTGAGAAGAACACACATTCAATGACTCTGGTGGATCCATGTGGTTTGATTAAGGAACAGATATGCAATGACTCTAGCTATGGTTAATGAAAGAAAACACATGCAATGGTGGATCCATATGTGGTTTGTGAAAAGAACACACATGCAATTACTCTAACTATGGTTAATGAAAAGAACACACATGCAATGACACTGGTGGATCCATATGTGTTTTGCGAAAAGAACAAACATGCAATGAACTCTGGTGGATCCATTTGTGGTTTGTGAGAAGAACACACATGCAGTGACACTATTTGTGGTTCATGAAAAGAACACACATCCAATGACACTGGTGGATCCTTATGTGGTTTGTGAAAAGAACATACATGCAATGACTCTGGTGGATCCACATCTGGTTCATGAAAAGAACACACATGCAATGACACTGGTGGATCAATGTGGTTTATGAGAATAACATACATGCAATGAAGTCTGGTGGATCCATATGTGGTTCATGAAAATAACACACATGCAATGATAGTGGGTGTGGTTCATGAAAAGAACACACATCCAATGACACTGGTGGATCGTTATGAGGTTTGTGAATAGAACACACATGCAATGACTCTAGTGGATCCACATTTGGTTTGTGTAAAGAACACACATGCAATGACACTGGTGGATCAATGTGGTTTGTGAGAATAATAGACATGCAATGAACTCTGGTGGAT
The DNA here is from genome assembly GCA_916181665.1 of Avena sativa. NCBI lineage: Eukaryota > Viridiplantae > Streptophyta > Magnoliopsida > Poales > Poaceae > Avena > Avena sativa. The sequence continues at coordinate 203,467,275 of OV702291.1, forward strand.
CTATATGTGGTTCATGGAAAGAACACACATGCAATGACTCTAGATGTGGTTTGTGAGAAGAACACAGATGCAATGACACTGGTGGATCCATATGTGGTTTGTGAGAAGAACACACATCCAATGACACTGGTGGATCCATATGTGGTTTGTGAGAAGAACACACATGCAATGACACTGGGTGTGGTTCATGAGAAGAACACACATCCAATGACACTAGTGGATCCTTATGTGGTTTGTGAGAAGAACACACATGAAATGACTCCATATGTGGTTCATGAGAAGAACACACATGCAATGACATTGATGGATCCATATGTGGTTTGTGAGAAGAATAGACATGCAATGGCACTGGGTGTGGTTCATGAAAAGAACACACATCCAAGGAACTCTGGTGGATCCATATGTGGTTTGTGAGAAGAACACACATGCAATGACTCTGGTGGATCCATGTGGTTTGTGAAAAGAACAGACATGCAATGACTCTAGCTATGGTTAATGAAAATAACACACATGCAATGACACTGGTGGATCCATATGTGGTTTGTCAAATGAACACACATGCAATGACTCTTGCTATGGTTAATGAAGAGAACACACATGCAATGACACTAGTGGATCCATATGTGGTTTGTGAGAATAACATACATGCAATGAACTCTGGTGGATCCGTATGTGGTTCATGAAAAGAACACACATGCAATGACACTTGGTGTGGTTCATGAAAAGAACACACATCCAATAACACTGGTGGATCCTTATGTGGTTTGTGAAATGAACACACATGCAATGACTCTAGTGGATCCACATGTGGTTTGTGTAAAGAACACACATGCAATGACACTGGTGGATCAATGTGGTTTGTGAGAATAATAGACATGCAATGAACTCTGGTGGATCCATATGTGGTTCATGGAAAGAACACACATGCAATGACTCTAGATGTGGTTTGTGAGAAGAACACAGATGCAATGACACTGGTGGATCCATATGTGGTTTGTGAGAAGAACACACATCCAATGACACTGGTGGATCCATATGTGGTTTGTGAGAAGAACACACATGCAATGACACTAGGTGTGGTTCATGAGAAGAACACACATCCAATGACACTAGTGGATCCTTATGTGGTTTGTGAGAAGAACACACATGAAATGACTCCATATGTGGTTCATGAGAAGAACACACATGCAATGACATTGGTGGATCCATATGTGGTTTGTGAGAAGAATAGACATGCAATGGCACTGGGTGTGGTTCATGAAAAGAACACACATCCAAGGAACTCTGGTGGATCCATATGTGGTTTGTGAGAAGAACACACATGCAATGACTCTGGTGGATCCATGTGGTTTGTGAAAAGAACAGACATGCAATGACTCTAGCTATGGTTAATGAAAATAACACACATGCAATGACACTGGTGGATCCATATGTGGTTTGTCAAATGAACACACATGCAATGACTCTTGCTATGGTTAATGAAGAGAACACACATGCAATGACACTAGTGGATCCATATGTGGTTTGTGAGAATAACATACATGCAATGAACTCTGGTGGATCCGTATGTGGTTCATGAAAAGAACACACATGCAATGACACTTGGTGTGGTTCATGAAAAGAACACACATCCAATAACACTGGTGGATCCTTATGTGGTTTGTGAAATGAACACACATGCAATAACTCTAGTGGATCCACATGTGGTTTGTGAAAAGAACAGACATGCAACGACACTGGTGGATCAATGTGGTTTGTGAGAATAACAAACATGCAATGAACTCTGGTGATGTGGTTCATGAAAAGAACACACATGCAATGACACTGGTGGATCAATGTGGTTTGTGAGAATAACATACATGCAATGAACTCTGGTGGATCCATATGTGGTTCATGAAAAGAACACACATGCAATGACATTGGGTGTGGTTCATGAAAAGAACACACATCCAATGACACTGGTGGATCCTTATGTGGTTTGTGAAATGAACACACATGCAATGACTCTGGTGGATCCACATGTTGTTTGTGAAAAGAACAGACATGCAATGACACTGGTGGATCAATGTGGTTTTTGAGAATAACAGACATGCACTGAACTCTGGTGGATCCATATGATGTGGTTCATGAACAGAACACACATGCAATGATACTGGTGGATCCATATGTGGTTTTTGAGAAGAACACACATCCAATGACACTGGTGGATCCATATGTGGTTTGTGAGAAGAACACACATGTAATGACATTGGGTGTGGTTCATGAGAAGAACACACATCCAATGACACTGGTGGATCCTGATGTGGTTTGTGAGAAGAACACACATGCAATGACTCTTGTTGACTCTAGATGTGGTTTGTGAAAAGAACACACATGCAATGATACTGGTGGATCCATATGTGGTTTGTGAGAAGAACACACATTCAATGACACTGGTGGATCCATATGTGGTTTGTGAAAAGAACACACATGTAATGACTCTAGTGCTGGTTTTAGTATAAGAACGCACATGCAATGACACTGGGTGTGGTTCATGAAAAGAACACACATCCAATAACACTGGTGGATCCTTATGTGGTTTGTGAAATGAACACACATGCAATGACTCTAGTGGATCCACATGTGGTTTGTGAAAAGAACAGACATGCAACGACACTGGTGGATCAATGTGGTTTGTGAGAATAACAAACATGCAATGAACTCTGGTGATGTGGTTCATGAAAAGAACACACATGCAATGACACTGGTGGATCAATGTGGTTTGTGAGAATAACATACATGCAATGAACTCTGGTGGATCCATATGTGGTTCATGAAAAGAACACACATGCAATGACATTGGGTGTGGTTCATGAAAAGAACACACATCCAATGACACTGGTGGATCCTTATGTGGTTTGTGAAATGAACACACATGCAATGACTCTGGTGGATCCACATGTGGTTTGTGAAAAGAACAGACATGCAATGACACTGGTGGATCAATGTGGTTTTTGAGAATAACAGACATGCAATGAACTCTGGTGGATCCATATGATGTGGTTCATGAACAGAACACACATGCAATGATACTGGTGGATCCATATGTGGTTTTTGAGAAGAACACACATCCAATGACACTGGTGGATCCATATGTGGTTTGTGAGAAGAACACACATGTAATGACATTGGGTGTGGTTCATGAGAAGAACACACATCCAATGACACTGGTGGATCCTGATGTGGTTTGTGAGAAGAACACACATGCAATGACTCTTGTTGACTCTAGATGTGGTTTGTGAAAAGAACACACATGCAATGATACTGGTGGATCCATATGTGGTTTGTGAGAAGAACACACATTCAATGACACTGGTGGATCCATATGTGGTTCATGAAAAGAACACACATGCAATGACACTAGGTGTTGTTCATGAAAAGAACACACATCCAATGACATTGGTAGATCCTTATGTGGTTTGTGAAAAGAACACACATGCAATGACTCTAGATGTGGTTTGTGAGAAGAACACACATCCAATGATACTAGTGGATCCTTATGTGGTTTATTGAAAGAACACACATGCAATGACACTAGTGGATCCATGGGGTTTATGACAATAACACACATGCAATGAACTCTAGTGGATCCATATGGTTTACGAGAAGAACACGCATCCAATGAACTCTAGTGGATCTATCTTGGCATAAGTTGATGTATGCCATGATGTATTTCATTGTACAATACACTCACTTTCCATTTTTATACTACTCAGTTTTGCCCTTGGTTTTTTTGATACTACTCAGTTTTGCCCCCCTCTCTCTTCCCTTTGTAGAAGCCCAAACATGTGCTCACTCTGTCTGCTACGCCCTGATTGGTTGTCACAGTTGTCATGCGGATCGTGTGGACCAACCGTTGATTCTGTGTGATCCAACGAGGATTGTTGCACACGTCGTGCCCTTCACACTACAATGTGAGATAGCATGGACGTCTCCCTCAGCGAGACTTCTACAAGAAGGAACACGAAGCCGTCCATGGAAAAAGTCATCGACTGGTCATGTCATGTTTAATCAAGTCTAAAAAGCCTACTACTGCTACTACTACGCCACAACACATGCATCATTGAGTGCACGGTCGTCGACGGGCAGCTGCAATTTATTGCCACTTGATTTTAATAAGACATATCCCATTTTTTACGCAGCGGCTCTCAATCTCACTTCCAACTGGGCCCCACCGTAAGAAACTTCCACGCGCTAGCCAGAGGCCAATGATCTGAGCTCGACGAGACCTAACGTCTCCGCCTTCATCGAGTCACTCGCAGTCATCAACACATCCCTCTACCCGATCTAGCACAACCCCACAAATCTCGCCGTATAGCCACCTATCTTCCCCTCTACATTTTCCCTTTTAATTATCGCCAATTTTATGGCCGTGTCAAACTTCGTACATAGAAATTGTGTATGCGCCCTTTGCATGTGGCTCAATACAGAACTGCCATGCATGGCCCAGGATAAAAACGTGATGAACTGTGCACGTGTCGTGGTGCACGGTGCAGTAGCCTGCACGGCGCGTTGCACGGTGGTGCGACGAAACGTGCCTTGCTTCCATTCACATTAACTATAGAGCCCCTCTCTGCACACCCACTCTCACTCTTGCTCACTCTCCTCACGCAACCCTCTCCACTGTCCCACCAGCATCTGCAAACCCCCGAGAAAACCCCGTCTGCACCGGCGATGGTGGAGGAGGATATGGTGGCCATTGTCGCCTCCGAGGCCACCAGCGAGGAGGCCCCCGTCTCCTCGCCGGTCCCCCTCGACACGTTGAAAGCATCCGTCGTCCCCGTCTAGGCCCCCGTCGAGGCATCGGTGGCAGCCAACGTTCCCGTCTAGGCCCCCGTCCCCGCAACCGACGTAGACGCCAGCGAGGAGCCCCCACCGGCGACGAGGCTCCCGCCGGTCACGAGAAGATCCAGCTCTTCAGGGACCCCTATGATCCAGATGAGTACATCGCTTCGGTGAACCCCTACGACACCGGCATTGACGACCCATGGTTGGACGTAACTAGGGTTTGCTCCCCTTCCCTGGTTCTTCTCCCATTCCCATTGTTGGATGCTAGATCTTGGTTTATTAGGATTCGCTTGTTCTCATTCCGATTGCTCGATCTTCTTACATCATCTACTCCCGCATTTTCCTTTTCTTCTAATAGGTTTACGGCAGCGACATCTGCAGCGATGACGAGTCCAGGCACACCAAGACTCGTCAGGTGCTGAGGAGGCTGCAGGCCGGCCAGTACGACGCCTTCTTCGCTAGTAGCGTCTATAGTTGCCCCTTCTACAAGGGGATATCCTTCTGCAGGACGAGTCTCTCCGGCACTGACTTCAACTACGTCGTGATGCATGCAAAGGGCGCGAGATCCGGAACCCCCAATGGCGGCCAAACTCTAAACATCAGCGCCTACATCGCTGAACACCAGGCTCTCGACATTCACCTCCGAAACCTCCAGCGGGTGGCCATCGAAGAGGGTCGCATGCCTCCAATCAAGCCCAAGGCCCCCAAGATCAAGGGACTAGGTAGCAAGAAGTGGAGGAACCGCTAGAGGGAGGAGGCACAGGCGCAGGCGCATGCAAGGAGGGGTTGAACGTGTCTGCTGCTGCTGCTAAGCTGCTTCTTTTGATTTTCTATATTTTGCTTGCATCCTATTTCTGCACGCAAGGAAGGGGTTGAATGCATCGAACCTCGTTAAGCAACCTGCTTTCTATCGCTGTATCGTATTTAGCTGCGCACAGCTATATCTACATTTGTTTTGTTTTCTGAATGAATGTATTCTGCCTGGTGTGATTTGCTGCTCTAGATTTGCTACCAGAACGGAGGCAAAAAGAGGTCCAAAAGGGAACGAATTATCGAAGAGAGAATCTTCTCTAGATTTGCTACCAATTTGGGCAAAATGAAACATATATATCTGTTTATTGAGAGAGGAAAAATGTACTCTTTCAAACTACCAGTTAATGAGCTACCATCTTGACAAGCTACAAGACACATACAGAACCATAACACAAAGAAGTAAAATTTATTTTACTACTCTCACTTGAGGCGCTAGCCATCTTGACAAGATAACTGAGTTCCACAAAATAGAAACATAACACAATGGAGTAAAATTTAATTCACTTCTCATCAGACCACACTTGAGGCGCTTGCCATCGTTCCTAGGTGACCAACTGCGATCATTCCAGGTGGATCTTACATTACTAGCACTCCACAGCTCACGAAATGCAATTTCATCCGACCTGGGATTTGACTTGTCTTTCCTATCTTCAGCATCCTATGGCACAATTAGCGGTGCATCATAGGCCCGATTGTTTCCGCTAGAAGATGCTGTCTCTCTGTTTGTTGCTTCAGCTGCTTTAGCTTCACCTGCAAGCTCTCTTTCAGCTGCTTCTGCAGCCTCTCTATCAGTTGCTTCAGATGCAGCCATTTTCTTTGCATATGCAACTTCAAACTCAGCTATTCTGCATTTTCTACAAAGGGCTCCCCTAAGCTCGTCTTACCTCTTGCAAATAGGGTAAAACACGAGGTACTTGTAAAGCTGGTAGGTCACATAAGCATCTATGGCTGCATACTTTAGGTTTATATCAGACAATGGCCACTCCTCCCACAAATCGTGCCTATTCTTAGGGAAATCTGCCTTCATTCTGTCGTACGACTCATCGAGGATTCTAGTTGCGAGTGATGCCATTCCATCCTTCCTCGAGCCCCCTAGGATCTTGACAAGAATCTGAATATCGATCCAGTTGTTCACAGGAATTGTAATTCCCTCTTGATGAAATTTCAAAAAGTCAGTTGTATTCTCGATAGTGTAGAAAACAACTCCTTTTCTACAAGGAACTGGCGCAGCGCCGGACAATTCCTGTCAGTCCTGAAAGTATGTAGTTTGTCATCACCAAAATTTGTAACTACAAATATTTTGTCAATGCAAGATCATCATCTGAATATAATTTTAAAAAGTTTAGTAAATGCAAGATCAAGACTCTCAACACTGTCTTGTCATAATTTATTTGGTCCTAAATAAAATCCAGTAGTTGCAAGATGAGCAAATGGATAAACAACAAGAGGAGAAAACCCTAAAAGCGGTTAACTACAGAGAGAAGATCTACAAACCGAGAGAAGTGGTAGACGAGGACATGTTTCCTCATGGCCAATTGAACGACAGCAACTTCACTCCCATCATATGGGTCCTCCGGGGTGTACTCGAGGTCTAATCCCACAAACTTGTCCTCGTATTTCTCAAGCCAACCCTCGTACATCCTCATTACTCGCACCACTATCTCCTCCTCGTTGGTGTAGACGATGTCTATCTTCTTATTGTCATGGGTAGTGAAGCTTGTCTCTAGAGTGCGACGACCTTCCATGGCGGTAAGGAGAAGACGAGAAGAAGACAGATGACAGGAAGAAGAAGATTGGTTTCTACGAGACAAGGGAACGGTGGAACCGTCAATGTGCTTTTAAGGTAGTGGTTAACGATGGGGATGGAAGTCCAAAAGAGAGACGTGTGGCGGTGGCCGTTCCAGCTTCTGAGTAAACAAAAAATAATTATAGCAACGATATATGTGCCCTGTTTTGTCATGTCAATACACTGGGCCGGTCGGGCTGTCCTATCCACTGTGCCAGCGCTGCAAGCCTACGTGAAAGCCACCAGGCCTAAGCGACAGGAGCGACATAACGGTGAGAACTGACAGGGGGCCCAACTTGACAGTTGTTAGCTTGATAATTTGTATTGAAACATAAAGTTGAATTCGTGCCGAAAAATACCCTCGGAGTATTTGGCACACCAACTGTAGTCATCACGGCTGATTACAGGCAACTTGGGTACCGCGTTGCCAGGGCGCCCCAACATTCGGGCCGCAAAATGATATTCTCCAAGATTAGGCCAGAAAGTGGTACCGATTTCCTTAATTATGTAGGCATTATCGGTTGCCATTGCTGTTTATATTGTCATGTCGTTGTGCAGCAGCTGAAATAAGTTGCTTCTTCATGGAGTGTAGCAGCTTAATTTATTTATTTCTATGCCACTAACATTCCATCAAATTTGGAGACCTCCTACCCATCAGCAATCGTGGAACCGGTGCTGCGTGTTTACAGATAGTAGTGGCATAATCAAAATTTTGGATTCAACTAGTGACTCGGCCGTTTCCATACCTCAAGTCGCGGTACATTTTACTCCGAGAACATGGATAGATTGTTTCACCTGACAAGTTCCACGTACATAGCTCTAGAATTTAACCAAATTACATATATAGGTTCAAGTTCAACACATTATTATGCATCTTTATTTCCAGCAGCCTTCTTCCCCAGCCTGGGTGCCAAGCCTTCATGTCCACTGGCTTCTTCATTTCCTGCCTTCTTCCTCTTCCTTGGTGCCAATTTTCATAGCTTCACGTACTCTATATCGCCGGGACAATCAGCACCAGAATCGTGTCCAACATCATCACTTCACTCGTTTTTATTTTCTTCCGATAGCAAAATGACTGACATGATAGTCATGTTTCTAACCTTGCGGCGCTTCCTTCCAAAGAAACATGACTGTTGCATAACTGCCCAATATCTGTAGAGTAAACAAAACAAAAATTATAATTTAGCATAAACATGTGAACCCCAAGAGACTTTTGCTTACCAGGAGCAGGGGTTCGAGTGACCATTGATACGTCCATAACGTATCTATAACTTTTGATGGTTTATGCTAATAATATGCTTTTGACACTCCTTTTTCTATAAAGTTTATGATTTATTTGGACTAACCTACTAATAGTTGCAAAAGTGCACAATGTTCTTGTTTTACACTTTGATATGTAGGAATTACCAAGAATACAAGTGGAAACCTTGTTACAGTCAAATTGGGATTTTCCAGAAATCTATCTCAGAACTCTTTTTGAAGATGGTCACATTTCGGGTCGAATACAGCATCAAACGCAAAACTTTTCAACTACAAAGTTGTTGAAATTTTGCAAAAAAGTTCTCGATTTAGCTGATTCCAAGTTCGGACGGGCCCGCTAGGCCCGATTTACTGCAGCCCAAGATGGGGTGACGGGAATCCGAGAAGCTATATAAAGGGAGGAAACCTAATTCGCCCAGGGTATCTCCACGCACGAATTTGCAGCTACCAAAGCCACGTTTTTGCCTCCCCCATGGATCCCATCTCCATGGGGAGGGCTTCTAAGAAGCCATGAAGGAAGGGGGCTAAGGGGCGGTGCTCCCCCATGATACCAGAAGCGGGGAAGGAGTCCCCCGCGCCGCTGCCAGCGCCACCGCCGCCCTCTTCACCATCTTCACCATCATCTCCATCACCTAATCCTCCTAGTATGCAGTGGTTCATCCTCCCACACACCTCTGTACCGTCCTATGTAAACATGGTGTTTGATGCTATAAATTATAATCATATTATCTATGTCATGCTTGTGTAGTTTCTTTGTTCTTAGATTGAATGGTTGAACGTCTTTGGTTTATTAGAGTTGTACGTTGATATGGTACAGTCCTTTGGTGTCCATTATATTTGTGCGTGCATGGATTAAACATCATAGGGTTTGTAGTATGTGTAAAAGGAAGGGGAGAGTTCTGCCGGAGTGATAGAAACCTGAGGACGCGAACCGGAATGTTGCACGTATGGGAGTAAGAGAACCATTAAACTTAAGGCTATAGTTGGGGAAACCTTAATGTATTGTTAGTACTTACGGATGTTTGCTAACAATCCAATCATATAGTACATGTAATTCCAAGTAGTGAAGCGCATGCATATTTAGCCTCTCCCACATAGAAAACTGCATCGAAGACAATGGACCCGATTTATTCGTTATTTAAACTTGGACAAAACCATCACAATTACCACCACTATTCCACACTCATGGTTCTGTTAGTTTAGTGTATTTTATTGCTGCAGCAACTAGCTTTACTTTCTTATTATTTATTATCATGCAAAGCTATCTCTAGTACTCGTATTGTTAATCTAGTTTTATTTGATAGATAATGTAAATGTTTAGTGTGCCTAGAGTTGTATTAGTGGTTGATTGAACGTGAGAGAACATTTATCCTACCTTTAGCTCCTCGTTGGGTTCGACACTCTTACTTATCGAAAAGGCCACACATGATCCCCTATACTTGTGGGTTATCAAGACCTTTTCTAGCGTTGTTGCCGGGGAGCAATAGCGTGTGGGTGAATATTCTTGTGTGCACTTGTTTGCTTTATCTCTAAGTAGTTTTTACTTTTCGTTTTAAGTTGTTCTCTATCTTAGTATGGATAGAGAATGCGAATTACAAAAAAAAATAGTTGTACTTGTTATCTAAAAACATTTTCAAAAAGGAAAGTGATTGGAAAGATGAGTAATGGTTAAGTGGGGGCCGACCTTGAACACTTATGTTCATACCTATGAAACCAAAACAAATCTTCCCATGAAAGCTTTTCAGTTAAAAACCGCAGAAAAGAATGGGAAAGTTTTTGTGTTGAAGTTTTTTCATAGAGAATAAGGAACACCAAACAGAGAAATTGAAGAATGGCCAAAAGTTTCTTCAACAACCCCTCAGTTTTCAAACCTTTAAACTTTGTTTTTTGAGCAGCATAGAAACTTGAATAAATTTGGAGCGTTTGTATCTTTTTATTTATTTGTCTTAGCATCAAACACCAGTTACATTTGTTTTCTTTGAGTCTTGGAAGTTGTTACCTCTGTAGTAACCGCTCCTTATCCTTTTATTTTCGTTTTTGTGTCAAGTATAACCTCTAATGAGAGAGAAGTAATGCTTGAGAAAGTTGCTGTCCCAAAACAGATATTTGTGCTTTGTTGTAAAAATTCGTGAAAAATCTTTGTATGTCGGTTTGAGCTGTAATATTTTGTGCCTCTGCCCCAGGTTGTTATCCAACTTTCATTAGTTCAACACTTTTCGATTAGAGCAACAGAAGGTCTTCAAAAAAATTGGTTTTTACCTGCTGGTCTGTTTTGACAGATTTCTGCCATTATTTGCATTTGCCTCTTAATCTCTTTCTCTTTGATCATTTGAACTTTTTAAAGGAAGTGCTACAGTAGCTTTTTTTAATGGAAGTTTTATTTGTGTTGGGACTAAAACCAAAAGACTTATTATCTTGAGTACACTAATATTGCTAATGAAGATTGTGTGAAGTTTTGTATGAAGGAAAATTTTAAAGTGTAGGGAAGAGTAATGTGATAATATGAAGTATGGACAAAATCTCAAGCTTGGGGATGCCACCCGTGTCACCCCAAGAAATATCCAAGAAGTACAAGCGTCAAATCTTGGGGATGCCCAAGGCATCCCCTTCTTCATCAATAAAAATTTCAGGTTTCTTCCAAACACTTCATTTTTATTGTTTCATGCACAATTGTGTCGTTCTTGGAGCATCTTTGTTGTTTTTTAGTTTTCTTTTGTTTGGTTTGCTTAAAAAAATTGGTTGGACCCCTGCATTCATATGTGGTTTTAAATAAGTTGATTGGTGATTGGAAAAGAGTAGGAAGCTTCATGCTTATAAGTGGTACAAAAGGAGCTTGTTTTTGACTGTGGCCTACGCTTTGTCATGTCATGCTTGATATTTTTTTGGCTTTATGCTTAGTGATTTTTGTTGTGGCATGACATGTTACAAATAATTGAGATTTCTTAATATGCCTTGAAAGAATCATGCGTTGTTTTAGCATATTAAAGCATAATATTGTGGTATTCTTCTTTGATGCTTTATTTGGGTTGACTTGGTGCATGCTCACACCATGTTAAGACTATACCAAGTCACCATAGCCTCTATGATCCTTTAGTTTTCGACTTGTAATATCACTTTATTCTTTAATTAATGATGTTTTGTCGCTTTGCATGATTATGGCCATTATTGCTCTCTTAGTTGGTCGCTCCTAGTCTTTTGCTAGCCTCCATACCAAGTATGAGTTCTACTCATGCATCCAACTCCAAATAAAACCAAGTTATTCCAAAGAGTCCACCATACCTACCTATTAGCATTTGCTATTCCAAGTATATTCATGTTTTTATCTACCTTCCGAATTAAACGTGTTATGTGAAAATTAGTGATTAAAGCTCTCACGAACTTGATGGCACACTTTACTTTTCTTGCCCCTAATAAACTTGAACCATTGTGTCATATATGTTGTATATGATTGCACTTATACGTTGGGAATTAGCAGAACCATGTTGTCATGGGGAACGCTTTCAACATTTCACTTGTACATTGTACCCAGTTGATATCATGCTCTTTTGTCTATGGATGTCGTCGGTGTGAAATGAAAGAGGAGCTTGTAAGTCCATGGAGTTATGTATGTGTGTTAGAGAAACGCCTGGGCCACTAGCCTAAGCCATGCCTAATCATGGTGGAAACTTGCAGCATCACCATAGTGAGCAATCTATGAAGCATTCTTCTTATAAAAAAAGATAGAGATTGATAAAAAGAAAAAAAAAGATGAGAAAAGGGGAAAGAGAGAAAAACACCATTTTCCCATGGTAAATAATAAGATTGCTGAGATGCTTATTGTATGCTTGCCTTGTCATTTTGATTATGGGATAGCTCATGTATCATGTGCAAGGGATACCCCGTTGGCGGTTCTCTATGATACACATATACTTACTATGACAAGAACTTACCGGTAACTAAACTTGAGTAGCATGAGGAGCGGCCCTCGTATTCAAGGGACATGAGATTGCCAACATAGACTTTTTCAAGCATATACTACATAGTTTGTTCACTTTAACCTTAATCACTTCAAAATGCTTATGATAGCACTAGTACAAAACCAGCCATTGGAGCCGGTTCTGGTACATGGGCCACAGCCGGTTATCCCATCTGCCTCTACCCATGTGTCTCTAGAGATATCCACCCCTCAGCCGGTTTCAGGAAACGGCTCTAAAAACAGCCCGCAGCCGGTTGTTAAAAACAACCGTCTCTCCATCGTAGCCGAGCTACAAAAACAACCGTCTCTCCATCGGAGACGGGTGAGAATATCACGAGTCTTTAATATGTTTGCATCGGACACGGTTAATAATAACAAGGGTCTCTAATATTTTTTGCATCGGAGATGGTTGGAAATGATACCAGCCTCTAATATTTTTTGCATCGGAGACGGTTAAAAATAGAACTAGCCTCTAATATTTTTTCCATCCGAGACGGTGAAAAATAACACCAGCCTCTAATATTTTTTCCATCCGAGATGGTGAAAAATAACACCAGCCTCTAATATTTTTTCCATCCGAGACGGTGAAAAATAACACCAGCCTCTAATATGTTTTTCATCGGAGACGGTTGATAAGAATGACAGCCTCTAAAATATTTTTCATCGGAGTCGGGTAGAATGTAAACCCGGCTCGTTTGTCCGGATGGTCCAGAATTATTCAGAGCCACCAGTTTTACCCAGTAGCCCCTCAACACTATATATATGGCTATATGCAGGTCAATCAGGTTTCTTCATCACACAAGATGCTCCAGTCAAATCACAGATTATTGCACCAAACCAAGTGGCATTAATACTGCACCAAACAAGTGACCAGTTTCATGTTCATCACACACAAGATGCACAAATTCCATGGCAAAGTGTTAAAGATCGACCGACACATGAATACACAGTTTGATGACTTGACAGTTTTCTCTCTCACAGTTCACATGTACTAGTTTCCGTCATGGTGGAACTCTCCGTTTTCTTGGAGCACGTGCTGAACCAAAAACCCGGCAAGCTCCGTGCGGATCATTGCTAGCTTTGTCTAAGGTAGTTCGTTCATGTCGATCCTCGAATGCTAGGAAAATGAAATCATGATCAAAAAAGGTAAAGGATTAAGAACAATATGTCAACATAAGAAAAGGATGTTTGAATACCTCGCATTCCGACTTAGGTGTCAAATCTCTGCTCATCATGATGTTCATATGGTTGTGAACATAGAAGCCACAAAACGTAGTCGCCGGAGGCTGCTGGTGGCACTGAGACATACATAGGGCATAGAAATAACCAATCAACAAGATATAAATTCAATATGCATGGATATGTATGTACAAGTGGTAGCTAGGTAGAGGAAACTAACCGGAACATCCAGGTGATGAGTTAGGGATCTGTAGGCCGGTGCATGAACTCCTCGGTTGTCAATTACTTAAAGACATCTAATAATGGCAAAGAAACAATTACACAATCTTTTGTATTACAAGGCAGACAGAAATATATGAACAAATTTTATTTTATTTTTCTCTCTTGTAGATAGTTTGTAGATGGACTATGCATCAAAATAAACTTTGTGCTATTTTATTTTACTGTTTTCAGATATGGCAGGAATAGAAAATCATAAAACTAAGAGATTAGCCGATGGATGTTTCTGAATTTGTCAAACACAAAAAACCCTCACTGCCAAGTTCAAAATGTCAAATACAACTTCCAAAATCTCTAACATCAATTTTTGAAAAAGTGATCAATATTTTATGGGAAAATCACAAATTCCTAACAGGGCTGGCCTACATGTTTCATAGAATGACAGGACAACAATATTACCATGAAGTGTTAGGATGGCAGAGGATTAGATATACCTGTCCAGAAGCTTGGTTACAGCATCGTAGTTCCTTTCATTCCTCCCAAGATAAGAATCAACATAATGGATATTTCCATCCAGCAGTGAGATAGTGATAAAAATCCAGTGATCCCTAAAAGAACAAGAACACAAGTCAAATTGCACAACATCAATTTCCCTAGAAATGTCATCCATTCAACAGTAACATTATCACTGTCAGTGCTATATTTTGCCAAACATTAGGAAATCTTTTTAGAAGATCAACATTGTAAAGATATATAATAATTTAATGCAACAAAATTCAAAAATGTGCTTGGGCCACTGGATGAAGATAGCTTACTTTGAATTAAAAGACCAAAATACTGACTCCTTATGATCCTGGAAGCTCTTCTCTAACACATGGATGATGTAATCCTCGACAAACCTTTCGCAAGAATTCATACTTTGTTCAGAAGCTAGGTAGGGGTCGACGAAGACTATTTTTTTACCTGCTGCTCTGGCTTTCTTATAGTAGTACCTATAGACATGTAAAGACAGAACATGAATGAAGTGTAAATTAAGATCTAGAGTTATTGATGCATTAATTGATAAATAATAATAAAATACTCACAATGCACTGCATTTCACTATGCTGGCGTCAAAGGATTTCAAATTGAACAAGAGAAACAAGTCCTCCCAAGTGACTTGGAACGCACACAAACCGTCGTTCAGAAAGTGTTCAGGTTTGCACCTAACCATGAATCCCGAGACTTGGTCATTCCCTGACTTTTTGAAATTATTCAAGTAGTAATTCTGCAATGATGCACAAGCCCATCCATACTCTGAGGTAACACTCATCGAATTGTGTATTAGCTTTTCCCCGGGCTTGTATGTCGGGTGTATATCAGCCTCCGGCAGATCACCGACCTTATATATATAATCTGCCAGTGCCTTGCCGGTCAATTTGGAAGCATCAGCCGGCGTGATCTTTTGCGCTGCCCCCTTTTTACCCTTGGGTTTCGTTGCGGCAGTATCTGTGCTTGTGAGGAGTGTGTCGTCCTAGCTGGGATTGCTGGCTGGGCAACTTTAGGGGTTGTCGAGGAAACACAAGCGGGGGTAGGAGCTTTGGCTGCTTCTACAACAGTTGGTGGCTTGGGCACACTAGTAGAGGGGGTAGGAGAATTCTTGGGGGCTGGTGGCTGTGTCTCTACAGCTTTCTTCGGGGCAAGGGGAACCTTGTCAACAAGGACTCCTGCAGTCCTGCCGGGATGGCGCACGGGGGGGGGGGGGGGGGGGGGGGGTTGTTCTGTAAGGGGGGTAGGTGCTTTATCTTGTACAGGAGCTGGCGGTGTCGATGTCTCTGGCATGTTCGGCGAGGGGAGGGGCTCTTCCATAGTGTTATAAGTTGCTGGTGTTGGGAAGAAGTCAACTTGGACTCTAGTCTTGGCAGCAACACTCATTGGGGTACTTGTCTGTTCAGCATCAACTTGAATAGTTGGTGCTTCCTTGATCTTGGGAGTACATGTTGCTGGTGAGAGGTCAGTCAAGACCGGCTTTGGCTTTGGCTGGCCGCCGACTAGAAGGATATCTGCCTTGGGCCACTAGGTGAAGCTCCCCTTGGCCTCAGACAGAGTAACCATCTCTTCGCTAGGGATCGGCAGCTCGATCTCACCGAACCCCTCAACGATATCATCAACGTTGACCCTAGCAAAACCGTTGGCAAGTTGGTTGTTGTGTATCTTCTGCCCTTCCTTTGGGGGATGCACTTGGCCCCAAGCAGCCGTCTCGAATACATCGGAGCCGACCTTCCTTGCTCTAAGCTGGCAGACGGTGGCCACCTAAATATAAGAAAATCATGTCAACTATGATTTGATATATTTGAAAATGCATAACCTGTACTTCAGATGATCAATGGGTTTAATTACCGTTATGCGATCACAAGGATAGCTCCCCGCCGTATCAGCAGTACCGGCTATAGTGGAAGCACAGCTACTCTGACGTAGGTCAGCAATGGGAAGAACATCCTCTGTCGATGTCGACGGTGGCGGTACCTTTCCTGTTAACTCTGCTATTATTTCTGCCTTAAGCCTTTTCTTCATGTTTTCTTCAAAAAGGGCCTGCTTAGCTCTTTTACACGCATGCTTGTCTTCCAGAGACCAGTTGCAGCCTATTTTCCATGGGGCTATGGAACCTACCCCCTCGTGCGACTAGGGTGCTCTTTGTTTCCCAACCCCTCTATGAGGAAATCTCCATGGAACTCACCTTTTTGCTTCTTCTCATCAGCTTCCTTCTACATAAATATAAAAAACAATTAACTGAAGTGAAAATGCTATTATGAAATCAATATATAAAAAAACAATGCATCATGCTGAAGACTTACCAATTTGTTGTAGACTGAAATGTCCTCAGCCCTAACCAAAGCAGGCACATGGCCTGTACTACCGTCAGATTTACTTCTAGCTCTAACAAATCTTCTTGCCCTCGCATCTTTAATTTCTGAAAATGGTGGCGGGCGTCCAGCCGCCACTGCCTCCGCATCCTGCTTCTCCCATATGTCGGACATGCCGGCATACCCAGCAGTCCCCATTTTGTGGGGGTTGCTGTTTGTTAAGGCAAGGGCTCTAGCTGCATCACTTCTGGCTATGAACTCATCGGAGGACTTCAACTTTTTGAACTCATCCCAAACCTCTTCGGTAATCTGCGGCCACACTTCAAAGGGCGTGAGATTTTGAAACACGTACTCATTCACGAGCTTGGACTTCCATGACTTCTAGGCTTTGTTAGCGGTCATTAAAGCTGCCCGCTCAACACGCTTCCTGTCATCATCATCTCTGATGATGAAGTTCTTAAGGATCTCCCTCTTCATGAAAGCATGGTCATCCTTGGATACTTTCTTCCAGCTGGGAAGGTTGATGCGCACTTGTTCTCGTGCTACGATCCTGCAAACAGTTTTGAACTTCTTTCTTGCGGCATCCGGCTTCAACGGACCTCCGTTGTCAGGATCGATTTCGGTCACGACATACCTAGATTCTGGCCTTGTAGATTTCCCGTGGCCATCACCTGCGCATTTTGCTTTTTTTGACCTGGTTCGCTTGGATATCGGCTGCGAGGTAGAGCCACTCCTATACAAATCAAAAACATGTATATGAGATAGCAGCAAACAATATACACATATAGTCACTATATATAAATCACTAACAAAATCTGTGAAGATAAAATGGCTAAACTAATAAGTATAATTCAACGAGGCAACAATAATGTACTAGGCAGAGAGATCAATAAACCTATAACCACTCATTGAGAGATTAATTAGCACTACTCCTAAAATGTTAAGAAAATTATCTAAGAAGCCCATGGATGTTTCTAAATTTGACAAACACAAAAACCACTCACTGCCAAGTTCAAAAGTAGCAAATACAAAGGTGTTAATTCCACACAGGCAATTAACAAAAGTAGCAAAGGCAAATGTGTTAATCCCATGGATCAATAAACCTATAACCAAGCAAATTTCCACAAATTTTCATGTGATAATGTGATAAAAAACCAAGTCCTAGATCTATGGATTATTTTCAAAACATAAAACTAATAAAAAGCAGAAATGAAGTCTACATTATTGTGTGCCTTTGGTTCTGTATACATCAAAATAAATCTCTTCAAAGTATTTATCCTATTTTATTTTACTGTTAACTTTTAGATAATGGCAAGAGAACAGAGAATCACTCATTAAGAGATTAATTAGCACTACTCCTAAAATGTTAAGAAAATTAACTAAGAAGCCCATGGATGTTTCACATAGCATAGAAGCAGTATAGGGTTCCTCACTCTCTGGTACTGTGCTATGAAGCATACATTTGGGCAAGAACAACAAGAAAACTAGCAGGAGCCAAGAACAGGAAGAATACTAGCAGGAGCCAAGAGGAAGAACAAGGATTACCTACTGCTAGGATCTGGCGGGTTGCTTGACGGCGACGCCGTGGTCTCTTTGTTCCTACCCTCGTCCTCACTGTTGCTGTGGCTTGGCTCTTGCTCCTCCTCAAGGTCGGCGGCGTCCCTCTTCCTGGTACTGCGACGTGTCGACGGGGAGGCTTCCATTTGGGCGTGGAGAAGAGGGGGATCGGGCTGTGTCGAGCTCCGTGGACTAGAGGGAGGGGGAGCACGGTGGAGGCGAGGGTCGGTGGCAGCATCGCGGCGTGGAGAAGAGGGGGATCTTGCTGCATGGACCCTGCAGTGCCAGGGAAAAGAAAGGCAGCGGGCCTGAGGGGGAGCAGCGGGGGAGGAGGAGCACAGTGGAGGCGAGGGGGACGGGAGCAGCGAGGGAGGTGGACGCGAGGAAGGGTGGCGGGGGCAGCGGCGAAAGAGAAGGAGGGGAATAGCGCGCGGAGAGAAAGAGGAACAGCGGTGACGGGGAGGAGTTTGAGTGGATTTTCGTTTGAGCGGGCGAATACAAAATATTTTGATGGAAACTGAAAATTTCCAGTTTTGCCG
Organism: Avena sativa; assembly: GCA_916181665.1. Lineage (NCBI taxonomy): Eukaryota > Viridiplantae > Streptophyta > Magnoliopsida > Poales > Poaceae > Avena > Avena sativa. Next base: position 203,486,253 of record OV702291.1, read on the forward strand.
CCAACTATGGGACTAGGATTTGCTCCCGCAGACGGCCGAAATTCACAGTCGTCTTTAACAATAGTCGATCTGGGTCGTCCAAGTGAAATCCAACGCCGCGTATCGAGCTTTTGTGGACCTTAGACGGTTCAAATTTTCACCCGTCTCTGCGGGTGAATTAGAGTCGGTTTGTATTTTCAACCTCCTCTAATATGTTTGAATATGTTTGACTTGAAAAATTATCCCGTTCTTCCTCCTCTGTTCTTCAAGACAGAGGTATCCGACGAACCCTAGGCACCGCCATCACCGTCGCCGTCGCCGCCGCTCCCGTTACTGCTATGGCGCCGCCGTGATCCTCCCCCTTGCTAGCCTCTGCACACGCCGCGCTCGCCGTGACTGCGCTCCACCACCGCTGCCAGCGCCGCGCTCCTCTCCTTTGCAGCCCACGCCGCCGCCGCTCTCCTTGTCGTCACAATGTCTTCTGAATCATGTACGTAACCCTTTTCATGTAAACACATATTGTTTGCTTGCTGTCCTGCAATAGAATTTGCTGGTTTTAGTATTTCCATCATGTAGTATTGTTATTAAATGTTTGCCGGATCCTGCAAATTGAAATTATATGTGATTTTTACTTGCTTACACTGATAGAAAATGAAGCACTTACACTGATAGGTTGATATCTAAAATTTTGCAACAAAAATAGCAAGGTAATTCTTCTAATATTTTGTGAACTAATTAAATTCCTTTTCATATCTTATATGATAGGTTCAAGTGAGGATGAGCTTGAACAAGAAGAGGTTATGGAGAGGGCTGATGGTGTTTCTAGGAGGGCTAATCCTAAAAGAACCGCGAAGAGGTGTGCTGATTCAATGGCAGCTAGCTCATCAAATAATCCCCAGACAAAGAGGGCCAAGAAGCAGCGGAACTCCGTTGCTCGCAGAGTATTGCCTAAAACCCAAGAAATCTTGACGGAAATGACTAAGCGGAAGTATGAAAGTCTTCGTTGGGATCAGAATCGGTATGAGCTGAAGAAAGAGAGCAGGTGTGGCCCAATGTTCCGCACAGTAATTTAGCAGAAGATCTTTGAAGAGATTATTCTTGCACTTGACACTAATATTGCTCCTCAAAGAGCAATAGACTTTGAGGACATCAAGGAAAACATAAAGTTTGTCGGTATATTTGAAACTTGTGATCGCCTGGGATTAGTGGACATCATGCAGTTCAAGCATCACTACAACGAAGACATGGTGACACAGTTCTATGCTTCCCTTTATCTTGAGAAGGATCACGACAAGCATTTTTGGTGGATGATTGGGAACAAAGAACACAGGGCTCCACTTAGTAAATTTGCTGAAGCACTAGGCCTGCGTGTGGTGAAACAAAATGACATCAGTTTCTTCCATCTCCGTGAGGATGAGCTCACAAAGAAGCCTTCTGAACTGGATGGGTGCTACTTTCCTAGTAGCACATCTGCTGGCCAAGGTTTAGTGCATGGGCATATCAAAGGCCCCTTGCCCTTCTTTGACACACTGCACAAGATTTTTCGGTGGACCTTGTTTCCAAAGGCAGGAGACACCTCTTACATACGTGGATATGCAAAAAACCTCCTTTGATACATCCTACATGGGAAGAAAGGAAAGGTTGATGTCATGGATCTCTTGTATCAAGAGATAAGGAGGAACATTATTGATCGTCAGAAGTCACTGGTCTATGCCCCATACATTCAAGCATTCATTGAGCATGTCACCAAAAAGACCTACACATCAGGCAAAGCCTTCAAGAAACATGGTATTCACAAACCCGCCATTGACAAGCCACTCAAAGGTGCCACGAAATCCCTATGGAACAAGGCCACTAGAGATGTGGAGTATATGGATATTCCGGGCTCCGATGGCTATGAGAGCAAGAAGAGGCAGAACCGGATCATTCGTGGTCTCAGGACGTGGTATTGCATCTACATGGAAGATCGCGAGAAGCGCCATAGGGATCATGCTAGACTGAAGCAGAACAACAAGATGCTTAAAGCAATCATCAATCACTTCAAAATTGATATGCCGGTTTTACCAGGGTCAGAGGATGAGTGGAGTGATCAAGATGAGGAAGGGGATGTATTTTCAACTGATGATGAAGAAGCACAGTCACCGCCTCCTGGAGTAGCAACTGAAGACGAAGGAGGAGTACAACCACCTGCAGCTGACAAAGGAAAGGTGTCACGTGCAATAGTAGCGACTGACGGTGAAGATGGCGATGAAGAGGGCGACGACCCGTCGTTCTAGGGTCTCTTGTTGTATCAAACTTTATTTCTGTGTGTTTCATGCTCGTGTGACGAGCGCTGGACTACTACTCTATATGTAACAGGTTATGTGGGTGACTAGGTGTGGTAGGTACTTTTGAACTGCATATGGAGCTAGAGTACTATCTATTGTGGTTGATCAGTTTATTATATTTTCTGGTTCCATGCATGATAATGCCCCCATATATGCTTTACATATCTAGGTTTATTTTGCTTGTTTGAAGCCATAATCAAACAACCCTATTCAACCCAAGATTGAAGCCATAAAATGGCCATATTAATCCCAGCCCTATTCAGTTCTTCACAGAATTTTTAATTATTATCTTTTCTGGTTCCATGCATGATAATGCCCCCATATATTCTTTACATATCTAGGTTTATTTTGCTTGTTTCAAGCCATAATCAAACAGCCCTATTCAGTCCAAGATTGAAGCCATAAAATGGCCATATTAATCCCATCCCTATTCAGTTCAGCCCAAATATGAATATTCCATCCATTCAAGTGGAAATATTACCCAAAACCAACTTAGTTTGGCTGCCAATAAAAGTTCTGGAAAACATGCTAGAGACGGTCAAAAATTAAAACTATCTCCAATAGTACTATATCCGTACCCTCCGGCACAAAACCCATACACTCCGGATTTGGCCAAAACTCAAGAAATGCAATTTTTTACAAAACAAAAGGGTTAACAACAGTTCCTATAGTCTTAGCATTGCTAAATAAAGTCCTAAAACTAATATAAGGTCCTTACGTTGAAGCAAATATATCAGGTGGCAAAAACCTAGGATTCTACCCTGAAAGTTAAGATGACTCCTAACCAGATGTACTTGTTGAAACTCAACATTGGTGAAATTGTCCTAAATTTTTTTAATATATTTACCACACTATATAGGTACATTAAAATGGACACTTGGCAAGTTTCATATTTTTTTTACATTTTTTAGATATTATTAAAATTCAAAATCCCTATAACTACCTATGTAGCTACAAACTTAGCCAAGATATCTAATGATTTCTATTGTAAGCTTATGAATTGATCTAATGTACTTATATAGGTACTCAAATATGATTTTCCATCCATTTAAAACCTTTTTTTCATGCTTACTTCAAATATCAATTTATATCCGCTAAATAGCCAAATATTCATTTAATTCGAAACAATACCAAATAAAAATTTAAAATATTCTATAAAATCACATTTGCAGCATTAAGTTGTAATTCAATTAAAAAATGCAACTACAAAGTATAGATTAATATTTCTCCAAGGAATGCTCAAAGGGTGTGTTTCAGAGGGTCCGGATTTTTATGGACCTTCCGGAAACTGTTTATTTCACAGAGCTTTGTCTTAATAAAGCCTAAAATTATACTTTATTTGTTTAGTATTTCTAGTCCAATGCATGTGTTAATTTCGTGCGTGTGGCCTCCCCGCTCCCTGTCCTGCCCATCTCTTTATTATATATAATCCCCCCTTTCCCAACTCTACCTCTCCCCCTCCACTCACTTCCAATTCTGCCGCCGCCCTAATCTGCTCATGGTGGATCCGCTCCCAACCCCATCTGTTGCCGCGGTTTGATATTCCGGTTGCCGCGTGATCAATCTCTGAGCTGCTGTACCCCGTCGCCGAGATGCCCCCCCTCCCCCCCCACACCGAGAGCAGCCCCATCCCACATCCAGCTGTACGTTGTAGGTGAGTCACCCCTTCATTTCTGTAAGAATTGTTAGTGACTAAATGTATATAAGAATGGGTAGTATAAATTAATGCGAGGGTTTTATTACTTGATCATCTCCGCTAACCGTCCCTCTCGATCTCTCCGGTTGGTTTAGTTAGGGGATTTATGTTGTAGTTTATTGTAGATGAATTGATGAATAAATGTATATCAATTGTTATTTTCACATAGTTGATCTAGCTTCTTTGTTGATTTTAGTAGATATGGAACCGTGTCAAGTATGTTTCAGTGACTGCGACGGTTCTTCAACGGGCTCACTATTCGGTGTCCATCTCATAGAGGGTCACTTTGAGCATTCACTGGTATATATGTAATACATAAAATGCTTGTATAATATTAACCCTTTTAAAATGCTTGAGCATTCACTTTATATATCTAATTTGTGCTCTTTCGTGTAAAGACTGTCTCGTGCAATGTAAGGTTGGAGTTTAATCGCATAACAAGAGCTAGCGTGCAATTCCGAGCTTTTGGGCGAACATACGAGGTTGAAGTGCACAAAGAGCGAACACTGACTCGCATTGCAGGTGTAGAATGGAGGAGGTTCATTAACCAAAACCGTCTGACCGCAGGTCTGTACCTTTGTTTTGCAATGGGAGCTCCTGGGCCAAGGATCAGTGTCGTCTATTTCAATAGCGGTGACGAGGAGGAATATAGTAGTGACGATAGTGACGAGGAGGAGGATGAATCCATTCTAGTTATCTCTCAAAGATGCCATCTTACCCATAGTGAGGAGAATTACCTCAATGAAAACTTCCCTCCAAACAATACCTTCATCGGGTTGCCATTTGTCACTCGCTTGACGAGGACGAATATTAAGCAAAGCAGGATGGTATGCTTTTCAAATTAATTATCACTCATGCATTTTCTTTATTTTATTTTTTGTGTGGAATTAATTATAACAACCTATATCTAACTTTTGGTTTTTTAGAAACTTCCGTTGAGGATGGTTCCTTCTCTTGGAATTCTTGGAGAAGGCTTGGTTGGAGTACGCGTTGGAGCAGGTGGCGTTAGCATAGTTCCGTACAAGACGGAAACAGATGGCCGCATCGCTTTCAACAAGGAGGCATGGAAGAACTTCATTCAAGAAGAAAATCTGCAAGTTGGACAAGCCATACTCCCTACTGGCAGGAACACTTCGCGTAGGAACCTTGAGATGATGTTCATCATCGAGCTACTCATTTAATATATGCCAGAGAATTCCCCGCGGGTGTGGCAGACAGTGTCGGAGTCATCATATATTACTGCAAGTGATAAAACTTGTTTCTAAATGTTTGTTAAGAAAATGCAAGCATGGGCCCCTTAACCTATTGATTTTCTAGTTTCTAATTGTTTGTTTCTAAACTTTTCCAAACATACAAGCCGTCTCTATTGATTTGCTAGTTTTAAATTATGTTATGAAGTAATGTGGTTATAGAATTACCCAAATATGAATATTCCATTCATTCAAGTGGAAATATTACCCAAAACCCGTAGCCGGTTCAAATTTTGAACCGTCCCTAAAACAAGTAAATCCGGACCCCCCCGACACAAAATCCAAACCGTCCGAATGCGGGGAACCCGGCCACAAAACCTTCCCTGTCAAAATCCGGAGTGAAGCTCTGGAATTATCCGGACCTCCCGGATTTGAACAGAAACAATTATACGATAATACAAACGTGCTCAGTGGATAAACCGATACAAAAGTTCTCCCAAAGTCATACAAATATTATTACATATTACGAATTGTCCTAGAAATTACATTATCACACGCTTTCATGCTTCGGGATCTTCATCTCGAATGTACGGCTCTTCCGGAATAACCTCGTCGTGATCTCTTTCCTTTAACAAGGACGAAGATCCAGGAAACTCATCGATCTTGCTATACTCTTCCTCGGAGATCACACCGTCCACACCCACGATGCTCCTTTTTGATGGCATAACTACATGTCTACTCTTATTCTTCAGCTCAACTTTGTAGAAGACTTGATGAACCAAATTAGCTGGTATGAATGGCTCGTTCTTGTAAGCTGTACGATCGAGGTTCACTGTAGTATGCCCATTGTCATTTGGAGTCACTTGACTCATAGTAACCCAACAACAACGGAACAATGCAAATTTGAAATCCACATAGTCTAGCTCCCAAATCTCTTCTATGTATCTGTAGTATAGATCTTTCTTGTCATCTTCTAAGCAGACATCACTGTTTTGCGTTGTTGTTGTGCGATCTTTCTTCCTCGTAGCAAATGTGTACCCGTTGATCTTGTACACCTGAAATTGTCTGACCTCCCATGTTGGGCCTCTCGCTAGAGAAGCAATGGTTGGATCTTTATTTTCGACATTACGTAGTCGCTCAGTGAACCATGTGTTGAACTAGGCAATGTGGAGTTTCTCGACAGAACTTCTAGTGGGATCCATTGCTTTTAGAAGGGCAGTGTGTTCTTCCATGTATGGAGTTACTTGGTTCATGTGATTTAGCACACAAAAATGAGCCTGAGCATATAAAATGGCACTCAGAGTGATCTTGATCTTTCCACTCGTTCCGAAACCAGTAAGCATTCCCTCATGGATGAACCTAGGCACGCCTATCGGGTCAAGGCGTGCCATGTAATCCATGCAGAACTCAACAACCTCTTCGGTTACATATCCCTCGACGATGCTTCCCTCCAGACGTGCTCGATTCGTTACATAGTGCTTAAGAATTCCCATGAAGCGTTCAAAGGGATACATGCTTCGCAGATAAACGAGACCACACATCTTTATCTCGTACATAAGGTGGACAATGAGATGCACCATGATATCGAAGAATGACGGAGGGAATATCGTCTCCAAATTGCATATAGTCTCCACCACATTTCTCTGTAGCTCATCCAGTGTATTAGGATCAATCACCTTCCGAGAAATTATGTTGAAAAATTCACACAACTTCATTAGAGTATCTCGAACATGTGGTGTCAAGATACCCCTTATTGCGACAGGGAGCGTCTGTGTCATCATGATATGGCAATCATGAGACTTCATGCTCGTTACTTTGTTTTCTTTCCTTGAAACAATCCTTTTCATGTTGGCGTCGTAGCCCACTGGAAAATGCATGCCATATAAAGATTCACATAATTCTTTGCCTCTTCTTTATCGCAAACATAACTCACCCTGGGTGGCCTTTTTGTTGGTTTATCCAGCTTAATAGATGGTGTTTCTTCCCCTCTGATTTTCAGAGCTTCAAGCCGTGCGTTCACACTATCTTTTGTTTTGCCCTCTATGTTAAGCAATGTCAATATTATGCTTTCAAGCACATTCTTCTCAACATGCATCACATCTATGGAATGCCTAACACTTAGATGCTCCCAGTAAGGCAAGTCCCAAAGTATCGATCTCCTCTTCTAGACAGGTTTTTTCTTGGGAGGCTGATCTTCAATAACTGTTTCCGTTTCTTTGTCCCTGGCTTTGGCTTTGCCTTTTCCTTTTCCCTTCTGTTTGAACTTTCCCGGCTCAACTTTCAAGTGTCTAAGCAGAGCATAGATCTCGGAACCTTTTAAAATTGGAGGAGCCAAACCCTTCTCAACGGTGTTACCAAACTCTTTCGTCAACCTCCGATATCGATGATTCCTTGACAAATACCTCCGGTGCCTCATGTACATCATTTTCTTGCACTCTTCCAAATACAAACTTGCTGTATTGACTAGGCATTGGACACATGCATTTGTCCCTTTTATAACCTGGCCAGAGGTGTTTCCATAAGTCGGATAATCATTGATGGTTATGAACAATATGCATCTCAGGGTAAAGTTTTCTTTCAAGTGCGCATCATAAATTTTCACACCTTCAACCCAAAGAAGTTTCAAATCTTCCACCAAAGGTGAAAGGTAGACATCTATGTCGTCACCAGGTTGTTTTGGTCCATGGATTAGTACCGCAAGCAAGATATGCTTCTGCTTCATGCACAACCATGGAGGAAGGTTATAAATGCAGAGATTCACATGCCAGGTGTTGTGGGTGGTACTCATGTTGCCGAACGGGTTCATTCCATCAGTGCTCAGCGCAAACCTCACATTCCTAGGATCCAGGCCAAAAGGATCACCACCATTGCCCAAAGGTACAAGTATATCAATGTTTCTCCATTGCGGAGAGTCGGCAGGGTGTCTTAGCATTCCGTCCTGATAGCGATCCTATGCGTGCCAACGCATCAGTTTTGCCGTATCTGGGTTTGCAAATAAACGTCTCAGACGAGGTATAATAGGAAGGTACCAACAAATTTTGTTGGGTATGTCGACCTTCCTCTTTTTCCTCTCCTTGTTGCTATCCTCATCCATGTCATCATCATCATCATCATCACTCGGAACCTTGAACCTAGGAAATTTGCACTTCGGGCATTCACGCATTTTGCTATATTTATCACCACAGTACAAAATACAATCATTCTTACATGCATGTATTCTCTGGACTTCCATTCCCAACGGACACACAATACACTTAGCTCTGTATGTACTCTCTAGAATATGGTTTCCATCCGGTAGAAAGTCATGTAAGAATGTTAACAACGTGGTTACACTCTTATCCGACCATCCAAACTTTTCTTTCATCTGCAACAGTTCAAGCACGGTAGCTAACTTTGTGTATTGCGGCTGACACCCAGGGTACATTGGTGTCTCCGAGTCTTTGACCATACGAGCATACTTCTTGTACATTTTCTTATCTTTATAGTTTTCTTCAACTTCCCACAACATTTGATCCAGAGAGTCTTGTTCGTGTGTCATGTTCCCTTGCGATGATGTGTCCACGTCCTCGTGGTTTGTTTCATGGCGAGTTGATGTAAATGTGGTGGTATTCTCATGAACATCAAGCATTACTACATCATCTTCCCTGTTTGCATGGCACTCCCCTGCACTCTGATCATCACCACCATCATCATCATCATCCTATGCACTTTCTTGTTCGCCGTGTTTGCTCCAACATTCTCCAACATTCATACCCCGCCATGAATCCCCTTTTGATCAAATATGTTTGGATTTGTGAAAGGTTTGTGAAACTCTTGATGTTTTTGTAGTAACAACATGGGAAAGGTACCCATGGGTCATTTGTGTCAACCACAAGCTTTTCGGCCACATTCAAGAACTCCGTGACACCATCGAGGTACACCTCGGTCACATGATTCCCGAGATACATACACTCACGTGTCATCTGCAAAATTAGACACATTAATACTCATAAGTAATAATATAAGAATGTTAAACAACCCACCCAAAATCTAATGGGCTAACGTGCCCGACTAAATCACCCAAAAAAATAAAAGTCCGGACAACTCTGCTAAAATCCGGAGGGTTTGAACTCCTCTATTTATCCCTAAATCCCACCCCCGAAATCCCTAAATCCCCAAATCCCTACCTTTGCCGGCCCCGTCTCTCCTCTCCAGAGGAGCCGCCGCCTGCCCCCGCCCGGCCACCATGCGCTGCCCTCGCCCGCCACCCGCCACCCGCTGCCCCCGCGCTCCAACCACGCCTCCGCCTTTCTCTCGTCCGTCGCCCTGCCCTCACCCGCCTCCGCCCGCAAGTCGCCATGGCTAGGATCAACGACAAGGACAATATCGACGTCGTCGTTACCTATTCCTCCTCGTCCGATGAGGTACTCCTTTTAGAAAGTTCGAGCATGATTTTGTTTATGAGCTTATCCCAATTCATTTTGATTTGAAAATTTATTAGGAATCAACCTGTGAATGCGGTATTCGTGATGGATGTGCGTAGTTTTAACATTGTCTACAGTCAAAAATTCTTGTTTTGGAAGACTTATACAATACAAGGGAGGAGAAGAGGAAGACCGACGAAGAACTAAGGAAGACCGTAGAGAAGCTAGGTCTAGCACTTGACACAATCCGGAAGATGGAGCAAGGAATGAAAACAATGAAGGAAAAATGGAAAGAGTTGTCAACGAGAAGATGGAAATGGAGTTGCAATTGGCCGATTTCATCGATGGACACAAGATCAATGCCCAACAAACTAAGAAAACAACTAGGATGAAGATGAATAAGATCAAAAAGTACACTCTCCGCAATGAAATGTGTCTACAATACTCCTTCGCTGCCATTGTTATCCTAGTCGCGGTCATAATCGCTATGTTAGGAACATTCACATGCGGGAAGAAGTAGTTGTTATGTTGTAGACCAATGAGAGCAACCATGTGTTACATTTGAACTAATTGTGGGCATGACATTGTGGTGAATTTGAACATGATGAAAGTGTTGTTGTGTGCCATAATATTGTATGTTAGCGAATTATTTATGATTTCATCAAATCAAGTATGCCAATATATGTTGTGTCTCCATTAAAAATAGTGATAGTACAAAATAATAGCCGTGGACAAGAGATTTCATACCTTTTAACATAGTCCGGATTAATTTGGACCCTCTGGGTTTCAGACAATCCTCAGCACTGTGTGCTCCATCTGGCATGTACTGGGGCGAGAAGAAAAATTTAGTTAAATATGTTATGCCTGTGAAATAGACCGCAGACGGTTAATATTTAAAACCGTCTCTGCTCACTTGCAGCCGGTGAAAAGAAACAGCCATCTCTAAGAACACTCGTAGAGACGGTCGTAAAAAAGAACCGGCTGCGAACCTGTACGGATAAGCGGAGGAGACACCCCCAAGTGGCATCAAGAAATAGGAGCGGTGCGCGGCACAGTCGTTCTTCACAGAGTGAAGACAATGGAGAGGCGGAGAGGCAGTTCTTCAAGATCCCCTTCTCGATTTCCCTCTGCCTGCTGCCCCTTCTCAACATCCCCTTGTCAAGATCCCCTTCTCGATTTCCCTCTGCATCCATTCTGAGAGTCTAAGCGGCAGTTCTTCAGAGCGGATAATCAGGTTAGCAATTCTTCCCTATCGGATCCCTCTCGTTCTCTTTTGATACATGAAGTAATATAAATCACAATGTTTAGTGTTCATTTTAGGGTTTTCTGTATCTCTCATAAATACTAGTTCTCGTGTATTCCATAATATTTGTGCATGTCTAATATACTAGTCAATTCGATGTCATGTGGATCCATATCATAGTTTTAATCTAATTAACTAGGAAAATTTTGCTACCTAAGTAAACTGTTAAATCTGATTGGCAAAAGGATATCAGTAGTATCATATTAGTTTACTGTTTTTTTTACGTTAAATAGTAGTATCGTGCATGCATAGTATACAATAAGGCAAAGGATATCCAACTTGTTTTCAACAACAAATAAACCTTTTAGGGCATTTTTTAAAGATTTTCTTTGATTAATTTGTTTGTTCATATTTTCATAGTTAATTTTTTCTATCTTAGGGGACTGGGGAAGACAACATGTTTGGTTCACCTGAAGAGATGAGCCATCGGGTTTCTAGGATAATTATGAACCTTCTAGGTGCAGCTCCTGGTCCGATTGATGACATGTTCCTAGTGAAAACAGTCTGCTGTTGGGATCCGGATGGACTTTTCAAAGGTCTTCATGTTATTCACAAGTTCATTGGCAACAACTTTGAATTTGTTGTGAATCACAACATTGAATGCCAGCTTCTTGTTAGGCCAACTAATTCTAATGCTACTAAGAAACTTGAGGAGGCACTGCAATACACTTTCAAATTTGATGAGAAGCGTGTGAACATCTACAAGCTAGTACGCCTTGATCTTCTTCCACTGGTTGAAGACACCTTTCAATTTTATCATTCAGCTGTTAAAAGTCTCCCACTTCCAGTAGAGGGTTGTGATGATTTATTCATTGCCCTGGAGACAACTTAGAACCCAATAATGTCTGCGACAACCATGAGTATATTAGGTATAGTGGAGGGTCAGCACAACCAAAGGGAGTATTGGCTGCGAAAGTTCATTTTGTTTACTCTCCTCACCACATCACTCATGCTTATCATGTGGTTCATGTTTGGCCTGAGAAGTACAAGTTGGCAGTTGATCAGAATGGCAGGGTGTACATGAAGTTTGACGATCCTGATGACTGTAACTATCTGGCAAACCACCAGTTCTTGTCAGGCGGCTTCGTGATCAAGTTCTTTTTAGTTCAGAGTGTGACCAAGGCTCATGAGACAAGGGACATTGGCAAGACATGCCCTATTTACAGTGCTGATGATGATGTGCACTACTCTGAGCATCAGTTTCAGTAGATGAGCATGCGATATGTTGAATCCTTTTGCCTTTTGTTTTCTGTAGTCTCTAATGTTGAATCAGTTGGTGGATAAACTTTTGTATGTATGGTTATGTTGAATAGTACTGCTCTGCTTTTCTATATATATGGCTATGTTGAACTTATGTTTAATCAGTTTGTTATGCAACTTCTGTATATATGGCTATGTTGAATCTGTTTGTTATGCAACTTTTGAATAAAGGGAATTCGAATTAGTTCTATTCTGGCGGGAATAGTACTCTCTGGCATCTACAGGCAAAAATAAGAGCTCAGCCGGTTACTATTATCAGCCGTCTCAAGTAACGGAGACGGTTGTAATACCAAACAGGCTATGAAGGTGAGGCAGACAGGTGCTATTTTCGTCCGTCTCAAGTAACGGAGACGGTTTTTATTCTCATCCGGCTCCACCGACTCAGTGACGGCTGGAATAACAAACCGTCTCCAATAGAGAGATGGCTGTGATAACAAACCGGCTAAGCATGTCGGGCAGACGACTGTTGCTTTCGTCCGTCTCGAGTACCCTAGACGGTTATTATTTCTAACAGGCTCTAAAACTCTTGGAGACGGGTCAGAAATTTAAACCGGCTAAGGTCCTAGGAGGGAGACGGTTCAAATGTTGTTTGTGTCAAACCGGCTCGGATCACAGTCTCTAATGCCTGGTTTTGTACTAGTGTAGGGGCAATGAGAGCTAAAAACTAATAAGTACCATAATTTTTGGAAGCTCTTTATGAGACTTGAATCCTTGCTTCCTTCTATGAAGGCCTTTCTTTTACTTTTATATTGAGTCTCCATCTTCTATCTTTATGCACCTGTTAAGAAAGCATAGTGGTCATTCTTAGTTTAATGTGCATTGTTCCAAGACTTGTTAATTGATGCATAACTTTGACATTGCTTATTCTTAAACTATTTGTATCTAGTCACCCTTATGAACTTTGAAGGTGTCCTACGCATGTATATTTTGCTACACTATGAGGGACAAGCTGAATATCATTCTCATTATGTTTTCTTTATGTGAAACAAACGTCTTTTAAATCATTGTTATTCATGATCTTTTGTTTGTACCTTTTCATATTACAATATAGTTGCTATGTCTTATTGTTAGAACTCTATCTTTCATGTTCATGTTTAGAGTACCTTGATCCCAACTATCAACGCTCTTACAATAATGATGATCAAGATTGTGTTGTCTGCATGTAACCTCAAAAATTATATTGTTTTTATCGTTTCCCTACTCAAGGATGAGAAGGAACTAAGCTTGGGGATGTTGATACGTCCATAACGTATCTATAATTTTTGATGGTTTATGCTAGTAGTATGCTTTTGACACTCCTTTTTGTATAAAGTTTATGATTTATTTGGACTAACCTGCTAATAGTTGCAAAAGTGCACAAAGTTCTTGTTTTACACTTTGATGTGTAGGAATTACCAAGAATACAAGTGGAAACCTTGTTGGAGTCAAATTGGGATTCTCCAGAAATATGTCTCAGGACTCTTTTTGAAGATGGTCACGTTTCAGATCGAATACGACGTCAAACAGAAAAATCTTCACCTACAAAGTTGTTGGAAATTTCGCGACAAACGTTCTTGACATAAAATTTAGCTAATTCCAAGTCCGGAAGGACCCGCTAGGCCTGATTTACTGCAGCCCAAGATGGGGTGACGGGAATCCGAGAAGCTATATAAAGGGAGGAAACCTAATTCGCCCAGGACATCTCCACCCACGAATTTGCAGCTACCAAAGCCACGTTTTTGCCTCCCCCATGGATCCCATCTCCATAAGGGAGGGCTCCCAAGAAGCCATGAAGGAAGGGGGCTAAGGGGCGATGCTCCCCCATGATACCGGCGGCTGGGAAGGAGTCCCCCGCGTCGCCGCCGGCGCCGCGCCGCCCTCTTCATCATCCTCTCCATCACCTAATCCTCCTAGTATGCAGTGGTTCACCATCTCACACACCACTGTACCGTCCTATGTAAACATGGTGTTTGATGCTATAAATTATAATCCTATGATCTATGTCATGTTTGTGTAGTTTCTTTGTTCTTAGATTGAATGGTTGAACATCTTTGGTTCGTTAGAGTTGTACGTTCATATGGTACAGTCCTTTGGTGTCCATTATATTTGTGCGTGCATGGATTAAATATCATAGGGTTTGTAGTATGTGTAAAAGGAAGGGGAGAGTTCTGCCAGAGTGACAGAAACCTGAGGACGCGAACCGGAACGTTGCACGTACGGGAGTAAGAGGACTATTAAACTTAAGGCTATGGTTGGGGAACCTTAATGTATTGTTAGTACTTATGTATGTTTGCTAAAAATCCAATCATATAGTACATGTAATTCCAAGTAGTGAAGTGCATGTATATTTAGCCTCTACCACATATAAAACTACATCGAAGACAATGAACCCGATTTATTCGGTATTTAAACTTGGACAAAGCCACCACAATTACCACCACTATTCCACACTCATGGTTCTGTTAGTTTAGTGTATTTTATTGCCGCAGCAACTAGCTTTACTTTCTTGTTACTTATTATCATGCAAAGCTATCTCTAGTACTCGTATTGTTGCTCTAGTTTTATTTCCTAGATAATGCAAATGTTTAGTGTGCGTAGAGTTGTATCAATGGTTGATAGAACGTGAGAGAACATTTATCCTACCTTTAGCTCCTCGTTGGGTTCAACAGTATTACTTATCGAAAAGGCTACACACGATCCTCTATACTTGTGGGTTATCAACCATCCTGTCAAAGAATAGCAGGGCGACTCCCAGTTGTAGTAGCTTCCACATCCAGTACATAACAATTCAGCGTAAACACGCAAGACAAAACATACCTTTTCATCAACTCAATTAGCTAACTATCACACGTTAGAGAAACCATGATGCCTCATTCATCCATGAAGCTGAACTTTGTAGTCTGCTTCGGCTCTATTTCAGGATGTTTACGCAGAACATCAACCATACCAGGGATAGTGCAGATCTGCGCAGGCGCTTCTTCCATTGTGATATAATGGTGTCCAGACCACTTGCATTTCACCCCTGGTGATTTAGAGTCGTAGCTGAAGAGGGCTACCATAACCAGGTAAGGGTGGTCTACGGAGATCTCACTTGACAGAAAACTATGGACAAAAAATGTTTGTCAGCATTGGGCTAGCAAACAATTCTAGGTTCAATAGCCAGCTAGCAGTTATAGTTAGTGCGAATAGCAAAGAGAAGAGTAGATCACCCACATGTAGCCAGAACTTCTTCCTCCTTGGCAGTAGGATCTACCATCCTCCATGCAGCTCAGCTCGTCGGCGGCGGAGGTGGGCTAGAGCCTCGCAAGTGCGGCTACGACATGCGGCATTGGATCTCGGGATCAACAAATGGGCACAGCAACTTGGCTCCAGAAGTCAAATGTCTGAAAGGATCGTTCTGCTTGGAGGGTGGATTTCAACGTCGTTGGTGCTAGGGGAACGGAGGGATTGGATTTGTGAAATTGGTCAACACACCAAGCCCCTTAATTCCTCGATTTTCCTAAGAGGTTGCCGCGTTGGCGCTCGCGTCACAGACAGATCAACGACATGTGGGTCCCGACCACCTACTTCACAGGGCAGTTTAACGGAATGTTTGAGTTTGGTAGGGGTGAGATGAGTTTGCCTCTAAATGGCCTTCTTGCTAGTTGGCAGCCCAACTTTACGAAACACGGCAATTACATGCAACTTGGGTACCGCGATGCACTCGCCTGGGAACTTTGGGGCCGCAAATGAAAAAGCCTGCACTAATGGTTTTGGTGGGGAGACGATTAAGGACGTGAGTGGTGTTATGAAGAGCTTCGACCCAAAAACGAGGCGGTAAACTAGCCTGGAATAAGAGAAGACGCACGATGTCATTGACTATAAGTATAATATGCTCATCTTTACTGTTTTGTTGGGAGGTGTATGGGCACGAGAAGCGAATGTGTATGCCGTCTGCGATGGCGAGGGGGTGGAGTTTGGCATTGTCGAACTCACACCGTTGTCACACTGTATGGACGCAAGAGGAAAAATAAGCCATGTATGAGGGAACGAGCGAAAAGAGGCGAGCGATGCGTAGGCATCATATTTTCGGCAAAGAAGGATGGTCCACAAAAAATGAGTAAAATCATTGATGGCTCCAATATTTGCCATCTTCCACTGTGTTTAAACATTGTTTTTGTCAAACAATTTCCAAGAAACTCTCAATCCTTGCCACTAATGACTAATAATTGCAAAGATATGCAAAACCACTCTTTGAATTATGTTATGCAGGAAATCACGGATTTTAATGCGAAATAAGGAGTCATAATGAAGGATTTTGAGGAAGTCCACACGGCCAAGTGATTGGGAAGCTATACCAAGGCGTCAGCACGCTTAACGACCACTAGTACGGGCAGGGCCTGCCTGTACCGCCCACCCGTACCAGGTGGTGATGGCTTTGTCTCGTTAAACCCTACAACTTCCATGAAGACGCCTATATATTTTGAGGCTCCAGCCGACAGGCAGAGGGCCGCCATTCTCAGATTACATCACAACACCACCAAAGAAGATCCACACCATTGTTCATCCATTGATCATCACTTCTGAAAGGGCATGTATGCCCCCATGTGTGGTTTTGGTAATTAATGACAATCTTTATGGACTAACGTGTAAATTGAGTTTCACTTCTAGGTTTGTCCATTGGCATTGCTTGGACCATGTGTTAGTTTCAAGGTTGAAAAAGAAGAAGAAATATCCAAGGGTTGTGTGCCTATTGGAATCAAGTAGAAGAACAAGAAGATCAAGTATGTCTTGAAGAAGAATATGGAGTTCCTTATGGTCATCTTTAAGACATCATTAGGAAATGAAGGGCAAGCTCAAGGTGCACCATCTCTAGAAGATCTCATGCTTGAAGCTTGCCATGCTCGGTGATCATGGAGTGATGAAGACAAGTTCAAAGAAGAGGTTTCCCCATGGAGTTTGGGGGAGAATTTCTCAAGTCTTCATCAAGCAAGAACAAGCAAGAGCAATCAAGAAAGGCGATCCATCTTGATAAGTACAAGATGGTCTACATCAAGCTCAAGTGGAATGCTCAAGGCAAAGGTATGATCTTGATAGGTTTTCTATTTTACTGGTCTCTTGTAGTGTTGGGAGACCGGGTTTAGGATAGATAGCCGTACTATCAAGAGGGGCTCTCGAGTGGGTGACTCGTCCGTATCTTTTGGAGAGAGCTCAAACCTTTGCATACATAGAATTATATTTCTTGGTTGTTGTTTGGTTCTTGTCCATGTGAGGATCTAGAGCTTGTGGTTATCTTCATAACAAGCTCTAGTTCGTCAAAAATGGATTTCCCTTGCATATATTATTGCGTTTTCGATCTTGCGAGTTTTCCGGCCCACACCCTGGGAGATATCTCACATATATATTCATGATATTTTCTCCCTTGGTGATACCCAATATTTTGGACAACATATGTTCTTAGAGATGTTTTCTCTTTGTAGCCGTCAAAGGGTACTACTTGGTGGCAAATATCTAAAAATATTTGGACAAATAATTTAGACCTGTGCCATGTTTTTCCTTCCCTTCTCGCCTGTACCCCCACTGTCCACCGCCACAGTCCACCATCATCGCCTTCTGTCCCCTGTATCTCCTCCCCGCTGCCTCCGATCCCCTGTGGTGAGGATGCTCTCCCTCTCCTTCGAGGACCCCTTCGTGTAGCCTACCGAACGATAGCCCCGTCATGAGGGTGAGCGACGTAAGCGACCGATTAGGGCCCCAAAAAAATTAGGACCCCCAAATCTCGATTATTTAGTATGGTTAAGTGTGATTTATTAGATGAGGTCTCGCAGATCTGTATGACTAGGTTTAATAGGAAGAAAAAAAGGAGATAACCACACGTACGGTTGTGCCGGTTTTTTTTCAAAAGGAGAGCCCAGAAAGGGCTGGAAGCCATACATTAAAATAAAACGGTGGAGTTACAAATTTTCACGCAGGACCCTAGAAGGTAGCCAAATACAACCATGCCCGTATGCTTTACAAATAGAACCTGACAACTAATCAGAAGAAGCAATCAGGTCCTTCTTCCAAACCGCCTCTACAACAGCTGGGCCTCTCAATGGAGGTTGAAGAAACGCCGGATCTCGCTGGCAAGCTTGATGGCCTTGATTTGGCCAGGATAATTGACTGGCAAACAACTTCCGATTTGGATCTACAGAAAAGATTGGCTTCACAACTCCAAGGCACATCCTCTCCGTTCCTCCTCGAATATCCACTGCATCCCGACGCTACCTCAGCTCCTAGGCGGAACAAACCTAACTTGGAGCAACGTCAACGAGCAGCCGAAATCCTTCTCTGCCGTGCAAAGATACCAAGCTCCTTCCTGGATTCTACACATCGTTATCTTTCCAACAAAATTGGTTTCATCTCATTTGGAGTTCGGATGCAAAAGTTGTGGTAGTTTTAGTTCTGGAGTTTCTGCCTGACCGATAGTTTCGGGGAACCACCAGTAGTACCGCTAGGGCATTTTTGTCGCCATAGTACCGGTGGAAGTACCGGAGCCACTTCCAGTCACGTCGCTTTCGGTTCTATACGCTCTATGTTTTGGAGTGCGCTATTTGATGAAACTTCAGTCGGAAGTTCAGGCGGTAGCCGCTAGGGAATTTTTGCCGCCGGTAGTAACGGTGTAATTTCCGGCAGTAGTTCCGGCCAGGATTTTTCTCCTTTTTGCATCATGTTTTTGACCATTGGAAGGGTGCCAGCGGTACTACCGACCTGGCGTGATTCTGTGCTTAACATGCAGATTAGGGAGCCCTTTAAAAGGAGCTCCCCTTCTCCTTCGGGGGGCTTGCTTTTTATTGGTTCTTGCCCTTCTCTCTCCTCCATTGTTGACCTTGAAGAACTTGCCCTCTCCCCTTCCCCCTCCTAGTTTTATTTCATCTTTTTGAGGGATTTGATAGAGGAGATCTAGATCTACAACCCCCACCAAACCAAATCCCTTCTTTGTGAAGGAATCCTTAGAGAGTTTTGTGTTCTCCTCTTATGTTCTTCCTCTCTTATTCCCCCAATAGCTTTTGTAGCTTTAGTGGAATTTGAGATGAAGGACTTGTCTCTTGCATTTGGTGCATAGGTTTGAATTCTCCTCGGAGATTCGGCGAGTTCAAGCTCTTGGGCTTGTTTCTCTTGGGTTCTTGGAACCCTAGACGGTAGTGTGGAGTTGTGGTGTGTTCTTAGGGGCTCCAGTTGAGTTGTGGAGATTCCCCAATCTTGTTGGCGTATTGTGGCATTGTGGAGCCTTTGTGGTGTGTCTTGGGAGCCCTCCAATTGAGTTGTGGAGATTGACCCAAGACTTGTACGGGTTCAGTGACCACCCTCAAGTGTCCCATAGTGGATCATGAGTACGCCTTTGTGGCGAGATCACGGGAGAATAGGGTGAGCCTTTTGTGGTGTCGGTGAGTTGCGTGCCTTCGCATCTTGGGGTGAGGCCTTGTGTGGCGTTGGGTGAGCATCGAGCCACCACACCTTGAGGTGAGCCATTTGTGGCGTTCGAAGTACATTGCACCACTGCACCTCTCCAACGTAGATGTAGCTTCTTTGGAAGTGAACTTTGGGAAACAAATCATCGTCTCCGCGTCCATCGGTTATCTCTCAACCGATCCCTTTACTTATGCAATTTACATTGTGATAGCCATCGTGCTTGAAGTATTATATCTTGTTATCACCTTGTTGCTTGTCTTGCTTAGCATAGGTTGTTGGTGCACTTAGTTGAACCTAGTTGATATAGGTTTTGGCTTGATAAATTAAATGTTAAGTTTTATTTCGCATTTATTAGATCCTAAACCATAATAATTTTAAAACGCTTATTCACCCTCCCTCTAGGCGACACCCGTTTCCCTTTCAACTTCCACTATCCACTCCACTAGCCATAGCCATTACTTTGTACTTTAGATCTCCTTGTGATTTGGTGACCATTGTAAGAATATTTGATTTCAATCTAAGTATTTGTATGATGTTTTCTATCTCTGATCTATTTATTATGAGTGAGTAGTCCTCACGGGCTGCGGGTTGGGAAGAAACTTCACAGCGATATGTGCATCTAGATCATGGGAGTATTGTATTTTATTTGCAATTGAGATTTGTATCTTTTGTTTCTTTGTCTCTTGTCTCAATCTGTGGACTTGTAGGTACCCAAGATCCCATAAATTGATAAAGTCTTGAGGTGAGATACTTGGCTAGCGGCGATCTCATAGGAACCTCAATGACAGAAAGGGTAATATGGTCTTCGCTTAGCGACCCATTCGGGATCAACAACAACATCACGACTTAAAGCTTTGATATGTGTTTTACACTTAATAATTGTTTCTAACCCGTGGCTTCGGTGTGCACTCGGTTGGATTAAAAGTCTATTTCTATGCCCGCTGCATCACGGGGGATCAAGAATATTAGGATGTGTTGCCCACAAGAGATTATCTCCATTCAAACATTATACATGACTATGCTTATTATTATCTTTTATCCCATATGATGTGCAGCTGCAGGTGGATCTTCAACCCTAGCCTATTTCCATCCATTGATTCAACCCATTATAAAGTAAACTAGATTGGTCCAGTAAACTAAGGTAAAATGAAAAAACAAAGTCTTGTAGACGTGTCCTTTTTTATTTCCTTTTAGCATTGCTTTCTGAGGTTATTAAACCTAGGTCTTCAAGGGAAAAAGCTATTATACTACATCCGCGAATCTGGATCAAAGGTATCAATCCTTTTTCTAGCACTGTTGTCGGGGAAGCAATTTCGCTATCCTGGTGAGGTCACTAGAGACCTTGTTTTTAGTTTTATTATTAGTTGTAGTTTAATTCTTGTTATTAATTTACTTTCTGGTTATCTATTTGAAAACCCAAAAAAATAGTTACTTGTTATTCATTTTTCATTACTTAAAAAGTACCAAAAAGATAAGAGCCATGGCTCAAAATAGATTAGGGGAGTATGCTACTCCCACTGATGATTTTATCCGTGCACCCATCACTCAGCCCGCAGTTGATGCGGAAACATATGAAATAAAGCCTAACCTTTTAAGTTTGGTTCAACAAAACCAATTTGGGGGCTCATCCGCTGAAGATTCGGGTTTGAACTTAAACACTTCACTAAATTTGCGACATGATGCGTATTAAGCATGTAGATCCAAATGTTGTTAAATTAAGATTGTTTCCTTTCTCACTTAGATGAAAGGCTAAGGATTGGTTGCTAGCTCTACCAAAGGGCACTATTAAATCTTGGGAGGAAAGGATAAAGACCATGGAGGCTCATCTGGGTAAGGTAGCTTAGAGCCAAAATCTCATACTAGCATAGTTTGTTGGAAAACCCGAGTCAAATCCTGTAGAAGACCTCAAGATGATTAGGGTGGTAACCAATGAAGAAAATCTTGAAGAGCTGGATTATAGCAACGTGCCAACACCATAATATACCATGGAAGATCTATTAAAGATGATCACCGTGAAGAATCCAGGTATAGAACAAGGTAATGATGCTATGTACCAACAATTTATACAACAAGTAGCATCTAAAGTTTGCGATTTAGAGATGGAGTATAAAAAACTAGCTGATAAGCTTCCAACTAAGCTAGATGATATATTTGAGCCCACTATTCAAATTAAGTTGGGAGTCAATGAGATATCCACACTATGTGATCTTAGTGCGAGCGTCTCAACAATTTCCAAAAGCTTATTTGATAAATTAAACTTGGGCCATTTGTTACAACTGAATTGAGACTCCATCTAGCTGATTCAACTCATAAAAAAGTTGTACTATCATCCACTTTATTGTATGGAGCTCATCTCCACAGATCACAAGAGTTGAGAAGAGATGCTTCACCACAGTGGTATCATAGTTGCACTGCAGAGTCATCAGATGGTGCAGCCGCATCCTCTCAGTCATAGCCAAAGCCTCAACAAGTCTTGGCTTTGACTTTGCCTCGGTCATATCTAGAGGGCGCATGGGGCGGATCTTGAGAGAGGAGTAAATATCATCATGAATACTCCTGAAGTGGGTTGACCAAAAGTTATAGTCCTGAATATCAGCATCAGCATATAAGTCATGGTGACGAATGGCAGAATAGTCAATGATATCCATCTTCTTGTAGCTGACCCAGGGCTGCTTGCCCTTCCTTTGAGTGGTCCTCTTTGTTTTCCTAGCATCTTCACCCATCCTATCAGCCTCTCTTTGCCGCCTCCTTAATTCAACCTCGTCCACAAGATCACCTTCTCTGTCGGGCCTGAAATAACAAGGACGAGGACGACGCTTGTATGTCTTAGGATCACTTGAACCACCTGTGAAATGAATAAGATGGGTAGAACGGGGATAAGCACACACACAAGTCCAGGAGGAATGCTAATAATTGTAGAAAAATAATCCACAAGACAAATCCACTTGATACACGAAACTGTGAAAATCTGAACTAGGGACAAACCTTCCAGGCCAGATAATCTGGACTTGCCAGGGGCGGATAATCCGGCCCTGGCGGATTTTTTCAGAACAACCACAGATTCATAGTACCAAAGTAGATCGGGCAAAAGGGTTGTTATGCTATGATTCCTAGCATGCATAGAAGAAAAAAGGTAACCTCTAAACTGAGTTTCCACCACAAACAACAACTTCCATACAAAGGAGAAGAATGGGGGAGTTACCCTCACTCATTGGAGGAAGAACTCGGAGGAGAGGGTACCTGGAGGCGTGACGGCTTCAATTTTTACCATCTTCCACTGCATTTAAATGTTGTTTTTGGTTAAGCAATTGCCAAAGAAACTCTCAACTCTTGTCACTAATGACTAATAATTTCAAAGATATGCAAATCCCTTCTTTGATTTATGTTGTGTAGAAAATCATAGCTTTTTAAGCGAAATAAGGAGTCATAATGAAGGATTTTGAGGAAGTACACACAGCCAAGTAACTGGAGAAGCGTTCCAGGGTGTCTGCAAGATTAACGACCACTGGTACAGGCACGGTCCGCGTGTACCGCCCACCCGTACCAGGTGGAGATGGCTTCATCTCATCAAACCCTACAACTTTCGTGAAGATGCCTATATATTTCGATGCTCCAACCGCCGGCCAGAGAGCCGCTATTTTCAGATTGCATCACAAGACCACTAAAGGAGATCCACAACATTGTTCATCCATTGTTCATCACTTCCCCCATCCATGCATCCACTATCCATAGCTATTGCTTTGTACTTTAGATATCCTTGTGATTTGGTGACCATTGTAAGAATATTTGATTTCAATCTTAGTATTTGCATGATGTTTTCTATCTCCAATCTATTTGTTATGAGTGAGTAGTCCTCACGGGCTACGGGCTGAGGAGAAACCTCACAACAATTATGTGCATCTAGATCATGGGAGAATTGTATTTTGTTTGAGATTGTGATTTGTATCTTTTGTTTATTCGTCTCTTGTCTCGATCTGTGGACTTGTAGGTACCCAAGATCCCATAGATTAATAAAGGCTTGAGGTGAGATACTTGGCTAGCGGCGGTCTCATAGGAACCCCAGTGACAGAAATGGTAGTACGGTCTTCGCTTAGCGCCCCATTCGGGATCAACAACAACATCACCACTTAAATCTTTAATCTGTGTTTTGCACTTAATAATCGTTTGTAACCCGTGGCTTCAGTGTACTCTCGGTTGGATTAAAAGTCTATTGCTATGCCCGCTACATCACGGGGGCTCTAGAATATTAGGATGTGTTGCCCACAAGATATTATCTCGATACAAACATTATACATGACTACGCTTATTATTATCTTTTATCCCATTTGATGTGCAGCTGCAGGTGGATCTTCAACCCTGACCTATCTCCATCCATTTATTCAAACCCGTTATAAAGTAAACTAGATTGGTCCGGTCAACTAAGGTAAAATGAACAAAGTCTTGTAGACGTGTCCTTTTTTATTACCTTTTAGCAGTGCTTTCCGAGGTTCGATTAAACCTAGGTCATCTAGGGAAAAAGCTATTATACTAGATCCGTGAATCCGGATCAAAGGTATCAACCCTTTTTCTGGTGCTATTGCGGGGGAAGAAATTTCGTTCTCCTAGTGAGGTCATTAGAGAACTTGTTTTTAGTTTTATTATTAGTTGTAGTTTAATTCTTGTTATTAGTTTGCTTTCTTGTTATCTATTTGAAAACCCAAAAAATTAGTTACTTGTTATTCATTTTCATTACTTAAAAATTTACCAAAAAGGTAAGAGCCATGGCTCAAAAGAGATTAGGGGAGTATGCTTGACATGGGTATACCCTGCCGGTACTCGAGATTGGTATATACGGTCCAGATACGGTGGAAGCCCATGGTGTTGCCACGGCCCGATGAAGATTTTGAGTGGCCTACGGACTCTCGATAACTTGCGAGACAAGAAGAAGTCTAAAGATAGAAAGTTTGAAGGGCAAACCCTAATCTGTAACCGACTCGACCTGCTACTTGAGACCTGGCCTATCTATATAAAGGCTAGGAGGGGCAGGGAGGAGGACACACGCAACCCTAGTTTCCACAACTCTCGCTAGATTGCATCTGCGCACCCCTATAAGCTTCGATTCCTTCGTTAATTCCAAGAGAGGACAAGCAGGAGTAGGGACCTCTACGAGGCCCGAACCTGGGTAAACCTTGCGTCCCTATGTGCTTGTTTGCTAGCCGATTGATGCTTCCAGCGCTCCCTCCTTCTCCAAAACTCAAGTCCATAACAATGGGCATTGATGAGTTAAACCCTCGTCAATTGGCACCGTCTGTGGGAATTGGGAGTGCTGATGTCGCGGCTTCTTCGGCCTCATCAACCGCGATCTACAACTCCGCAACGGCGGAGATTCGCCAGCTCTTCGGCGCGTTCGACTACACCGTCCACACGCTGGCCACTCGCCCGGCTTTCAAGTCCGTGGGCGATGGAATCAGCCTGGCGATAGGGAGCTTCTGCTTCCAAGTTGGTCAGATGGGCACGCTTCGCATGCCTGACTAGCCAACAGTATCCGCGATTGCTCCAGCATCGTGGTTCCTTCCACCAATCGGCACCCTCAGCAAGCTCAACACCTCAGCAATAGCTGAGAGCACGGACAGCGACAGCAGTCGCGGATCCGATCTAGGCGGCTTAGCAACGGAAGATGGAGTCTACGGCTCTAGATCCAAGAGTTGCGGGAGCAATATCTTCCCCAGCCATTTCATGTGCGCCATCATTAACACTAGCGACTCCACCACTAATCGTGAAAACGGTGGCAATGGATCTGGCACCGATCCGCCTAACGGTGGCATCCCTAATGGTGGACCTCCCAATGGCGGCCCCCCAAACGGTGGCAATGGCGTGCCCGTCAACAACGAAGGGGCAGTCGAACCTCCAACCATGGTGAACGAACATACTAGCAAACGTGTCATGATCATGCTCAACGATCTCAAGTGGGCTCGCTGCCGAGAAGCTCTGCGAGGCAATCCTCTGCCTCCGGGCACGTCGCAGGAGATGCTTATGGGCTACCATTGGCTACTTAAAGAGGACTACAGACGTCAGCTACAAACAATCGCGCAACTCGAAGCGTGTAAAAAGGTGGCGGACGAGTCGAGCCTTCGACGGGCCGGGCTCTCCTCCCACGGAGGATCCTCCTCCAAAGGCAACGAGTACGTGGCCAACAAGAGACGATCTCGAATGGCCCACCTCACCAAGCAAGAATGCATAGAAGCTATGAAAGTCCTCGACTTCAGCTCTATGACAGTCGACACTCGGGGTAACGTGGTCCCAAAGACGCCACAAGCAGCGGTGACAGCGGCCACCATGTACCTACTCAACAACCAGCCACCGGCTAGAGATCCCCGAGCCGCCATGCACCGATATACGATCGCGGGCTTGGGGTTAATCGAGGCCGCTCTCAACAAAGAGCCGACGCCGGAGCTGAAGAAAAATAAGGCTCTGGCAAAACACTATTCCTCACCTTCGTCCAGCGACGACAGTCACGATCTGTCTCGACGTCGCCACTCATGGCAACATGACCACGACTATGATGCGCGTGATGACATCACGCAGCGCAAAATCGACAAGTCAAGGGCACGACGTGCCCGATCGACTGACTTAGAGGACGAAGACATGGACCTCTGTGGCGCCAGATGCTTCAGCAGGGCCATTAGACAAAAGCGAATGCCCAAGGGGTTCAAGCTCCCATCGGAGAACCCAAAATTTGACGGCCTGCAGGACCCGAAAATATGGTTGGAGGACCACATCTCCTCCGTCAGGCTCCATGGTGGGAGTCAAAGCACGTCCATGCAATGCTTGTAGCTATAGCTACAGGGCGTCTCCCGAGCATGGCTCAACAACCTCCCGCGCGGATCCATTCGCAGTTGGGATGAGCTGGTCTACAGCTTTGTGCACAACTTTAAGGGCACCTACAAAAGTCCCGCGTCAATCGAAGAAATAAGGTGCTGCCAGCAAAGGTCGGGCGAGTCGCTACGCTCATACATCTAGAGGTGGTCCATCAGCAAGAACTCTGCAGAAAATATCTCGGAGGACCGGGCAATCGATGCATTCAACAGCGGTGTTCGCCGCATAGAGCACAGGGAGGAGCTGGGCCGCTCGAAGCTCAAAACCATTGCCCACCTGATGGAAATCGCGAACCGGTGGGCAGATGGAGAAGACTTGGTGAAAAATCGCGTTCACTCCGACGACAAAGCAGAGCTCGAGCGCAGACGCGATCGCCGAAGCAAACGTCGAATGCGCATCTACGATGACCGCAACGACGTCAACATGGTCGCAGCCGGCTACGTCGACAAGCGCGATGACAACCGCAACAGCGTCTATCACAGCGGTGGACACCGCGACTCCAGGAAGACCACGCAGGTATGGCAACGCCGCATTCGTGAAGAGGCACCCGTGACAACAATCGAGGACAAATTGTCCCGGCCGTGCAACGTGCACTTCTACATCGACAAGCACGATAGCAAGAAGAAATCCAGCCACCTTCTTAAGGACTGCCGCGAGTTCCTCAAGCTCCATGAGGGTTTGGCGCGGATGAATCGCGACGCAGTCAACAGAGGCTACGGAGTCGCCCTAGGCGCTATAGCACACGGAGCTCCTCCTCCACCACCTGGAGTGCCGCCATCCGCGGCCGCGCCGGTCCATGATCAGGGCAGCGAGCCATACCCACGGGTTGTGGGCAACATGATGATCCAAAAGGGACGCCCCTCAAATCGGGTACAGAAGGACATCACTCGCCAAGTAAACTTGGCGACAAACTCACCACCATCCACCACTGAGTACCTCAGTGGAAGCGACTCCTGCATCACCTTCGACAAGCGCGACCACCCGCGCCAAGTACCTCGCCCAAGCTCGTACTTGAGGCACAAATCGTAGGCTTTGACATGAGTCGCATCTTCATGGACGGTGGAAGCGGCATCAACCTTATGGTCGCAAGTACCTTGCGAGCAATGAGGATTCCCCAGACCTTCCTAGAGGTCTCGGACACGACATTCCATGGCATCGTCCCAAGCAAGGGCATATATCTCCTGGGAAAAAGCAACCTCGACGTCATTTTTGGCACGCCGAAAAACTTTCCACGTGAACACATCGACTTCGAAGTTGTCGACTGGCCTTCACAGTACCACTGCATCCTCGGACACTTCGCGTTCGCCAGGTTCATGGGGGTACCACACTACGCCTACCTGCAGATGAAAATGCTAGGTCCAAACGGCGTCATCACAATCAACGGGAGCTTAGAGAGGTCCGACAGTTGCGACAGGGAATTCAACCGAATTTCCCAGTCCTTCGGCATGCAAGAAAAACTCGCAAGATTGAAGGAGTCGATAGACAGCAGTCTGCCTCCCCTGAGCTGGCCAAGTTCACCCGACCTATCCTTCGACTCATCGGTGCACACGAAGAAAGTTCAGGTCCACCCATCGGACCCAGCCAAGACGGCCCTCATCGCCAATAACTTGAGTCCCGCATAGGAACTCACGCTCGTCGAATTCCTCCGTGAGCACTGGGAAATCTTCGCCTGGTGTCCAGCGGACATGCCAGGGGTTCCCAGAGAATTCACCGAGCACGCACTCAATGTCAACCCAAACGCAAGGCTAGTCAAACAAACAATTTGGCGACTGTCTGAGCCAAGAGCAAAAGCGGTTGGAATGGAGATCAACAGACTCCTCGACGCCAAATTCATACGCGAGATCAAGGAAAGTACCTGACTCGCCAACACGGTGCTGGTACCCAAAAAGGACATGGATATCCTACGGATATGCGTGGATTTTACCTCTCTGAATAAGCACTGCCCAAAGGATCACTTCCCGCTGCCACGAATCAACCAGATCATCGACTCCACCGCGGGATGTGAACGCCTCTGCTTCCTCGACGCCTACTCAGGCTATAAGCAGATTCGAATGAAGGAGGAAGATCAAGAGAAAACGGCGTTTACAACGCCTTTTGGTGTGTTCTACTACAACACAATGCCCTTCGGGCTAAAAAACACAGGAGCAACCTATCAGCGGTGCATGCAGGCTTGCCTCAAGAACCAACTTGGTCGCAACATCCAAGTCTATGTTGATGACATCGTCATCAAGACCAAAGAGGAAGCCTCGCTAATTGACGATTTACGTGAAACCTTTGCCAACCTCGACCGCTATCGGATCAAGCTCAATCCGGACAAATGCGCCTTCGGCGTACCATCTGGGAAACTACTCGGGTATCTCATCTCCGCGAGAGGGATCGAGGCGAACCCGAAGAAAATAAAAGCCATACTAGCCATGGAGAATCCGAAGAACGTAAGAGGTGTCCAGCAGCTGGCTGGGGGAATTGCGGTGCTCAGTCGATTCATTAGTCGAATGGGCGAAAAGGCACTGCCTTTCTACCAACTTCTCCACAAAGCTGACAAGTTCGAGTGGACCAATGAGGCACGGGAAGCATTCGAAGACCTCAAGCGTCTACTTTCTATCTCACCAGTACTGGTGACCCCGCGCGAACGGGAGCCAATGTTGCTATACATCTCCGCCACCAACCAGGGCTTAGCACAGTGCTCGTGGTGGAACGAGCCGAGGAAAACAAGGTCCACGGGGTACAGCGCCCAGTCTACTACCTCAGCAAGGTGCTCACGCCAACAAAGCAGCGGTACCCACACTACCAGAAGCTGGCATACGGCGTCTTCATGATAGCCAGGCGACTGCGCCACTACTTCCAAGAGCACCCAATCGTGGTGGTCAACAACGCCCCGCTTGGGCACATCCTCAACAACCCCGACGCCACTGGACGACTCACGCTTTGGGGAATCGAGCTGTCTCCACGAGACATTACATATGAAAAGCACGATGCGATCAAGTCACAAGTTCTCCCTGACTTCCTTGTGCACTGGATGGAGAATTAGCTCCCTAAAAAAAACAGATATGTCTTACCTCTGGACAATGCACTTTGACGGATCCAAGCGAAAGGACAGAGATGGCGCAGGTGTCATACTGACATCGTCCCAGGGAGACAAGCTGAAATACATTCTGCGAATGCAGTTCACTGCCTCCAACAACGAAGATGAATACGAGGCCCTATTGCACGGGATGAGGATGGCAAAAGCCTGCAGCGCTAAGAGGCTAATAATCTACGGCGACTCTAAGCTACTCGTCAACCAGACAATGCACGAGTGCGACGCACTGAACAACAATATGATTGCCTACCGCGATCTCTACGACACACTCGAAGGGGACTTCGACGGCTGTGAGCTGCGACACGTAGGCCGCGAAAGCAATGAAGAGGCGGACGCTCCCATACCACCTGGGGTATTTCTCGAGCGTATCCACGAACTCTCCATCAAGCCAAAGGCCACAGAGAAGAAAACAAGCACAACAATGGACTCGGGTGCTACGCCACCCAATGAGCCAATGGCACTCGACGACCTGGAGCTTGACACGGGACTCGAAGGACCCATGGCAATCATGATGATCGAACCCTCTTGGACTCAACCCTATATCACATACCTTCTCAGCAAGAGACTGGCGGATGACCTGACCGACGCGTGGCAAATCACACGGCGATCCAGGGCATTCGCCGTCATCAACGGCGAACTATACAAGCGCAGCATCACAAGTGTACTCCAACGATGTGTCTCCAACACTGATGGAAGAGCCGTTCTCCTCGACATCCATGAGGGAACTTGCGAGCACCACGCCGGCAGTCGTGCCCTCGTCACCAAAGCTCTACGAGCTGGATTCTACTAGCCTACGGCCATGCGTGACGCCAAGGACATCGTCCAAAAATGCAATGCTTGCCAGCGATTCACGGACAAACCACATGCACCTGGCGTGGAACTCCGGCCAATACCATAGGCCTGGCCCTTCGCGCAATGGGGACTCGACATGGTCGGCAAGCTCCCAAAATCCTCGCGAGGAGGCTACGTCTACCTCTTGGTCGCAATCGACAAATTCACCTAGTGGATAGAGGCCATGCCGGTGACTAACCAGTCAGGAGCCAGCGCAGTCAAGTTCTTCGAGTCCATTGTCTATCGCTTCGAAGTGCCACACAACATCATTACGGAAAATGGAACAAACTTCACCTCTAAGGAGTTCCAGGGCTTCTGCGAAAACCTGGGAATCAACGTAAGCTATGCCTCTGTAGCTCATCCGCAGACCAACGGTCAAGTCGAAAAGGCCAACGGGCTCGTCTGCGGCGGAATAAAGAAGTGACTCCTTAGGACACTCGAACAGGCCACAGGATGCTGGCCAGACGAGCTGCAATCGATACTCTAGAGCCTACGCACAACTCCAAACAGTGCTACGGGATACACCCCGTTCTTCATGGTGCATGGTGTTGAAGCGGTGCTACCCACA
Source organism: Avena sativa (assembly GCA_916181665.1). Taxonomy (NCBI): domain Eukaryota; kingdom Viridiplantae; phylum Streptophyta; class Magnoliopsida; order Poales; family Poaceae; genus Avena; species Avena sativa. The sequence goes on from OV702291.1 coordinate 203,517,154, forward strand.
GAGGTACGATACAAGTCGCCGCGAGTGGTCGCTTACAGCGAACAGGAATCAACTCTTGCACTCGTAGACTCTGTCGACCTCCTTGATGAGGCACGGGAAATCGTAGCAGAAAGATCGATAATCTACCAGCAGAAACTGCGCAATTACCACAGCAGAAGGCTACTCCCCAGGTCCTTCGTCAAGGAGACCTGGTCCTGCGACTGAAACAGCAAGGGCCCCCTCAAGCTCGAGTCCCCTTGGGAAGGACCATATGTGATTACAGAAGTAATCCCAGGTGGTGCCTATCGCCTCAAAGATTTCGAGACAGGAGTCGCATACTCCAATCCCTGGAACATCGGCAGCTGCGGTGCTTCTACCCTTAGTCGTCTTTTTTCTTTACATTGCAAATAAGGCTTTTCAGCCATACTACTTAGCCATACATTGTACCGTGCGCTATTCTACAAATAAATAAAGCTAAGTGCCCCAAACTCTACGTTCTTCAATTATTTTTCGCCATCATCTACTCAGGAGCTGCGCCATCCTTTATACATCCGTTCTACGAACCAATCGCGATATCCTGAGTAGCTGACGCACTAATCGAACCCTTGATAAACACCAACCCAGCTGCAACGGACCTGACAGGTTGGCAAGGTGTTGAGATAAACACAAGTCGGGCTAACAAAAGGAATCGCATAGTGCAACGCACACGCAAAACATACGAGCAAACAAGCTCTTTATACATCAAATGTCAATCAATTATACACAACATATATATATGAACTTTACAACACTGGTATACCTATGTGTAGGATACAGGACTAAAACTATTGTTGCAACAGAAGAACGTTTGTCTGCTCCTCGAAGAAGTCGACAATCTCCTCCGCTGGGCGATCCACCGCCTGGTAATGAGGAACCATGTTCCAGGTCAAACCTGCTGGCGGAGCTGGCGGACCACCAGCAATAGCTACAACATCAATGTCAGGCCTATGTAGTCGGACCAGCGACAACACAGCCTTGGCACTAGCCACTAACTGTTGCCGCACACACTCGCGGACTCCACTCAAGTCTTGAAATTTAGCAAGAAGAGCCAGCAGGCTCAAGGGAATGACATCCAGAGGAAACATCGTCTGATAAATATTCCTTAAGCATGACTGTGATTTCTTTAGAAAATGAACTACTCGCGAGGTACGATCCTGCAGGGTCACAAGTGCGATTGCGCGATCATGATCCACCCAGAAGTACCCACTTGCCTGAAGCTGTTCTTGGGTCAGGTCATTCATGCGAATGGCGATCCTGTCCTTCTCATCCTGTGGATGACGCGCGCTGACAACTATACCAAGCAAAAGGCAAAAGTATGAAGACAACGAACTACCGCGAGTGGCTACAAGAAAAGGTAAGGAGGCAGAAAGCCAACACTTGAATTGGTCGCCCAGTTGCGCTACCTCCCCTAGTAGATATTGCTCTCAGGCGGTGGCCTTCTCCGCCCTCGACTTCCATACATCCGCATTACCGTGGAGGACGGGCAGTTCGTGTTCCAGCTGCTTAACGCGATCGTGCAGTCGCAAAAGCAGGGACATCTCATCCACCCTCGAGTGCGATTGCGCTAATGTATCACCAGCGGATGGCGGGTCCCAAGGCTCACTCGAAGGACCACTCGATGTACCCTATCACAATTCAAGCAAGATAAAATAAGGGACCAAAACAACACATCGACAAAAACTCAAGTGCATCCAAACATATTAAAAGTATTCACAGAAGACACTTAGCCATTGGCATGTTTTCAACAGAGAGGAGTCGCACTATCAACTAATACAGATATCACTACTGTGGAGAAGCTGGCTTCTTTGACTTGGACTTTGGTTTCGGGGGCCTCATCGAGTCCGTGGCAGTATCAGACGCCACAGACTTCCCGCCGGCCCCTAACGCCGCAGCCTTCGCCGCCTTCTTGGCTCGCTGCAGCTCCTCAGAGTACTTCGCGACTGTGTTGATGAGTTGCGACCCGTACTTGCCACAGGCAGTTACAACAGGAGCAAAAACTACCTGTTGACCATCTGCGCCGACAGGCATCGCCTTGGAGCCCGCAGCAGGATCCATCTCCCCGCCATGGGCCTGAACCATCGCGAGTGACATGGAAGCGCTAGCCGAACGAAGCGAGTTCTTGAAGCTTGCAGGAATACCTCTAGTAAGAGACTCCACCAGGTCATCTACGTTCTCGATCAGCTCAGCTTTGGGCGCCAGCTCCTCGTGGAGGCGACTGAGTACACCCTTAGCTTTGGTTAACATTCCCTGAATGGAAGCACTACGGTCTTCGACTGCCGCGACGGCGCCTGCCAAGGCATCATCACGACGAAGCGCCTGGGCATTGAAGCTTAGACCACCAGTATCTACACAGAGCAAATTGTTAGCCAAAAAGACAACACAATAAAAAAGTTGAAAGAAAGGACACAACGGAAATCCAGATGAAAGAATACCTGAAAGAGCCTTGGCAATCGAGAAGAGCTGTTCCTCGAATAACTTCTCACTAGCAGCGATGGAGGTGCACAAATCCTCTCCATGTTTCCGCGATTCATCAAGCACAGCGACTGCCTCATCGCGACTCTTCACCGCCACGGCAAGCGTCTTTTCAAGGGAAGCGGCTTCGTGAAGAAGCACGTTATGCTCAGCTGCAAAACACATAAGATAGACCGTCAGTCGAATATATAAAAATATCACAAGGATGAAGAAGAAGAAGCATAAGATACTAACTTTCAACCACGCGGTGGTGATTGTCCAGCAACGCGTGCTGCCGACCTATTGCAAGTACTTCTCCGCCAGGCGAGCAACTTCCTTCACAATAAGCTACAACAGGAGAAAAAAGCAAGGGATCAGCAAATAGCATGGATGATTAATTCGACTACAAGTATCAGTAACATCACACATACATGCTCCTCTAGAGACTCCGAAGTCGATGGCCACGCAGTCGTCCGGACAACCATCTAGTGCTCCACATCGTGTGGAGAACTTGATGAATTATGCCCAGAGTGGGTCGCCAATGGAGGGGAAGGGGTTTGCTCAGCTACTTCCTTGGCCTTGGATTCCGCGACTCCAGATTCCTTCAAAAATTGGACGTCGACAGAAGATGATGATGCCGGTTGACTTCGGAACAAAACCAACATCAGGAAATGCAACTCCAAAAAGAACCAAGATGAGAATTATATACTTACCAGTCAAACTTATCAAAGTCAAAGGTTTGGCCCTCCGACTCCGACGACTCCTTCGGCAGCCTCATCTTCTTGCGGGCAGATGGCGCCATGGAACTCACAGGAATAGCAGGAATTGGTGAATCCGCACCAATCGCTAGAGCTCCTAGAGTCGAAGGAGACGATGCATCTGAATCTTTGCTGTGCGAACGTTTGTGAGTGTCCAGACTGCTGGACTCAGGGGCTTCCTCCTCCTCTTCAAAAGGGACGATCGACTCTGACTCATCCTCTTCATCTACTTCGTGAGGAATAACCCCCTCAGGAAGAGGGGGCAAACTGGGAGACACCTTCCAATCCTGCATACAGAAAACAAGTCAGCACACGTCAAGAAAATCAGAAGCAATCAACAAATAAAGCTACCTCGTAGCACAACCATACCTCAGGAGGAAGGTTAGAAGCATCAAACGGAGGCACGAATGGTTCACTAGGGAGCACATCCTTGGCGGTGTACTTGGTGAGCAGTCGTGCTCTCTTATCTACCTCACCCGCAGAAATGCCATTGGCAGATACACGAGTGACATCGTCCGCACCAGCCCACTGGAACATGGGGTGGACTCTGGCCTGCAGGGGCTGGATGCAACGGCGCAACCATGTGCGAATGAGGGTGCAGCCTCCCTCTTCTTTACCCATGTGACTCTCGAGGTCGCAGACGCGCTCGTACAGCACTTCTGTCTCCTCAGACTCGTCGGGCATCACCACGTTCTTCCAAGAGCACCTCCTTATGCATGGCATCGCGGGATCAAAAGGCGCGAGTCCGAAGTGGTCTCTGTCGGCCTTCTGGTCACGGATGTAGAACCACTTGTCCCTCCACCCTTGGACGGACACCATGAGCTTGATATCGAAGTACATGACGGAGGAGTCGACTTGGATACCGCAGCCTCCTACATCATAGACTACGGAGCCAGATGCCGACTGACGCTCCAGCTTGAAGAGCCATTTGAAGAGACCAAAGTGTCGCTCGATTCCGAGGGCAAAGTGTAATATAGCAAGCGATGTGGAGAATAGAGTTGGGGGACAACTGGTGCAGCTGGAGCCCATAGAAACAAAGGAGGCCCCTGAAGATAGGATGCAGGGGCAGAGACAGACCACGGATGATGAACGCTAGGAACATCACCCGGAAACTAGCAGGAGGACAAGGGGTTACCTCACCACCTGGGACTCGCGAGTCACCAACCACGGAGGATAGAACTCCATCTTGGCGCAGAAGATGGAGCTCGGACGACTTGATGATGGACGCGCGCCATGCGCCATTAGTGACGCGAGTGCCCGCGCCCTTCTTCTTCCCGGTGATGGCGGTGCTGGTGCCCGCAATGGTGGAGCCGCCCTTCTTCTTGGCAGCAGCAACGACATCGGCGGACTCAGCGATAGCACCTCCTTTCTTCTTCCCCATCTTGCGGTGGCGATGCGAGCGGAGGAAGTAACTAGGAAACACACGGAGTTGGTCCAGCGCCGCGAAATGGGAGGAGCTCTAAGAGGCAGAGAGCAGCAGCAACGGCAATGGAGGCACAAAGCAGAGAAAGAGCAGATGAGAAATTACCGTAGCTACGCTGCTACTTAACCCCTGGCGGATGCAATCCAACGGCCAGTAGAAACCCTACTAGACGCGTGGCGTGCATCGCGATCGACACGTGGAAAGGTGGAAGCACGAAACGTCCCCCACTACCTCCATTACGCGTGGAAATTGAGGAGGCGCAGTTAAACGAAACATTATGCATGCCCGGTCAAGTCAGGGTCAGAAAATGGGACCCACCGATCGTCACGTCCCGTCAAAGCCACTCACGCGGGCAACCGAGGTCATCACATCGTCAGCACTAATGTCAACAAAGATTGAGCACTAGAAGACTTCGACTACTTTAGTCCTTACTCGAGTCTTCGACTCCACTAAGCACTTGGGGGCTACTCCCATAAGGAGCGCTGGTCGCGCACCCTACGATTTTCTTTTCTGCAGGAATTTGGACATTCAAAGCATACCCAATCACTCAAATCTACGATTCAACTATGGATCATGGGTTACTCCCATAGGGAGCGCCAGAAACAAATTCGACTGAAACAAGCAAACAAAAGATGACAGCAGTCGCAAAAGTTCTTTAGTCCCTGCCTGAGTCTTCGACTCAACTAGGCACTCAGGGGCTACTCCCATAGGGTGCGCTGGTCGCCCACCCTATGATTATTTGTACATCATACTGTGTGTCGATAACATGCACACTCGAAGTCTATGGCGACCCCGCTTCATATTTTCCCTACAAAGAGACTGCGTCTCCTGGGTCACCCGAATCATCTCCGCAATGACAAAATTCGGATGCCGCGCTTGCAGCGTGAACATAAGACCTGAATAAGGCCTGGCAACGCATTTGCTGCACACTACCAGAAATATATCCGTACCTACAACAGGTGCGATGAACATGCCTTGACGGACGCGTCGAGTTCTCACACCCATATACTGGAATTTGACTCTTGTAATACCTTCGCGACTTGAGTCGAATTACACCAGCACTTTTCCGAGTTCAAGTAGATTGTGTTGTTTTGCCCTAAGGTAGTTAACTGACACAGATACATCGGTTAAATCAGGCACGCACATCAACAATCCCTATGACACAATCAGAGCACTCGAAAAATACTCAGTCAAGCACTCGAAAGGCTTCATAAAGTCTCCAGTCGAATCTGTGATTCCATTGGGCACTCGGGGGCTACTGACATGGGTATACCCTGCCGGTACTCGAGACTGGTATATACAGTCTAGATATGCTGGAAGCCCACGGTGTTGCCATGGCCGGATGAACATTTCGAGTGGCCTACGGACTCTCGATAACTTGCGAGACAACAAGAAGTCTAAAGATAGAAAGTTTGAAGGGCAAACCTAATCTGTAACCAACTCGACCTACTACCTGAGACCTGGCCTATCTATATAAAGTCTAGGAGGGGGCAGCAAGGAGGACACACGCAACCCTAGTTTCCACAACTCTCGCCAGAATGCATCAGTGCACCCCTATAATCTTTGATTCCTTCGTTAATTCCAAGAGCAGACAAGCAGGAGTAGGGACCTCCACGAGGCCTGAACCTAGGTAAACCTTGTGTCCCTGTGTGCTTGTTAGCTAGCCGATTGATGCTTCCAGCGCTCCCTCCTTCTCCAAAACCCAAGTCCATAACAATGGGCATTGATGAGTTAAACCCTCGTCAATGCTACTCCCACTGATGATTTTATTCGTGCACCCATCACTCAGCCCCAGTTGATGCGGAAACATATGAGATAAAGCCTAACCTTTTAAGTTTGGTTCAACAAAACCAGTTTGGGGGTTCATCCGCTAAACATTCAGCATTGCACTTAAATACTTTTACTGAAATTTGTGACATGTTGCTTATTAAGGATGTAGATCTAAATGTTGTTAAGCTAAGATTGTTTCCTTTCTCTCTTAGAGGAAAGTCCAAGGATTG